>JAINUW010000821.1:0-720759 GCA_020205615.1 Panax quinquefolius
TTAATTTATTTATTTAAATAAGATTAAATTGTTTCTAATTGATTTATTCACAACCGGTTTAATATGGAGAACCTAAAGGGTCACACCATAAAAGGAAGACTAATTATTTAAAAAGTTAATGGCATAATCGTAATAATATATTAATTATATTTAATTTAATCTATGGTGATAGAATAAATTAAATAGCTTAATATTTATTATTTAATATTTTAGAAATATTAAATATAAATTAATAAGAGGAGTCTTATTAATATTATTACAATTATTATTATTTTAATTTCTAAAAGAGTTTAGGAATTAATTTAATATAAGTACTCTCATTTATTCCTAATTAGATTAGGAAGGAAAATTAGTTAAAGGAGTTTTAATTAATTATCCCTAATAAGATTAAGGAGCTTAATTAATTAAAAAAATTTAATTAATTAAATAAAACCCAATTCCTTAATTGTTAAGGTGGGTTGCCCACATCTATAAATAAGATGAGTCTTATTATGGGTAGGGAGTTGTTGACTTTTTTTTTTTCAACATACGACATAATTCCAATTGTTGGGAGAGTACACCCTTTCTATAGAGATAGAAAAACTAGGGTTTGAGCCAATACCCCTTCTTCTTGAATTCTTATTATTTCTTGGTGGATCACCTCTAGAGGCCAAACATATGGGTGGCTAACGCGTTGATCAAAAAGGAAGAACCAAACCGGTGGATTCAAGTTGAACGCGAAAGGATTTGGAGGTGAACTTGTACCTGAGGAAGCTCGATCTTCAAGGGTATGATTTTATTCTTTATCTTTTCGTTTAATTAATAATTGTGCATAAAGGGTGATCCGGGTATATGGTTTGTAAAAATTTTAAACTCTGATTTTACACGCTTCCGCACTTTTTATGCAATTTGATTGCGTTCTTGAATATTACAAACCTAACAATGAGAATATAGCTGGGACTAGTCAGGGAATGGAGTGACGGTCCGAGATGGTGGCTGTAGTAGTCCTCACTATTTTATAAAATAATGTGATAATAATTGCAATAAGGACTCCATTTGAGTTTGGATACTGTCTATGAGACAATATTCGTGTTAAAACTCTCAACTACGTTTTTGTCGTATTGTATAAATAAAATTTGTATTTAAGTTCTGTAAAATGTATTTGACGACTCAGAATGGGTGATGTATACCTATTTTGGGGGCGTATCACATAATCACTAAATATTATTTTTTTGGGGAGTGTGTGGGGGTGTATACATAATAATTAAATATTATTTTCTTGGAGTGGGCGGTGCGGTGGGTGCGGGGCAGGGCAAGGCGGGGTGGGGTGTATACATAATCAGTAAATATAATATTTTTTGGGAGGTGGGAGGTGGGATAGGTGAGGGGTGGTGTGGGGTGGCGGGAAATTTTGGACGGGAGTGAGGTGTATACATAATCAATAAAATAATATTTTTTGGGAGGTAGGAAGGGTGAGGGGTGAGGGGTGAGGGTGAGGGGTGAGGAGCGGGGCGGAGTGGGGCGGGGCGGGTGGTATATACATAATCAGTAAATTTTATTTTTTTTGAGAGGGGGTGAGGTAGGGGTAGGGTGGGGGGGTTGGAAGTTGTATACATAATCATTGATTTTTTTTGGTGGAGGTGTATACATAATCACTGAATATTATTTATTTGAATAAAAAATTTATGAATCTGGGATGGAAAGAACTTTTGATTTGGATTTGGAATGAAATATGGGTCGAAAAATGGTTAACCGGTTTGGACCTATATTTATTTTTAAAATATGGTTCCAAACCTTTAAGAACTTAAATAAATAAAAATAGTTAACCAATCCATATGACTCCAGTTAATATGAATTAGCCTAATAGTTAATCAACTATATTACCAAGTCTAAATCTAATAAAAAAAGAAGGTTGTATCTGAAATATTGTGTTCAAATTATTGTATAGGTATAAAGGAATTAGTCATCTGGGGTAATTATAATGCTTTGAATTTTTCTGCTCAGTTCCTTTGCACACATCTCTTGAATTTTGATGTATTTCATAACTTTGAATGGAACAAATAAAGACTTAACTCCGGAGAATAGCTTTAGACTAAATATCAGCAGCCCATTGACAAGTTAAGACTTCACATCAAATTGAGTTTACAATTTGTTGCATCCCCCTCTATTTTATAGATTATATACAAAGAGTGTCATTTATATATATATTTTTTATTAACAAAATTAATAATAAATAATAATAAAATCATTACTTTTAAACTATAGTTCTTTTTCATATTTAGTCAAGTAACTAATTTTTTATGCATTTTGTTCTCAAATCATAATTTTTATACTTGAACTAATTTTTTATGCATTTGTTCTCAAATCATAAGTTTTATACTTGTTAGTTACCAAATTATAGTTAGCTCTCACATTTAGTGCTCATTTTATATACGTTTCTCAGATTTAATCTTCAAAATATACTTATTTTCATATTTAATCCCTTTTAATTGCTTTACTTTTACTAGCTTGAATTTAGGTCGCTGAAAATATAAAGTTCAAAGTCAAAGTACACATAAAAAATTAATTAAAGTAATAAACCTAAAAACATTTATTATGTGACTTTTTGTTAGGTTATCTGGCAATTGAGTTTCTTTTTTAAAAAAAAAATCATGTGGGTTTCTTTCCTTCTCACTAATGAGGTAGAACAAAATTTGGACGGTAAACGATTAGTTGGTGGAGGTTTCAATCGAAGAGATGTGAGGGAAAAAGAAGAAGTTAATGATGTAGATGAGGTGAGTTAAAATTCTCACGAGCAAAGGTTCAAAAATACCTTTAATTTTTATTCCGATGTCTACCGAACATTTTATATTTTTTTTCTTTCAAAAATACCTTTAACATTACATTTTTTTTGGTCAATTGTATCCCTGCTGTTAAAAGACATGCCAAGTAGACAAACGAAGCTAACACATCATCTAAATTTGCTGACAAAACATAAACACCTCATCTACGTTTAATGGCACATAACAAAAATAATATTTAATAAAAAAAATTATATTTCTTCACCCTCTTTTCTCTCTCTAATCTCCTTCCTCTATTCTCTCTCTCCACTAATATCCTCAATCTCCCTCTATTCAGCGTCTCCCTCCACGACCCTTCTTCTTCCCCCAACCACCCCCTTCTCTCCAAACCTTACCCATCCCCAATTTACTAGGACCCGTCTACCTCCGACCCTCAACCGACCCAGATTTTCTACAACAGCGGCCGCAGACCCATCAGAGACCTCCCTTTCCTCATCCTCTTCTCCCTCTTCGTCATCTCCACTTTTGCCTTTGGAATCTTTGTCTCCGTTTACAAGAACCATAATTCCTCTCGCATCTCTTCCTTCACCTACGACTCCTACAATGCTTCTTGCATCAAACCCACTTCAATTTCAACAATGTGAAGATAATCTATTGGGATTCGATTATCCGGTACCAATTATTGATCCCCGGTTCCTTATTCATATACTAGATTAGAAAACTCATATTAATAATTGGATCTCTCGATTTAGGGTTTTTCTATGTTGTTTGAATTGGAGCTGTTGGGAAGTTTGGTGAATCAAAATTGTTATTTTCTTTTTCGGATATGAAAATGAACCAAGGGTTCATGAATTTTTTTCAGATTAATTAGTTTAAATTGATGTGAATGAATTTAATTTATGTTTTGGTTTAATGTCAAAGAATTTTGAGTATGTTCGTGTCTTCAGATCCATAGCAAAGTAAGACCATAATCACTTGCTCTAATTCAAAATCAGCATCGGGACTCTAATGGGTCTATGCCGGTGCAAATTATGAAGAGGTTTCGAAGAGAGAGAGAGAGAGAAAAAGTGAATTAGCTAATAGAAAGAGAGGGGTTTGGAGAGGGAAATAGTGAGAGAACATAGATGAGGACAAGAAGTAATGATAGACTCCACGGCACGCTTGCGTAAGGTGGTCGTCGTCTTGATCGTTTCTAAGAAAGTTGTAGGATGGATTCTTGCAATAACACCTTAACCCCTCGCACTTATATGTGAGCAGTAATCTTGAGACAATAATTTCAAGCGTTTAGATTACTGCGTTGAATGGACACCAACGACACCTTGACCCTCGCTTTATATTGAAGCGGTAATCTCAGATAATCGACGATTGATCGCAGAGAAAGGCCTACAACACAACTATGAATTGTTGTATGATAAGTCAAATTGAATCTCGAAAGAAATAACTAAGAAAAATACTTAGGAATTCTTGAAAAGAACCAAAAAGAAGAGAATAACCTCACAAATATATTGAATAATGAATAATGTATAATGTGTTTTATTACATCAACTCACACCTCTATTTATACTACTCAAACAATCCAAATCCTAATAGAAATTTATAAACTATAACCCTAATTTTACTGAGGAAATAGAAGTCGATTTGGAAAAGAATTCTAATTAAAAGAAATCCTAATTACAATAGAATTTAAAATTAAGAATCCAAATAAAATCCTTCACTGCGTAGGATTTCCATAATACTCCCTCTTGTAGGTAAATATGTTGACTTTGTTAAAGAAGATTAAAATTGGGCTCATATTAAATTGACCCAAATTAATGTCTCATGTTCTTTTATCTCTCTTTGGATTTTTTTCTTACGTTAACCCATTTCAAACATCTTGGATCAATCATTGAGACTTTGTTTGAACCTCTTTGTTTCTAGCCTTTGCTTGATCCCCACGTCCCTTTAGTCTTGTTTGAATCGCGCGTGTCATGTCCTCATCATTCCTTTCCTCTTGAAAAGGATTTGTCCTCAAATCGTCACCTACATCAAACGGACTTAGATCGAGAACGTTAAATGTAGTACTAACATTATACTCACGACAAATCCAATTTATAGGCATTGTTATTGATACGCTCGAGAACTTGAAATGGACCATCTCCCTCGGAAGCAATTTCAACGCGTCTTTGAGCAGGGGAATCTTTCTTTCCGCATATGTAACCACACCCGATCTCCGCTCAATGATCACTTGATGTCGTCCCTTGTTCGCGTGCTTAATGTATTGTTCCGTTCTCCGTTTAATGTTTAGCCTGGCTCTTTCATGAATCTGCTTAACAAGATCACCTTTTTCATTCCATCCATGTTAGTATATTCGAGAAGCAATAAGCGGTGATAAATCCAGCGGTGTCAAAGGATTAAAACCAAATACAATTTCAAATGGAGAAAAATTAGTAGCGAGAATGAGAATGTAAGCGGTTATATACAAACTCAACATGTGGTAAACATTCTTCCCATTGCTTGATATTCTTTTTAATGATAGCAAGTAATAATGCCAAATAAAGTCCTATTTACTACTTCGGTTTATCGTCGGTTTGTGGATGACAAGTAGTAGAAAATAACAATTTAGTACCCAATTTACCCCACAAGGTCTTCCAAAATAACTTAAGAACTTTGTATCTCTATCGAAACAATAGTTTTAGGCATACCATGCAAACGCACAATCTCCTAAAGAACAAATCAATGACATGAGATCATCATCGGTTTTATGACATGGAATAAAATGTGCCATTTTGAAAATCTATCCACGACCACAAATATCGAATCATAACCATGCTTTGAACTCAGGTAAACCCAACACAAAGTCCATAGAAAGATCAATCCAAGGTTCATTAGGAATAAAGTAATGGCGTATACATTCCATGGGGTTGAACACGAGATTTAGCTTGGCGACAAGTAATACATCTATCACATATTCTTTCTACATCCCGCGTTTCATATGAGGCCAATAAAATGTTCTTTTAAAACAAAAAATTTTATCAACACCAAAATGTCCCATTAAACCGCCCCCATGTGATTCCCTAACCAACAACTCACGCAAAGAACATGCAGGAATACATAGTTTATTTTCTCGATACAAGAATCCATCAACTCTAAAGTATTTACCCACAACATTCTTTTCACAAGTTTTAAACTCTTCACCGAAATCAAGGTCATTATCATATAACTCTTTAATTCGTTCAAACCTAAGCAATTTTGTATCAAGAGTATTTAACAAAACATACCTGCGAGACAAAGCATCTGCAACGACGTTCTCCTTACCTTGTTTATATCGAATAACATATGGAAATGTCTCGATAAATTCCATCCATCGTGCATGTCTTTTGTTCAACTTGTGTTGACCCTTCAAATATTTCAATGATTCGTGATCGGTGTGGATCACAAACTCCTTAGAGCCACAAGTAATGTTGCCATGTCTCCGAGCTCTAACCAAAGCGTACATTTCTTTGTCATATGTAGGATAGTTCAAAGTTTGCCCACTCAACTTTTCGCTAAAATACGCCAATTGGTTTTCCTTCTTGCATCAACACAGCCCAATCCTAAACACGAAGCATCACACTCAATCTCAAAAGTTTTAGCAAAGTTAGGCAAAATAAGTAAAGGAGCATTTGTCAATTTATCCTTAATCAATTTAAATGCTTTTTTCCCATTCATCACCCCACTGAAGCCCACACTTTTCTTGATGACCTCGGTCGCCAATGGTAACGTAATTTCACTAAAATTCGAACAAAGCGTCGGTAGAAACTTGCGAGTCCATGAAAGCTTCAGACTTGACTCACATTGGTTGGACTCGGCCGATCCCAGATCGCACGTATTTTCTCCTCATCAACTTGGACTCCCCGTGAACTCACAACAAAGCCAAGAAAACAATTCTATCCGAACAAAATGTGCATTTCTCCATGTTAGCAAATAACTTTTCTTTCCTAAGTACATCTAAAATGATTTTAAATGCAATGCATGATCTTGAAGTTTTTTGCTATAAATCAAGATATCATCAAAATAAACTACGACAAATTTTCCAATGAATGGACGCAAAACATGGTTCATTAATCTCATGAAAGTGCTCGGTGCATTAGTTAAACCAAAAGGTAATACTAACCATTCATAAAGATCGTATTTAGTTTTAAACGCTATTTTCCATTCATCACCCCTCTTGCATTCTAATTTGATGATAACCACTTTTTAAATCAATTTTTGAAAATATCTGAAGACCCATGTAATTCATCTAACATGTCATCTAAGCGAGGAATGGGATGTCGATATTTTACCGTAATGTTATTTACCGCTCGACAATCGATGCACATCCTCCATTTTCCATCCTTTTTCTACCTTTAGGATCACCAAAGCGCACATGGGCTCATACTTTCTCTCACGAATCCTTTCTCCATCAGCTCGTCAACTTGCCTTTGTAACTCCTTCGTCTCCTCGGGATTACTCCGATAAGCTGGACGGTTTGGAATCGTCATACAGGGAACAAAATCAATTTGATGCTCAATTTCCCAAATAGGTGGTAGTCCGTGAGGAAGCTCCGGGAAATACATCTTTGAATTCTGTAAGAGAGATGAAACAACACTAGCAAAGAATCATTAGCGTTAGTAGTCAAAAGCGCCTCTTTATCTTAGAAGTAAAATCATAAGTCATTTAGAAATCAAAGCTCTTCTCACATCACTCTTTTTGCCAAGATATTTTTTTCTCTTCTTTCTTTTCTCTCTTTATTTTTCTTTTTTTCTTGATTTTTCTTTTCTTCACTCTCTTTTCTTTGTACATAATTTTTACGCAAATGAATTTGATCTTCATGTACTTGTTGTGGTGACAAAGGGACTTAAAGAGATCTTCTTCTTGTCGTGAACGAATGAATATCGTTAGTAAACCCGCGTCGTACGTTGAACCCTCCTATCAAAGCGCCATGGTCTACCTAACAATATATGTCATGCTGCGCATGGGCACCACATCACACAATACCTCATCAATATCTGAGACCAATAGCAAATGGAACTAACACTGTTTGGTTACTTTAATGTACGCATTATCATTGAGCCACCGCAAACGATACAATTTGCGGATGTTTGGTAGTAGGTAACCCCAATTTCTCCACCATCGTAGTGCTTGCCACATTTGTACAGCTGCCTCCATCTATAACTACGCAACAAATTTTCCCATTCACAAGACATCGAGTATGAAATAGATTTTCCCATTGTTCAACGCTCTCCTTCTTAACTTTTGTGTACTAAGTGCTCTTCTTGTAACTGAATTTCACCATATATTGCATCCTCACTATCTCCTCTAATGGTGGCATAGAATCGGTGTCGCTATCTTCCCCTCGGTCTCCACATCTCCATTGTCAAGTAACAACATTTTCTCTGATTTGGACATTGGCTAGAAATATGTCCCCTGCCTTGACACTTAAAACATACAATATCTCGATTACGACCAAAAGAAGGTTGTTCAGTTTTACCTTGAGTTTCTCGGCTAGTTGATCCTTGCTTGGGAAACCTTTGGCTTGAACGCAGTGTTAGGTTTGTAATATTCATGAACGCAATCAAATTGCAAAATAATGCGGAAGCGTGTAAAAATCAGAGTTTAAAAATTTACAAACCATATACCCGGATCACCCTTTATGCATAATTATTAATTAAACGAAAAGATAAAGAATAAAATCATACCCTTGAAGATCGAGCTTCCTCAGGTACAAGTTCACCTCCAAATCCTTTCGCGTTCAACTTGAATCCACCGGGGTTTTGTTCCTTCCTTTGATCAACGTTAGCCACCCATATGTTTGGCCTCTAGAGGTGATCCACCAAGGAATAATAAGAATTCAAGAAGAAGGTGTATTTGGCTCAAACCCTAATTTTCTATCTCTATAGAAAAAGGTACTCTCCAACAAATTGGAATTATGTCGTTGTAAAAGTCAACAACCCCCTCACCCATAATAAGACTCCTCTTATTTATAGATGTGGGCAACTCACCTTAACAATTAAGGAATTGGGTTTTATTTAATTAATTAAATTATTTTAATTAATTAAGCTCCCTAATCTTATTAGGGATAATTAATTAAACTCCTTTAACTAATTTTCCCTCCTAATCCTATTAGGAATAAATGAGAGTACTTATATTAAATTAATTCCTAAACTCTTTTAGAAATTAAAATAATAATAATTGTAATAATATTAATAAGACTCCTCTTATTAATTTATATTTAATATTTCTAAAATATTAAATAATAAATATTAAGCTATTTAATTTATTCTATCACCATAGATTAAATTAAATATACTTAACTATATTATTACGATTATGCCATTAATTTCTTAAATAATTATTCTTCCTTTTATGGTGTGACCCTTTAGGTTCTCCATATTAAACCGGCTGTGAATAAATCAATTAGAACAATTCTAATCTTATTTAAATAAATAAATTAAACAATTAATTTATTTAAATAAATAATATTTATTCTACAATAGGGATAAGCCTCCCCTAGCGATCGGCGACTTTCCGGATAATATAGATTTCAACATTAATCATTAAAGAACCTTTGAGTAAATAGTTACCGTACAATTCAATCCTTCCACCATACAATGTCCCAATTAAATATAAGACATGGAATTCTTGTCAAGTCTTATTTTATATAATTATATGTATTTCGATCCTTAAATGCACTGACTCAAATAATGCAAATTAGAAACTCCTTTCTAATTTCATTACGCCTTTGCCAAGGACTCTTTGGGTTGTCATTTATCGAATCACATAGGACATTTCTATTCTTTTATTAGAAGTGGTAAATAAATTTTATTGATCATACATTATCTCCACGTATAACTTATTATACCCAAGCATACCCTTTGATATACCCTAAGGGTCTTAAGGAATAAGTCAAAGTATAACTCATCATACATAAGATACTATGATGATCTCAAGTCCAAGGATTACTTCAGTACTACTATCACTACAGAATTCCTATTGACAGCAAATAAAACTCCATTAGGTATTCCTTAGCGAGCCAACGTTCAAATGAACTTATTCTCTAATAAGCACCTACATACTTGCTTTAGTGTCTCCACACAAATGATCGTGAGATCAATCATCCTCATCCAATGAAAGCAAGCAACGTATGTACTCAATCTATCAAAATTCACTAATCCCCAATTTAGTAATCCAACGATTGGGAACTATTTTAGTTTTAAGCTTTCAAAGAATTTAGATCTCATTAGAATGATCATCATCATTATTCTAAAAGCATTTAAAACTATGGGTTTATCACATATTATAAAACAAACATCATGTAGATAATTAAAAGCCTTTAATAAATTAATACTTTTATTAATAAATGAATAAGATTGTTACAAAGTATATGCTTTATCATCAAACATGATTGGCTTGTGTGCATACTACTTTCAATCTCCCACTTGCACTAAAGCCAATCGTCATGGTATCTCATACTCTTCTTCTCTAAGTGGCGATTATCCATTTGTTGGATAAGCTTTTAGTTAATGGATATGTAATGTTGTTCATGAGATTTCACTATCTCTATAGTGATTTCCCATCTTTCAATGATTCTAATAATCAAATGAAAGTGCCACAACACATGTTTAGATCCAAGATGAGACTTAGGAACTATTCCTAGTTACGTAATGAACTTTTAATCCAAACAATCAACTTGCGACTTCATTTATAGCTATATACTTTGTCTTTATCACTAAACCCGCAATTCTTTCTTTGTTTGAAACCTTTCAATTCACTACACCTTTGTTCAAGATAACGCTTTACCTTAAAGTGGATTTTACGTCATCTTAGTGCATTTGAAAAACTTGAGTCTGTTAAGCCCTCTAGTTTTAATTTAGACCCACCATAAATATGATCACATCCTTAGTCTTGGGTTAAGCACTTTAAGATGTTTTTCAGCGATTCAAAGTGAACTTTCTAGAATATGGTGATCAACATCGGGTCTCGTACATTTCATTGCATGCATGATTGTCACACTCATGCGACCTCTCTTTTCGAGAGTCTGTGGGGACTATTAAGAGATACACTCCATAGCTCATCGACATGAGACATCTCTTGGAGTTTGCCATGCTAAACGACTTTAGCATCAAATAAATATACGTTCATTGGGTTAAGTCGAGCATCCTCTTAAATCTATCTATATAGATTTATATCCCCAATTAAGATATTCTTCCCAAACCATTCATGGAGGAATGTTTGAACAACTTTATCATTCTTGATTGTAGCATTGGTATGTCATTCCTTATCCGTAGTATATCAATATATAATACTAGAAATGTCACGCGCCCCAATCGACCCTTTTACACACTAGAATTCTTACCTCATCGTATGTAACTCTGGATCATCATCTTACTATGATCGTACCTCATCATCATCATCCATGATGAATCCATACCTCCTAGGTATCTTTGGTACTATTCCGGACTTTACGATTCGGTTGCCAGGTACAATAGGTCTATCTCTGAGGTTCCTCTTATTTGACTTATAGTGTTTTGTGGTTCTTGAACTCTTCAAGATCTATTATCCTCCCACTAGCCCCTTTTAATGATAAACACCTTTATCTTAGAAGGCGGCGTGTTTCGTAACAAACACTTTTTGCTAAGTAGAATTATAGAACATATACCCTAAACTTACTTTAGGATGTCCCACAAATCGGTACATGTCAAATCTTGTCCCAAGCTTATCCTTTGAAACCTTTTCACATAAGTTGGACAACCCCTTATCTTAACATACTTAAGATTAGGAATCCTCCCTGTCCATAACTTTTATGGAGTCTTGGGGCCGGATTTTGAGGTTACCATTTTTGTAGATATGCAGCCATTTCTAGGACATGATCCTAGAAGGATACTGGAATGTCGGTAAAATAATTATGGACCGCACCATGTCCAACAAGGTACGAATTTTTCATTCAAATACATCAATCAATTATTGCGTATCAGGAGGCGTCCATTATGAAAAAACCATTTGAGATGATCTAGAAACTTATTGCACAAGTATTTATTCCTTGATCTATCAAAGAATCTTAATACTTTGCCAATTTGTTTCATTTCTGAATTCTTTGAACCTTTCAAATAATTCACAATTGTATTTCAACAAATACACACATTCAACTCTTTGAATGATCATCTCCTTTTTCTTATACTAGTTTGTTCAATTTACAAAATATATTTTTATGTAAGTCAAGTATACAAAATTGATTAAGTAATATTCCAGTTCTATACAAAACATTATTATTATAAATAGAACAACAATTGTTCTTAATTATAATACCAAAGATTTCATTGTCCAACAATAAAATGGAAATAATATTTTTAACAAGAACTGGAATACAATAACAACTTATTGACTTAATAGATTTGCCCGTAGGCATTGCTAAACTATAAGTTTCTATAGCTAATGCAGCAACCTTTGCTTCATTTTCCACATATAGGATTACTTATCTTTGTTTAACTTTCTACTTCTGCTTGGTCCCTTCATAAATCTATATTTATGATAACCAAAGTCGGTATCCAATACCCAAGTAGAACCTTGACTTAAAGAAAAATTTATTTCAATCATGAACAAAAACTGTATTGTAACCGAAACTTCACTAAGCTTCTTTGGTTAGCCTCTGCAAGATGCTTCTCGCAGTTTCTTTCCAGTGTCCAGGCTTATTGCAGTGGAAGCAAACTCCTTTGCTATCCGTATCAGTTTTGTTCTTATTATCCTTTGTTTATGCCTTTCTATATAACTTCTTTGAATCGTTCTTCTTTTCAGAAGATCCTTTGGCCCCTACCAGTAAGACTTGATCTTTCTTGGTTGGAAAGTGACTCTCAACATTTTTCAATATGTTAAGCAAATCAAGCGAGGCGATATCTAGCTTGTTCATATGAAAAATTCACAACAATTCATGAAGGAGTAGGGAGTGAGTGCAAGATCAAATCTTGGCTCAACTCTCCATTCATGACAAAACCCGATTGTCCTAATTAATCAATCAAATTGATTATGTTAAGAAGCTGTTTATGCATGTATATATAGTGCCATTGGTCATTCTAGATCGGAAGAGCTCCTTAGATATCTCGATATCTATCGGTCCTATTTTCCTCACCATCAACTACTTGATGTGCGGGTATATAGTAGGAGCATCCATAGTTTCATGCCGATGTGAAAGCTCGTTACTCATGGATGTGAGCATGATGCATCGAGCCAATGTGCATCATCTTGCCACTTTCTAAAAGTAGCAATCTCTTCCTCGAGGCATTATGCGCAACCATTGCGAGGATAGGCGTATTAAGGACATAAGATAGCTTTTTCAAACCATGAGAACTATTCTCAAATTCCTTAACTTATCCGTTTAATTGGATTACGATTAATTTAGCATCTAATATGCTTCATGATGATAGTAATTTTAGACATTGTAAAAATTCGTAAATGAATTTGTAATTAACAACATTTTAACATACATTCTTTAATTACCAAAATAAATTAGGTCTTGTTTTTAAATTGGTATCTCCCACTATTTTCTTCAAACTATATTACCTCACTTATATAGTTCGGCAAAATCTAATTAAAGATCTGCTAGTGAGAATAAGGATCCCATTTCAAATGTATATAGCCTTGTGGTGACACAACAAACTATATATAAATAAATAGGTGACAACTTTTGTCAATTACATCAACTACGCAACTCATTTTCTTTTGCCTCTTAGATTATTTTGATCAAGTGGTGGCACATCAAGAATCAAAATTATCAAGTTAAGTCCAACCTAGCACTCCATATATTCAAAAAGAAAATATCATCCTTGTGGTGACACAACAAAATAATATTGTTCAATTTTCTTTATAAGCATCAAATGTGATAAATTAACATCTTAAATACTTAATACTTGCCTTGTGGTGACACAACAAACTCATATTAAATATTTAATACTCTATTAATTTTATCATGCTAGAAAGGCGACGTTCGATATTCCAAATATCTTTGAACGCTTAGGACTTAATATAAAAATGGAGGGTTTGTTATTAATTATCTCATCTTGTTTAGCTGCATTTACATATATATATAAAATACGCGTTATATTAATGAACATGCCAAGCATGTTTGCATAATATATAATATATATAGTATAAGCATGCACATATAGAATACTATATTCTACCCGGATTGATTATGGACTTTTATTCTAGTTTGGTTCACTAGAGCCACCAAGTGAACCAAAAGGTCAAACCCTAGGGGTGCAAGAAATAATATTTAAATATAACTATTACATTTAAACCCGAGAGCTCTATTACAAACGGGTCTTCAAGCGCTTCTTGTCCCTTGATCTCTAATTCTTCAAAATTAATTCTAAATATTCTATTACAAAACTATTTTAAAATAAATAGAAACCTTGATCGTGATCGAGGGAAAGTACATAGGAGGAGATAGAATTTACATTCAGAAAAATTAGAGAAGGCGAAGTACGCTGTAGACCCCATTTAATAAAACTCATACATTCATGCATCCAACTAAAATAAAATCCAATCACATTGGTCGATAGTCCATAATCAATCCCATTTATTATCATACACATCATCATATGCATCAATAAATAGCATTCATCCTATGAATAATAAATATTTAATATATATATATATATATATATATTGATATCATTTAATGGGCAAATTTAGTTAGTATAAAATCTATTTTTGAATCAAAATAAACTCCTTTATTTTAATCCAAATTTAAATCAAAATAAAACTATTTTATTTTAATTTATCCTATTTTGAATAAAATAAACTATTTTATTTTAATCAAAATCTTTAATCAAAATAAACTCTTTTATTTTAATTAATTATGGAATCCAATTCAAAAAAAAAAAAAAAAAAAAATTATTAAAGGAAACACGAATTCTTTTTCTATTCACAAATAAACTCCTTTATTTTGAATAATATGAAATCTTATTTCATATTTAAATAAACTCCTTTATTTAAGGAAACATGGATTCTCTTTTCTATTCACAAATAAACTCCTTTATTTTGAATAATATGAAATCTTATTTCATATCTAAATAAACTCCTTTATTTAAGGAAAAATATAATCCAATTTCAACTCCAATTAGTTATCATGGAATCCAATTCCAACTCTAATTAGTTAGCATGAAATTTAATTTTAAAATTAAAATAAACCTTTTATTTTAAGATTAAAATAAACCTTTTATTTTAAAATTAAAATAAACTTTATTTTAATTAAAAAATAATTATATATATATAATATTCAATTTTAAAATTAAAATAAACTCTTTTATTTTAATATTAAAATAAACCTTTTATTTTAAGATTAAAATAAACTTTTTATTTTAATTATAAAATTATTAAGAATATATATATATATATATATATATATATATATATATATAAATCATATTAATTACTATATATATAAACCTTCATGATTCCTTTTCTTTTCCTTGCGGTGGAACTCCTTTATTTTAATCATTAACATGCATGCATCAAGCATATATTATATATTATATATCATATATTATATAAAAAGTGACGTATGCTTCCCTTTAAAAACATGCAAAGACGCTTTTTTTTTTTTTTTTTTAAGCACATGGCGGAGTTCCTTGATTTAGTGACTAGCATAAGAGTTATTTGTTACTTGTTGCTTCAATGTTCGGTAATCAATATACGTACAATATTTGGTAATCAAAAAAAAAATTCAGGATTACCGATTTTTTTTTTTTTTAATAAATTTTATACAACAAAATTATGCCCAATTAAATTGTTCTAAACACATATCAATATAGATATTAAATTAAAACAATTAATAATTCGCATAAAGGTTTGGCTTGAACGCAGTGTTAGGTTTGTAATATTCATGAACGCAATTAAATTGCAAAATAACGCGGAAGCGTGTAAAAATCAGAGTTTAAAAATTTACAAACCATATACCCGGATCACCCTTTATGCATAATTATTAATTAAACGAAAAGATAAAGAATAAAATCATACCCTTGAAGATCGAGCTTCCTCAGGTACAAGTTCACCTCCAAATCCTTTCGCGTTCAACTTGAATCCACCGGGGTTTTGTTCCTTCCTTTGATCAACGTTAGCCACTTTCGTATGTTTGGCCTCAGAGGTGATCTACCAAGGAATAATAAGAATTCAAGAAGAAGGTGTATTTGGCTCAAACCCCTAATTTTCTATCTCATAGAAAAGATACTCTCCAACAAATTGGAATTATGTCGTTGTAAAAGTCAACAACCCCCTCACCCATAATAAGACTCCTCTTATTTATAGATGTGGGCAACTCACCTTAACAATTAAGGAATTGAGTTTTATTTAATTAATTAAATTATTTTAATTAATTAAGCTCCCTAATCTTATTAGGGATAATTAATTAAACTCCTTTAACTAATTTTCCCTCCTAATCCTATTAGGAATAAATGAGAGTACTTATATTAAATTAATTCCTAAACTCTTTTAGAAATTAAAATAATAATAATTGTAATAATATTAATAAGACTCCTCTTATTAATTTATATTTAATATTTCTAAAATATTAAATAATAAATATTAAGCTATTTAATTTATTCTATCACCATAGATTAAATTAAATATACTTAACATATTATTACGATTATGCCATTAACTTCTTAAATAATTATTCTTCCTTTTATGGTGTGACCCTTTAGGTTCTCCATATTAAACCGGTTGTGAATAAATCAATTAGAACAATTCTAATCTTATTTAAATAAATAAATTAAACAATTAATTTATTTAAATAAATAATATTTATTCTACAATAGGGATAAGCCTCCCTAGCGATCAACGACTTTCCATATAATATAGATTTCAACATTAATCATTAAAGAACCTTTGAGTAAATAGTTACCGTACAATTCAATCCTTCCACCATACAATGTCCCAATTAAATATAAGACATGGAATTACTGTCAAGTCTTATTTTATATAATTATATGTATTTCGATCCTTAAATGCACAACTCCAAATAATGCAAATTAGAAACTCCTTTCTAATTTCATTCGCCGCCGCCAAGGACTCTTTGGGTTGTCATTTATCGAATCACATAGGACATTTCTATTCTTTTATTAGAAGTGGTAAATTCTTTATTGATCATACATTATCTCCATGTATAACTTATTATACCCAAGCATACCCTTTGATATACCCTAAGGGTCTTAAGGAATAAGTCAAAGTATAACTCATCATACATAAGATACTATGATGATCTCAAGTCCAAGGATTACTTGTACTACTATCACTACTGAATTCCTATTGACAGCAAATAAAACTCCATTAGGTATTCCTTAGCGAGCCACGTTCAGTGAACTTATTCTCTAATAAGCACCTACATACTTGCTTTAGTGTCTCCACACAAATGATCATGAGATCAATCATCCTCATCCAATGAGCAAGCAACGTATGTACCAATCTATCCGAATTCACTAATCCCCAATTTAGTAATCCAACGATTGGGAACTATTTTAGTTTTAAGCTTTCAAAGAATTTAGATCTCATTAGAATGATCATCATCATTATTCTAAAAGCATTGCTTAAAACTATGGGTTTATCACATATTATAAAACAGCATCATGTAGATAATTAAAAGCCTTTAATAAATTAATACTTTTTATTAATAAATGAATAAGATTGTTACAAAGTATATGCTTTATCATCAAACATGATTGGCTTGTGTGCATACTACTTTCACGCAGCTGTCTTTTCCTCTCGCTTTGCCAAATTGGGTCTCCATGATGAATTAGCATTAGATTGTCCTCGTTGTCCTACTCTCCTCTTGAGTTGTTTCTCTATCTTAGTAGCCATATGGACCAGTTCCTCCAACTCTAAATAATGTTGTCGTTCAACCAAGTCTGCAATCTCCCAGTTCAATCCTGCCGAGAACCTAGCCATCGATGTTTCATTGTCCTCAATCAAGTTAGCTTAGATCCTTCAACATCTCCATCTCCTCGTAATATTCATCTACACTCCGACTTCCCTGTTAAGAGTTTATAAATTACGAATGATCTCCGTTGATAGTATGTTGGTACAAACCTCTTTTCATTATCGCTTTCATCTCGCCCAAGTTGTAATCTACCGCTCGTCACACCTTCTCCGATTAGTCATCAACCCGATCCCACCATATCAATGCATATCCGAGAAAATTCCATAATTGCGGTTTGACTTTCTTGAGGTCCAGAATAGTTGTGACCGATCAAAGATTCGCTCCATCTTGGTTACCCAATCTAAATAAGCCTCGGGATCACCCGTGCCTTGGAAATTTGGAATCTTCATTTTATGTTATCCAAATTGCCATCTTCTACGTCCCGACCTCTTCTTTCCCTAGCACCTCCGTGTCTTTGATGTCGGAAATTAGATTCACGATCTTCCATTTGCACTTCCATCCTCACCGTAAGGGTCTTCCTTTCTTTGCGTCGGTTTGTTGTGTCCTCGTCTTGTTTTGCATCCCAAGAGTGTTTTGGGATAGCTCACCATAGACACCCTCATCTCTTCTAATTGTTCTTGCATTTGCTCTATAGTCTTTCTCAATCTCAGATCCCATTCTTTATGCATTGCTTCCATCCGGAATTTCAATTCAATTTGTCGAAGGTTGTTCTCATGAGTTCCTTTATCCTTTGAGCTAGACATATTTCCCGCAAAATAAGGGTTAGAGAAAGCAGGTTTCCTCACCACTCCCTTACGTGTTTCGCTCGAATCAATGGTCCATTCGTGTATACTCTCAATAATTGGCTTTTACCCTCGATTAATCTCACCACTAAGCCTTTTACCTCAAATATTCTCTCTAATAGGTTCTTATTGAATTCCCTAGCAAAATTCTTGGTTTTACTAATCAATTCGAAATTACTTGTCATGAAACAAAAATATAGATGGTGTAGTTATCAGAATACCACAAAAATCACCGATCGATTGTCTTGTACTCCTCTTGTAGGCTTCAGACTCGTAAATTGTAGCTCCGTTTCAGAATTGATGATGATGGAACGGTATGAACTCTTGGTTGGAATTTGATGATTTGATGGTGTGCTACAAATTGGGTTAGCACAATAGAATATGAATTTTATTTTATTTTTTTTTTTTTGCTATCTTTTTTTTTTTTTTGCAATATATATTTCGACAAAAAATTAAAGATAAGTAACTTGCTAGAAAGGCTTAGCTCTGATACCAAATGATAGACTCCACGGCACGCTTGCGTGAGGTGGTCGTCGCCCCGATCGTTTCTAGCAAAGTTATAGGATGGATTGCTTGCAACACCTTAACCCCTCGCCTATATGTAGACGGTAATCTCGGTACAATCGACGATTGATGCGGTAGAAGACGCAACACACAACTATGAATTGTTGTTTGATAAGTCAAATTGAATCTCAAAGAAATAACTAAGAAAAATACTTAGAAATTCTTCAAAGAACCAAAAGAAGAGAATAACCTCACAAATATATTGAATAATGAATAATGTATAATGTGTTTTATTACATCAACTTGCACCTCTATTTATACTACTCAAAACAATCCAAATCCTAATAGAAATTTATAAACTATAACCCTAATTTCTATAAGGAAATAGAAGTCAATTTGGAAAAGGATTTCTAATTAAAAAGAAATCCAAATTACAATAGAATTTAAAATTAAGAATCCAAATAAAATCCTTCACTGCGTGGGATTTCCATAATACTCCCTTGTAGGTAAATATGTTGACTTTGTTAAGAAGATTAAAATTGGGTTTGTATTAAATTGACCCAAATTAATGTCTCATGTTCTTTTGCCTCCTCTTTGGATTTTCTTACGTTAGCTTCAGCCCAAACATCTTGGATCAATGCATTGAGACTTTGTTTGAACCTCTTTGTTCTAGCCTTGCTTGATCCCCACGTCCCTTTAGTCTTGTTTGAATCCACGCATATCATGTCCTCATCAAGTAGATAGAGAAAATAGAGAGAGCAGAGAAATTGGGCAAGAGGATGAGATAGAGAGAAAGAGCTGATCGGAGAAGAGGATGAGACAGAGAGAAAGAGCTGACCGGAGAAAAGAGAAAGTGAAAATTATGATGTAAATTTTGTAAATATGTTATTAGTTTAGTATTTTAATGATGTAATTTTAATTTCTGTTGTTTTCATTAATTAACAAAATAATTTGAATTTTAGTATTTTTGAATTTGATTTTTTTATTATTTTAGTATTTTTTAATTAGTATTTTAGTATTTTTTTAATTAGTATTTTTAGTATTTGAATTAAATATGTTATGTTTTGAATTTTAGTATTTTGATTAAATGATGTAAATATGTTATACATCTTATTTTATTTAATTAGTTGTTTTGATTAGTTAACAAAATAATTTGAATTTTAGTATTTTGATTAAATGATGTAAATATGTTATATTTTTTTTATTTTTTATTTTAGTATTTTTTGTTTTGATTCAATGATATATATTATTTTATTTAGAATATGTTTTATATTTAAGCCTTAATTAATTTATGTATTAATTAATTTCAGCAAATGTTTCATGTGTCAGCCACGTCATAGAGATTGTAACCCCGTTTGTCTATTTGGCGTATGCATCAATGGCAACTAGAGGCACAATCGACCCAAAAAAATGTATAATTAAGCATCCGGTGCGTTTATTGCTTTTATATATATATATATATATATATATATATATATATATATCAGACATGATCACCAACCACGAAGCACCTCCATGGTGGATATTTATCGCTTTTATATATATACCTGCTTATTGCTTTTATACAAATTGCAATATTCTGTGCGCCTAGGAATCATGTGATCACAGATTCATCCCATTGGATCTAGATTCGGTTCCCGTGATGGACATTTTCAGCTATAAGCAGCTTGTAAATTATTCTGCGATGTATGTATTTCCTCAGATAGTTTCCATACCCACAAGGAAGTCGGCATTATTTTTGGATATATTATTTTTCATACGGATGCCTCGCATCCGTCAAATAAAATCAATTCAGCCGCTCACTTAATAAAAATGGGAGTGTAAAAAGTCTCAATTCATATTGAGCATCAGGGTTTGAAAAACCTCTTTTATAAAACATCATTGCCATATCTTGCTAAAAACTGAATTTTTACATAAATTTAAACCCTGTGTATATAGGTTCGAACGAGGCCTCGCACAACTTTCATATAACAGCACATTAACCCACACACACACACACACACACACACACACACTCAGATAATAGTTTCTTGAAAAGAGGCGGTCACCGTGGTAACACGGATGTCGGGGGGTACCTAACACCTTCCCCCCACATAACCAAGTCCCCGGACCCTAAATGAATCTCGGTTTCGCCGACCCGTATATCAGTGTCACATCACTGGGTCAATGTGCAAACCTTTTCTCGGTTGTGTTGGTACAACCATTTAAAAAACCAACTGGCGACTCTTGCAGGTCCATCGTCGACATTATACATGTCGGACCTTTTTCACTTGTTTTTTCAAACAAATCTCACCTAAAATGAGAACACCAAAGAATAAGTAGCGGAAAGGGACACCTAAAATCCCGGCGTCGACGGTGGCGACTCTGCTGGGGACTCCGAGAAGAGGACTTTGTCGCTACTACTTACAATCTTTTCAAAATTGTTATATGATTGTGTGTGGATGTTTCATTTACATTGGATGAATGTGTACGAATGCATGTCTTGTTTGAGCTTAGTGTTTCGCATCATATCTGCGTGTGATGTTAGTGCTTCGCACTATAAACTGCTTATGATATTAGTGCTTCGCACATGTCATCATTTCATACGGTGAGACGCGATGTATGTGAATATATGTTGTGTGGTCCCTCCACCAAGAGGCTATCCATCGCTTGTTTGATTCTTTGGACTCGTGAGAAGACTAATTCTCCGAGGCTCAGAAAGGCACCACCAAATTCGCTCAATTGAAAGACCGGATTAACTTCCCGTCTAGTAGATTGCGATGATTTGGGAACCTTCATGCCAAAAAGCCGCGAGAGTAACCTAAGATAGGTCAGCCTCTGATAAACCCAAACGAAGGAAAGTCTCTTCATGCTCTCATGTTAATTACTTGTAAACACAATTACTTGTAATTTCATTCCATATATATCTCCATGTAATGCTCCAAACAGCTGACACCCGTTTGCAGGATAAAATTCCTAAAATGGACACATCATATAGCATGTCATTATACACCTTCCCTAACGACTAAACTATGCCAGTCTTTCACAGGGAATCAATCGGACCTACTACCCGGTCAAAGTCCAAAAAGGCAACAGGCCTACAGTCAATCATGTCATCATCCGACCAGACTGAACTTAATCTAGTTTCTCGCAAAGAATTCAACGAGTTAAGCAAACAGATTACAGATTTGGTTGTTCTATTAAAAGAATTACACCAGTCTACACAGGGTCAGAAAATACCCGTACATACTGAGCCCTCCACACAAGGAGGAATTCCGGTCATTACCATACCAGAACCACAGTTGGATACGACCAACAAAACTCATGATGCTACCCATTCCACCGGAGATCCAGACAATGGTGACATCAAAAAGAAAGTCCTCTAAATAGAAGAGACCCTTCGCGCTATCAAAGGAATTGGAACACACGAGAGTGTTTCATATGCTGATCTATGTACTTTTCCTGGTGTTCACTATCCAGAAAAATTTAAAACTCCTGACTTTGAAAAATATGGACGGGTTGGGGATCCTTATACACATTTAAAAGCCTTTATTGAGAGGCGGGATCCTATGCAGGAGGATGAAAAACTCATAATGCAATTATTCCAAAAGAGTCTAGCGGAGAAGCTTTGTTCGTGGTACACAAGATTAGACAACTCAAAATCCACATTTGGGAAGAGCTAGCACATGCCTTCCTCACTCAACCACAGCTTTTCAAACGCAAATGGCTCTGATTGGTATCAGATTACAAGATCAAGAAGCAGATCTAACGAGTCTTTTAGAGAGTATGCTCAAAGGTGGAGACGCTGGTCGCCCAAGTTAGTCTGCCGCCATGTCGAATCGAAATGGTCATGACATTCATAGACATACTGAAGCTCCCTTCTATGAGAGAGAGTTTTAGCGAGCATCGGTAAACCATTTTTCAAACGGTTAAACATGGGGAGATGGTTGAAATAGGATTGAAGTCGGGAAAGATTCAAGACCTAGCCACACTCAAAGCCGCATTCTTTGATCACATCAATCTGGAAATTATGGGAACAACCGGAGGGTCCATAAAAAGAAAGAGGAAGATGTTTCCACGATACTACTGGGGACAAAAAGGCAATCAAAGTATGCCCATTCAAAGGAGAAACTACACTCCCTTTCCAACACGATCTGCAAACCCTCCAAGTACTAAAAAGGTGGAGAAGTCAAACACCATCGAAAGTGTTTACACCTTTTGGGGATACCTCGAGAACATTCTTAATCTTCCGACAACACGAGAAGAAAATTACGCATCTTCTTCCACCACCAAATTACTAATGGGCGGGGTTTCAATCTTCGCTAGGAAATGTGCTTATCATGTAGGGCACACTGGACATGATACTCAGCATTGTTGGGCCTTGAAACACAAGATCCAGGACCTAATAGATAATGGGGAGATCGTAGTCACCAAACCCAATCAGCCTCATGTATAAGACAACCCTCTTCCTCAACACAAAGAAGAAGAGGTCAACATGATAAATTGGAGCAGTGGACAAAGTTCCAACTTCAGCTGTGATACCTCCCAGATCATCAAAGACGGTGATGACAGGTGGGATTATGCCAAGTTCCAATTCACAATGGAACGAAAGATCAAAGCTCTCGGCAAACAAGTTAAGCAATTGGTCGAACTGGTGACTTATCAGCATCAAGTAACTCGCCAATTAATCAGCCAGGAGCATGCCAGTCTCCTACCTATCGTCATGAATATTCCTCGTCACTTTCGAAAATGAAATTTGGAAGATAAAGTGACGAAGAGAGCAAATGCCAAAGCCCGCTTCCGTGATTTCGCCAACAAACGGAATTCACCTATTTGGGCCAACCCATGGAAGAAATCCTTCACATGTTAATCAATGAAGGAAGGATCGGTTCCTTCTACCTCCAATCAACCCCGTTCGGACAGTACAACTCGATGGAGTATGTCAATACCACTCCGGTCTCATGGCCACAAAGATGAAGAATCTTTGGGCACTCCGCCACCTTATTCAAAATCTAATCGACAGTGGTGTACTGTGTTTGGCAGATAACGACACTGTGTTACGTGCAAGTGAGAATGTAGGCCCTACTAAGTGGAAAAATGTGGTAACAGTTATATCTACAGAAGTTGAAGGGATTAATACTTTGCTCACAACATCGATAATTCAGCTCAAATGAGGAAACAATCCTTTGAAAGTGGCCGCTCCCGAGCTAATCAACTTGCCATGCAGAGCACAATATCCTGTTGTTAGCTTGCGCAAGGTTCCGTGGAATTATGGAGAAGGTGAAGGATCCACCTCACATACCACTTCTTTGCGATGTCGAAAGAAAATCCATCATATATTCCCCATCGGGTGATGAACCCCACCACCAAATCAAAGGGGAAAATACCCATGGAGAAGATTGAAAAATTCCTCCGCGCTGTGGATCATAATGAAGCCTCGGTAGTTTTAAGCTTGAAGGAAGCTCCACCACAAATATCAATTTTGGACTTGGTCACAACCTCCGAGAATCTTAGGAAGGTCTTGTTAAAGGTTCTAGAAGAAGCCTATCTCCCGACATCAGTGGATACAGAAAAGTTTCAACACATGGTTGATCACATTTTCAACAACAATGTGATATCCTTCACTGATGATGACATACCATCCGAAGGGACCGGTCATTGCAAACCGTTGCACATTGCGGTCTTATCCTCCGAATATATGGTGGCTGGAGTATTAATAGATGGAGGTTCCTCTCTGAATATCTGCCCATATGCCACCTTGGTGAAGATGAATATCAATCTCAATCGAATTCGGAGTAGCCATACTATCATCAAAGCTTTTGATGGAGCCCACCATAACTCGGTTGGAGTAATTGAGCTGCCAATCGAAATTGGCCCTCATACATTCTGTGTATCCTTCCATGTGCTCAAGATAGATTTGGGATACAACCTGTTCTTGGGACGACCATGGATCCACATGGCAGGGGCAATCCCCTCCATCCTTCACGAACAATTGAAGTACATTATCAACGATAGCCTGGTCACAGTCAACGCTGAGCCTGAGTGTCCTCCACACGGGGACGTGCCGTTCATCAATGCAAATGCAGACGTAGAGCCAGTCAATTTTCATGCTTTGGAAATAAGCAACACCCAATACCACGCTATTGGAGCACCATTGCCCGAACCCCACATTTCTGCTGAGGTGATGTCAGCCACTCAAGAAATGATGTCGTTGGGACATAAGCCAAGACAAGGGTTGGGTAAAAACGGCCAGGGTATCCAGTAACCCATTTGATTAACCAAGCAAGTTGGAACAGCTGGACTAGGCTATTTTGCCAGCTCTAGTCACAGGAATCCTCATAAGCATCAACAGATTCCTTCAGCTTCAACCATGTGGCGTTCGGCTTCGCCTTCAAACTCTGAGTCCGCACAACCTCCAGTAAAGGTGCCAGCCAATGTCATGGCCATGTTATTTCCTAAGCCGAAACCGGTGGAGGAAAAGAAAATCGTTATTCCAGATCCCACAATCGAAGAAGAGGAGTGGAGAATCAAGGAAAACGTTGTCCGAATATTGTCGGGCATGCGCATAATCGTCCATAATGAACATACCAACAGATACACCCTAGACGATGATTGCCCTGACGTAATGGCCATCATTCGGGACAGAGAGGATGATGATAATCCCTCCATCACTGCGGTCCACTCGGACTTTACCCTTACCAATTGGAGCAAAGATTCCTTGCTTTGGTCGACAGGGTAAAGCGGGCAAAAATTTTTTCGCCTCAGATACAATAAGCGCTTACTTTTCATGCACAAGTATTAGCGGTTTATTTTGCGATATATATGCTAACATTGTGTATGATCAACGCATTTCATATATACTAAGTGAAAGCATATTTTGTTTCAGGACTCTAAATTTAGATGTGCTCGCATACTTTGCGGATATGTTGCCTCTCTACACAAGGATTGTACCTTTGATGTAGAGATGAATTGACCTTGATGGATCTCGGGATGACATTGAGGTGCCTCGAAATTCAAGAATGGGTCAAAGACAAACCCAAACCTAACCTTGATCAAACCACTTCTTTCAATCTCGGAACCTTAGAAAGCCCTAAGTTAATCCAGTTTGGTTTAGACCTTACCCCAAACCGGTGGAATGACATGGTTACTTTATTAACCCAATTCTAGGATGTGTTTGCATGGTCTCATGAAGAAGACATGGTGGGTTTATCCATCGACATTGTCCTTCATTGTCTTCCCATTAAAGAGGGATTTAAGTCGATCGAAGCAAAAGCTCAAAGTGATTGAAACACGAGTGGAGTTAAAGGTGAAAGAAGAAATTGTGAAACAATTTCAAGCTAAGCATCATCATGGTTTCTACATATCCCGAATGGATATCCAACATCGTGCGTCTGCCTAAACCCGGAGGAAGGTGCAAGTTGCGTGGATTCTGGGACTTAAACAAAGCTTGCTTAAAAGATAGCTTTCCCATGCCATTTATCCACATTCTCATTGACAATCTTTGCACAATCGACATGTATTCCTTTCTTTGATTATTGCTGCGGGTACCATCGGATCATGGTTCACGAGAAAGATTGTGAGAAGGCGCTTTCATCACTCCTTTGGGAACTTTTTGCTATAGACGGTTGTCATTCGGCCTCATCAATGCCGGAGCTACCTATCAACGAGCTATGATGGCTCTTTTCCATGACTTAATGCATAAAGAGATTGAGATCTACGTGGATGACATCATTGTCAAAGTCCTGGAAGGAGAATGACCATCTAGACCATCTCAGAAAGTTGTTCAACAGGTTGCGTAAGTACAACTTGAAGTTGAATCCAGCTAAGTGCGCCTTTGGCGTTAAATCAGGCAAGTTGCTAGGATTGCTAGTCAGCCACAAAGGGATTGAGCTGGATCCTACCAAAATCCAAGCCATCACGGAAATGCCCATTCCTCAGACAGAGAAGAAAATACGGGGATTTTTGGGAAGGATCAACTTCATCGGCGAGGTTTATCTCCCAACTCACAAAGAACACGTGAGCTAATCTTCAAGTTATTAAGGAAGAACTCCTCCATGAAATGGAATGATGAGTGCAGAATGCCTTCCTTACAATCAAGAAGCTTGACTAGTCAAAGCTCCTATCTTGGTACCACCCAGGATGATGTTCCCCTGTTCATGTACACATCCATAAGTGACAATGCCATGGGGAACGTATCTTTGGAGACAGAAAGACGATAGAGGCCAAGAGCGAGAGCTACCTATTACCTCAAAGAAAAGGTTCAAGTGATGAGTGAACACAAGTACACTCGATCGAAAAGGCGTGTTGTGCTTTAGCATGGGCTTCCATGAGGTTCTGAGATTACCTACATGGTCACACAACCCATCTCATATCCCGCGTGGATCTTCTCAAGCACGTGTTCAACAAACCCATGTTGAATTGCGGTACATCCGGATGGCGATTGATCCTACAACAATTTGACATCGTATATATGACTCAAAAGTCCATCAAAGGTCAAGGAATCGCGGATCAACTGGCCGCCGCACCTTCAAGGGATTTCAAACCCTTGGAAACATATTTTCTCGATGAAGGAGTAATGACAGTGCAGCAACACCATCAGTACAATACACGCCAATCATGGAAGATGTATTTTGATGGAGCTATTAATATGGAAGGCTCTGGAGCTGGAGCAATTCTAATATCTGATACGGGGGAGCAGTATCCCGTTGCCGTCAAATTACAGTTTGTCAGCACCAACAATACGGCTGAGTATGAAAGGCTGTCTCATGGGGCTAAAACTCGCCGTTCAATGGGCATCAAGCGGTTAACTGTCCTTGGAGATTCGGAGTTGGTAATCAGACAATCCACCGGAGTCTATCAAACCAAGGAACTACACTTGCTGCCTTACCATCGGCAGGTCTTAAAGATGGCTTTGGAGTTCGAAGAAATCTCCTTTCTACATGTTCCTCGTAATAGGAATGACTTTTCGAATGCATTAGCAACCCTGGCCTCCTTGATTCGTATATCAGACAAGGAACACTTGCCAAGCGTCACAATTTCCCTGCACAAGGCCCCAGCCTATGGGAATTACGTTGGAGAAGTATTAGATGAGCTACCTCCCATCCAACCTCCTTGGTATCAGCATATCAAAGAATATCTGTGAGATGGATCTACACCCGATGAGGCGAGCCTGACTGAGAAAAGGCGGATCCATCGACTTGCTATGAAGTTCTACCTGAGTGGAGATGCACTCTACAAAAGAGATGCAGGACTGGGTCTCCTCAGGTGTTTAGACAAAGGTCAAGCCCAAAGGCTTATGGATGAAATCCATGGTGGAGTCTGTGGCCCCCACATGAGTGGCCCCCTCCTTGTCAAGAAAGTCCTCAGGACGGGACATTATTGGCTATCTCTCAAGGCTGATTGCCATGACCACATCAAAAGATGCTATCAGTGCCAGATTCATGGGAATGCTATACACGCCCCTCCACGGGAGCTCCACAATATGAGTTCACTTTGGCCCTTCTCAATGTGGGGAATGGACGTTATCGGGCCCATCGAGCCTAAAGCCAGTAATGGTCACCGATTTATCTTCACCATGATCGACTACTTCACCAAGTGGGTAGAAGCAGCCTCCTTCCCCAGGGCCACTAAAGAAGTCATCATTGCTTTCATCGAAACAATGTCGTTTGTCGATATGGACAACCGAGAGGTGATTGTGTCGACAATGCCAAAAACCTCAACAACAAAATGATGGAGGAGTTATGCGAAGAAATTCCACATCAAACATCTTAACTCTGTCATCTATCGTAGAAGATGAAGCGGTCTTTGTTAAGCGCTAAAAAAAACATCAAGAAGATTATGCAAAAGATGTCCGCCAACCACAAAGATTGGCTTGACCTATTGCCTCTGACTCTGTTAGCTTACAGGACCACAATGCGTACTTCAACTGGGGCAACCCCCTACGCTTTAACCTATGGGATGGAAGCAGTGCTCCCCATAGAAGTTAAGATGGAATCTCTCAGAGTGTTGATCGACGCTCAGCTGGATGAAAACCAATGGGTACAAGACAGGTATCACCAATTGTCTCTGATAGACGAAAGGCGAACCGCGGCTATCTTCCATGGTCAGTTATATCAGCAAAGGATCGCCAGATCCTACAACAAAAAGTCCTACTCTGGCAATTTAAACAACATGACTTGGTTACGAAGAATATTCTTGACAACCAAGATCGTGCGAAAGGAAAAATTCGCCCTAACGGGAAGGCCGTTTATTGTCAAAGAAGTATTGACAGGAGACGCTCTTAGAATGCAAGAAATGGACGGCGATGAATTTCCACAACTCATCAACTCAGACACCGTGAAACGGTATAATGTCTAAAATAACCAGCAAACACCCTGGTGCATCATCATCAGGTCACCAGTCATTCTGGTTCTTTAACCCTTTACCGCATACAACTTATCTACACTTTGCCCCTCAGGGAAACATACTCTTCAAGCCAGCAGCCTGGCTTTTTCCTTTGCGCTCATACAACTTAGGTCATCCCACCATGGATTGAACCTTTGCGTTAGATTTGGCTACCCATACATGGGATCAAACTTCTCTCCCTGCGCAGTTTATCCTCAACCTAGATTAAACTTTCTCTCCCCGCACTCGACTTCGCACATGGGATTACGCTTTTCTTCTCGCGCCACGAGGGGCGAACTTCGTCGACGATCTCCTCTTCAATAGAGTACGTAGGCAACCATGTTATACGGGCGCGATGCAATAAAACAAAAACAACAAAACATTTCTACCTCTTCTCCTCAAAAATAACCAAAAATATTCCTACACCATGTCACCTATATACGATGTTGAACCTCTTACACGAGTTTGAACTACGCAGACACGATCTCCTCTTGATAGGAGTATGTGGCGACCATTCATTCATGCGGTCTCACCCCTACCAAAACACAAACCATTGTCAACGGGTATTGGGATTATCTTTCAATCCACTACATTTCATTCGGCTTCAGACCAAAGGGATGGAATTACCTGAACTCCTCCCAAATAGGAGATTTGGCAACCATCTAAGCTGCGGTCATACCTCGAAGAGCAATACCAATCCATAAGAGATGGAATTAACTAGTCTTCTCCTAAATAGAAGTACTAGCGACCATCTGTGGTGCGGTCAATCTCAGAGAGGAAAGCCACACTCCTCTCTACATTTCCATTCAGAAACAAGTCCCAAGACACCAAAGATGGTAGGGATACACATAGATCAATGATCCATTCTGAACTATCCGGAGATAGCTTATGACGCCCCCAAAATTAGGTATACATCACCCATCTTGGGTCGCCAAATACATGGTACAGAATTCAAATACAACTTACTAATACAACTGTCGTGTACAATACGATAAAAGATAAACTGTGAGTTTGAATACAAATATTATCTACTAGAGATTATACAAACTAAAAAGGAGTCCCCATCACAATTCTTATCACACTATTTTACAGAATAGTGAGGACTACTAATGCTATCCTTTGGACCATCACTCCGTTTCCCGACTCGTCCCCAGCTATATTCTCATTTCCTGAAGAGAACAAAGTGAAAGGAAGGGTGAGCTCAAACTAGTCCGAAGAAAAATATATGACTAAGATAATGCGAATAAATTATCATTAGTCTCCAACAATGTTAAAGCGATAAAATATAATAGACATCAAGTTTAAGCTGCGGTGAACAAGCAATCCATTAAAAGAGTCAAGTAGAAAATAAAATCTACTATCTTTTATGATTAAAAAGGTTTTTCATCTTTATTATCGGCGAGACTCAATTTTAATAAATATTCCACATCATCGAATCACCCCCTCGCACTACTGACGAGGATATTCTTTAGTATCGCGCCACAATTATCCATGCACTACGGCCAAGAATATTTGTGTATTCATTAATGGTCATGATCATGCCAACAACTTGTCCATCAATGCACTACGGCCAATGAGGACTTTTACCATATCATTTGTAATATTACTATTCATGATTACAATCAATAATCCTCGGTCATAATCATACCAAGTCCATCTACGCACTACTTCTGCCACGAGATGACTTTCAACATAATATAAACATGAGGATGATGACAATGATATAAGAATTCAATAAAACAAGTTCAAGAATTAATTTATCCAAGAACTACTAATGTCCAAATTGTCAACATGATACTGCTTTGTAGAGTAAAATTCAAGAATGCTCAGAAGAATATTTTCATGAAAAGATATTGGATGAAGCGCAAATATCAAGGATATTCTACTAATTTCATGGAGTATAGAAGTCAAAACTTTAACCAACTGAGTATAATAAAGAATGGAATAACAAAAGAAATCACCATTCATGCGGTATTTCGCATAGACAGGTTATTCCAACAGAATAATAATAACGAAACCGGTCGGTGAAATTCGCGACAAGCTGGGATGTTCCAATGAGAATAATAAAGAATGGAATAACAACGAAATCACCATGCATGCGGTGCCCGCATAGATGAGTTATTCCAACAAAATACTAATAAGGGCGGAATCGAATTCCAGTAAAAAATATGCATGGGATATTTCAACAGAATAATAATAAAGACGAAACCAGTCCGGCGTAAAATGCATGTAGACAAGATATTCGACGAGAATAATAAATAATGGAACCAGTCCCGGCGAAACGCACGCATGAGGATATTTCAACAGAATAATAAATAATGGAACCAGGTCCGGCGTAAATGCACCGACAGGATATTCCGACAGAATAATAAATAATGGAACCAGATCCGGCGTAAACCCACAAACTTGATATTCCGACAGAATATTAAAGAACAGAATATTAGAAGAATGTCACCATGTATAGGTAGTAGCACAGATATCTGAGTTATTCCAATGTAATAATAAATAATGGAATAACAGAAGTTCTCTTCATGAATACAAAAGAAATAATACCCTTTACGAGTACAACAAATAATATCCCCTACCTTAAGAAGAAGAGTACTGTATATATAAGTAGTGAAGTAGCAGAATACTTTCTTCTTTCTCTCTATAGTTTATTTCTCTAGAGTTTCAGTGAATTCGTAAGAAAATAATGAATGAATGAGCTTCTATTTATAGAAAAATGGAATGCATAGTAACTAACTCATGAACTATTCGAGATTGATTTACTTTAATCGACGGTCCATATTTAAAGCAAAATCTTTTAAATAAAATATAATATATTCTATTTATAATATAATAAAACGAATAACTTTATAAAAGATTTTACTATGCAAACACTATGCAGGCACTATGCAAACACTATGCATAATAAAATATAATATATTCTAATTATTGTCTAATAAAATGATAACTTTATAAAAGTATGCTATTTTATATAAAAAGATTTTACTATATGCAAAATACTATGCGAATGATATATGCAACACTATGCATAATAGAATATAATATATTCTATTTATAGAATAACTTTATAAAAGTATTACATTTTATATGAAAAGATTTTTTGTATTATTACATTAATAATACCAACAAAAGCTCGCGTGACTTATCATTTAAGCATCAATAATTAATATCGTGGTGCTACTCTTGCAACCACGCAGATTATCGCACTTTTTAACTTTGGGTGTTTCAACAAGCTTAACAGTAAAACTTCCGCCGTTATTTTCATAAAAAAGTATTTTTGTCGTTTTTTTCAATCAAATAATAATTCCGTTAATAGGGTCCACCAATGATTGTCTTGGTTGTACTAATATTCCCTGTTAAAACGAATATTCCCCGAACTAATCGAATATTATATAACAACTTGCGTACTTTGCAAAATTTATAAATATTACCCACAACTATTATATCAATTTCACTCCATAATATTCTAAAATAATATTTATAGAAAATTCATCTTTATTCAAAAAGTTGGGATTTTACAATCTCCCCTTCTTATGAAATTTCGCCCTTGAAATTAGAGTACATTACACTGGTATGTCGAAGAGGTAAGGATACCTTGATTTCATTTTGATTCTAACTCCCAAGTCATTTCCTCAACATCGTGGTTTCTCCACAAAACTTTGACTTGAGGTATAACCTTGGTGCGTAGAATATGTTCCTTCTTATCTAAGATTTGAACAGGAACCTCTTCATACATCAAATCTTCCGCTATTTTGTCCGGTTCCAACTCAATAATATGGTTCGGGTCTTCCACATATTTACGTAACATGGATATGTGAAAAGCGTTATGAACACGAGACATACTTGGCAGAAAAGCGAGTCTATAGCCACAGTTCCTACTCGATCAAGGATTAAAATGGGTAGATGAATCGAGGATTGAGCTTTCCTCTCTTTCCAAATCTCGTAACTCCTTTCCATGGAGCAACACGTAACAACACATGATCTCCTATATCGAATTCCACGTCCCTTTCGATGAAGATCAACATAACTCTTTTTGTCGATCTTGTGAGGTTTTTATCGTTCTTGGGATCGTTTGAATCTTTTTCCGTAGTCATACATACCAACTATGGTCCCAACAACGTTACTTCACCCACCTCATCCCAGCATACTGGAGAACGACACTTTCTTCCATACAACGCTTCGAATGGAGCCATGTCAATACTTGCTTGATAACTATTATTGTAGGAAAACTCCACCAATGGTAAGAACTTGTCCCAACTTCCCTTGAAATCAAGGACACAGAGTCTTAATAGATCTTCAAGAGTTTGAATAGTCCTCTCCATCGTCTGGTCTGTCTCGAGGATGATATGCCTCTAAATCGTAAATCTGTGCCCATAGCTTTTTGCAAACTAACCCCAAATCGCGAAGTGAATCTTGGGTCTCAATCAGAAACTATGGATACTGGCATACCATGCAATCTTATAACCTCGTTTATGTACACACGAGCAAGACGTTCAAGTGTATAAGTTTCTCGTATCGGTAAAAAATGAGCAGACTTGGTTAATCTATCAACAATGACCCAAATCGCATCTATGCCTTGAGAAACTTTGGGAAGACTAGTAACGAAATCCATGGAAATGTGCTCCCACTTCCATTCTGGAATTTCAAGTGGTTGCAATGGACCTTTTGGTACTTGATGCCCCACCTTGACTCGTTGACACGTTAGACACCTTGAGATAAAGCAATATTTATTTCTCTCTTTATATCATTTCACCAAAATGTATGTCGAAGATCATGATACATTTTTGGTACCCGAGATGGATTGTAAGCGATTGTGTCATGCGCCTCCATCATGATTTTATACTTTAAATCGTGGTCGTTAGGAACACAAAGTCCGGAGTTGACTCAAGTATTCCTTCTTCATCGATTCTCGCTTCCTAAGATCGCACCTTTCGCACTTTCTTCCTCATACGCATCAACTCCGGATCTATAATTTGAGCGAACTTTAATTTTATCAATTAAAGTCGGTTTCTACTCGTATATTTGTCATCATCACGCCGTAGTCTCCTGAGTCTTTATCTCTATCTCCATCCTTTGCAAAAATCATACAAATGGGCGCTGCGTTGACACGCTACTACAAAAAGCGATAAATAAACAACGCTTAAAACAATAACGTTTTTATAAAAAGCGTCACAGGTTTTTTTTCACAATATTTTTTAATAAAATGTTATAGACATATATGAAAAAATATTATCTATTTATAAGGGTAATTTTTGATTTTAAATAGATAACGTTTTTAAAAAAAAATGTTATCTATCTCGAAAACACGGAGCCGCGGAATGAAAACTTAAATTAAAAACACTAAAGAGTTCTGTCCATCTCACACTTCTTTGTGTCTCTACTCCTAAACAGTCACACGACGAAAACTAGGGCTTATTAACCCGATTAACTTTCTCTCGTCTGATTTCGATTGTTGAAGGAAGATCCAAAAATGGTGAGAGGTTTACTAAACAAGATCGCTTCTAAGTCTCTCTCTGTAGCCGGAAAATGGCAGCAACACCAGCTCCGTCGTCTCAACATCCATGAATATCATCAGGTTACTTCTCTCTAAATCTCTATCCATACTCAATACACGTGCCTTTATATATATATATATGTGTGTGTGTGTGTGTGTGTGTGTGTATTATTGAAAATAAGAGATCTGGAGTGTGACCACCTAATTTCACTGGTACAAACTATATTCTTCCTTGACCTTTTCTTTATCCTTCGACTCAACTTATATTAACTTTTGACTGATATAGGGAAAATTGTTTATCTTGATTTAGGAGCATGGAAAGCAGGAAAAATCAGCCTCCAGTGTAGACGATTCAGGGAAGGTTAGTTAGCTGCCTACAAATTTTAGATATTCTCATAGATATAGAAGTAATTTTTCGTTTTTCCCTAATTACTGGATCAGATGGGACTTTTATGTTCATTAGACCACTATATATATATATATATATATATATTCTTATCATACGAGATGCAATGTTAATTTTGTATTGTAGACTATCATGAATCATATGAATGTTGCATATATTGTCATTTTTTGAGTTTTGAGGAATTACGAATTTTGCTGTTTTGTATATGGATATTTTTTTCCAATGCTGTTTTGTTGAGGTTTCCATAAAGATATTACAAGTGCTTAAATCGTTCACCCTGCTGCTTCTAGGTACATTTATCATCATTTGTTGGGGCATGAAGTTGAGGTTCAGATGGTTCGCAATGCCCTGCCTCGGCGTTTTGGTGCTCCAGGCCTCCCAGAGCTTAATGCATCTCAAGTAAGCCCACTATGCCAACATGGGTCTGAGAAGAGAAACAAGAAACAAACTTCCAGAAATAATAGTGGCAAAGTGGCTTGCACCCGCAAGGCGTGCACTATGCCAACATGGGTCTGATCAGAAAATGGGCATATATACATGGACAGTCTTCTGTCAAAGGATGTAAGAAATTACTAACATTTTTTTATGTAATATCTATCTTTATACTTTTCAATGATCTTTTCTTAATGAAATTGTGCTGTGTTCATCAGACATTTCAATCAAATGGCACTATGCCACATCAAATTTACCCGGTAGATGCCACAGCCTCAGCCTCAGCTTACTATGGCAACCAGGGCCTCCGAAACCCACAGGTAGTTAGCTTGTTTTCCTTATTTAGTAAATGTTAAATCTGGTATTTCTTCTAGCTGGGTGGCGGTTATCTCTTTGGTTTGCCTGTGGGTTTTGTTGCTGATTCTATTGGTGCTACTGTTGGTGGAGCTGCTGCCTTCCTTCTTGGCAGAACAGTAAGTGTTATAGAACCACTTCTTTCCAGTAAAATTCTAGATAAAGGTTCATATATAGAAATAGAGCATCATTCTATCACCAGCATCTATACATGATTTTCTTCAGTTCTCTGCTTAGCAGCAGTTATAGACGGTACCATATTTTCTCCCCAACTGGTTTTCGAGATTGAATCTTTTCTCTTATAAAATTGGTAACATAATCTCATTTTAATTTCTTTTCAGATTGCAAGGTCATTTGTTATGTCCAAGTTAAAAGACTATCCACAGTTTCGTGCAGTTGCAATTGCTATTCGGAAATCTGGATTTAAGGTTTGTGTCTCTCTGTGTGTGCGCGTGTACATACTTACATATATGCATATGTTAGTAACTTGTATTCATAAACCCACTTCTATTTCATGTACATGTGGTGTATACAGATAAGAAAGGGAATATAATATAGATGAACATTAAAACTCAATGGGGTAAAAAAAAAAACTTAAGCTAGACGAGAATGTATGATTACATGACCAGCCAAAGTCGCACTAAATATGCTCCAAACATGAATATTTAATACAGCCAGAATTGACTGTTGACTTAATGAGTTGATGCCTTTTTCGGATATTTAATACAGCCAGCATTGGCTGCTTTCTCTTTCATTGATACAACCATGACTGGAAGTGTTGCTCTTGCTGCTTCTGAAGCAGAAAATAAGACAGCTGATTTAATGGTTAGTTTCTGTTGTCCTCAGGCTCTTCAGGGTTCTATGATTTCTACGTATTTAGCATGACCAGATACTTATACTATCGAAAGTATTGGATCTACATATTCTTTACTTTTGTGTTACTTTTAGATAATGCAGTATATGTGTAGCATTTGTTGTTATGAAATATGTAAATTTTGGAAAAACAAATGTGTTATGTTAGGGTACTAAGAACTTCAATGGAGGCCGTTCAATGGAGGTTATTTTTCCTCCTTATTAGTCGTTTACAGCTTGCAACAGTCGGTACATCTAAAACTTGCAGTCATTGAATTACTTGCAGGATGATGAGAATGCGCTGCTGCAGCAGGCGCTTGCAATGTCAGCGGATGGCCCTGTGGCTACTGTTGCTATGCAAGAGACAGATATGTTGGAGGCTTCTGTAGACGATCAAGACTTGGCACTTGGTAAGTTAATATATTTTTCTGGCAGCATCTTTTATCTAAATAATAGCGGATTATTTGTTTATGTGCTTTTTACAAGCTAATTTCTTGCTCTTGGCAGGCAGGGCATCATGTACAAGAGGATTCAGGTGAAGAACTAGGACAACTCATTGCTGGAACGGTACGCAATTGGAGTTTCAGGGTGGCAATTGCAGATCTTAGGAAATTCACTGATTGATTTCTAAATTTCTTGGTTAGGGAGATCTTAGGTTGCCTGTTATCATAACTTGAGACATTTCTCAATTGCTTATAACGGTGAGACATTTCTCATTTAGCAGTTCTGTAGAAGTAGATGGATGTTTTTATGGTAAATGTGATTACGGATTGCATATTTTTCATATGAATAAAGTATAGAGAGGCTCTATACCTTTGTCCCAATTTATGTATATCAGTTTTTCTGGAATTTTTGAAATTTTCCTCTATTTGCTAATGTCTTGTCATACTTTGAAGATAAGAATGTTTGTGGAAACTGTAGAAATGTGTGGTTGGATTACTTGGAATTTTTGATAAATGATTGAAGTTACAACTCTTTTAATCTTTTAGTCTACAATATGCTAATCTTTCAGGTATTAGCATATTGTAGGTGCATTGGTAATGTAGGTAAATCACAATTTTTTTTTTTTTTTTTTAATCTATACAACATTTTAAAAACGTTATGTAAATGTGCTTAAAAGTTGTCTGATATATTAAACTACAACATTTTTATTTAAAAAATATTCTGGAATCATACTCTTTACAACGTTTTTAAGCATCTGCTAATTTATAGAAAACAAATCTACAACGTTTTTTTCTTAAAAAATGTTGTGTAATGTGCTTAACTACAACGTTTTAAAAACGTTGTGTAAGGGTGTCAAATAGATAACACCATTAACCACGACGTTTTTTTAACTGAAATCACAACGTTTTTTTCGCGTTGTCTATTTACTGTTTTGTAGTAGTGACAATATTGCACTCGTACCCGCATATGATCTTCTATTCAACGCGCCTCCATTACGTTCGCTTTTTCGGGGATGGTATTGGATAGTATGATCATAATCTTTCAACAGATTCAAAGCCAACGTCGTTGTCGCATGTTGAGTTCCTTTTGAGTGAAAAAATATTTGAGGCTTTTATGATCCGTAAAGATCTCCACTTTCTTCTCATACAAGTAATGCCTCCAAATCTTTAGTGCGAAGACAACAGCTGCCAACTCTAGATCATGAGTAGGATAATTCCTCTCATATTCTTTGAGTTGTGAGGCATATAGGCTATGACTTTCCCATGTTGCATAAGAACACATCCTAACCCTTTGCCCGAAGCATCACTGTAGATGGCAATCCCCTCGAACAGAGATGGTATTGTCGAGCAGTCTTTGAAATGAGTCTCCTCTTGAGTTCTTGAAAACTCTTCTCACATTTCTCACTCCAATCGAACTTTGTATCTTTCCGAGTCAGCTGAGTTAGTAGAGTAGCGATTCGAGAAAACTCTTTTACGAATCTCCGATACTAACCAGCTAAGTTTTAGAAAGTTACGATGCTTGATCCATCGATTTAGGTTGCTCCCAACTTTGAATAGCTTCAATCTTTGCTGGGTCAACAGATATTCCATGACTTGATACCACGTGCCTAAGGAATGCTACTTCCTCAAGCCAGAACTCGCATTTCTTTAACTTGGTATAAAGCTTATATTCACGAAGCTTTTGGAGTATCAGCCTCAAGTGTTGCTCATGATCTTCACGGGTTTTGGAATATATGAGGATGTCATCAATAAAGACGACCACAAAGTGATCCAAATATTCCTTGAATACTCGGTTCATCATATCCATGAAGGCAACAGGAGCATTAGTTAATCCAAAGGACATGACTAAAAATTCATAATGCCCGTACCGAGTTCTGAAAGCCGTCTTTGGAATGTCATCGGTTCTAATCTTCAATTGGTGATATCAGGAGCGAAGATCAATCTTTGAAAAGAATTTGGCTCCTTGCTGTTGGTCAAACAGGTCATCAATACGTGGCAATGGGTACCTATTTTTATGGTGACATGATTCAACTCGGATAATCAATACAAAGTCGCATACTACATCTTTCTTCTTCACGAATAGAGCAGGGAGCACCCCAAGGAGAAGTACTGGGGACGAATAAAGCCAATGTCTAACAATTCCTGCGAGTTGAGTTTTTAACTCCTCGAAGTTCAATAAAGCCATTCGATATGGGGATTTAGAAATGGGTTTTATGTTCGGGTTCAAGGTCGATACAAAATTCAATTTCACGCCGGGGTAGGCAGGAAGTTCTTCGTGGAATACGTCGGAAATTCATTAACAATAGAAATATTATTCAAAACTAACATATTTTTGTTTAGATCGTGACATGAGCTAAGAAAGCTTGACATCCGTTTTTCAATAAAGCGAATAGCTTTATGGCTTGAGATAGACGATGATTGATTTTAATGGTTTGGTTGCTTGAATTCGCATAATAGGTCGATTAGGAATATGAAAGCTAACAACCTTACGAAAACAATCAATTTTTGCATGATGAGTAGTTAACCAATCAATCCCTGAATTACATCAAATGCAAGTATTTTTAATGCAATAAGATCGACAATGTAATGTATGGGTACCAACTTGAACCAAACAAGACTTATAAACCGTGGATGTAATGAAGGTTTCTCCCAACTGAGTTTCCACGAGATAAGTCAAAATCTAATTTCTCCGAGTCAAATTTAATCGTTGAGCGCAAGTAGGAGAAATAAAAGAATGGGTAGAACCCAGTATCAAATAAAGTGTAGACTTCGCTAGAGTTTATGATAAGCTTACCCGTGATGACCTCATTCGGGTTCCTTGCTACGGGAGGTCACAACAAACACTCTCCTTGCACTAACGGGCTTTGACTTTTCGGGATGACCTTTGGTGCCTCCATCCTAGCTGAATTTGTCTTCGGTGAACGACAAAATCGGGCTAAGTGACATTCTCTTCCACAATTATAACATGCCTTGGACGACATCGCGCAATTTGGACTGATGTGTCCTTCCCCTCCGCATTTGAAGCATATGATAGGTGGTCTTTCTCCTTCCTTAACAACGGGTGCTGGTGCTGACGTCTTTCCATCATTGTTGAATCTCCTTTTCTTGAAATGTCCATTTTATTATTTTGGTACGATTACCACCGAAATGGTTACCATTTTCGGCCCATTGATTCCTCCACGCTTGTTGTCACCGCTTGATGGATCGCTCTCCTTGGTATTATCATTTCGGTACCGCTCTCTTTTGGTTGCGTTGACTCGTTATCGCGCTCCACCAATCGAGCCCTATTTACAACATCCGAATACAAACACGGTCATGAGAAATAAGATGTTGACGTATCCCGCTTCAAACCTCTTAAAACATTCGCGCCATTTCTCTCTTCATTATCCACCAAGTGAGACGAAAGCAAGGGATAACTCCGTAAATTTTGCCTCGTATTGCGACACGCGGCCATATTGTTTTACTCAATTTGATAAACTCCACCTCCTTCATGTGACGAATACTTTCGGGAAAGTATTTGTCGTTGAATGCAACTCTTGGAACTTCTCCCAAGACATCTTGATCGCAAAGAATTGAGTACGTTTTACCGATTCCCACCAGTAATCTGCCTCTCCGTGCAACATAAAGGCGGCAAAGGGAACCTTTTACTCCTCGGAGCATCCCAAGACATCAAATATCTTGGTGATCTGCTTTATCCATGCTTCCGCCATAAGTGGTTTTGGCTCTCCCTTAAACTCCGGTGGTCCTAGCTCCTTGAACTGTTTAGTGGTGACCGCCCGAGAGTTTTCAGTGTTTCCACCTACATTTAGGACAGGAGCCGCTCTCGCCTGCTATTGCATGAATTGCATAAAGCCTCTGAACAATCCATCATTCATCATTTGGTCAGTGTTGTTGTTTGCATGAGGATTGTTGCCTTCCTGATGCACATTCTCCTGATTATTGATATATGGAGACTCAACGGTCTCTTGTGCTCCATTGCTATTATCAACATTTTCGGATGTCATTTTCAGATATTGCCACAAAACAAAGGTTAATTGACATGTAACATAATATCTCTAAACTCTGACCAACCAATTTAAATACAAAATAAATTTAAGTAGGTCATACTAGCGAAGAAATTCCCCGTCTCTCCCCTCCTAGTTCTAGTCTCACATCTTAGCCAGGGATCATATCCATAAGCTTTGATACCAACTGTGACGCCCCCAAAATTAGGTATACATCACCCATCTTGGGTCGCCAAATACATGGTATAGAATTCAAATACAACTTACTAATACAACTGTCGTGTACAATACGACAAAATATAAACTGTGAGTTTGAATACAAATATTATCTACTAGAGATTATACAAACTCAAAAGGAGTCCTCATTACAATTATTATCACACCAGAATAGTGAGGACTACTAATGCTATCCTCTGGACCATCACTCCGTTTCCCGACTCATCCCAGCTATATTCTCATTTTCTGAAGAGAACAGTGAAAGGAAGGGTGATCTCAACTAGTCCAGTAAGAAATATTATGACTAAGATAATGCAGAATAAATTATCATTAGTCTCCAACAATGTTAAACTGATAAAATATAATAGACATCAAGTTTAAGCTGCAGTGAACAAGCAATCCATTAAAAGAGTCAAGTAGAAAATAAAATCTACTATCTTTTATGATTAAAAAGTTTTTTTTCATCATTTGTTATCATTTGAGACTCGACTTAATAAATATTCCACATCATCGAATCACCCTCGCACTACTACCAAGGATATTCTTTAGTATCACGACCACAATTATCCATGTACTATGGGCTAAGAATATTTGTGTATTCATTAATGGTCATGATCATGCCAACAACTGTCCATCAATGCACTACGGGCCAATGAGGACTTTTACCATATCATTTGTAACATTACGGTCATGATTACACCGAATAATCCTCGGTCATAATCATACCAAGTCCATCTATGCATTTTCTGTGCCACGTAGATGACTTTCAACATAATATAAACATGAGGATGATGACAATGATATAAGAATTCAATAAAACAAGTTCAAGAATTAATTTGTCCAAGAACTACTAATGTCCAAATTGTCAACATGATACTGTTTTGTAGAGTAAAATTCAAGAATGCCTAGAAGAATATTTCCATGAAAAGATACTGGATGAAACGCAAATATCAAGGATATTCTACTAATTTCATGGAGTATAGAAGTCAAAACTTTAACCAACTGAGTATAATAAAGAATGGAATAACAAAAGAAATCACCATTCATGCGGTATTTCGCATAGACAGGTTATTCCAACAGAATAATAATAACGGAACTAGGTCAGGCGAAATTCGCATCGACAGGATGTTCCAACAGAATAATAAAGAATGGAATAACAACAGAAATCACCATGCATGCAGATTGCCGCATAGGCAAAGTTATTCAACAGAATACTAATAAGGGCGGAATCAAGTCCCACAGTAAAACGCATGCATGTGATATTCCATTCAACAGAATAATAATAAAGAGCGGAACCAGTCCCGCCAGTAAAACACACAAGCGAGGATATTCGGCGAATAATAAATAATGGAAACGTCCCAAAGGCGTAAATGCACAAAACAGGATATTCGGACGAATAATAAATAATGGAACCAAGTCCGTCAGATAGCACGTATAGGATATTCCGAGAATAATAAATAATGAAACGAGTCAGTAAGTAAACGCATGCGGGATGATATTCCGGCGAATATTAAAGAATGTAATATTAGAAGAATGTCACCATGTATAGAAGTACCACAGATATGAGTTATTCCAATGTAATAATAAATAATGGAATAATGTAAGTTCTCTTCATGAATACAAAAGAAATAATACCCCTCATTTAGTACAACAAATAATATCCCCTACCTTAAGAAGAAGAGTACTGGATATATAAGTAGTGAAGTAGCAGAATACTTTCTTCTTTCTCTCTATAGTTTATCTCTCTAGAGTTTTTGTGAATTTGTAAGAAAATAATGAATGAATGAGCTTCTATTTATAGAAAAATGGAATGCATAGTAACTAACTCATGAACGGTCGAGATTGATTTACTTTAATCTGACGGTCCATATTTAAAGCAAAATCTTTTAAATAAAATATAATATATTCTATTTATAATATAATAAAACGAATAACTTTATAAAAGATTTTACTATGCAAACACTATACAGGCACTATGCATAATAAAATATAATATATTCTAATTATTGTCTAATAAAATGTATAACTTTATAAAAGTATTACATTTTATATAAAAAGATTTTACTATACAAAACACTATGCAGACACTATACGCACACTATGCATAATATAATATAATATATTATATTTATAGAATAACTTTATAAAAGTATTCATTTTTTATATAAAAGATTTTTCAGTATTATTACATTAATAATACCAACAAAACCGAGTGACTTATCACTTAAGCATCAATAATTAATACCCAGTGCTACTTACGCAACCACGCCAGACATCGCATTTTTAACACCGGGTGTTTCAACGATTAACAGTAAAACTTCCGCCGTTATTTTCATAAAGTATTTTTGTCGTTTTTTCAATCCGAAAATAAATCCGTTGTGGGGTCCACCAATGATTGTGCCGTTGTACTAATATTCTCTGTTAAAACGAATATTCCCTGACCAATCGAATATTATATAACAACTTGCGTACTTTATAAAATTTATAAATATTACCCACAACTATTATATCAATTTCACTCCATAATATTCAAAAATAATATTTATAGAAAATTCATCTTTATTCAAAAAGTTGGGGTTTTACACAGCTCAATGTCCATCCACCAAGGAAGAATTCAAAATTCATCAAGATCACAAGCCCTGAAGCAGCAGGCAAAATATCAAGCAAATAACAAGGCATATCTAAAAGGGAAGTGATCCAAAAATATATTTCCCTGTCATATATAACATTATTTGATATATATACAATGTGAACTACATGACAAAATGGCTAAGCTAGTGCATGCAGTAAATACAAGCTCATCTACTTAATCGAGGGTACATGCGAGCTAGCAAGACCAACATGGCATCCCTCTCGGATGAAGGAGGTAAAGTCGTAGTCTCTCGGATAAGAATATCCACACGACCCAACAGATCAGAGCCATCGTATGATGACCATATGCTCATTGATATAAGTGCTCATCTCTGCGATCATACCAATGGTAAGGGACCTCTTGTTGAGATTATCGTGATGATACCACATCCCGGGCGAGATATAAGACTATCCCGCTCAACTATCATGCGCGTCTACATCGACATGGCCTCATCCCGCTCAACAACAGCGGCATCTCTACGAGCTAATGCATCGTCTCTCTCTAATAGGGCGGCGTCCCTCACATCCAGAGCAGTCGACATCATAGATCGGATATGATCTCTCTCAAAGGTCATCAGATGAAGACTCTGCTCTAAATACTGTGCCGAGTGCTGGATCACAAAAGTACTGGTACTAGGAGAATCCGAAAGAAATGCTGGCAACACAGCAGCGGGCTCCTCCTCGATGTAGGTATCAATGTCCTCCGCAGGCTCTACATCGTCTGACTCAATCTCCGGTACTGCAAATACTGCTGCAGCCGATAAAACCTCCGTCTCCATCCATGCGGAGTACTCTGCGGAATAACCGGACGATGGCGGGAAAAGCGAATTAGCTCACGCCGATCCCAAAGAAGCGATATACACGAGATCGGTCCTCGATCGAGAGGTATCGAGAAGTCGAATTTGACCGACCGCCCCCTCGAAAGGATGAAAATCACAGGAATCGTCAAATCTGCGACATCACGGCCAATGGATGATAAGTCATCACGCCCCTCAAGCCAGCCAAAGAGAGGAAATCCATGCCCGAGCATGAGTAATGAAGTCGTATGGTGAGCAAAGCCCCGAAACGACAATATGCTAAATGGATCTCGATATCCGCTAAAAATGCGCAGATCAGATCGAGCATCTCAGACACTCAGATGGCGGAAAAGAGTACGACATAGCCACCTCATGGGAGGAACAATACCGTCTTGTCTAAAGGTATCAACCCGACCAACAGTGTGACATAAACCACACATACAAAGACATACCGAACTCCCCAAGAAACACACACGACGGGTAAATCACTGCGATGAGGATGTCGATTGCAGTGTCTTTGCCATGATCATAGGTACAATGGTACGACCCTCCCTCAGAGCTCTCACGGCCATGATAACTCCTATGTCTGTCTCATCCATGTACCGCGGCATGTACACGTATGATAGTACACATAGTATGAGCACATCAAATCTGGCCAAACGCCAATGATCCTCCGACCCGGTGAAATCCCCGGAATGTCGTGAGTAGCTATCCTCCGCGCCAAATCTATCATACAGAAAACGCTGAGAGATCACGTGCCCAGATGTCAACTCATCCTGCACTACTCTGCGCCTCAATCCTGTGAGAGTCATGAATCTCCTACTCATGTCTCCCAAAACCATGTGCACGCAAGGTCTGTCTAAGGGCAGCATCGTCAAACGTGCATACTCCTCCAGAGTAGGAGTCAACTCATGGGTACCAAAACGGAATACCTGCCTATCAGCTAGCCAATGCTCTAGCATCCCATCTACAAATCCTGCAGGAACCTGAAATGCCAAAAGGGTCATGGTATGCTGCAATAACAGATCTACAATCACCCTATCTGGTGGTGACATGTGATCGTACCACGAGCGCATACCCAATGTCACCACTGACGGTGGGGTATGATCTATACGGCTAACTGTTGAAGAGGACATCTGTGCGGGCTATGTCATAAGACCATCTAGGGGTCAATACCGAGTATCTCTGGACATACATACATATGCATAACATGATACATGCATAACAGATAATGGATGGCAATATGATATAGGGAATGAAAAACGGTGCATATATTCCTAAATATATCATCATCTAATACATCAGCTCTATACAGCTACAAATACATGAAAATGGGGCACAAACGCCCTACTACTAACAGAGGCCTATCAAAAGATATAGCGAGAATGGGGAACAACCACCTAATATCTAACAGAGGCCTATCAAAAGATATAACGAGAATACACATCAGAAGAAGACAATGGTCTCGATGTCCACATCCTCAATCCTGTCCACCTGATGTAACTCCTCCTGAGTCACTGGATCTCTATCAACAGGGATGTCAGGCCTATAAAGGGGAGGATCTGCGCCGGCAAAACCAAATGGGTCGTTCGAGGGCGGCCACCCCATTTGGAGGGAACAAATGTCTCGCATCTGGATGGATCTCGCCAAATCTTAGAATAAATATCTGTGCCCGATCCAATTTTTGGGTCAAGCTATCAATCTGGGTCATATGGGTCGGAGCTCGAACACAAGCTACCCAATCCGTCATCATCAATGATCCAGGAACCATGTCCCCCATTAAGCATGTGGCACGGATCGGGCCCCAATAAGTACAAGGGGAGCCACTAGCGGCTGGAATATCTCCCCGAGTACATGGACCCTCGATAAATCAAAACCGCTAACTCCCCAACAATGGAATATCAAATTGGCGGGTGATCATGCGATATAAGGCAATGACCTTTGACGGAGGCAAGATCGGTATCTGAATTTCCCATGTGGTGCTCCTAATAACGCGCTCTCTAAAATAGAGCTCGGCCTCCATCGTGAATAGAGGAAATCTCCGGTGGAAATCAAATACTACTACAAAGTAGGGTGTCCATCCTCAAAATCGATGATCAAATGATCCCCCGAGTATGGAAGCCATGTGATGGCATCACCGTCAAGAACTCCAAATGATCTGGCAGAATGATCAAGCCCTCAGACACAGTGGGACCTCTCGCAAAATAGAATGGTGCCATCGTCGTCCTCGTGGATAGGTATCTAAGCCTAACACACTCATGGGGATTTAAACATGGAAGCCTCTCATAGGCCCAAACCGCCAACACAATGGCAAAACATCCGCTATCAATAAACACTCTTAACCGTGAAGGGAAAAGACAAGAGAAATACTCACTACAGAGGCTGGTAAAATCCTAGCCAAGCCCTCAAACCACTCGCGGAGCACAGACGCATGCCGGAGGAAATAGGCAAAGGTGTAAGAGCCCCGATCATACTCTCTCTCTATACGGCCTACATCGCGGTGGTACCGACCAAAACGAAAGATACCGTGGAAGAGTTATCTGTTATGAAGCAGCCTCGAATGATTATTAGGAACAATCGCCACAGAACGCGATCCCTGATCCTAATATCATCAGGCATGGGCTCACTCAATAGCTCGCTCATAACATCTACGCTCAAAGGACCTGAACGGGCAGTCCTACCTTTGAGCGCACCAGCCGGAACTCCTAACAAGGACCGGACGGCAGTAGGGGTGATATTCGCCATGCAAGGCACTGGCTCCCCTCCAAACTCCATACCGTGATAAATTGCCAATCAGAGAAGGCCATCATCACCTCGCAATCCAAAGAGGTGGAGGACCGAGTCCGATGAAACCATTGCTCAGATAATGCCCCGAGGTAACCCTGTGGACAACGACGAGGAAAGATGGAGAGAAATGCCCCAAATCCCCACTCATGCACTCATCGCTTCTATAATCGGGATGAAGTTACCTGGTACATGGAGTGGATGCTAAACCAGTTCCCTCGAGGCTGTGTAAAACCTGGAACCTGCATGAAGCACAGATCAACATCAGAACCCTTTTAATCCTCATCAATAGGAAATAAGGAAGATAAACTCTAACGTCATACCTCGTTAGCATGCAAGTACATCGATGGGTGTCTACCCAAATCACCTAGCAACTCGGGTTCACCACCGGATGCTCGGAAGCTCCTCGCGAGGGATATGTACAAGCAGAGCGGGATCCTCAATATCCACCTCCTCGCCCTCGACGCCCGGAACATCTGCTGGGACGGGGACGAATCACGCCCTCCATCAACCGGACGAGGTCATTTCTCGGCAGAACGAGGGATGAGGCACTTGTAAGCCCTCCGCCAGCATAACGAGAAGAGGTCCTATAGAACCGCCTCGGTGATCCTAATCCATAATATCTGGACAACAAATCTCCAAATCACCTCAGAAAGGGTGTGGTATTTCCTTACCTGGAGCTTTCTAAAATGCATTATATGACTATAATGCATGCATGCATTTACTTTAACATATAATAGAGTTAGAATCACAGCCTCCAATGCTTACATTTGAAAAAATTTCGCCATAGTCCCCTTTGAAAATAGGACTATCCACATGCGCACAGGCATGTCTAGATGGCGCCATTCAGTAGCACACCTGCCCCAAAGTCATATACCTAATATATGCATTAAAAATCAAAATTATCATGCATAAGGCCAACCTCAATGCTAGGAGTATTTTGCCTTTCTACCTTTTGCTCATTGGACCTCAAATAGGACAAGAAATAGCAGAAAAAGGTGCCAATTTGACTGTCTCAAAAGTCAAATTTTTTCACACCATTATGTTCAGTATGGTTTAATACTAACATTTACTATGTTGAATATTTTTTATCAAGTCATTTGTGCATACATAATCACTACTATGTGTTTAGATGCATTTCTTGCGATATCTCACAATCTAAGCAGATGTAAACCGGAAAAAAATACATGGATACGTTACCAGGATAGTGTAGAACACTTGTATGGTGACAGAATTTATAGAAAGTAGCCCGAACTCAGCAAATCTGAAAGTGGCTCACAGTTTTTTCTAGAGAGAAACAAGTTGAAAATGACTTGTAAAGGCAGGCTGCTGGGGTTTATCATCCACGCCTGGCCACAGGCTCACCTGCGGCTCCTCTATGTGGGCCCCACCCCTCCGGCTCGGTCCAGTTTGAGTTGAAACGGAGTTCTTACGGGCTAGAAAGGTCAAATCGGGAATAAAAATGCCACGCGATTGAGCAAAATAGCATACAATCCTGGTCTTCTCAGATGAGACTGTGAATCTGCACATCACTCATTGGTAGTCGCCTGAACACAAGGTATACTCTGCTGATGACCTCAGTTGTCACAAATCACATACGGCAATACCTTATACAGGTCCGATGCTGCCGACTCCAGGTCGTTACCCTACGTGGATACCCGACGGGGGTTACACCGTGAGTCCCCAACGGGGGTTACAATGTAGATCCCCGGTGGGGGTTACGACACGTTCATCCGTTGCCATGTCCATCAACGAAGGTCAAGCAGCCTTGACATCATTTCAGCCGATAGCATTTAAACCTGTCAGAGCTATAGAGCTGTTCGAGGTTCTCATACCCAGCGGGGGTCACAACGCAATGCTCCGTTGATCTACACATCAGCGAAGGTTAAGTAACCTTGACGATCTCCTCACAGAGTTTCAAATAGTTGATTCACATCGTCGTCAAGGTCAAGCAACCTTGACAAAGATATCCCACATGGATGTTTCAAATCTGTTGATTCACACGTCAACGAAGGTCAGACATCCCTGATAGCATTTGCTGTTGGCAGTAAATCCAACAGAATCATGACATATTTTGGCGATACTAACCAGGAGAGGTCAACATTATCAAAGAGGATAGATGATGGAATATGTTATACACATCCTCAAACAGATCAAGCTTTATCCCCACAGATCTCTTACGCATAAGAGATACCCTTCAGTATCAAGTCGTTATCAAGAACACATTGTGAATTTGGTGATAACTCCAACACCAATATCCTATGATTTGGCTTGCACATCGGATCGGTCAAGATTGCCAAGCCCCGGTTGAAGCAACAGGAGCCAAAGAATCATCCCCAAAGATGTTGGGCCACAACCCCTGCATACATGCATCATACATTTGCATCATGTTGCTACCCTTAGTACCATGTTTATCTTGTTACGTTTTAAGTGTCTAGGATTCTTTATCCTACCCATGCATCGCCATGCATGAGTATGATAAAGAGGGGCATCTGTAGACACTCGAAATTTTCTGTACTACTATTACTAACATTGCAGGAAGACAGATTCGTCTTTTAAGAGAGAACCCTGAAAGACAATCCAAATCCATACCGGATACTATCGGAAGTGCAGCATCAACCCCGGATCGCAATCTGGGAGTAACGGTTTCAACCTCGGATCTAACCCCGAGACCGCAGACACAATCACGGAACACATGGGAGAAGACCGATTAATCTCGGAGATAACCCCGAGGTATCCAGTCTCAGTTCCAACCATGGGAATAGCCATTAACCTTGGTGATAACCCTAAGGAATGCAATTTCGGAGATAACCCCGGAAATGCTTGTTTCAAATACCATCAACTTCAATCTCGGCACTCATAACGAGATACACTGTACCAACCCGGCAATAACATCGAAAAGACAGGCACACCTCAAAGATGACAATGAAGACCTTCAACAAATGCAGCAGTCCAATCTTAGCGAAGTCTGAGCAACGTCTGCTTATCGGCCCAATCCTAAGAAGAATACTGCGGTGAGGGGCAACATCGCCATCTCGTCCAACACGATGCCACGTCTCGTCTCTACGCAACAATGTCCCACAAGGCTAACCAATCCCGAGTGACTATTGTGCGGGGTAATGGATGAAAGTTGAAGCTTGAAGACTGGAGGGCATCGTCCCATCTTCAATGACTTCGTACAAACTCTAATCCCATGCCATCGTACAACTCTCGACAACGGCGGTCCGAAATAGGTCTTGAATACCTCAAAACGGATGCCCGAATTGCACTTCTCAAAATCCGAGTGGACATTACAGTGCCTGAGTGCACGTACTTTGAGACAACCTGACCCGACAAAGCCGGGCCGACCCGACCCGCCTCTGGTACACCTGCGGCTGAGCCGCAGGTATACCTGCGGCACATATTGCCTATAAATAAGAGGATTGGGGTGCTGATTTTTAAGAGAGAAAAAAGACGGGGGAACCCTGCACAATTTGCTCTGCACTTGCCATACAGTGTATTTTCTCACTTTCAAACACCTGTGGGCTCATATATAGCCTCTTTTGTACCCACAAAAGCCCAGTGTTTATCCACTCTAAAGATATAGAAGCCCTTTTATCAGTTAGCTGTAAGCCTTCTCACACACTTTAGAGTCTTTCTCTTCATCTTTGCACACATCCTTCTACACGTTGAGAGTCGTGTTGCTTGCTTTTGCCTGGATTTCGGTCCGTGGTTTCATTCCAGTCTGTATATATATATATATATATTATATATATATATATTTATATATATATTGACTAACATTATCGAGTTATGCCTCGATTGAGCCTAGACTTCGGTCTGGAGCGTTTACTGCTTTAATATATATAAATATATATATATATATATATATATATATATATATATATATATATATATACTTATATATATTAAGCTATCTCATTCGGACTTTGTTCGATGAGCTTGAACTTGATGCGGGTGTGTTTATTCGCTTTTTATATATATATATATATATATATATATATATATATATATATATATATATCAATTGTGTGTCGACTTTTGTTCGATGAGCCTAGACTTGATGCCCAGTGCGTTTATTCGCTTTATATATATATATATATATATATATATATATATATATACTTATATATATCAACTGTGTGTGGACTTTGTTCGATGAGCCCTGAACTTGATGCAGTGCGTTTACTCACTTTTTATATATATATATATATATACTTATATATATGAGCTGTGGTCGAACTATGTTCGATGAGCATAGATTTTACATTTAGTGCGTTTATTGCTTTTATATATCTATATATATATACATACATAAATATATATATATATATATATATATATATATATATATATTTATTTTGTCCCGCCTGGAGTTCCTTCGTGGCAGCGAAATGATCGCTTATGACTTTCTTTACATTTTCGTCACGCTCGAGTTTACTTCGTGGCGATTGGATGTATATTCTGACTTTTAATGACTTTATTTATATTTTCGATCCCCATGGAGGTGCTTCGTGGTTCGTGATCATATCAGATATATATATATATATATATATTTACGCTTTTATATATATATATATCCGCTTATTGCTTTTATACAAATTGCAATATTCATGCTTTAGGAATCATGTGATCACTGATTCATCCCATTGGATCTAGATTAGGTTCCGTGGTGGACATTTTCATTTGTAAGTAGCTTGTAAATTATTCTGCGATGTCTGTATTTTCTCAGATGGTTTCCATACCCACGAGGAAGTCGGCATTATTTTTGGATATATTATTTTTTATACGGATGCCTCGCATCCGTCAAATAAAATTAATTCAGCCGCTCACTTAATAAAAATGGGAGTGTAAAAGGTCTCAATTCCTATTGAGCATCAGGGTTTGAGAAACCTCTTTTATAAAACATCATTGCCACATCTCGCTAAAAACTGAATTTTTACATAAATTCAAACCCTGTGTATATAGGTTCGAACGAGGCCTCGCACAACTTTCATATAACAGCACATTGACCCACACACGCACACACACACACACACACACACACTCAGATAATAGTTTCTTGAAAAGAGGTGGTCACCGTGGTAACACGGATGTCGAGGGTGCCTAACACCTTCCCCCGCATAACAAGTTCCGGACCCTAAATGAATCTCGGTTCACACGACCAGTATATCGATGTCACATCACGGTCAATGTGCAAACCTTTTCTCGGGTTGTGTTGGTACAACCATTTAAAAACCAATGGCGACTCTTAACAGGTCCATCATCGACATTATACATGTCGGACCTTTTTCACTTGTTTTTTCAAATAAATCTCACCTAAAATGAGAACACCAAAGAACAAGTAACGGAAAGGGACACCTAAAAATCCCGACGTCGACAGAGTTTAAATACCACATTACAGGCTACCAATAACAACTTGAAAACAACAAAAACACTTAACAACAAAAGATCTATAGTGTCTGACATTTGGTTGTCAATCAACATAAAAAATTTTTCCCAGATTTTTAAAAACACATAATCCGAGCCTATAGATGTTATGGATCTAACATCTATCAACCCAGATCATCATTATACACTACATACAACATATTTTAACACTGAATCATAACATCTAACAAAGGATCGTTGGACAGATTTTGAATTAGGGTTTAATACCTTTATGAGCAATCTTTGATTCAAGGCTATTGATTTGGTTAGGGGATTTTGTGGGGCTGATCTTGGGGACTGGAAAGCTTATAAATTTCGTGGGTTGTGAGTTGAGAGAGAATGTTTGAGTGCTTGGTGCAAAAATGAGCTAGCAATTGCCATTTTCTCTCTCTTAATCTATTTATATATCTTAGATGCAATGAATCTAACACGCAAGGTGTCAAAGTGGATAAGCTTGAAGGAGTTTTAGGCATGTGCTATAAAATATAGAGTGGTGACTTGCATTCTAGCTCCTTAAACAAATACCAAAAGGCTATTTTAGTAAACTAATAAAACATTTTAAGGGTATTTTTGTCCATGATGCTTGAATGTAGGTTAAAATCAATAGATATTAAACCTTAAGGTTTTCCAAATAATTTCTAGGGTTTAAAAATTTAAGTTTAAAGTTCAATAAAATTTTAATTAGAACTTACTAAATAAAATTTAGGTTTTTAAATAATTAGGGTTTCAAAACATAATTAGGGTTCTAATAATTATAATTTTAATTTACTAATTAGGTTTACATTAATTAGCAATAAAATCTATCATACGCGTTATTATTCACAAAGAATACAATTTTCGACTAATCAAAATCTCTAGTTTAGGTTTCAATTAGGGTTTTAATTATTAGAAATTTAAATATAAACTAGGGTTTTAAATTTATAATTAGGGTTTCCTAATTATCATAACATTATGTAACACATAACGTAAATCATATAACATGCTTATATAATAGTCTTAAACTCACAATTCACAGTTACCAAATAGCTTCGAACTCGTATTCGAGTTTTAAATTAGGGTTTCAAAGTAAAACTAGGATTTGTCATATAACACCATAATTGACCAACCATTATCGGTCCACGTATACAGTACATATTTATAGCACTGAAAAATCCAAATATAATATTATTATATTATTATTCTCATTCTTGATAAAATCCAAAATTAGGGTTTGGATTTAATATCGATTATTCTTCCATATTTAACCTTATTAATTAAGATAAAATAATTAACTTAATAATCTGTACTAAAATTCATATAATAAAATAATTATTATAATTATTCAAAGAAAATCATTTCATATATTATTTAAATAATATGTAACTATATTTTCATGGAAAATAATTAATAAAACATCCCAACAATAAAAGTAATTATTATAAGAATATACTTTTTAATAATCAATAATTCTAAAATAAAATTATTTGTAAATATTCATGTAATAAATATATTTTTATTTACCACATAAATACATATACACATTATCTTGTACAAATCCTCATCTTTAAAATAAAAAAAAATTTATACGCAAAATTTTTTATTTATTGATATAGAAAATATCGGGTTGTTACATTCACCCTCCCTTATAAAGATTCCGTCCCCGGAATCACCGTTTTAAAAACCTATACTTACACGGTTACATAGCATACACAATCATTTCGAGTAGATCTTGATCATAATTTGATCGACTGATCTTTAACTATTCACATAAAGCTTGTCTTTCTGATTAAACGGAAATTTGATTTCTAAAAGAACTCAAATTCCTCCCTCAAAATTTCTTTAAGTTTAATTTACTATATATAGGAAAATCATGCAAAAGAAAATAAAAGTTAGACGAATAATACCTGGATTCTAGTGCCAGCTGCCATCGTATCCTGGACAGTCATGTTGTAGACCCTTGTTGTTGATTTTGTTGGTTTGTTTGACGAGGTCGGTCCGGTGATTACTAAAGTCCCGCTGCCTGTGCTAGTATTCCCACTTCCTGCCTCCGTCCTTCTCTTCGGACAATCCTTCACCTGGTGTTCAGTCGATCCGCACAGAAAACACCCACTGTTCATCCTAGAATTGGGGCAGTTGGGAGAGATATGGCCCTCCTGCCCGCACTTGTTGCACACGAACTTTCCTTTCAGACACTCCCCCGAGTGGTTCTTCCCACAATTCTTACATTGTACTGCTGTCTTCTTAACACCTTCTTGTTTTACCTGCACACTTCCAAAACTGCTCCCCTTCCTCTTGCTACTACCACCCCTATTCCCACTATTAATTTCCACCTTCCCAGCTCCTTCGGTCTTACCCTTATTCTTCCTCTCCTTGTTGTAGAGGCTCATGGCCTCACTTCCCTCCTCAGCAATAATCGCCTTCTCCATGAGTGCTGCAAATATAGGAATCTGCAACACCGCCACCTTGTTGTAGAGCCAGGGTTTTAATCCCAGCTCAAACCTTCTCGCTTTCCTAGCCTCCGTATCAACTTGATGCGGGGCAAACCTAGCTAACTCATTAAATTTCGCGGCATATTCTGACACCGTCATGTTTTCCTGCTTCAACTCTAAAAATTTTACCTCCATCCTAGCCTACATACTAGGTGAAAAATAATTTTCGAAAAATAAAGTTTTGAACCTATCCCATGTAACTACACCTTCTCCTGCCCTCACCTGATTCGCTTCCCACCAAAAGTTTGCCTCCCCCTTCATCATGTAGGTGGCAAAAGCGGTATTTTTCCCCTCAGCTACCCTAGCTATCACGAATGCTTTTTCGATTTCCTTAACCCAAGTTTGGGCTTCAACAGGGTCAGTTATACCTTTGAATTCCGGCAGTCCTATAGCTTTGAAATCCTTGAAGTTTGCTAAGCGATTATCCGGCTGGTCCCCTGCGGTTGGCATTCCTTGTTGCATAGCTTGTGCTACCATGTTTGCAAAGTGCTGCATCGGGTCTTCTTGTTGTTGTCCCTCAACGTTGTTGACAGATTCTTCTGCCGTTTGGTTTCGAGTTCGACGTCTTGGCGGCATTATCTGATTAAATAAAATCATAAATTTAACTTACATTCTAAACCTTATTGCGTAAGTTTAATATATTAAACTTGTTTCATTTCTCAAACATAGATTCATATTCATTTAACGAATATTTTACATAACATAACACATAATGTTTTAAACATCAATTATCCCTTGGTGACTACAAAATTCGGGATTTACAAACTTGATCATTACAAAAGTTGGGAACATTACATTAAACAGACATACTTATTATATATATTATATTAAACACACCTACACAACAGAACCTATACTACCTATTTATTACACCTTTTTCTTGGACAACCTCTCGCCTGATGACCTTCTATCCCACAGATAAAACATGCTCTTGGTTTATAGTCAGGACAATACAGAGTGGTATGTCCTTCATAGCCACAAAGGTAACATATTCTTTTCCCTTTCTTCTTATCGGATTTTCCTAAGTCCTGATCTTCTATCTTTCTTTTCCCTTTCTTGTTCAGAGCTGCAGACGATGTGTTGCTTGTGGCTCCTCTGTGATCAATTTGGATTTTAAGCTTATCATGCTCTTCCATTGTTTCTATTAACGTCTGTCGCAGTTGACTATTTAATAGCTTTTCTATCTCCCACAGCCTTTCCAGAGAAGAAACCTTGTTCCTCAGATCCTGCACCTCCGTTGATGCTTGATCAGCTTCAACTTTAGTGTCCGAATCGCTATCTGTGAGCTCCACCATCTCCGGATCTGGTACTACATTTTCTATAATAACCACCTCGTCTGAGTTGTTTACATCGTGAGCCTCCATTTCAGCTATTGGCTTCAATATCAGCTCGGGTGTATGGGCTTGAACCGTCTTCATGATATATGCATATAACAAGCCTTTTCCACCAGACATCTACACACATAAATTATCCTGATTAGCATAAAGTTTATACACACAGCAAATAAGAGTTTTATATTAGTTATCTTTTATTTTATTTGACGATGAACCTAGTCAATTCATCTCTTTTTAAACTCTATATGAGTAATTTATATTTTCAACGTTTCCCTCTGTTCTAAGGTTATAGCCTAAGGTCTTTCCTACCTAAGGTTTTTAACCCTAAGCTCTGATACCAACCTGTAAGGCCCCCAAATCCGGGTACTTGAAACCCGAACTCGGTGCTTCACGATACCATTTTTATGAGCGGAATAATACTAATAATAATAAAAATAATATAAAGATCAACTTAATTTACATATTTATCAGAGTCTGAATCCCAAGTACGTAACCTTTAAACATTCATTACAACCCATGATAGATAATATATATCATATTTGTCTTAATAAAGTCTAAACTATTATATAATATATAGCATAACACTTATTCAACAACTTTCTCTTTTCCTTTGTTCTTAGTAGAGCTCTCTGGTTGTTCACCCTTAGCTGAAAACATTTCAATTAAGCAAGGATGAATATTTGAGTGCCCAACAAGTAATAGCAATTATATATATAAGCTGAAAGAATTTAAATGTTTTCTTTATACTACCCTTCTACAACGATTCAACAGTTGTGAAGTAATCTGTACCAATGATAATAATATATCAATTCTATACCAAATTTTTTGAAACTACGTACTGACTATAAATAGGGTTTAGGTGACATGCTATGAACATTGTTTTCAATTTTCAAATAGGTTAAACAGAAATTCATCTGCAAACCGTCATAACTTACGGGCACGGGGGGTGATTAGCTCGTTATGCCTTGCATTGATCAATACTACATGCAAGAATGAGGGTATCATTCACTCTGTTCGCCTTGGGCGCATAAAAGTTTTCCCGTATAGGGATGTTCATACTTGTTTGGGTTCCAAATCAAAGGTTTTATCTTGTTCAACAATAATCTATAATTCAACATATATATATATATATATATATATATATATATATATATATATATATATACGAGTAATTGACAAAGGTATATCAACATGTGATTAAATACAATGATTATCCAAATGAGGACACTTGTATAACCATTTATAGAAATTAACGAATGTAATATATATCCGAATTATCATATATTAACATGTTGATAATCAACGGCGATATATAATATAGGGTTAATAATGCATAAAGTAATAATATAGTTTAGAAACATTCTTACTCATGTCCATCAGATAAAGAAAATGCAAAGGTAAGATACTTGCTCGATACCGCCACTTACAGGTTCTGTAACTTATTTTTATCATTTATCTCACGACCTATCATTAATAAGATCGTCCGTTCGATTAGAATAACATACTATAACACATAACACTGTTTATTGCAGTCAACACATAACCTAATCATATTGTCACATATGTTTAACAACCATTGAATCACAAATAATCACATATCTAATTAAATTATCTAAGTCCAGATCAATTTCTGAAACATGTGAAAATGTCTTGAGCTGCTTTTATTTGTAATTATCGAGTCTAAGACTCTGTCCTGTAACTTAGTATTAGTTATATTATTTTTAAATGACTTATAATAATTTTAAAATATTTATTATAATTTATCATGAATTTTCAAACATCGGAATCATTATTAAATGATTTAAATTTTACACAAATTCTATTATCATTAATATTTAATTAATATAAAACTATTAATGAAACCATTGCCAAAATATTAAAGTTATTTATAATAATTTAGAATATTTTTAAAGTATTAATATTACCCTTAAATAATTTTTAAAATATTTAAAATCATTTTAAATAATTATCATTAATATTTAAATATTAATGTACTATTTATCAAAATATTAAAAGTCATTAATTATAACTTAAAATATTTTTAATTCATTTATATCCTTTTTAAATAATTTTTAAATTAATAAAACCATTTTTAAACTATTTATTTAATATAATTATTAAATAAATTCAATATCATTAATAATAACTTAATAATCGTTAATATTAAATTATTAATGAAATTATTCTTTAAATATTAAAAGTTATGTTTTTATAACTTAAAATATCTTTAAACACTTTATTTTCATTTAAAATGATTTTTATATTAATAAAATCATTTTTAAATTAATTTATTTAATATAATTATTACATAACCTTAATATCATTAATAATAATTAATTAATGAAATTTACCTTTAAATATTGAAAGTTATATTTTATAACTTAAAATATTTTTAAATACCTTATTATTATTTAAAATGATTTTTTATATAATAAAATCATTTTTAATTAATTTGTTTAATTCATTTAGTAAATAACTTAATATTCATTAATTTTAAATAATTAATGAAATTTGCTTTTAAAATATTAAAAGTTATATTTTATAACTTAAAATATTTTTAAATAACTTATTATCATTTAAAATAATTTTTAATATAATTAAATCATTTTTAATTAATTTATTTAATGCATTTAATAAATAAATTAATTATCAATAATATTTAAATAAATACTAATATTTATGAAAAATATTTCAAATTATTAATATTTAATTTTTATAACTTAAAAATAATTTTTAAAATAATTTTGTAATTTTGGAAATTAATAACTATTTTTAAATAATTTTCAAAATTAAAATAAATATAATTATTAAATCATTACTATAGCCTTGAGCTTGATGAAAGCGTCGCCGTAGGTGTTCTTGAGCCCTCAAGAACATTCATAGCAGTTAACAAGTGAACACGTTTGACCACGTGTAGATCTTAGCTCGTTAAGTTTCTGGGATTTCTGATCGTCATACCTTGTAGTACTAGTAACATACTACAAGCTCCAACAATCAACATGATCACAAAGCAACTAACAAAGGAGATCTAATCGTCCAAAGTGGCTGTCAGAGCTGTTCTTCATTTTTTTAGTTACCCAGAAATGAAGAACAGTTCAACTGCTCATATTTGGGCTTCCACAACTTGTGATCTAGGTGATGTTTTAGTGATTCAAGAGTTTCAGTGTCTAGCCAACATGTCAAAGAGTAGATCTATCACAAAACAGTAAACAACAACGGATCAAGATGCTATGGACCAGTCAAAGCATGTCAGAAAAACATGTTCTTCCCATTTTTGGAAATTCCAGAAACGGTAAATCAGTTCCAGTTGGCTAGTTTGACCACCTAACCTGATCAATATACTGATATTTTAAGAGATATAATGACCCAGATCTATAGTCCACATAACCAGCTACATCATTTACCAAACAATAACATCAAACAACATTAAACACTCAATCGGATCGGGCCTTGAAAAACTTTGTCGAGACGGAGTTTTTAACTTTCTGGTCGCCCAAAATTTGATTTGGTCAATGCCGGTCAACGACTTTGATCGCTAATATCTACAAATCTAGAGATCAAATGACACAGATTCCACTTGGAGTTTAAATACCACATTACAGGCTACCAATAACAACTTGAAAACAACAAAAACACTTAACAACAAAAGATCTATAGTGTCTGACATTTGGTTGTCAATCAACATAAAAAAATTTTCCCAGATTTTTAAAAACACATAATTCGAGCCTATAGATGTTATGGATCTAACATCTATCAGCCTAGATCATCATTATACACTATATACAACATATTTTAACACTGAATCATAACATCTAACAAAGGATCGTTGGACATATTTCGAATTATGGTTTAATACCTTTATGATTAATCTTTGATTCAAGGCTACTGATTTGGTTAGGGGATTTTGTGGGGCTGATCTTAGGGACTGGAAAGCTTATAAATTTCGTGGGTTGTGAGTTCAGAGAGAATGTTTGAGTGCTTGGTGCAAAAATGAGCTAGCAATTGCCATTTTCTCTCTCTTAATCTATTTATATAGCTTAGATGCAATGAATCTAACATGCAAGGTGTCAAAGTGGATAAGCTTGAAGGAGTTTTAGGCATGTGCTATAAAATATAGAGTGGTGACTTGCATTCTAGCTCCTTAAACAAATACCAAAAGGCTATTTTAGTAAACTAATAAAATATTTTAAGGGTATTTTTGTCCATGATGCTTGAATTTAGGTTAAAATCAATAGATATTAAACCTTAAGGTTTTCCAAATAATTTCTAGGGTTTAAAAATTTAAGTTTAAAGTTCAATAAAATTTTAATTAGAACTTACTAAATAAAATTTAGGGTTTTAAAATAATTAGGGTTTCCAAAACATAATTAGGGTTCTAATAATTATAATTTTAATTTACTAATTAGGTTTACATTAATTAGTAATAAAATCTATCATACGCGTTATTATTCACAGTAACACAATTTCTGACTAATCAAAATCTCTAGTTTAGGTTTCCAATTAGGATTTCTAATTATTAGAAATTCAAATATAAACTAGGGTTTTAAATTTATAATTAGGGTTTCCTAATTAGCATAACATTATGTAACACACAACGTAAATCATATAACACAGTTATATAATAGTCTTAAACTCACAATTCACAGTTACCAAATAGCTTCGAACTCGTATTCGAGTTTTAAATTAGGGTTTCAAAGTAAAACTAGGATTTGTCATATAACACCATAATTGACCAACCATTATCGGTCCACGTATACAGTACATATTTATAGCACTGAAAAATCCAAATATAATATTATTATATTATTATTCTCGTTCCTTGATAAAAATCCAAAATTAGGGTTTGGATTTCATATCTGATTATTCTTCCATATTTAACCTTATTAATTAAGGTAAAATAATTAACTTAATAATCTGTACTAAAATTCATATAATAAAATAATTATTATAATTAGTTAAAGAAAATCATTTCATATATTATTTAAATAATATGTAACTATATTTTCATGGAAAATAATTAATAAAACATCCCAACAATAAAAGTAATTATTATAAGAATATACTTTTTAATAATCAATAATTCTAAAATAAAATTATTTGTAAATATTCATGTAATAAATATATTTTTATTTACCACATAAATACATATACACATTATCTTGTACAAATCCTCATCATTAAAATAAAAAAATTTTATTCGCAAATTTTTTTATTTATTTATATAGAAAATATCGGGTTGTTACAATGCCAAATTCATGGAAATGTCATTCACGCTCCTCTAAGTGAACTACACAATATGATTTCACCATGGCCTTTTTCAATGTGGGGAATGGACTTGATTGGGCCAATCGAGCCTAAAGCCAGCAATGGTAATCGATTTATCTTTACCATGATTGATTACTTCACTAAATGGGTAGAAGCGGCCTCTTTTCCCAAAGTCACCAAAGAGGTAATCATTAGTTTCATCAAAAACAATGTCATCTGTCGATATGGACAACTGGAGGTGATCGTATCGGACAATGCCAAGAATCTGAACAACCAGATGATGGAGGAGTTATGCAGTAAATTCCACATCAAACATCTCAACTCCATCATTTATCATCCTAAGATGAATGGTGCTGTTGAAGCAGCCAATAAGAACATCAAGATGATCATGCAAAAGATGTTCGCCAATCACAAATGATGGCCTAACTTATTGCCTCTGGCTTTCCTAGCTACAGAACGTCAATGCGCACTTCTACTGGGGCTACCCCCTACTCATTAGTCTATGGCTTGGAGGCAGTGCTCCTCATAGAGGTAGAAATGGAGTAACTGAGAGTGTTGATAGATGCTCAAATGTAGGAAGATCAGTGGTTGTAAGACCGGTACCACCAATTATCTCTGATAAATGAGAGGAGGGTCACAACTATCTTTCATGGTCAATTATATTAGCAGAGGATTGCTCAGTCAAACAACAAGAAAGTTTGGCTTCGGCAATTCAAAGAAAATGACTTGGTATTAAAGAAAGTCCTTGCTAATCAAGATCAATCTAAAGGAAAGTTCTCCCCAAATCGGGAAGGCCCTTTCATTGTCAAGGAAGTGTTGACGGGAGGATCCCTCAGATTAAAAGAAATGGACGGCGAAGAATTTCCCCAGCTTATCAATCCAAACACCGTGAAGAGGTACTATGTTTGAAATGCTTGTAAACCAAAATCCTGGTTCTGAAAATAAAATCAATCAAAAATCAAATCAATCAAGTCAATTCAGGTTTTCAAACCAACAGAGCCAGAACTACGTAGACCTGATCTCCCCTCATCAATGGGAGTACGTAGGCAGCCAACCATGGTGCGGTCTAACCCCTAGAAAAATCCAAAAAACCCCTTCAACCAAGCTTAAACTCTAATAAATACTTTTTAACCTTTCAAGCCAGAGCTTGAACTACGGAAGACCTAATTTCTCCTCATCAATGGGAGTACGTAGGCAAACCATCTATGGTGCGGTCAAACAAAGCAAGAAACCTAAAAACCCAAACAAACACTTCTCAAACCATTCAGCTCAAGCTAGAGTTGGAACTACGTAAGACCTGATCTCTTATCCAGGGGAGTACGTAGGCAGCCATCTATGGTGCGTTCGAACCCTCAAAGAAGAAAGCTAAACCCTTTGCTTAAACCTTAACCACATCAAAGACCAGTTCCAAGACACCAAAAAAATGGGAAACCCAAAGATCGATGACATTTCGTTCTTTCCTCCTGCCAAGCGATATTGGCCTTTATCTCAGCCGATCACCGAGATTCCATTGATGGGAGTAGATGTCTTTTCTTTATTAGAGGGTCCCTTCACTCAGCTGGCTTTTTACAATCGGTGGTTCCCTCACATCATTGGAGCTAAGACCCGTCATGATGACATATTTGATTGCTTGTGTCCGAGAGCCCATTAATTTGACGCAGATTGAGAGTTTGACCTAGAAATTAGACCGGACACAATTTTTCATCCGACATTTGGGCATAGATCCATCAGAGGCAGATTCTTTTGATCCTTCCAGCTCTGGTACTGTCCCTAGGTGGCCCATATTCTGATAGCTTTACCGACGAAGATCCTCCATTGTATCAGCCTGATATCTCTTCTGGAAAAGACTTAGTGACTCATGAGGAGTTACATCAGATGGATAGATTGGATGATGTGGACATCATTAATTTCTTCTGATGTATTTCTCGTTATATCTTTTAATAGGCCTCTGTTAGATATCTAGAGGTTGTGCCCCATTTCCCTATACTTTTTATTTTCAGTTATATACAGAGATGATATATTAGATGATGATGTATTAAGGAATGTATGTATAATTCTTTCTATTCCCTACATCATATTGTCATTTATCATTTATCACATTGTAAGATCCCCAACTTTTATGAATAAAGAATATTTTTCTTGAAATATATTTTTTAATATTATGGTGTTGATTTGATATAATGTTATAGTTGAGGGTAATATTTACAAATTTTGCAAAGTAAGCAAGTGGTTATATAATATTCGATTGGTCGGGGAATATTCGTTTTAATGAGGAAATATTAAGATGACAACGGCACAATCATTGGTGGACCCCACAACGGAAGTATTGTCGTAGTTAGAAAACGACATAATTATCTTTTTATAAAAATAACGGCGAAAGTGTTACCGTTAAAACTGTTGAACTACCCGGTAGTAAAAGTACAATAATATGTGTGGTTGCATAGTAGCACACGATATTGATTATTGATGCTTACGTGAGAAGTCACTCAGTTATACTCAATTATTGCTACGATGAATTCTTTGATCATATCTATCATATTATTGATTCAATTATTGTCATAGTATCATCTGCATAATATTATTTATTATTAAATCAATAATTGAGACGACAAAGTTATGCATATTATTATTTGAAATATTGACAATGTCTAGAAGTTCTGTCAAGGAGAGGTTTGGTCACCTAATTGCACGCCAATAAGGAGCAATCCTTATTGGAAAGCCCCCTCTTTCCTGAGAACGACCTAGTTGTTAAATATTGTGAGTTATAATATTAATGATGAATAAGTTGTGTTGATTAAAGATGAAATTAATAGTTCCATTGTGTTGGGATTATTAGTGTTAGTGGAAATCTACATTTATTTCGATAACAATTGATATCTGTAGGTTATATTGACCAATCGGGTAATTAATTGGATAAATGAATAATTAATTGCTATTATTTCACATGCTTATAACTATTTGTTCACATGTGTGTACTATTAATTCACATTATTTACTATTAGGGGAGGTGGTGAAAGTTTGATAATACTTGCAGGACTAAATTAAAAATGAAAAAAAGAGGAAGGTATTATACTGTAATATTTTGAGCCCCAAAACGTGCAATTATCAAAACTATATTTTCCTATAAATAGAATCTCATTCTTCCTTCATTTCTCACCAATTCACTAAAGCTATAGAGCAATTATTATAGAGAGAAATTATAGAGAGAAAAAGAAGAGAAGTCGCTACCTCACTATTCCAAAGATCCGCTTTTTCTAAGGTAATGGGTATTATTCTTTTGTATTCATGAAGAGAGTTATTTTCTTTCAATACTCGTAAGAGTTGTTATTCCATTCTTTATTATTACATTGGAATAACTTTTATGCATGCGATCTATCGCATGCACGGTGAATTTTGTTGTTATTCCATTCTTTATTTTTTGTTGAAATATCACATGCTGTGCGGATTACGCATGACCTGGTTCCATTCTTTATTATTACATTGGAATATCCACATCTGCGCAAGTTACGCATGACTAATTCGTTCCATTCTTTATTATTTTGTTGGAATAACCTATCTGTGCGGATTACGCATGCCTGGTGAATTCTTCTGTTATTCCATTCTTTATTATTCTGTTGGAATAACCTATCTATATGGATTACGACATGCATGGTGAATGATCCTTCGTATTCGATCCTTATTAAATTATGGAAATGATCTGTCTACGTGGATTACCGCATGGCGGGCCAAAATCCATTTGCAGTTTCATATATTCTATTATACTCAGTTGGTTAAAGTTTTGGCTTCTATACTCCATGAAATTAGTAGAATATCCTGGATATTTGCGCTTCATCCAGTATCTTTTCATGGAAATATTCTTCTGAGCATTCTTGAATTTTACTCCACAAAATAGTATCATGTTGACAATTTGGACGTTATTGATTTCTGGATAAATTAAATTATAAATCTTTTAAAATTTATCCTTGAACTTGTTTTATTGAATTATTATATCATTGTCATCATCCTCATGTTTATAATATGTTGAAAGTCATCTGTGGTATGTAGTGCATAGATGGACTTGGTGTGATTATGACCAGGGATTTTTTGGTATAATCATGACCGTAATGTTACAAATGATGTGGTAAAAGTCCTCTTTGGTCGTAGTGCATTGATGGACAGTTATTGGCATGATCATGACCATTGATGAATACACGAATATCCTTGGCCCGTAGTGCATGGATAATTTGTGGTCGTGATACTAATGAATATCCTTGGCCGTAGTGCAGGGATGATGTGGTTTATTTATTAAGCTGAGTCTCAGCGATAAAAGTGATGAAAAACCTTTTAAATCCTAGAAGATAGTAGATTTTATTCTCTACTTGACTCTTCTAATAGATTGCTTGTTCCGCTACAGTTAAACTTGATGTTTGTTATATTTTATCAGTTTAACACTATTGAAGGCTAATGATAATTTATTATGCATTATCTTAGTCATAATATTTCTTACTGGGCTAGTTGAGCTCACCCATTTGCTTTCATTGTTCTCTTCAGGAAATGAGAACGTAGCAGGGACTAATCGGGGAACGGAGTGACGGTCCAGATGATAACATTAGTAGTCCTCACTATTCTGTTAAATAGTGTGACAATAAATGTAATGAGGACTCCATTGAGTGTGAATATTATCTGGATGACAATATTCTTATTAAAACTCTTAGATTATGTTTTGTCGTATTTTACACGATTGTTGTATAATTAAGTTATATTTGAATTTTGTACCATGTATTTGGCGACTCAAGATGGGTGATGTATACCTATTTTGGGGGCGTCACAGGCATAATGTCATGGATATGCATTCCTAGAGGTGAGTTTAGCATTGACCCCTGGATGGTCTTATGATACGGCTCTACAGATGTATTCATCCACTGTTAGCCGGATTGAGCATACCCCACCCATGTTGGTTGTCAGACCCCAACTTTTATGAATACAAGATAATTTTTCTATAAATATCATTTTTGAATATTATGGAAAGAATTTGATATAATGTTATAGTTGTGAGTAATATTTATAAATTTTGCTAAGTAAGCAAGTTGTTATATAATATTCGATTGGTCGGGGAATATTCGTTTTAACAGAGAATATTCGTACAACGACACAATCATTGGTGGACCCCACAACGGAATTATTGTCGGATTGAGAAAATGATAAAAATATTTTATGAAAATAACGACGGAAGTTTTACCATTAACTGTTGAAACACCTTGTGTTAAAGAAACATGTGAATGTCTGGCGTGGTTGCATAGTAGTAACACGGTATTGATTATTGATGCTTACGTGAGAAGTCACTCAATTTTGTTCAATTATTGCTACGATAATTAACGATAGTATCTCACGTTATTTGATTCAATTATTGTCAATATTTTATATATTATTAAATCAATAATTGAGACGACAAAGTTATTAATATTATTATTTACAAAATTAACGATGTCTAGAAGTTCTGTCAAGGAGAGGTTTGGTCACCTAATTGCGTGCCAATAAGGAGAAATCCTTATTTGAAAGCCCCCTCTTTCCTGGGAACGACTTGGTTGATTAATATTTTGAATTATAATATTGGTGATAAATGTTGTTTTATTATTATTATAAATGTAATAAAACAGAATTTTTTTTATATAAAACAAAATACTTTTTATAAAGTTTTATTTTATTTGATTATAAATAGAATATATTATATTTTATTATGCATAGTGTTTGCATAGTAAAAACTTTTTATATAAAACAGAATACTTTTTATAAAGTTTTGTTTTATTTGATTGTAAATAGAATATATTATATTTTATTGCATAGTGCAGCATAGTATCCTTTCCATTCTCCTATAAAAAGGATGCGTTGTTAGAATTGAAAATCACACCAGAAATTCAGAGAATTCTTCTTCTATAATCTTGAGCGTATTAATTTAGAGTTTAAGAAAGCTTTGAGCGTAGAAAATAGTGCAAGTTTTCTTTAAGTATATCCCCGCCCTACCTGTCGGAATACTTTTCTTTTTAAGGTAAGGGGTATTATTCTTTCGTATTCACGAAGAGAGTTATTTTCTTTCAATACTCGTAAGAGTTGTTATTCCATTCTTTATTATTCTGTTAGAATAACCACGTATCGCATGCGGTTTATCGCATGCACGTGAATTCTCGTTGTTATTCCATTCTTTATTATTACATTTGGAATATCCTCGCCATGCAAGCGGATTACGCATGACCTGGTTCCATTCTTTATTATTCTGTTGGAATATCCTGTCTGTGCGGGTTACGCATGACCTGGTGTCACGCCCCCAAAATAGGTATACATCACCCATCTTGAGTCGCCAAATACATGGTATAAAATACAAATACAACTTAATTATACAACAGTCGTGTAAAATACGACTAAACATATGCTGTGAGTTTTAATACAAATATTGTCATCTAGACAATATACAAACTCAATGGAGTCCTCATTACATTTATTATTACACTATTTCACAGAATAGTGAGGACTACTAATTCACCACCTAGGACCATCACTCTGTTCCCCGACTAGTCCCTGCTATGTTCTCATTTCCTGAAGAGAACAATGAAAGCAAAAGGGTGAGCTCAACTAGCCCAGTAAAAAATATTATGACTAAGATAATGCAAAATAAATTATCGTTAGCCTTCAACAGTGTTAAACTGATAAAATATAATAAACATCAAGTTTAACTGCAGCGGGACAAGCAATCCAATAGAAGAGTCAAGTAGAGAATAAAATCTGCTATCTTCTATGATTTAAAAGGTTTTTCATCACTTTTATCGCTGAGACTCAACTTAATAAATAATCCACATCATCAAATCATCCATGCACTCATGTGCCAAGGATATTCTTTAGTATCACGACCATTTAATTATCCTTCAGACTACGTGCAGACACCCCAAATCCGGTACTTCCATTTCCACGAGATTTGGTGTTTCATCTGATAAACATCATCCATCTATCTACCCATAAATAAATGCAAACCATGCAATAGATAGAAATAATAATAAATCTCCCCTTATGGGGTTACATCAACTACATAATAAATAAATCCCAGGTTACTCTAACAAAAGGTGTACTCCAGCAAAAGTGTTTATCTGAAACATTGATACCTTACTATATACCCAAGGCTTTAGTCCTTGTTCGAATCTTCTGGCTTTTCTCTTGTCCGTGTGTACTTGATACGGGGCAAACCTTGCCAACTCGTTGAATCTAGCCGCATAATCAGGTACGCTCATATTTCCTTGCTTTAATTCCAGAAATTGAACCTCCATCTGGTTCTGCGAGCTGGTTGGGAAATACATCTCGAAGAACATCTCTTTAAATCTTTCCCAATTAATTACACCTTCACCTCCACGAACTTTGTTTGCTTGCCACCAATAGCTAGCTTCAGACTTCAGCATAAATGTTGCAAAAGCAGTCTTCTGGTCTTCTCTAACCCTAGCAACGTCGAAAACCTTCTCCATTTTCATAACCCACGTTTGAGCCTCGATCGGGTTCATGGAACCTTTAAATTCTGGCAGTCCCACCGCCTTGAAATCTTTAAACGTAGTATTTGGTGGAGCTTGAGGTTGATTATTAATTGCTCCAGTCAGTAAGTTAACCAACTGCTGAACGAGATTAGCATTGGCATTATTGTTGTTATTTGTTGACTCTTCCTGAACTGGTTGACGTTGTTGTCTTCTTCTTGGCGGCATACCTCTGTTAAAATATATGCTTATTAAATCTCTATTAAATTCTCTAAATAGTTAAGACTTAACTCAACAATTTAATATAATCATTTAACACATCATCTCAAACAACTTAATATATTTAATTCAAACTAAAAGTTTTACATCAAACGATAGCATAACGGCTATTTACATCCACCATCCTGAGATAAAGAATCCACAGGATTTAAATATTAAAATATTCCTTCGTTCATAAACATATCGGAATTTACATATAAAACTAACTAAGTCTTTCACATAATTAAACAGATTATATCACTGTCTGTCAAGGTGCTTAATAGCCTTGCCACGCTCCTCTTCCATGATACGAGACATCGTCATGCGATCCAGCATGTACGATGGAAGTCCTTCGAACTAGATGGGGGTACCTAAAAACTCGATCCTGGGCCTCATCCATTGCATGATTAAGTGTAGAGTATGTCTCTCCAAGCTTTGCCTTCTTTGAACGACCATCCTCTTCCACAAGATCAGCACGACGTGACTCTCTCACCCAGCCTTCCTCTGCTATGATCAGCCTTTCAGAGCTTTCCTTTAGTTCCTTCTTCAACTTTTCTATCTCTGCGGTCTTACCTTCGGTTTGACCCTTCTCGTGGACCAAATCCTATTCTACATTTCCCAGTCGTGAGTGAAGAGTCGAAATCTCCCTCTCCTTTTCCTCGAGAGTAATCTGCTGAATAATCGTCCGCTCAGTCAAATCCTGCACCTCATCTCGTAACTCCACGTTACGGTCGTATAACGCATCGTACATCTCAGCATCAATGGAGTGTTGTGGAAACTCCTCTTCCTCCTCTTCCTCTTCAAATTCCTCCTCAGGATCCTCCTCAGGATCAGTCTCAGGTTCATGCTCCTGACCAACAACGGTGATCAATGGAGATGACTCCCTCTGTACCAACTGTTCCCTAACGACATGAATGTCTCGGGGCTCCTCCTCTGTAGGTACTGTAGGTACTCGGGGTTCCTCTTCCCCTGCTCGACTAGTTCCTCCAACATCCGACATCCTGACAACAAAATTTTGAGTTTTAGTTACTAAGTCGTACTAGTGAGCACATAATTTAACACATAAGCACATAAAGTCTTTTATTATCTTCAATGAATTACAAAAATTCATTTCCTAGAACTCGATAAGAGTCTTCCATCACTATGTTCTTTCTATAAGGCTACTACCTAAGGTTGTTCCCCACCTAAGGTTCATATAACTCTGACTTTGATACCTAACTGTGACACCCCCAAATCCGGTACTTCCATTTCCACAGGATTTGGTGTTCACTGTACAAACATCATCCATCTATCTACCCATAAATAAATGCAAACAATGCAATAGATAGAAATAATAATAAATCTCCCCTTATGGGGTTACATCAACTACATAATAAATAAATTCCAGGTTACTCTAACCTTAAATCATCTGTGCAGAAACATAAACAAATTAGTCTTAAGTAACATCAATTCTAATTACATCACATAAATAATCAGTCTTCATTACTTGCTAAGCTTGCCCTTGCCTTTACTAGTGGAAGGTTCGTCTACTCTTTTGTTCTTATCCGCAATGTTATTATTACGCAAGAGTGAGCACGATTGCCCACAAGTATAACAATATAATAATAAAATAATAACATGCGAATAAATCAAAGACTTCTGAAATAAAAACTCAACTTTTGAATCAAGAATGAATAACAAGAATCAAAAGAGATCTGAGGGTCATAAGACCTTGAACTATGTCTTAGGTTATCAAGGGTTATACTTAAAACCTTTAACAGTCATAAGACTATGAACTCTTCTTCTCGTACTTAGGGGGATCTGCCCTTAGTACCATACTGTGCACAATATCTTAACGCTAACGCATAAGTAAATCCCTTTGCAGGGTTGTTCATCTCAGTTTGACATTCGAGTCCGCACCAAAGGAAGTTTGGTTTGGATAATTCAATAAGGGTTCTGAAATTTAGAACGTTCATCAACTATGGACTAGTTGAATCAATAAGGATTCGCTAGTCTAACAAGGTTCAACAATAATGATATTCAAATTGAATAATAATCTCAAGAAGTATACAATAGAACAAATATTGTATAACAAATTCATACTTTGAAAGGATAGTCAATCTTTAATATAATAATTTGAACTTGAATAATAGTATTGAGAATTTACTCAAGGTAAATAATAAACTTGAACAATGATAACAAGTAGGGGTAGGAAACTTGCCTCGTGCGTAGATTACACTTTAATAAAACACGTTCCTTGAATTAAATCCTACATACCATTTACATTCACAATACCAGTTAATTATAACTTAACTAATCATCAAACGTTCATTCTTTTTGTCTAACTCGAATTATGACTATACTTAGTCAAATTATCATATTCATTGTCACATAAATTACACTTCACAAATAACAAGTTAATTATGTATTCAATAATTCAATCCACATGCAATTATGTTATTTACATGTTAACCATCTATTTTATCATCTTATTATACTTTTAACATTTTTACATGTTCATTAATTAAGTTACTAACACATTGCTAGACTTAATTATTTTAAAAATTCCATTTCTGTACATTTACGGAGAGTGGCATCTGCTAAAGCCCACTTTTTATACTAGGTCTTGGTCATGTGCCAGATACATGAAATATTTGTACAAGTAAGGCGTTATGTGATGCGATAATAGACAAAGTACGGTCTGTCATGCTTGGCTGTGGCGTATCGATTCTGCAGAAATGGTAGTTCGTGAAAAATCTGAGAACATGCCAATTTCTATCAATTTCTAAGTTTCTGCACGAATTTAGACATACCCACATGATATAATTCATACATAATCGTTACCCATCAATTACAGAATGAATTTAACACATTAAACACATAATTACAGAATTAAAATATGTGAATTTCACTGACTTTGATGTTCTTGAAGGTTTTGAAAATAAATTATGAAATTTAATACTACGGATTTGTTATAAGGCCAAATCCAACCATTCAAGTTTTTTTTTGTTCGTTTTAGCATGCATAATCATATACAAGTATAAATTTTACAAAATCTTTTATGGTAGACATATTAAAGTTACGTATAAGGGCCATATGACCAAAACCCAAACTCTGTAAATTTTGAAATAACAAGTCATCATATTACGAAACTTATGATATGGAATCATGCATTATATATATATATATATATATATATATATATATATATAACATGTTATGCTACTCGTATTATTATATATATCCATATAACAACACAATTTCTCAATTACAGAGACTTTACAAGATGAATGAAAGCCATTTTTATAAAAACTAAATGACGTGAAATAGAAATTGGGTTTGGAGAAATTACCCAGAGTATAGTTTAGAAGAGATGATCATAGATGACTCTTTCACAATAACTTGTTGATTACACACACGCACAATTTTTCTAAATCTCACAATTTTCCTCTGATAATTCTCAAATTCTCTCCCTCTCTGCTCTTCCAGACTTAGAATAATAATAATAAAAAGAAGACGTCTGGTAATAAAGGAGGAGAACTGATGCAGAAGTGGTCAGTTATCCAGTCATGGGTAACTTCCCTCAACTCCCACTAAAGCCATGTTTGGCTACCATTTAAAAGCTTATACCCAATTAATTTAATAAAACCTCTTATACTATAGTTTAAATAATGTCACACTCCTTTATAAAATAATTCAATATCTTATTTAATTTACTTTAAATAAAATATAATAATTTCTCATAAATTCACAGTCACATAATTAATTTTCTCATTAATTAATTATATTAAATTATTAAATATCTAATTAATAATTAAATTAATTAAAATAACATTAGGCTTATTAAATATTTCTTTTAATATAATAAGCTCACATAATTACATACATCGAATAATAAAATTCTCCACATCAATTTAATAAATGTAACACATATAATTAAATTAATCTACCACAATTTCATCAATTAATTATTTAATCTAATAATTAAATCATCGAAAATATTTATTTACTTCAATAAATATTAAAATTAAATTACAAAAATCTCGTTCGTCACACTATGGGCCAAAGATAATCATGTTTTCATCAACGGTCTTGATCATGCCATAAAATAATTCATCTTTGCACCCTTAGCCAAAGAGAATCCATAGCCATAATCATTCCAAAAACTGTCCATCAATGCACTACGGGCCAATGGAGACTTTTTCCACATCATTTGTAACATTACGGTCATGATTATACCGAATAATCCCTAGTCATAATCATACCAAGTCCATCTATGCACTACAGGGCACAGATGACTTTCAACATAATATAAACAAGAGGATGATGACAATGACATAATAATTCAATAAAACAAGTTCAAGAATTAATTTATCTAGGAACCAATAACGTCTAAATTGTCAACATGATACTGCTTTGTGGAGTAAAATTCAAGAATGCTCAGAAGAATATTTCCATGAAAAGATACTGGATGAAGCGCAAATATCAAGGATATTCCACTAATTTCATGGAGTATAGAAGTCAAAACTTTAACCATTTGAGTATAATAAAGAATGGAATAACAAAAGAAATCACCGGACATGCGATAGAGCCGCATAGACAAAGTTATTCCAGCGAGAATAATAAATAACGGAACCGGTCATGCGTAAAAGCTATGCATACATGATGTTCAATAGAATGATAAAGAATGAAAACAGTCATGCGTAAGCGCATTACGAGACGGGATATTCCAACAGAATAATAAATAATGGAACCGGTCAAAGCGAATAATCGACCTGCATAGCATGATATTCCAACAGAATAATAAAGAATGGAATAATAGAAGAATTTCACCATGTATGCGTTACTTGGCATAGACATGTTATTCAACATAAATATAAAGAATGGAATAATGAAGAATTTCACCATGTATGCGGTGCCAGATAGATGAGTTATTCAACATAATAATAAAGAATGGAATAATGAAGAATTTCACCAATTCTGAGGGTAGGAATGGCGTATACAAGTTATTCCAATGAATAATAAAGAATGGAATAATGAAGTTCTCTTCATGAATAAGAAAGAAATAATACCCCTTACGAGTACAACAAATAATATCCCTTACCTTTGAAAGAAGCAAAGTATTCCATTTGGTAGGCGAGGATATACTCGAAGAAAACTCAGACTACGCTCAAAGCTTTCTTAAACTCTAAAGAAATACGCCAAGATTATAGAAGAAGAACTCTCTCTATAGTTTCTCTCTCTAGAGTTTCAAAGTGAATTAAGTAAAAAATAATGAAGGAATGAGCTTCTATTTATAGAAGAATGGATGCGATAGTAACTAATTCATGAACGGTCCAGATTGATTTACTTATAATCGGACGGTCCATATTTAAAGCAAAATCTTTTAAATAAAATATAATATATTCTATTTATAATCTAATAAAACGAATAACTTTATAAAAGTATTACATTTTATATAAAAGATTTTACTATGCAAAACACTATGCAGTGCACTATGCAACACTATGCATAATAAAATATAATATATTCTATTTATAGTCTAATAAAACAAATAACTTTATAAAAATATTCTATTTTATATAAAAAGATTTTACTATGCAAAACACTATGCATAGTAGAATATAATATATTCTATTTATAGTCTAATAAAACGAATAACTTTATAAAAGTATTATGTTTTATATAAAAAGCTTTTCTTTTTTATTACATTAATAATACTAATAAAACAAAACTGAGTTTGTTATCACGTAAGCATCAATAATCAATACCGTGTGCTACTATGCAACCACACGTATTACTGTACTTTTACTACCGAGTAGTTCAACATTATTAACGGTAAAACTTCCGCCGTTAGTTTCATAAAATATTTTTGTCGTTTTCTCAATCCGAAAATAATTTCGTTGTGTGGTCCACCAATGATTGTACCGTCGTACAGATATTCCCCGACAAAAAGAAATTCCCCAACCAATCGAATATTATACAACAACTTGCATACTTTTCAAAATTTATAAATACTACCCACAACTATAACACTATATCAAATCCACACCATAATATTCAAAAAATTATTTCGAGAAAATTAAATATTTATTCATAAAATCTGGGGTCTCACAATCTCCCCTCCTTATGGAATTTCACCCTCGAAATTTACGTACGTACCTGGTATGCCGAAGAGGTGAGGATACCTTGAGTTCATTTTAGATTCTAATTCTTGAGGTATAACCTTTGAGTGTTGAATACGATTCAAGATTTTAACACGTATCTCCTCATACGTTAAATCTTCTGCTATATCGTTTAGTTCTAATTTAATAATGTGGTTCGGGTCGTCAACATATTTACGTAATCTCGATACGTAAAAAAAACATTCTGAACACGCAACATACTTGACGGTAAAACGAGTCTATAGGCCACAGTTCCTACTTCATCGAGGATTTCAAATGGGACAATTAAATCAAGGGTTGAGATTTCCTCTCTTCGTCGATTCTTGCTTCTAGAATAACGCCCTCTTGAACATTCTTCTTCACATTCATCAGCTCGGGGTGTGTAGCTTGAGCGACTTTAACTTTATCGATTAAAGTCGATTCTACTCGTATATTCGTTATCTTCACGTGGGTCCCTAGAGTCTTTAACTCTATCTTCATCACTTGTAAGTTATACGAAATGAGTCTTTGTGTTAACAACATCGCACTCGTAAACGCATACGATCTTCTACTCAACACGTCAGCTACCACATTCGCTTTCCCACGATGGTATTGAATGGTACGATCGTAATCTTCAACAGCTTGAGTCAACATCTTTGGCACGTTATACGTTCGTTTTAGTTGAAGAAATATTTGAGGGTTTTAGAAATGGGTTTTGTACTGGGGTCAATACAAAATTCGATTTCACGCTATAGGGGTAGGCTAAGAAGTCTTCAAGAATACGTCAGGAAATTTATTAACAATAGAAATATCATTCAAAGCCGTGACCCTTATCAAAGACTTGGATAGTACTTCACATTGATACCTATCAACTTGCCATCGTCATTCACGACGTCGCCTACAGAAAGTCTAGCTTCGGTGCATTCAACACAAGGAAGTCAACAACGAAAGGACCGGGGCTCTTTACTTATGGCTTGATATGACAATGATTGACTTTAGTGGTTTGGTTGCTTGAATTCGCATAATAGGTTGGTTAGGAATATGAAAGCTAACAATCTTACGAAAAGCATGATGAGTAGTTAACCAATCGATTCCTAAAATCGCATCAAAGGCAAGTATTTTCAAAGAGATAAGATTGACAGGTAACGTGAAAGTGTCAATTTGAATTAAACAAGATTTATAAATAGTGGATGTAACGAAGGTTTCTCCCAACTGAGTTTCAACAGATAAATCAAAATCTAACTTCTCCAGAGTTAAATTTAAACATTGAACACAACTAGGTGAAATAAAAGAGTGGGTAGAAGTGGTATCTAATAAGGTATAAACTTCGCAAGATTTTATCATTAACTTACCCGTAATAACTTCGTTTGGGTTCCTCGACAAATGCTCTCACTTAAACTATTGAATTTGACTTTGCTATAGGGTACATTCCACCCTTAACTGCTTCGTCACATTCCTGATCCATGATTTGAATCATTATTCTCCGATCTATATCGAATTGGGGTTGATCGCTATGCACAGGGTAATTCCAAATTCGATGTTGGATTCTCCTAATTGTTGTCCAAAAAGAAAAATCCATTTCATCTATTTTGGCTTTATTGGATCGGACGTCTTTTTCTACAATATCTACACGTCGTGCGGCTTTTACCCATGCGTCATCAATTCTCCTTCGTTCAGTTGTTTCTGCTTTCATCAGAACTTTGATCATAACATTCTCAGATTCCAGTTCTAATATCTTATACTCTGCCAAAGAGTGCTTCTGTTCAAGCATCGCACATCGGGTAACACTATTTTGAATGGTTGCATCTCTTTGCTCCACGACCGCCTGCCGTTCTTCAGCCTGCTCTTCTAACTCATGAATATGATTTTGTAATGCTAAATTTTGATCATAAAATTTTTCTAATAAATTCTCTTCAGGTTCCTCTTCTTCCTCACTCTCAGCTGCTACCTCTGCAACTAGCTCGGGTGAAACTATTAGTTCTTCACGCACCACATAGATATCTCTAATTTCTTCTTCGTCTGACATCATATTAACCTGGTTAGTGATTAAAGGTGTCTCAACGGTCTCATGTGCTTCATTTCTTATCTCAACATTTTCGGATGCTATTTGCAAATACTGCCACAAAACAAAGGTTAATTGACATGTAACATATTATCCATATACTCTGACCGACCAATTAAATATCAAATAAACGTAGGTAGGTCATACTAGCGAATGAATTCCCCGTCTCTCCCCTCCTAGTTCTTGTCTCACAACTCAGCCAGGGATCATATCCCTAAGCTTTGATACCAACTGTCACGCCCCCAAAATAGGTATACATCACCCATCTTGAGTCGCCAAATACATGGTACAAAATTCAAATACAACTTAATTATACAACAGTCGTGTAAAATACGACTAAACATATGCTGTGAGTTTTAATACAAATATTGTCATCTAGACAATATACAAACTCAATGGAGTCCTCATTACATTTATTATTACACTATTTCACAGAATAGTGAGGACTACTAATGCACCATCTAGGACCATCACTCTGTTCCCGACTAGTCCTCGCTACGTTCTCATTTCACAAGAGAACAATGAAAGCAAAAGGTGAGCTCAACTAGCCAAAGAAGAAATATTATGACTAAGATAATGCAAAATAAATTATCGTTAGCCTTCAACGGTTAAAGCGATAAAATATAATAAACATCAAGTTTTAGCTGCAATGAACAAGCAATCCATTAGAAGAGTCAAGTATAGAATAAAATCTACTATCTTCTATGATTTAAAAGGTTTTTCATCACTTTTATCATTTGAGACTCGATTTTAATAAATAATCCACATCATCAAATCATCCCCCGCACTGAGGCCAAGGATATTCTTTAGTATCACGACCATGAATTATCCATGCAGTACGGGCCAAAGATAATAATGTTTTCATCAATGGTCTTGATAATGCCATAAAACAATTCATCTTTTCACCCTTGGCCGAAGAGAATCCATAGCCATAATCATACCAAAAACTGTCCATCAATGCACTACGGGCCAATGATGGCTTTTTCCACATAATTTATAACATTACGATCATGATTATACCGAATAATCCCTGGTCATAATCATACCAAGTCCATCTATGCACTACGAATACATATGACTTTTAACATAATATAAACATGAGGATGATGACAATGACATAATAATTCAATAAAACAAGTTCAAGAATTAATTTATCTAGGAACGATAACGTCCAAATTATCAATATATGATGCTTTGTGGAGTAAAATTCAAGAATGCTCGGAAGAATATTTCCATGAAAAGATCTTTGGATGAAGCGCAAATATCAAGGATATTCCACTAATTTCATGGAGTATAGAAGTCAAAACTTTAACCAACCTGAGTATAATAAAGAATGGAATAACAAAAGAAATCACCACGCATGCAGTACTTTGCATTGTGAGTTATTCCAGCCAGAATACTAAATAACGGAACGAATTGAGTGAAATTACAAGACCAACGAGGATGTTCCACGAGAATAATAAAGAATGGAATAACAACAGAAATCACCATGTATGCGGTGCTTGATGTAGATAAAGTTATTCAAATGAGAATACTAATAAGGGACGAAATCAAGGCAGATAAAACGCACATGAATAAGAATGGAATAACATAAGAATTTCATCAATTATAGGGTAGACCGCGTATACAATTTATTCCAACAGAATAATAAAGAATGGAATAACAGAAGTTCTCTTCATGAATAAGAAAGAAATAATACCCCTTACGAGTACAACAAATAATATCCCTTACCTTTGAAAGAAGAGTATTCCGACTGGTAGGGCAAGGATATACTCGAAGAAAACTTGCACTACGCTCAAAGCTTTCTTAAACTCTAAAGAAATACGCTCAAGATTATAGAAGAAGAACTCTCTCTATAGCGTCTTAAACATATCCCATGTTTTCATTCCTTCGCCAGCTCTCTGCTGATTAGCCTCCCACCAATAGTTCGCTTCTCCCCTCATCATATACATAGCAAACACTGTCTTCTGATCTTCGCTCACACGAGCTATAGTGAAAGATTTTTTGATCTCCTTGATCCATGTTTACGCAACTATCGGGTTAGTAGTTCCTACGAATTCTCGAAGTCCTACACTCTTCAAATCTTTAAAGTTTGTGACGGGAGCTGCTTGGGGAACGGGTGGTACTGGTTCATTCCTTCCCCTAAGAGCCTCTCCTCACAAATCTACAAGCCTCTACATCGGATCTAGTGGTCCTCTCTCATCATTAACTGACTCTTCCGGTACAGTTACTCTATACCTTGGTGCCATGATCTGCATCACAAATTTTCATTTTATTATTATTCAGTTATATCACTTAAGTATTTCTCTTAACATCAAGAAGAATAACTTTATAACATGTTTCTGAAATAAGCTCATTTATATTTATATGTCAAATTGTTACAATTACATGCTTCTCTCTAGCATACTGCTATAAATGATAACACATATCCCCTATTACATAAAAGACTGAGATTTCAACAACAGATTTAAACAACACATAAATAAATGTAATACAACCACTAAGCTTCTTCCTCTAGACTCAATCTAACATCCCACGCTCCACGACGCTTTGATATTCCTTCTGTGTAATGTGCACCCCCATGTCTCGACTTATGGTATAACGGGTCTGTCCTTGCTCACCTGGGTAGTGATTTACCCCATCGATCAATCTCTCCATGGCCGTGCGTAGAGCATAGCCCATCTTGTTCATCTTCATCCTCTTGCACCGCACCTCGTCTTCTAGAACATCCACCCTATCATTGGCTTCCTCCCACTTCTCCTCGAAGTGAATCCCATCCATTACTTCCATCTCTAACTGAGTTCGGAGAGCCTCCTTCTTCGTTCTCTAACTCAAAACCCTCTGCTCCATTTCCTCCAGCTTTCTTGCCATCTCAACGTTCCTAGCCACCGCTCGGTGAAACAAAGTTCCCAACTGGATCCCTGCCTCCTTACGGTGAGCAATTTCGACCTCCATTTCTTGCATCGCCAATTTCTTCTGATGGTCCGCGTCCCTCAACTTCTGGAACTTAGACTCCCTCTCCCTAGCCTCAGCCTCTAATTCCTCCACCCTACATCCTAACTCCAAAATCTGCTCCTCATACTCTCCTAACATCCTCGTCGGAGTCCTCCATGGGCTCGGGCTCCTCCTCCAAAGGCTCCTCCTCCGGATCAGACTCATCGGGTAATGGCTCCATCTCCTCCTCCTCGCCATAGTCATCAATAGGGGCCACTACTGATATAGGCTCTCGCTATCAAGGGTGCCTCATAGACTACGTGGATATCACGCGGCTCCTCCTCTACTACTCGGCTAGGTCCTCCCATGTCAGTCATCCTACAATCACCAATATAAACAAGACAAACAACAACTTCATCAGAATGTTAAATAAACATAAGTTCATTGTATAGAATGAAGTTACATTTCATAACACACTAAGTCTCTCAAGGAAAACTCTACATGATCTTTGACCTGGGGTGAACCGTAAACTCGGGCATCCTGGGATCGATTCCCGCCTGCAACAAGTGTAAGGGCCAATTAAAAACTGGTCCGTGTGGCCACGGATCGCACATTTCTAGGCGGAGCCATATCTTAGGCCCGAGCCTGTGCGCAAAGCCTGGTTCGGGGTGGGGAGACTTAGTCCGACTGCGGTTGGGAAACTCCACATTAACAAAAAAACAAGAAAAAGAAAAGAAAAAAGAAACTCTACATGAGTTTTATCTCCTCCTAACTTCTAAGTTCACCTGAGTTATAATCTAAGGACACTCGCTCTTAAGGTTTATAACAACAGCTTTGAGACCAACCTGTGATGCCCCCAAATTCGGACCTCCACTTGGTCACTCAAATTTGATTTGTCACGTGGTCATGGCATACAAAATAACTAAAATATCACATTCACAGCGGAAGATCTAATTTAGAATAATATACAATGATTTATTATAATTATTCCCCTAAGTCTCGCAACCTACAGTAACTAATAGATTACATAATAATATCAAACAAAGACTTATTACATAATCCTACTTAAGCTTAAACATAGTCTGAAAACAATCTTAACACAGCATAGAAAATTTCAACATAAAAGAACAAGCTAGTCGGTAGCCTTGCCCTTGCCCTTGCCCTTGTCTTTTCCAGAGACACTTCCCTGTTCCGCCTTAACTAAAAGGTTTTAAATAAGCAAGGATGAGCACAAATTGCCTAGCAAGTAATATATAACAATGGTGCAAAATATAATATCACAAGGTTGAAATATCATAGTATAGTCTCCAAGATAGTTCAGGGTATAAGAATAATATCATGAATAATGAATATCAACGTTTTCTTAAATCAAATCTTTGGAATATAAAATGATAGTTGAATATAAATCAACAGATATATATGAATTCAAGAGCTATCAACGTAGCCAACTGGATAAAATAATTCATACTTAGCAGTCACTAAGGACTATTGAACATCTACAAGAATTACCAATATAAAACTGATAACCCAAAAGAATCAAGTACTATAGATGATCAGTCTACAATACTCTAAGTTATGCATAACTACACAGTAATATTCACGCGTGTGTTGAGGCTTCTAACAATAAACACTCCCCTTACCATAAGGGTTGTTCAACTCAATTTTCAAGATTTTCGCACCAGTCAATTGGTTTGGACAGTTTTTATAAACATGCATAGCTGAATCAAATGGCATAGACTTTCACCATATTTTTTTTTGCTAAGATTGTTTTTATATAAAAAGAACCAAGTACAATGGCTAAGGGGCATACCCCAGAATATAGTAACATCATCTAAGTTGTTTAGATGATGATACGATACATGGAAGAGAACCCAACATAACAAGTTAAACTAACAACCAATTACAGTAATGATTACAGTTTGTGGCCTTGATGAAATTTACAAGTTGAGAGCAGCCGACCCAGCTCGCCCACCACTCGAAAAAGTCCAATTTGCCCACCCCCACTTTGAAGGCCAAAACACAGGCTCGCTTGACCTCATGCTTGCCCGATGCATCATGCTCGTCCGAAGCCATAACATGGGCTCACCACCAGCCTCATGCTTGCCCGAAGCCTCATGCTCTCCAAAAGCCATAACATACCAGCACCTCACCTGGGCGCGACCACCACCTCGCCCGAAGGCCATAACCTGGGCTCGCCCATCTCATGCTCGCCCACCTCATGCTCGCCCAGCCGCATGCTTGCCCGAAGCCTCATGCTCGCCCGAAGCCATAACATACCAGCACCTCACTTGCCCCCCATGGGAGTTACCAACCAATTACAATAGTAATTACAATTTTTTGCTTTGATGAAGGATTTACTAGAAGAGAGTCTTGATTTAATAAGATTGATAGTGTCCTTTGCAAGAGACCTCGGTGGAATGGTAGTACCCTTGTGCATATTTGTGTTCCTAGCTTCCCAAACTTCGTTAAAGCAAGTGGCAACTGTGAGACTCAAAATGTTCTTGGTTAGTTTAGACCCTTGATAGTTGGTGAGATAGCCAATGAGAGCATCCCATGTCAGTGGGATGGAAGCCCAATTTCCTATGGCGAGTGCACTTGTTATGATAACAGTAGAATAGGCACATTCAAAGAACAAGTGCTCAAAGGTTTCAAGGTGTTGGTTGCATAAAAGACAGTTCCACATCCGTCTCGTGTAATGCTTGGTTCGATCGTTCGTAGATAGTTTCCTTAGAAGGCCCAGCCACAGCATAAATAAGTATCTTGGCACATGAAGTTTGTGCCAAAGGATTGAGCTCCATGGTACCAATGGGGTCCTAGTCCAAATAGAATCCCAAATCTGGTTGGACTTAACCAAATGTAGTGCGTGAACTTACCACAAAATTTTGTCGGTCTGTCTAGGAGGAATTGGAACTTGAAGAACTTGCTGCCGAAAAAGAATAATATCATGATGATTGCTTGCTGGGAGATTCCATGAGGAGTCCAATATTATGTGGCTAACCTTAGCAGTTGATGGAATACCTGAGTTAGATAGTAAAGTTGTAGAGGGGTTTATGGAGGCACCATTCAACCAAGGATCATACCAAAGAGAAGTTTGATGACCATTCCCAAGGAAGTACTTCAAATGTTGAAGAGCACATGGACGTAGCTTTAGAATTTGTTTCCAAGTCCACGAGCAATCGGGTCCTGCCTTAAACTGCCAAATAGACTTATCTTTCAAGAGAGTGTGTTGAATCCATTGAGCCCAAAGTGACTTAGTATCATGGTAGATAATTTGAAGGAAGTGTTGCATCAATAAGACAGTGTCAAGGATGCTTTTTATGCCTAATCCCCCTTCACTAGTAGGTAATGCGAGTTGAGACCAAGCCACTTTAGCCCCAGACTTACACAGATTCGGCCCCTTCCATAAAAACCTGCTAAGAAGGGAATAAAAACTTACAAAGCATTTATTCTCTCAACGCTTTCTGGTCTTCGGCAGTCATTGCTTCTTCTTTGTCAGAATTTTCAAAGTCGTCCCTTATTTCCTTGATCCATTTACTTAACCTCTGAAACCTTCTCTCAATGTCGTCCTCAAAAGAAAGCAAGTCTGGATTTTTGGATCGAGTTTGCATAAACCAACTTCAAAAACCTGAAATAAGATGAATAAAACAAAAACAAAAAGTGTTTAAGTAAACTGGACTAATTAAACTGATATTGCAAAATAATAAAATCTATATTAAAGTCCCCAACAACGGCACCAAAAACTTGTTGGGTAAAATCTAATTACGCAAAGCACGCAAGTATACGTGGTCAACACGTAGTATAATAGTAAGTAGAGTATCGTTCCCTCAGAGACTGTAAATAGAATTTAAACCTCACAATTACCAATTTCCTATTAATCCTAATTTTATTAAACAAATCAATTTTCAGTTTGTAACTAAAATATTAAAAATAGTAAAATCACCAAACAATGAATAAACGCTAAAAACTGAATTTTTAAACAAATAATGGAGAATTAGGCTTTCAACTTCACTTTAAGCATTACTCAGATTATTACACCTATATTCCAGTTTAACTCACTATCCCAGTTTATTAATCAAGAACACATATATAGAACTAGCCACCTCTCGATGTACTAATACCGTATTAACCCAAATCCACAATTAAGATAGAATTATGTTAAACACCTTAATTAACTAACTCACTATATCTCTATGTGAATTACAATTAAAGAAGGTTGAAGCTCAAGTTCTTTATCTGATTACATGCGATGTCAAGCATATCTCTACCCTAACATTCATCAAGATTCTGTTCAATCACATAAACCCAGAACACATGCTATATTAATTAAGTCTAGACCCATATTTCATCTCTCGAGTTCATACAAGTCCACAAAGAATCGTTGATCAGGCAATTCATAAATTCATGCTCAAATTAATATAGATAAACTGGATAATAACTTATTAAACTGAAATCAAAGATTACATAACCATCGTTCCACTTAAAGATCAGTCTTAAGCCTAAAAAGTTATTCATAATGAATGAAAGAATAACTGAAGAAATCAAAGATAACATCTTCGCAATTACAAATATAAACTAAAGTAGAAGAATAACGCAGAACACCCTTCACTTTAGCCTTTATCCGCAAGCGATATGATTGTTCTTCAAAATCTTCACTCTGTTGCTCAATATGAAAATCTGTAATTAATCGCTGTTAATTGCTTTGCATGCCCATGATTTTGTTGTTTGTTGAGCAATATATATCCACACCTAAGCTTTTGTCGAAATCCATCAACAAGTAGAGTCCATACACTATTCAAGTCCCACAATCCTCTTTCTATTAGTGTTTAAAGCCATTCAGGATTGTCCGACTTGGCACTTTTAGCTTTGCCGGGGTAGTTATATAGAATAGCTCCCCGTGAGCATATAGGCCTCATCGCGATAGTGAAGACCCCCTTTGCCGAGGGTGCAAGGCAAAAGTGGCTGCCTTTACGGGGTACGGTGAAAATCGACTTATCTTTTGCTCTTGAATTCTCCTTTCCTTGCCACATTATTGCCACAAATGCATTTCTTTGATGCTTAAACGCCACACCACCACACCTACACATTAAATAACAATAACAAGTAAAATAGAACATAAGCACGAATAATTAACACCGATTAAGCTTTAATTATGAACCAATTTATGGATATAAAATCCACTTATCAAAATCCCCCATACTTAAAACGTGCTAGTCCTCGAGCATATGCAATCAAACAAACTAAATGCTATACAATGTCATGAGATGTAATGTATCTAACTATATGTTTACGAATCCAACAGTATCGCAGAATCAAATTTATTCCTCCGGCCTCAGAACAATTAAGCACACACTACAATACTTCATAATAAAAACCCATCAATAACTTCTCATCAATTCCTTGAATCTTATACTTATCATCACTAATATTGTGTGTGTGTGGTCAACATCTATGCTAACTGATTTAAATTCAAATTCAACACATAACCAATCTCTTATTTTTATTTTTTATTTTTTTTTGCTAAATTTTTGTTTGTATAAAAGGAACCAAATTACAAACGCAAGGGGCATACCCCACAATATAGCAACATCATCTGTGGACAGACCCAAGATGAAGAAACTAAATAAGGAACTAAGCCAGAAACCAACTCGCTAAAATAAGCCTAAACAAAAATAATGACTATAAGTAGCTAAAAGATGCACTACGGAGACTCCTCACCACACAATTCTTTGCACTTGAACAAGGACCCAACTAGGAAGCACATAGGATTAGAAAGTCGGAACCAAAGAACTAATTTGCCTTTGTGCGAGGCAGGTCCACACAAAACCACAATTCTTTGCAGACCCTTCTGAGGACCACAAGCTTCGCCTGAGAGACATGATAATAGCCCCTGCAGAGGACCCACAAGATTCCCAATGAGCCCAAAATAAATGTAAGTGCAAACTCAAGATCTGCATCCTAATAGCTCTCGCCCCAAGCAGTGTGCAGTGAGAACAACACAACACCACACCACCACACTAGTTTGTAATTAACCAATTCTGAAATATTGATTGCTTGTAGCTTTGATAAAGGATTTACATGTAGATAATCTAGACTTAATAATATTAATAACATCCTTCGTAAGACAAAACATATGAGGAATAGAGTCAAAGTGAAGCTTTTATTTCTAGCCTCCCATATTTTGTAAACGCAAATGACATTTATTAAAGGCTAAGAATATTTCTAGAGAGCTTGGAGCCTTTAAAATTTGTTTGGAAGCTCATAATAGCCTCCCAAGAGTTTGGGAAAGAAGGCCAATTTCAAGGTTAGCGGTAGTAAGGATAACATTCTTTGAGAAAGCACATTCAAAGAAAAGATGTTCAAAAGTTTCCTGACAAAGGTTGCACAGAGGACAATTCCAAGTTATCCCCGAAAATTTGAAGTCCGAATTCGTTTGTGGGGAGCCTCTTGAGAATGCCAAGCCACAAAATGAAAGAGAATCTAGGGACGTGACATTTGTTCCACACCATTGAGTACCAAGGAATAGGAGGTTGTCTTACCGGATGGACTCCCAAATTTGGTTAGCTTTGATATTTTTCGAGTCCCAAGCATCCCAAAGGATCCTATCTAAATTCTTTGTGTGGGTGGGGGAAGCCTTTTCAAGATCTCTACGCAACATGATGATGTCGTGATGGTTGCCGGAGGAAGAATCCAAGTGTTACCTCTAATGAAAGAACCTGACCTTTTGCGGATATATGGATCCACGAATTGGAAATAAGATAGCTTGAAGGGTTGATGACGGTGTCATTAAGCCAAGGTCAAACCACATCTTTGGTGTCCGGACCATTTCCAACTTGATAATGTAGGTCTTTGTAATGCTAGAGGCCGAAGCTTTAGAATTTGCTTCCATATCCAAGACCAAGCTGAAGTGATTTTTATCTGCCAGAAAGATTTATGTTTGATAATTGTGGCTTTGATCCAGTTGACCCAAAGAGAATTTTATTTAGGTTGGATGATGCCAAAGAGGTGCTTCAGGATAAGAGCTTTGTTCCAGTCAGATAAGCTTTTAATGCCAAGACCACCTTCAGCTAGGGGAAGTGTTATATTGTCCCAAGCAACTTTAGCACCATATTTCCCAAGAGTAGTCCCTTTCCATAAAAACCGAGATAATATGGATTAGATTTCTTTGAGCACCATTTTAGGAAGAAGGAAATGTGAGCTCCAAAAAACTTGAATGGAAAAAGAGTAGTTACGATCATTTGAAGCCTTCCGAATAGGAGAGTACTTTAGAAGTCCAAGATGTTACACGGTTAGTTATTCTATGAATGAGAGGATACAATCGACCTTCGTGAGCTTTTTTTTTTTGACAAAAGGGGAACGCCTAGAAATTTTGAGGAAGGGTTCCCATCCGAAAACCAAGCAGAGAAGAAATTTCCGTAATGGTGAAGTATCTGAATTAGAGAGGAAGAAATGGCTTTTTGTGAGCGTTTGGTATAAGACCCGAGAACAAGGAGAAAGAGAGAATGCATGAGTTTATGATGGATCTTGATGGCGGGGATGAATGACGATGAAAATCGGGGATGTCATCCGCAAAGAAGAGGTGAGTAAGATTGCAATCTTTGGCTTTCCAATGATGGGAGAACTCAAAGCCGAGGTAGCCTTATTCAATTTGAGGAGAGCATTTCCATGACCAAAACAAAAAGGAAAGAGAGAGAGGGTCTCTTATGCGAGACCTCTGGAGCTTCCAAAGAACCCTACAAGAGAGCCATTAACTTTTCTAGAAAACATGGCACTAGAAATACATGCTTTTATCCATTTCTACAAAGGAAGGAGGAAAGTTGAAGGCTTGAAGTGTATCCAGGAGGAAAGCCCATCTAACCGTGTCAAAAGCTTTAGTGAGATCAATTTTAAAGCACATCGAGAGGGACCATTTGATGCGAGATAGCACTGTGAACATTTCTTGAGCAATAAGAATGTTGTCACTAATACGTCGCCCTTGAACAAAAGCAGATTGAGCTTTGTCCACAAGTGAAGGGAGAGCTTCCTTTAACCGATTGGCTAAAATTTTTGCAATACATTTGTATATCGTGTTGCAACATGAGATGGGTCTAAAATCAGACATGGAAGTAGGATTGGAGCTTTTAGGAATGAGAGCAAAGCGGTAGAATTGAAACCTCTCGACAACCTACTAACATCAAAGAAGTAGTGGGCGACTTTAAGAAAGTCCACACCCACAATATTCAACAACTAACGAAGAAGTTGACATTAAACCCGTCGGCCCAGGACTTTTGTTACGCTTCATGGATTTGAGAACCTCAAGGATTTGATGATCAAGAGATAGGGCATCCCAATTTAGAGGCTATGGCACTCTTGATACATTTAGATGGAATGATATCATAATTTCCGAACCCAGGATAAGACTCCTCCACAGAGTTGAAAAGATGATCAAAATATCCAACAACAACCTCTTCAATGTTTTTTGGCCATGCACTAAGGAACCAACCGAAGTTTAATATGGATAAGATTTTGTTGGAGTTCAGCGGTTTTTCATTAAGTTCGCAAAATAGTTGGAGTTATGGTCACCCAATGCCAACCAATTGGCTCGAGATTTTGTTGAAGAAACATTTCCTCTCTTTCCAATGCAATCCAAAGAAGGTGATGGTTAGATTTTTTCTCTCAAAGAAGTCAAGATCCAAGGATTAGCATGAAGCGATGTACATCAGACAATGTGCGTTCCTCTTTAGCCGAAGCTAACTAGCGTCACAACATTCCGGAGGTAGTATTGAGTGACACCAAAGCATGTCTCCGTAAGTTTGAGTTTCTCGGAGAAAACATGGAAGGATTCCCAGAAATGGAAGTAGACCGTGCATTGCCAACCACCTCATTGAAACCCTCAAGAAGGAGCATGTGATTGAAGAATTGAAAGCGGCATTTAGATTGAGGGAGCTGATCCCATCTCAAAGCGAAGCGAGAGAATGGTCCGATAATCCACGAGGGGCATAGGTGACCAAAGACATGCTAAAATTAGAGAACGATCGAGTTTCCCATGGCACGATCCAATTTTTTTGTGTCTCTACGTGCCACCGGTCATGTTAGACCAAGTAAGCAGAGGACCAAAACCTCTAATGTCATCAACTCCAACCAAAGTGGTACAAGATCTAAATTCTTCCATCCCAATATCCTGGGAATCATTTTCAATGTTGGTTTCAATGAGGTCCTTTATAACATTGAAATCGCCCAACATGCACCAACTTATAGAGGGGAGAAGGAGAGTAAATCATGCCATAAGTCCCTTCTTTCCATGTAAGATTCAGCCCATAAACAAAAGAAATCGGAAAAGTAGTGCTAAACATGTCCATAGATTGAACTTTGCAATGTATCACCGTGAGGAAACAAAAATAACATCCAAATTCCAAATTTTGGATTCCATCCAACCCAAATTCTACCATTCATATGAGAATCATAATTAAAGGCCCATTTCCAAGACTTACAAATGTTGCTTTGAAATTTTGAAGCCTTTTCTTGTTTGACCGGTTTCAAGAAGACCCAAAAGGGTAATTTTATTATCGACAATAAGTTTGTTTTGCAAAAAGCCTCGCTTAGGCAATTTATTGAGACCTCTAATATTATAGGAAGCTAACATAAATAACTATGTAGGGGAGGAACCAGCTTTGCCTTTCCCTTTCCGCTTCTTAGCCGCTTGAGGATTTTCGAAATTATGATTCTGCTTGTTCTTAAGATCTTTGCCTTCCTTTTTGTCGATCAATTTTAGCTTAGAGACTAATGGGTTTGGGACACCGGGGGAGTCAAAATCAGAGTTATCCTGATGATCAACCTCAACAATAGGAGCAAAAGAGTTAGAAATGTACAAGGCAGGGCTGGAGCCAGGGTTACCATTTCCAGTTTTAGCACCACGAGAGACATTCACCCAATCATTTTTAGAAGGAGCTGGAACCTGTAGCTCAAACGAGGAAGCAATGGGTGCAATTTTCATAAGAGTGGGATCAGAAGTGCCGACCGAAGGAGTTTTTGAAGCTTTCGAAATCCATTGATAATTTGCCTTTGGGCATTTTATCAAAGAGTGACCAAACACATTACAAGATGGGCATGAGGGGGGTTTGCTCTGATAATCAACCTCAACAGGTACATAAATGGTATCCATAGAATCCTCCGATCTAACAGCCACACGAATTGAGGGAGGAAAAGAGAAAGAAGCTTTAACCTCAATGCATTCACGAGCATATTGCAGAAAATCATTTTGTGAGGTCATTACATCCATGAATAAAGGTTTCCCAATAGCACTAGCTATATAGCTTATCCCTTCATCCGACCAGTAGGATAGGGGAATGTTGGTTAACTTAACCCAAACCGGAAACACAACACATTCTGACTTGGGAGAAATTTACACCCTCCTTCCATTTTTGTAGGACTATTCCTTTAGAAGCGAAATGCCAAGGACCAGAGGCGAGGATATTATCACGGTCAGAAATGGAGTCGAATTTGAATATATAGTACCCTTTGTTATGGAGGAACACATCAGAGAGGCCCATATGTCCCCATAACCTTTTTGCAATCGGTTCAACAACCTTAAACTGGAGGGAGGATTGCATAAAGTAACCAACCAAGCTTGAAGCCCAAAGCTGAATACCCCTGTTAAGCACCTCAGAGGGTGGGCAAACTGTGATGTTCCCATCAGCCAAAGTAGGGGGGGTGGAAAGAAAGATTGCGAGTGGATCTTCCAGATTTCTTGCCCACAATATCACTCCAAGTCTTTGTGGGTTCTCTGACCGAGACAGTAACAATTTCACCCTCCTCAAGAATAGGGGAAGCAGATTTTACAATAGAAGGACCGTGTGCTATAGAGGTAGGGGTAGTCAAGACAGGGATAGGCACTTCCCCCAAACATGTGGCAGAAATGAGAGGGCCACCCAAGAAATAAGCCGGTGGAGAATCCAAAATTTTTCTATTAGGGTCTGAGTAGGGTATTTAGAATAAACTCAAAAATTTCAAAAACAAACAAGTTCCAACTCAAATCAAACGTTTACCAAGATTAAGGGTCTGAGTAGGGTATTTATGCTCTCTTTTTCTTTTTCTTTTTCATTTTTTTTCATTGACGGCGGGGGGGCGCTCTTTGCCTTTATTTCTCGTCTTTTCTTTATTTTTCTCTTCTTTTTTTTTTCAACATGACTGTGCAATTTCTCATTCCATTAGGCTAACCGTGCTACCCCTTAGCGAGCTTTCAACCAATGACTCCCATACCATAAAAGACCTTAGGGCGCTAGGTGTTAAGACACCCCTACGGGCGTATGCTCAAGTAACAAAGGGCCCGAAACTAGACTAGTCACGACATATATATATATATATATATATATATATATATATATTACTTTTTTAAGCTTATGTACCTCACATTTATCCCCCCAAACTTAGGTTCTTGCCTAATTCTTCGTTTTCACTACCTATCCTTGTCCTTTTCTCGTTTACACTAGCATTATCCTTTAGAAACTCTTTGTGCATCAATTTGATTTAATTAGTTCCCACAGATGTTATTCGCGTGCTACCTTTATACCAGTTTCAAACAAGCACAAGATCCGAATCACGATTCAAAACTACATCACAGTTCTAAAAGTCAGTGTTGTATTTGTCTACTTAGTCTCAATCTCATCATTGGCCAAAATAAAATGAGCTACAACACTGCTGGACATATGCACAATGAACACAATAGTTAACTAATTTTTTTTTTAATATATATGGCAAACATGACATGAATGCAACATAAACAAGCTTAAATAGCTACTATGCAACTATATGATTACATCAATGCTAAAATTAATATGCAAAACTAACATGCAATACTAAATGCAAACCTAACTAATGACATTATGCGGTAAGTTTCCACCTGGGATGAACCGTAAAATCAGGCATCCTGAGATCGATTCCCGCCTTCAACAAGTGTGAGGGCCAATTAAAAACTGGTTCGTGTGGCCACGGATCACACATTTCTGGGCGGAGCCATGTCTTAGGCCGAGCCTGTGCGTAAAGCCTGGTCCGGGATGGGGAGACTTAGTACGACTGCGGTTGGGAAACTCCATATTATCAAAGAAAAATACAAAAATAATCTAACTCCCCCAAACTTAAAAATTACAATGCCCTCATTGGATAGATAACGCAATAAAAATATGAGGACTTCCCTGTAATCACTTTAAGCCTGGGGTGGTGGTGTGTTGTGTTGTTCTTCTTTTTCCGAATCACTTGGTGGAAAGCGTGACATTGGACCCGGTTGCTGATATGGAAATTGGGCATTAGGATTGAAGCTTTGGAGCGTCATGTTCAAAGATGTGAATGACAAGTTCATTGCATCAAACATATGGTCTTGTCTCGCTGCGAGCTGCCTCATCTCCTTTTATTTTTTTTTGCTAAATTTAGACTGAAATAAATAAATGGGGGGGTTACAAAACGCGTGGGAGACAACCCAAACAGAAAAGCAAAACATCATAGGACATGCCCTATGATAAAGAGACTATGAATCGATGCTATAAAAGATTACAAGAAATAGAACAAAACATAAAATGTCAAGACGCCCGAAGTGGAGCAGCTGCGACTACCCCCCTGAAGCCGAAGTCCCATTTATGAAGATCCATGCTACTGAAACCCACACTACGGGTACCCCATACGCCGAGTCCCTCAAACGCCGAACACCCAACCTCATCAAGGCCCCACTCTACTAAAGGATCAACTCTCCGAAATCCCTCTCCAAAGTCCCCACTCAACGAAGACCCCAAACCAAGTTTCCACTCTACGAAACATCCCACTCTACGAAGCCTCACTATGGAAGCCCGTAGTGTAGGCCACTCTACGAGCCCCCACTCTACAAAACCCCTCCAAGCCAAGCTCCCTTCTACGACTCCCCCCACTCTACGATTCCCCAAGTCCCATTCTACGAAACACCCCACTCTACGAAGGCTCTCTCTAAGGAAGCCCGTAGAGTAATCCACTCTACAAGCCCTTACTCTACGAAAACCCCTCCAAGCCATACTCCATTCTATGACCCCCCCCCCCCCCACTCTACGATTTCCCTCTCTACGGCTGTGAAGGCCCATCGAGTAAACCTCTCTACGAGCTCCCAGACTCCTTCCTGCAAATTCCTTCCATCTCTTCAACACCCGAAGACAAAGCTTTCCAACAGCAAACTCAATCAAAGGTAGATAGAACCTAAGAGGCTTTTCATCCTTTGCAGTTGATCCAAACATCACTCCAGAAGCCCAATAACAGACAGAGTCCATAAGCCTCAAGACAACCCACAAGGCAACCCAATAGCCACTTATAAAATTAGATGTTGAAAACATGATTTGGACTTTAATTTCTGAAATTTAGCATTGGTGTGAAGACCGCACTTGATAAGATGAATAATATCACGAAGTATAGTCCTAGCAGGGGTGAGTTTTTTGGAGTAGATCCTGGCATTTCGTTCATTCCATATCCGATAGACCACAGAAGCGAACCAAAAAGTCAGCAGACTATGGTGGAAATTTTTGCAAGACCAATGTATGATGAAACCTGTAATAGTAGACCAATTTCTACTTAATCCACGCCAACCACAAAAGCGAAGGACAGCAACAAGAATCTGAAAGGAGAAAGGGCATTCAAAAAACATGTGGTTGAAAGTTCCAGTTGTATTTGAGCATAGCACACATGTGGGATTGATATCCAGCCCAAATAACAAGAGATGATCCGACGTTCTTAGTTCCTTATGGAAAGCAAGCCAGAGGATGAAAGAGAGACGGGGAGGGACACTTTTATGCCAAACTAAATTGTGCCAATCCACAACCAACCCCTCCTGCCGAATAGAGTTCCAAATAGTTGTTGCCCTCACCTCTTTTGCCCTAGTACCATCCCAAAGTATTCCGTCATTCTTGCCAGAGTTGCACGATCTAGAAAGGTCAAATGTTCCACGGAAGGCTCCTGATGATTTGATACAGGGAGAACCCATCTAGAATTGCGAACAATACTATCCACACAAGCATTTGGTCCAAGCGCGGAGTTAACAATCAAAGACGAGTGAATGGAGGTTGCCAAAGGGGTTTGCCCAAGCCAAGGATCAAACTAGAGGCTTGTCTTAGCACCATTCCCAATGTCGAAGGAGATGTATCTCCTTACAAGATCCCTACACTGAAGGACTTTCCTCCAGATCCAAGAGCTATTATTAGGAATGGGAGTGATCCAGAAGAATTTATTCTTAAGATGAAAAACATGCACCCACTTAGCCCAAATAGAGGAGGAGGTAGGGTCCACCACTTTCCAAAGGTGCATCATAATAAGCGATTTGTTCCAATCAGTAAGGCTCTTTATAGCAAGGCCGCCCCAGCAAAAGGTAGGGTAAATTTTTCCCAGGCTACCTTGGAGCCGTGCTTAACCATGGAAGGACCTTTCCATAAGAATCGCGACAGCAATGATCTAAGCTCTTTAACAGCGGAGGCAGGGAGGATGAAGTGTGCCGACCAATAAGCTTGAGCTGCAAAGATAACCGACTTTATAAGTTGCATTCGGCCAGCATAGGAGAGGAAATTTTTCGTCAGGAAATTTTTCGTCCAAGAGCTAATTTTAGAGGTAATCTTTTCAAGAAGAGGCTGGCAATCAGCAAGGCTTAACTTTGAGGTGATAAGAGGAACCCCCAAGAATTTTGTAGGGAATACTCCTAGCTGGAAACCCAAACAATTTAAGATGAGGGTAGCTTGAAGAGGAGGGACATGAGAGAGGAAGCACGTACTCTTCAAAGCATTTATATGAAGGCCCGATCCCGAAGAGAACTGATCTAGACAAAGCTTTATATTCTTCACAGAACCCAAGTCACCATGACAAAATATAAGGACATCGTCCGCGAAACAAAGGTGGGTAATAGATAAGGGCTCAGTTCTCCAATGGAATTTGAAAGTAGGCAGCTTTGAGATCCGAGATAGCATAAGCGAGAGGACTTCCATGACAATCACAAAGAGGTATGGGGAAAGGGGGTCCCCTTGACGAAGACTTTTTGCTCCTTTAAAGAAGCCACAGAAGGCCCCATTCACCTTTACCGAGTAGGAAGGAGTGGAGATGCAAGCCTTTATCCAATAAATAAATTTAGGAGGAAACTTAAAGAACTTTAGGGCAGCCCACATAAATTCCCAAGATATAGAGTCAAAAGCCTTCCGAAGATCAATTTTTAGAGCACATCTGGCCGGGCCCGAGGGTCTATGATAGTTCCTGAATAATTCTTGAGCTAGCAGAATATTATCACCTATTATCCTTCCCGGGACAAAAGCAGCTTGATAAGGGGATATTATGGAAGGGAGAATATCCTTAAGTCTGGAAGCAATAATTTTCAAGATACACTTATAGGTTGTATTGCAACAGGAAATAGGCCGAAAATCATTCATGGAGGAGGGGTTTTTGACCTTAGGAACAAGCGCAATTGCAGTGGAATTTGTTCCCCTAAGAAGGCAACCCTGACTAAAGAAGGACCGAATTGCAGCTGTAGACACATTTCCAACAATATCCCAAGATTGAAGAAAGAAATTTACATTGAACCCATCAGGGCCAGGGCTCTTGTTTAGCTTCATATGCTTTAAGGTGGACAGAATTTTTGCATCTGAAATATCCCTTTCCAGAAGAAAGGCCTGAAGAGAGGAGACCCCATTCGGCCTAATTGAGTCCAGGTTAGCAAACATTTCCCTGCAATCAACTTCGATTTGGGTGCCAAGGAGTTTCTACGAAATGGTCCACAACAACCTTTTGAACCGCCAGGTGCCCTGAACAAATAACACCCTCAGCATTTTCAATAGCCATGATCTTATTGATGTTCCACCGGTGCTTTACTTGGTTATGAAAGAAACCAGTATTTCTATCGCCATCCTTCAACCATTGAATTCGAGACTTTTGTTTCAGCAATTTTTCCTCACAAACAAGAGCAGCCCAAAGATTTGCAGAATGAGTTTTACGAGTAACAAGCGGGGAGGGATCCCACAGGTTAAGGTTGAGAGCCTGCTGGGTAGAGTGAAGATCGTGTCCCTAAAAAGTTTGACATTAGAGATCAGATTTCCATTAGAGGAGTTTAACACCTTAAGGGCATGTTTGACAGCTATAAGCTTTCTTGCCAGAATCTGCAGAGGATCTCCAGGCGAGCAAGTGAGCCAAGCTTGTTTAACCACTTCATGAAAGTTTTCAAGGCTCAACATGAAATTAAAGAACTGAAACGGCTTGGGTATAAAAGGCAAGGCAATGCCGGAGTTTACGATCACAGGGCAGTGATCAGAGAACTCCCGCGAGCAAAAATGAGCCTGAGAGTTAGGGTAAGAGTTCAACCACAGATTATTGACCAAAGCTCGATCGAGCTTCTTGTAAGTCGGGTTAGAGATCTGAGAATCCCACCAAGTGAGGAGGGGACCCGTAGCACGAAGGTCCACCAAATGAAGATCACAAAGCCAATCCTTGAACTCCTGCATTCCACTGTCCCATGAGCAGGAACCCCCATCAATTTCAGATAAAGATTGGACCACATTGAAATCTCCCATGAGAGACCAAGGTTTATCAACAAACGCTGCTATATCCCTCAAATCGTTCCAAAGAGCTTTCCTTTCACCCGAGGTATTGAGACCATAAATAATAGTAATAAATCCATTAAAACCAGGATCAATAGAAGAGACAAGACAATGAATAAATCAAGGCGACTTTTTAAAAGCAATTACATTCCGGATATTTGGGTTCCAACCAACCCAAATTCTCCCATTTGCATGATACTCATAGTTAAAATGCCACTGCCAATTCCTATAGATGGCTTTAGAAATAGAATTGGCCTTAGGTGACTTGACCCTAGTTTCAACAAGGCCAACAAAAGAGATTCTACTATTGTATATGAGATCATGAACACTAGTCTGCTTTGGGGACATATTTACACCTCTAATATTCATAGAGCAAAAATTTAACATAAATAAATTTGAGTTAAGTTGGGAACTTCTTGCTCCCCCCACCCTTGATCTTTTTCTTAGAAGTTTGACCAACCTCAAGGGAGCATTTTTCTTTTTTCTTTAAGTCCTTGACTTCCTTTTCATCAATGAGTTTTAGTTTACCCACAAGGGGGTTTGGGGAGGGAGTGACATCAGTGTCCGAGAAGGTGTCCTGCAGCCCCACAGCTGAAGTAGACAGGAGGTTGAACAGGTTTGGAGTGGGGGAGGGAGGGTCAGGGACCACTTGTAATTTTGGGCCTTTAGCAACTAGGGTCCATGAATCCTTTTCCCCAACAGGAGACATCTCAGGAGCATCGGAGTGGACCTCAACAAGAGGAGCCCTCTCAGGAGCAATAGGAACCAACTTTGGCACCCACTTATAGTTTGCTTGTGGACACCGAAGGAGAGAGTGCCCAAAAGTCTTGCAATGGGAACAAGACAAAGGTTTATTTTGGTATTCCACTTTAACCGAGACCAGTTTTTCTGATTTTGTTTCCTCATCAAGTATAACCACATCCAGGCTAGAAGGCAGAGCCGTGGAGGTGGATATCAAGACACATCCTAGCGAAAGTCATGGGCTCCAATTTTTCTATAACTTTGTCCACAAAAAGTGGTTTACCGATCCCACTTGCAAGATAACTAAGGCCAGAAGCTGTAAGGTAAGAGAGAGGAACATTATGGAATTTCACCCATACCGGGGTCTTTGAACAAGCATCAGAGATAAAATCCAACCCCTCCTATAAATAAGCTTGTTGGAGATGTACCAAGGCCCTAAGGCTAGAACATTGTCACGTTCCTCAGGGTTAGAGAACTTGAAGATAAAGTACCCCTTGTCCTGTAGGAAAACCTTTTGAAGACCCAAACTACCCCACAACTTTTGGACACTCTCTTCAACAAGTTTAAAAGGGAGCCGAGAGTGAATGAAACTTCCCACCAGACAATTGTTCCAAAGGTTGTTTCCCTTCTGAAGAACCTCAGCCGGAGGTTTAATAATGATAGGTCCATCTTCAAGAAGAGGAGCAGGGGAAAATATTCAAGGACCAAACCCGATTTTGGTGGGCCCTTTGCAACAACTGAGCTCCAAGAAGGTTTTCGGTCAGGGGAAATAACAGGTTGTGTGGCCCCAGCCCCACCATTCACAAGTGAACGAGCCAATTCACCCTCTTCCAAACCCTCTGGACCCAAAGAGATATGATCCGCAGATGAGCTTACAATATCAGAACCCAAAGCGGTTTTTTTAAAACAACCATCTTTCATAGAACCTTTATCAAACAAATCAAATGCATTTACCATGCGAGTAGGCTTACCACCATTTGCGAACTCAGAAATCTGTTGGGAGGTGAACCCATGCGCAAGAATGAAATCCATAAGGGTATTGCTCTTTTTTCTTTCATCAGCTGCTTCAATATGTCCTTGATGAGATAAGATTTGGGTTGCCTTGAAAATTTCAGACATAGAGGACCCGAGATGAGCACCAATACTATCATCTGTCGCACTATTAGCCTCAGAGTCAGAAGAAACCTCCACATCTACCGGGACCATAATAGGTAAGGGAGCCGATTCAACCATAGCTGACACGTCTACAGAAGGAGAGTTGGGTTTTGAAACCCCAAACTCCACAAACAAGTCTCTTGAAGAGCTACTGGTCGAGTTCCCAGCAGAAAGGTGAGCATGGTCAACCATGGGGACGGAGGAGGACGGAGGGGGATAGGAGAAAGGATGGTGGAGGAGGAGGGAGGACCAAAAAAGGTAAACAGAGAAGTTAGGTAAGGACGAAAATGTTTGGTGAAGCTGGGCGGGATCCAGAAAAGGAAAGAAAAGTTAACGGAAGAAGATGGAGGTAACGGGAGGTTTAGAGAGAAGGGAGAGAACACAACCTAGAGAGAGAGTCTAACCCATCTTGGCAAAGTTAGACTGACGCCTCATCTCCCTTCGTGCTGCCTGGTTGTGCTCCTCCATTTGTTGTTGAAATGCAAGAAACTGAGGGTTAGATATGGCGTCAGAAGATGGTTCCGCCTCAGTTCCTTGCTCTCCCATAGTCGCATCCTCATCATCGGAGGTATCTTCAGCGTCAGCTTCGTCCTTCGAAGCTGATGGAAATACAAAACCTAACCCTCGAGGATGTGAATCACCGCCGGCCCACACCGAATACCGCACTATCATTCTGGAATCTAATAGCTGCAGCGGCATTTGGGTGGGTTCATCATCAGACCAACGCACTCCTGCTTGGCGACACAACCCATAAATGAGTGATGGGTGTGGCAGGCCGCCCAAAAAATTACCATGTAGGCATCAGCGAATGGAAAAACTGATTATGGCCCCGACGTCGATGATGAAGTCTTGCACAATAGCATACAGAAGTAGGGCCTTCTCCTTGGTCACATCAGAGGTGTGCATGGAAGGAAACAATTTTGCACATAAAAAGGCGTACCAAATATTTCCATACCGGCTAAGATCCTTGCTGTGAAAAACTGTGCCTCCTTTCCGACCCTTTATTCACGTTGTTCCCGGCTTAGTCATTTCTTTGTGAACCGCCTCAAAGCCAGGGTCGAAATCCCTCAAGTGAGCATATTGACATTGTCTAGGCACCCGCAACTGATAATACGTGTTGATGGCATCGGCACTAAACGGGACAAATCTACCCCGCACAAAAACGTTGAAAGGTGTCTTGTCTTCGGCGTTCGCATAGAACTCTTTGACCACGTTGACAACGGCGGGCTCGGGTTCCTCAGTGAATTTGTTCCAACCTTTCTGATAAATTTGTTGCATCATCTCCCCATCCACATGATCCGGTGCCAACCCCCGCTCTGGTGTGAGTGCTTTTGTAGCCATGTAATCGTATCGGTTGGTAGCGGCGACACTTTTGAACTTGCGTCGGTCGAAGGTTCGGGATGGTGGAGTTGGCCTTGAACTTTCTCCCCGTTGTCATTTAGATGTAGGTTGAGACGCCATTGAAATCCAGATGCCTGAACACACTATCAAACACTCTATCTTGCCCCCAAACTTGGTTCACACAAACTATCAAACACTTGGAGTGCACAGATGTTTCTTCCCCCAAACTTGACGAATTGTGTGGCAAATATGGTAAGAGAAGATGAAATAGGTGATTCGGTGCTCACTCTCACTTGTTATAGACTAACCTCAATGAGACTCCCACTTCGCAACTCTCTAAATTTGCACTGAGTGTATGTAATGAACTTTGGTTGTGAAGTGGAGAATTTATAAGAAAGGTGTAAGGGAGAGGTTTGTGGAGTAATGGGTTGAATTCGTGGGTATGTGTTGTAACAAAGTGGGATGATGTATTTGCAGTTGCCAAATGTGTGTGGAGAGTGGGTGGAAGATGTGTGAGAGTGGTGTTTGAAGTGGGGAAGGAAAAGATTTGGGCGTATGTAACTGCCGTGAAAACCAACTCATTCAAATTCCAGGACCCCTGCCACCGCGGGGGGGTGGGAGTGGGGGGGGTAAAAAGGCTAATGAAGCTCTGGCCCCGTGCATAAGCCCCTGTCAATTTTATTCGAAGACCTCGCTCAAGTGGGTGTTATGCTTGAAGAACCCGCTTGAACGGGTGGGTTGTCTCAGACCGAGTCCTTTGTCTGCTTGTTTCTTCCAGCCAACTCCACTCTATGATCAATTTATCATCCTGCCATACCACAAAACTTCAATATGATTAGATTATCAACATGATGGAGAGACTATCATAACTAATCAGTAGAAGAACTTATTATATATTACTAATTATGCTAACTATAATTCGACGATTATGAATAAAAATATGAAAAATAAAAGTACGATTGGGTAGACTCCCAATTAGCGCTTGATTTTAAGTCGTTCAGCCTGACTACTCCCTGTTTATGGTGCGTTGGTCAGTGTGATTGCGACGACATCCCAATTGGACTCGCCACCCCAATAGTGCTTCAACCGTTGACCGTTGACCTTAAACGTTTCCAATGGGTTTCGACTGTACAGTTCAACGGCGCCATGTGGGAAAACTGTTTTGATGGTGAATGGTCTCGACCACCTTGACTTGAGCTTGCCTGGGAATAACCTCAATCATGAGTTGAACAGCAGTACCGATTGCCCCAGCTCGAACATTCTTTGCATGATTTTCTTATCATGCCATTTCTTGACTTTTTCTTTGTATAGTTTCGAGTTCTCGTAAGCTTGAAGACAAAATTCATCGAGCTCGTTTAACTGGAGTAGCCTCTTTTCACCCACCGCTGCTTGATCAAAGTTCAATTTCTGAATTGCCCAGTAGGCTATATGTTGTAACTCGACAGGTAGGTGACGCGCTTTCCCGTATAGTAATTTTTTTTTTTGCTAAGTTTGTTTGTATATAGAAAAGAAAGAGAGATTTTACAATCGCAAAGGGGCATACCCCAAAACTTTAGAAAGAACCTCATGGGACAACCCCCAATAAGAACAACTCCCATCGACCAACCAATCGGAATTAAAAAAATTATAGAATAAAGCGTGCATATAAAAATGAATAAAGAAAGCATCTGATGGCATGTGGCGAGTAGCAGCTGCCCTAAACTCAGCTCGCCAACCTGTGTCGAAGAGGGGCTGTGATCAGCCAAGCGCCGAGGAGCAGCTGAAACTAAACCCAAGTGCCGAAATAGCCAGCACCCCACCCAAGTGCCGAAGGTGCCGACCCTAACTAGCTTGCCCACAAGCGAAGAGCATCCGAAGAGCAGCTCCCCGTATAGTAATTGGTATGGTGACATACAAATCAGTGTTTTATACGCAGTCTGGTAAGCCTATGTGCATTAATGTTTTCCAGAATTCTCTTCACCTCCCTGTTCGAAAGCTCAGCTTGCCCACTGGTTTGGGGGTGATATGTTGTAGCTACCTTGCGGTTGACCCCATACTTTGCCAATAGCGCTGTGAATGATTTGTTGCAGAAGTGACTACCTTCATCACTTATAATGGCTCTCGGCGTGCCAAACCTCGTAAAAATATTTTTATGCAAGAATTTGAGAACCACTTTGGAATCGTTAGTCGGGAGTGCTACTGCTTCAACCCACTTTGATACATAGTCCACCGCAAGCAAAATGCACTGGTTAGTAAATGAGGAAGGGAATGGCCCCATGAAATCGATGCCCCATACATCGAAAATCTCAACTTCTAAAATTGTTTGAAGTGGCATCTCATTCCTTTTCGATATGTTGCTCACTCGTTGACATCTATCACGTGTTTTAACAAATTGGTGGGCGTCTTTGAATAATATAGGCCAGTAAAACCCGGCTTGAAGCACTTTAGCTGTTGTTCGCTCACTACCATAATGTCCCCCATACGCAGACAAATGACACTCATGCAATATGTTCTTAACTTCACTATGGGGCACACACCTTCTAATCATCTTGTCGGCGCATTGCTTGAATAGGTAAGGCTCATCCCACATATACCATTTGACGTCATGCAAGAATTTTTTCTTCTACTGCCGAGTAAGATCAGGGGGAAGGATGTTGCTCACTAGATAGTTGGCGAAATCCGCGTACCATGGAAATTCCGTATTGATCCTAAACAGCTGCTCATCCGAAAATGATTCGTTAATTACACATCTGTCTTCTTCCTTTTTATCCTGATTTTCCAGCCTTGATAAATGGTCGGCAACTTGATTCTCCGTACCCTTCCTATATTTTATTTCCAAATCAAATTCTTAGAGAAGGAGAATCCATCTGATAAGTCGTGGCTTAGCATCTTTTTTCGAAATTAAGTACCTAATAACCGAGTGATCTGTATAAACTACCACTTTTTTTCCGATCAAGTATGCCCAGAATTTATTGAACGCATATACCACCGCAAGCAAATCCTTTTATGTAGTTGTGTAATTCATTTGAGTCTCCATGACTGTCTTACTTGCATAATATATGGCGTGAAATACCTTCTCTTGGCGTTGACCCAAAACAGCCCCAACCGCATAGTCGCTTGCATCACACATTAACTCAAAGGGCATGGTCCAATCCGGCGCGACGATTACAGGAGCTGTGGTTAATTTCTTCTTTAACAACTCGAATGCCAGTTTACACTCCTCATCAAACTTGAAAACTGAATCCTTCTCTAAAAGACTGCATAAAGGTTTTGCAATTTTAGAGAAGTCCTTTATAAATCTTCTGTAAAACTCAGCATGTCCCAAGAAACTTCGAATTCCCTTAACTAAACTTGGCGGAGGAAGTTTTTCAATTGTTTCCAGCTTTGCCTTATCGACCTCTAACCTTGAACCGAGACCTTGTGACCCAAAATTATGCCTTCCTCCACCATGAAGTGGCATTTTTCCCAGTTAAGTACAAGATTCGTGTCTTTGCATCTTTGTAACACCATCAGTAGATTTTCTAGGCAAGCATCAAAATCGTCCCCATAGACCGAAAAGTCGTCCATGAAGACTTCCACATTTTTCTCCAGCATGTCTGAGAAAATTGCCATCAAACACCGTTGGAAGGTAGCGGGTGCATTACACAAACCGAACGACATTCTCCTGAATGCGAATGTGCCGTATAGACACGTGAAAGTAGTCTTCTCTTGATCTTCAGGAGCAACGACGATCTGATTATACCCCGAATATCCATCCAATAAGCAGTAATACGAATGTCCCGCTAATCTGTCCAACATTTGATCGATAAAGGGCAAAGGAAAGTAATCTTTGCGGGTCGCCTTATTCAACTTCCTGTAGTCCATGCAAACCCTCCAACCAGTCACTGTCCTTGTTGGAATTAGCTCGTTGTCATCATTCTGTACCATGATCATTCCTCCCTTTTTCTACACACACTGAACTAGACTAACCCACTTACTGTCGGAAATTGGGTAGATGATACCAGCATCCAATAATTTCAGAATTTCTTTCTTTACAACTTCCTTCATGATTGGGTTGAGTCGTCGTTGTTGCTCCACCGTCGGTTTTGCATCATCTTCTATTAGAATTTTGTGCATGCAAAAGGATGGACTAATTCCCTTGATATCTATGATTGTCCATCCTATAGCTGATTTGTGTTCCCTAAGCACCCTCATCAACTTTTTTTTTGTGCTAAATTTAGACTGAAATAAATAAAATAAGGGATTACAAAACCGCATGGACGAGACGCAACCAGATAGAAAAGACATCATAGGACATGCCCTATGAAGTAGAGACTATAAAAGGTTACAGGCGTCAGCCCAAAAGAAAAGGTTACAGTACATGTCAAAGCATAAAGAAGAAAATCATCGAGACGCCCAACACGGATCCACCAAGACCAGCTACCATGACAACGACCCACTCGTGGCCGAAACCCTACTCTACGAAGACCCACGCTGCGAGGCCCTACCAACCGAGCCTCTCAATTCCGAAGTCCAAGCCACATAAGAGACCATATGGATTAAAAGAAGTCATAAGGCCGAACTGGCCGAAGCCCCACTTAGCCGAAGCCCCACTCTACGGAAGCCCCACCAGTCCGAGCTCCACTTGGTCGAAGCCCCACCAATCCGAACCCCACTCGGCCGAAGGCCCACTCTTCGGAGACGATCCACTCGAGGCCGAAACTCCACTCTACGAAGACCCACTCTCCGAAACCTTTTTGCTGAGCCCCTCAGTACCGAAGTCCAACCAATCCATAGCCCATCTTGGTCGAATCCCCACTCTACGAAGATGACCTACTATAGGCCTAGCAGACCGACCAACTCGCCTCCAGTAGATGACCAGCAGCCAAATCAGATGCCTCGCCCAAGACCAAGCATATGCCTCATCCAAGACCAAGCAGGTACATAGGAAGCATTGTAGCTCACCATACAAACCATACCATCCATACCATATAAACCATACAGTTTCTAAACTGCTAGAGCCTCAGATGATGGAAGCAAGCCTTAGATTTAAGCTTTTGAAATCTAGCATAAGTGTGGAGGTGACTTTTGATGACATGGATAAGATCATGAAGAATGACCCGAACTGGAGTAGCCTTGTTGGAGAAAATTCTAGAATTACGCTCATGCCAAATCCGATACACAACAGTAGCAAAGTCAAAAATTAGTAAACCATGTTTGAAATTGGGGCCATAGTTACAACATAGAAAATCAGTAATTGTCCAACTTCGATTCATCCCATGCCAGCCACGACGTCTAATGATAGCGACCAAGAGCTGAAAGGAAAATCTACATTGAAAAAAAAAGGTGAGGAAATGTTTTCCTTTCAGTAGAGCAGGGGACACAAAGGTGGTTCACTTCTATACTAAACATGATAAGCCTATCAATTGTCCGAAGCCCCTTGTGGAAAGCAAGACAAAGAAGGAAAGAGTACCGAAGAGGCACCATATTATGTCATACTAATATTATGCCACCCCACAGTTAAACCTACTTTACGGATGGAACACCAGAATGTATAGGTTTTAATGTCTTTGGCCCTGGTGCCCTCCCAAAGAATCGCATCCTGAGCATCAGAGTTATAAATTCTAGACAAATCAAAGGAATTCCTGAATTCAATAAGATCATTATGCTTGGATACTGGGAGGACCCAACTGGAGTTAATGATGATTTGGCTAACAGAGGCAGTCGGGCCAAGGCCATAGTTGGTAATCAAGGGAGAGTGGATAGTAGAAGCTAGAGGAGAATGACCTAGCCATGGGTCAAACCAAAGACTAGTATTAAGCACCATTCCCAATAGAAAAGGAGATGTGTTTGCAAGCAATAGGTTGAAGATTGAGAACTTTCCTCCAAATCCAAGAACAATCCAAGGGAATAGGCTGAATCCAGAAGAATTTGTTTTTAAGATGGACATCACGCACCCACTTAGCCCAGAAAGAAGAGGAGGAGGGAGAAATGATCTGCCAGAGCTGCAATAAGATCTGAGCTTTGTTCCAATCTTCATGATTTTTTATAGCCAACCCCCCTTCAACAAATGGAAGACAAATTTTACTCCAAGCAACTTTAGCGCCAAATTTACCCATAGAAGGCCCTTTCCAGAGGAATCTGGACATGGAAGATTTCTTGTCATTGATAGCAGAGGCAGGGAGAATAAAGTGAGCTGACCTATGGCTTGGATAGAGTGGATAACCGATTTGATCAATTGCAGTCTACCAGCATAAGAGAGGAATCGATTAGTCCACAAAGAAATTCTAGATTTCATCTTTTCGAGGAGGGGTTGGTAGTCCGCAAGACTAAGTTTGGTTGTGATCAGAGGAACGCCAAGAAATTTGCAGGGAATGAACCCAACTGGAATCCCAGAGAAGACAGAATATCATCACCAGTGTTAGGAGGGACATGGGAAAAAAAGCACATGCTCTTTGAGGTATTAATAAGCAAGCCCGACTGAGAGGAGAACTAATCCAAGCAAAATTTGATGGTACTAACAGAGCCGATGTCTCCTCGGCAAAAAATAATGAGATCGTCCGCAAAACAGAGATGAGTGAGGGATAGAGCAGCCGTCTTCCAGTGGTAATGAAAGGAGGGAAGCTTTGATGCCCTAGAAAGAAAGAGCTTCAAAGATAATGACAAAAAGATAAGGTGAAAGGGGGTCACCTTGTCTAAGCCCCTTGTATCCTTTGAAATAGCCACAAAGAGCACCATTGACCTTTACACAAAAGGTAGTAGAGGTAATGCAAGCTTTAACCCAGAACAGGAATTTCGGGGGGAAGTTAAAGGACGAAGAGCAGTCATTAAGAAATCCCAAGAAATGGAGTCAAAAGCTTTTCTAAAGTCAATTTTTAGAGCACATCTAGGTGGCTCAAAGGGTCTATGGTAATTCCTGAAAAGTTCTTGAGCAAGAAGAATGTTGTCACCTATCCTTCGACCTTTTATAAAAGCAGTTTGGTTTGGCGAAATGATAGAAGGAAGGATACCCATGAGACGCGAGGCAATGATCTTAGAAATGCATTTATATGTGGTATTACAACAAGAAATTGGTCTGTAGTCATTCATGGATGTAGGGTTAGCGGTTTTGGGAACAAGAGATATGGCCATAGCATTGGTGCCTCTAAGGAGACATCCTTGACGGAAGAAAGATTGAATAACGGTAGTGAAGACGGGGCTCACAATATTCCAAGTAAGAATAACAAAATGAACATTAAAACCATCCGGGCCGGAACTCTTATTCTTTTTCATGTGCTTCAGAGTATTAAGAATCTCCTCATTAGTAACGTCTCGTTCAAGCAACAGAGCTTGTTGTGATGATAGCTTAGAAGAGACTAAGGACTCCAGGTCCGAGGGAGCTTGGTCCTCAACAAGAGGGGGACTGCCCAGCAGAGAGCGGAAATGGTCAACAGCAATACCTTGGACAGCCGAGTGACCGTAGCACAATTCCCCCATAGCATTTTCAATATAAAGGATTTTATTATGGTTCCATCTGTTCCTGATTTAGTTGTGAAAGAACCCAGTGTTCTTGTCCCCTTCCTTAAGCCATTGAATCCTAGACTTCTGCCTCAGAAGTTTTTCTTCACATAAAAGGTCAGCCCAAAGAGTAGCCGACTGGGACTGCTGGAGAGAAAGGAGATGAGGGTCGGTAGGGTTTAAAGTAATAGCCTGCTGCGTAGCATGAAGGAGAGCTCTAGATTTCTCAACATTGGAAGAAAGGTTACCATTAACACGATTCAGAAAGATTAAGGCCTTCTTGACAGCCTTGAGCTTACCCGAAAGAATCTACAACGGGTCCGCAAAGGTAGGAGTATTCCAAGCAGATTGCACAACATCCATGAAATTCTCCAGCCCAACCATGAAATTGAAGAACTGGAAGGGTTTCGGGAGATGGGGAATAGCCAGTCCAAGTTGAACCACCACAGGGCAATGGTTAGAAAGCTCGCGAGGAGTAAAAAGGGCCTGAGAGGAAGGGAAAGAATCCAGCCATAAGTGATTAACCAAAGCTCTGTCCAGCTTTTTGTAGGTCGGATTAGCTAGCTGAGAGTCCCACCAAGAGAGGAAGGGACCAGAGGCTCGGAGGTCCACCAAGAATAAATCCGATAAAAGGTCTTTGAAGTCTTGTATGCCATAGTCCCAAGTGATTGCACCTCCATTGATTTCGGACAGAGATTGAACAACATTAAAGTCACCCAGAAGGGACCAAGGTTTATTAATATTCTGAGCAAGATCCCGAAGATCTTTCCACAAAACCTTCCTCTCAGTAGGAGTGTTGAGCCCATAAATAATAGTAAAAAAAAATTGGGTATCAAAACTGATAAAAGAGACAAAACAGTGAATAAATTGGGAAGACTTAGATATAATATTGAATTTCCAAAAATTAGGGTCCCGACCAACCCAAATTCTACCATTAATATGAAAGTCATAATTAAAATGCCATTAACCATAGCACTTGGCGCAGCGGTAAGCTTCGACCTGGGGTGAGCCGTGAACCCGGACATCCTGGGATCGAATCCCTCTTACAACAAGTGTGAGAATTCTTCAATTCGTGTGGCCACGGACCTGGGTCGGGCTTAGACCCGGAACAACTCATGAAAGCCTTGTTCGGGGTGGGGGGATTAGTCGGGTTGCGATCCGGAAACCCATCATTAACAAAAATAAATAAAAAATGCCATTCCCAGTGTTTACAGATAGACTTAGAGATTGCAATGGCCTTAGTGCTCTTGACCCTAGTCTTTATAAGACCAACAAAAGAGAGACTATGTTTATTAATGAGAGCCTGGACACTAGCCTGCTTGGGAGACTTATTAACACCTCTAATATTCATAGAGCAAAAAGATAACATAAAAATGAGAAATTTAAGTAGGGGACTTATGGCTCCCCCCTCCTTTGATCTTTTTCTTTGAAACTTGGCCTGTGTCAGCGGATGTTTTGGCCTTATGCTTGAGGTCACAGACATTCTTCTCATCAATTTGTCTTAGCTTGGTCACAAGAGGATTGGGCGGAGGAGTGGTATCTGTATCCGAATAACCATCTGAGGGCGAGATAAGGTTAAAAGGATTAGAGCTAGGCATCGTCGAGGAGAGGGGGGAAGCTGAAGGTCCAACAAGCTTGGGACCTTTAGCCACTAAAGTCCAGCTATCTGAAGGCAAGCCGTGAGGAGGGGCAAGCGGGATGACAGAAGCTCCAGAAGTAACCAATGGGTCAGGAACCAAAGGGGGAGGCTTAGGAACCCATTTGAAGTTAGCGGAGGGGCAACGAAAAAGAGTGTCCAAAGGATTTACAGTAAGAACATAGCTGAGGTTTATTCTGGTGTTCAATTTTAACAACAACAACTTTTTCTGTCTTAGATTCCTCATCAAGGACCACAACATCCAGACTAGAAGGGAAGGCAGAGGAAGAAGAGACTTCAATGTACATCCTTGCAAAGTTCATTGGTTCCAGTTTCTCAGTAACTTTATCTACAAACAGAGGCTGCCCTATTCCACGAGCAAGGTAGCTCAAACTAGGAGCAGATAAATAAGACATGGGAATGTTATGGAATTTTACCCAAATAGGGGTATTAGTGCAGGATTCAGATTGGAAATCCATTCTCTCCTTCCAGTGTTTGAGATAAAGAAGCTTATTAGAAATGTACCAAGGGCCGAGAGCAAGAATATTATCTCGTTCGGCAGGGGAAGAGAACTTAAAAACAAAATATCCTTTATCCTGAAGAAATATCTTCTATAGGCCATATTTGTCCCATAGCATATGCACACTCTCTTCCACAAGTTTGAAAGGAAGCCTGGAGTGAATGAAGCTACCAATCAAACAAGAGTTCCAAAGACAACCCTAGCAGAAGAACCTCAGAAGGAGGTTTGATAGTAATGGATCCATTCTCACTAGAAGGAGGAGAAAGGGGAAAGTATTCGAGGTTTAAACAGGACTTCGGGGGAGCCTTAGCCACAACAGAACTCTAGGATTTTGTTGCAACCAAACCAGCTAGACTAACAGTATGGGCCAAGTCAAACGACTGAGTGGGGCCAGAACTAAGCACACCTCCATCGCCCCCTAGATCCGAGGGGGAGCCAGGACCATCTACCAAACCAGTGGCCACATTATGGGTAGAGGCAGCAGAGCGAGGGGCTAAAGCTGCACTCTCAGAGCCAGGAACTCGAAGGGGACTTTTAACAACCATATCAAGCTCATCAACTTGTTTAATAGATTTACCTTTGCTAGCATAATCGTTAATGTGTTGAGCAGAGAATCCTTGTGCTAAAATGAAGTTCATGAGAATGTTGCTCTTCTTTCGTTCATCAGTAGCTTCAATCCGTCCTTGATGAGAAATGATTTCGGCTGCCTTGAAAATTTCGGACATAGAAGACCCGAGATGAGCCCCAATACTATCATCTGCCACACTATTAGACTCAGAGTCAGAGGAAACCTCGGCATCTACCGGGACCTCAACAGGAAAGGGGGGTCGATTCAGCCATAGCTGATATTTCAACAGAAGGAGAGTTAGGTTTGGAAACCCCAAACTCCACAAACATGTCTCTGGAGGCGCTACTGGATGAATTACCAGCAGATAGGTGTGAATGGACAACCATGGAAGGAATCTAAGGGAACAAATGGAAAGAGAATGGAGGAATGAGGGAAGAAAGAGAACATGAAGGAATGTAGAGAAGGTCGAAGAGAGGGGAGGCAGTGCTAAGAGGGAAAGGAAGCGAGGAGGGGGGCGGTCGGAAGAAAGAGAGAAAACGGAAAAAGTAGGTAAAGCCGGGAAAGTTAGGTAGGAGCAAAAAGGGGGCCATATTTAAAAAAGTTAGAGAGAAGGCTAAGCAAGGTACCTAGAGAGAGAAGCATCATTCCCTCTGACCTCTTCCCCCACCCTTAGCAACTTTTCTTCCTGCAAATTGTTAAGTGCAGCAGAAATAATAACAGGTAAAGAATTTGAATTGCCTAAATACGCATACCTAAGGTGTTTAGGTAGTGGTTTAAGTTCAAGAGTCGGTGGCTCCTCCAATGACGGTTTCATTCTGATTGTTGATCTTTCCTCCGTGTGCAATGGTTGAAATGGTGCTCTAAATCTGCTGACTCGTGGCAGGGAGTCTAGCATATGCAAGTAGTCCACAAATTCCGGATCATCTGATTCTTCATCTCCCAATAACGTCGTTTCCAATGGATCGTTAATCAAACTTTTACCCATGTCATCACTGATTATCTGATCAATGATATCCATCCTGAAACACTCTTCTTCATCCGTAGGAAATTTCATGGCCTTGAAAACGTTAAACTTAACTTCTTGATCTTAGACCCTCATCGTTAGTTCACCTTTTTATACGTCGATGAGTGTCCTACCCGTAGCCAAAAATGGTCTCCCTAGGATAATCAGGATGTTCTTATCTTCCTCAAAATCCAGAGTGATGAAATCCGCGGGGAATATAAACTTGTCAACCTTGACCAATTTGTCCTCTACAATGCCTCTCGGGTACGTGACTGACCTATCCGCCAACTGTAATGAGATGTTCATAGGCTTTGGAGCTGGAAAACCCAATTCTGTAACGGCATAAGGTTCACACTCGCCCCCAAATCACATAAACACTTATTAAATGCCATGTTCCCGTTCGTGCACAGAATGGTGAAACTCCCCGGATCTTCCAACTTTGGTGACAACTTTCGCTGTAAAACTGCACTACACTCCTCTGTTAATGCCACTGTCTCGAAATCTTCCAATTTCTTTTCCCTGGACAAGATCCCTTTCATGAATTTTGCATAACTCGGCATCTCCTCTAAGGCTTCTACGAACGGGATATTAATCTGTAGCTTCTTAAAGACTTCCAAGAATTTTGCAAACTGTTTGTCTAATTTTTGCTTTTGAACTCTTTGCTGAAACGGCGGTGGAGGATACACAACTGGCTTGTCATCTAACTTTGTTTTCTCAAATTGCGTATCCTCACCCTGTTTTTCTTCAACCACCTTGTTGTCATTAATTTTATCATCTGAGATAGCTGAATTTTCTGCACCTTTCCCATCAAGATGTTTTCTTTTTTCTTTTTTTTTTTGCTAAGTTGGTTTGTGTATAAAAGAAAAGAAATTACAAAAGCAGAGGGGCATACCCCAGAAAGACATCAATCATCCCCAAGGGGCTAGCAACAGAATGTAAAGATTACAAGATTACATAAGCAGTGACATGATGGCAGCCACGGACATCTAACAGGAGAGGTAATTTAGACAAGCCAATTACAATAGTATTGACAAGAACCGGTGGCTTGGTTAAAAACAAAGGAGCTAGACGACCTAGACTTGATAATGTGGACTACATCGGCTGCAAGGCAGTGGGGGGGGATGAGTGTGTTAGTATGCAGTCTCTTGTTTCTTGCCTCCCAAACTTTGTAAAAGGATACCGCAAGTGATAGCCCCATTATTTGTTTGGAGAGTTTCCGTCCTCTGAAGGTGTTGATCATGGTGGTTAAGTCGGTCCAGTCCAAAGGGCAGGTCCACCCCCAGAGCGAAAGCAGTTTGCAAGATGATTGTGGAGTAGTCACATGTGAAGAAGAGGTGGTTGAAGGTTTCTGGGCATTTGCTGCAAAGAGGGCAGTTGAACACACACCCCGAATAACCCTTCGTGATGTCATTTGTTGGAGTTCTTCCCAGAAATCCCAGCCAAAGAATTAAAGAAAATCTGGGGACATGAAGCTTATTCCAAACAGTTTTATACCAGGCCACCTTGGCTTGTTTATAACGGATACTATCCCAGATATCGTATGCTTTGACATGAAGGATATCTTTGGAAGTCCAGTAGATGGAGTCAGTTGGGCCAGAAGGAATAGCAGTAGCAGTTATGGCTAGACGGAACATAATGACTTCATGATGGTTGGATTGGGGAAGTAACCAGTTGGAATTATGAATTATGGTCACAACTTTTGCATTTGCATGAATTTGTGAATTTGTAAGCAAGGATTGGGTCGGGTTGATGGGCAAATTATTATGCCAGGGGTCATACCATAGGCTAAATCTGTTCTCAGTTCCAACTTTGTAGCGTAAGTGCTGCTGGGCAAGAGGTCTCAGCTTGAGAATTTGTCTCCAAATCCAAGAGCAATCAGGGGGGAGCCCAATTTGCCAGATAGATTTCCCTTTTAGGACTACGGTTTGCACCCATAGAGCCCATATAGATCGCGGATTGGCATGTAGGATGCGTGTAAGGTGCAGGAGAATGAGGGACTTATTCCATTCGAGCAGGCATTTGACTCCAAGACCACCTTCGTTGGTTTGCAGTGTAATTTTTCTCCATGAAACCTTGGCCCAATGATGGTCCAAGGAAGTTCCTTTCCATAAGAACCGACAAAGGATAGATTGAATTGTACGGATGACAGCTTTAGGGAGAAGGAAGTGGGAGCTCCAAAAGTGTTGAATGGCAAAGAGCACAGATTTAATGAGCTGAAGGCGGCCCGAATATGCGAGCACTTTTGTTGTCCAGGATGTGACTCTGTGCGTGATACGGTGGATCAGAGGCAGGCAATCTTGAGAGGTGAGCTTTGTGGAGATAAGAGGGACACCCAATAATTTGGTAGGTAGGGAACCCAAGGTGTACCCCAGTTCTGAGGTGACAAAAGAAGTGGTTACAAGATCAGCACAGGACAGGAAGCATTGGCTTTTGTGGATGTTGGGGATGAGGCCTGAAATCAGGGAAAATGAGTGAATGAAAGAGTGGATGATGGTGATAGGTTTGACACTAGCATGACAGAACACAAGGATGTCGTCAGCGAAGAAGAGATGGGTGAGGTCCAAGCTGGTGGTACGCCAATGTGGTTTGAAGTCAGATAGGTTTGATCCCCAATGTAGTTTCAAAGAGAGCATTTCCATGATAAGAATGAAGAGGTATGGGGAGAGGGGGTCACCTTGTCTGAGACCCCTCGAGCTATGAAAGTAGCCTGCAAGAGAGCCATTAACTTTGATAGAGAACATGGCTGTGGTAATACATGACTGGACCCAATTGATGAAGACAGTAGGAAATCCATAGGATTTTAGGACATCAAACAGAAAGTCCCAATTGACCGAATCAAAAGCTTTTTTCAGATCAATCTTAAAAGCACACCGAGGAGGACCAGTGCTGTAATGGTAGTTTCGAAACAGTTCTTGGGCAAGAAGGATTTTGTCGCTTATTTGTCTCCCTTTGTCGAAGGCAGCTTGTGCTTTGTCAATGAGGGAGGGAAGGACCAGTTTCAATCTGTTAGCAAGGACCTTGGAAATGCATTTGTAAATGGTGTTGCAGCATGCAATGGGTCTGAAATCAGCCATAAAGGATGGATTCTGACATTTAGGAATGAGGGCAATGGCGATAGAGTTAAATCCCTTTGGAAGCTTGCAAGTGGAAAAGAATTAACGGACAGCATTAGTGAAATCCTCACCGACAATGTCCCAGCAAGTAAGAAAAAAATTGACATTGAACCCATCCGGTCCTGGGCTTTTGTTTTTCCTCATTGACTTAAGAACAGTGAGGACTTCAGCAGCAGAAATCGGTGCCAAGAGGCTATCAGTTTGTTCAATGGACAATGTCTTAGTGGGAGTGATCCCAAAGCTCGTGAACCCTTGGTATTGAGGCTGTTGGGGTGGGTTGAAAAGATCCTGGAAGTAGTCGACCGCTACGGTTGCAACTGCCTCATGACCTGAGACGATTTCGCCCACAGAGTTGTGAATGGCTAGAATTTTATTAGTATTCCATCTGCTTTTCACCAAGTTGAAAAAGAATTTTGAATTCCTATCACTAGTAGCCAGCTAAGTAGCTCGAGATTTCTGGTGCAGTAGGGTTTCCTCCAAGGACAAGGCATGCCAAAGCGAGTGAAGGTATGATTTTTCCTGGGCAATGAGTGTGGGGTCATAAGGGGAGGAGGATAGTAAGGATTGAATTTTATGAAGTTCGTCTTTGTTCGATTTAACCGCAGTAGTGAGATTCCCTGCCGACTGGTTGAGAGTAACAAGAGCTTTCTTGACGAGTTTGAGTTTCTCAGAGAAGATGCGAAAGGGGTTTCCATACACAGGTTGCTTCCATGCCAAAGAGACACACTCAGTGAACCCCTCCAAGAGGAACATGTGATTGAAAAACTGGAATGGCCTCCGGGGTTTAGTGTTAATAAGCCCAGTCCAGAGGATCACCGGAGAATGGTCTGACATACCCCTAGGACCAAAGGAAGCTTGAGCAAGTGAGAAGTGGTTAAATCAAGCAGCATTACCCAAGGCACAATCCAGTTTCTTGTTAATAGGTGATTCAGTTTGGCTGTTCCACCAAGTGAGAAAGGACCCAAATCCTATTAGTCAGCCACACCAAGAGATTGGAAGCAAATTTTGAGATCCTCCATACCCGAGTCCCATAAGGTGCCAGCTCTGTCGATTTCATGAAGATTTTGAATTTCATTGAAGTCACCCAGGAGACACCAGCAGAGTGGTGTATTAACAGAGATGAGGTCACTCCATAATTCTTGTCTTTCTGAGGTAGAGTTCGAACCATACACAAAAGAAACCAAAAAGGTACAATCTATGGAGATATGCGTAATTTTACAATGGATAGTTTGGGAGGAGACAAAAATGACATCCACCTGCCACACAGATGGATCCCAGCCAACCCAAATACGACCATTGATGTGCCAATCATAGTTAAAAACCCAAGTCCAGTTGTTACATATAGCACGAGATATCCTTGAAGCATTATGTTGCTTAACTCTAGTTTCTAAGAGGCCAACAAGGGAGATACTGTTGTCCACAATAAACTGTCTAACATAAGCCTGTTTAGGCTTTTTATTTAATCCTCTAACATTATAAGAAGCTAAACTTAACATAAATTATACAATTATTGGGGGGGTTTTCCACTTTGGGCCTTGCCTTTGTTCCTTCTCTTGGCAGCTTGGGAAAGTTGGGAAGGATCATTCCCTGTTCGCAGCTTCTGTTTGAGGTCTTTCCCTTCCTTCTCATCGATGGCTTTCAATTTGCTCAAGAATTGACTATTGATAGGAGGGGACTCATTTTCGGAGTAGGGAGAAGCATCCGGATCAGTGAAGTTAGCAATTGGTGAGAAGGCGTTAAAGGAAGCCAGCACAGATTCCATAGGTTTACAAGGGTTTGATACAGAAGTTTGCCCACTTTTCCCACATTTTGTTATTGTGATCCAATCATCAGTGGTTTGGTTATTGTGATCCAATCAAGATGTTTTCCACTTCTCAATGTGATTGCCTGACACTACTCATGATTTCCCTTTGGATTTCTTTCGGTGTCACTCGGTTGAGTCCCATGTGGTCTGTTGTTCAATGCTAAGGCAATTTGTCTCATCTGATTTTCCAAATTCTTGATGGTCATTGCTTGGTTTTTCATTGCTGCCTCATTGCTCGTTCTATACTTTGATAGCAACTCCTCTAAATCTGATTTCCTCTCTTGACGTTGAACTGGTTGTTGTTGATTTTGAAATCCTAGGGGATACGATGGTCGTGGAGCTTGTTGATTCTGATTATTATTCCACGACAAATTCAGATGATTCCTATTCCCCTGATTATATGCATTCTGGTATGTGTTCTGAGGAATTCTGTTGTAGCTACCCATAAATTGTACCGACTCCGGGTTGATTGCACATTGATCTGTCGGATGTTCACCCCGCACACAACTCACAAATAACTGCAACTTGTTGTGTCTGTCCTCCTAACCAAACGTCGAACTTCTTGGAGAGTGCTAAAATTTGCGCTGTTATTTTTTTCTTTTGCTAAATAATTTGCGCTGTTATTGTCGTCACTCCATCTACCTCTAACACTCCAGGGACAGTAAGTTGTGTCATTCTTGCTGTGGATCACTGATAGTTGTTAGCAGCCATTGTCTCTATCAACTGATATGCCTCCTCATAGTTCTTTGCTATAAAAGCTCCCCTTGACGCTGCATCAATACTGGTCCTAAGATTCCCATGTAGTCCGTTGTAAAATGTATTCATCTGCAACCACTTAGGCAATCCGTGATGTGGGCATTTTCTGAACAATTCTTTGTATCTCTCCCATGCCTCGTATAATGACTCCCCATGTTGCTGATAAAACATGATAATTTTGTTCCTCATCTTTGCAGTTTTCTCTGGCGGGAAGAATTTTGCTAAAAATTTCTGAGCCAGGTCATCCCATGTCGTTATCGAACCCGCTGGTAGAGAGTGTAACCAACTCTTCACCTTGTCCCACAGAGTGAATGGGAACAAGCAAAATCTAACTGCTTCATCCGACACACCATTGTACTTGAAAGTGTCGCATATTTCCAGAAAACTGATCAAATGCTCATTAGGATCGTCATTTGCAAGTCCCCCAAACTGAACCGAGTTCTGTATCATCTGAATAATCCTAGGCTTAATCTTGAAGGTATTCACAGCTATAGCAAGCCTGGTGATACTCGACTGCAGCTCAGTCACCTTGGGTGTAGCAAAATCCCTCAACGCTTTCTGGTCTTCGGCAGTCATTGCTTCTTCTTTGTCAGAATTTTTGAAGTCGTCATTGATCCACTTACTTAACCTCTGAAACCTTCTCTCAATGTCATCCTCTATTTCCTGGGACTTCTTATTGGCTGCCCTTAAGTTCTTTAAGTTTCCTCCCAAATTCTTGTATTGGATTAAGGCATGTATTACTACGACAAGCTTTTCTGTGAAGGTTAATGGTGCTCTTTGTGGCTATTTTAAAGGGGCAAAAGGTCTCAGGCAAGGTGACCCGTTATCTCCTTATCTATTCGTTATTGTTATGGAGGTCCTTTCTATCATGCTTGCGAAGGCTTCCAAGCTTCCTGCTTTTCAGCATCATTGGAAAACTGCTCCCATCTGTCTTACTCACCTTTGCTTCGCGGATGATCTCATTATTTTCTGCCACGGAGACCTTAATTCGGTAATGATAGTTAAGCAGTGTCTTTAGAAATTTGCTTCCTTTACGGGCTTGTACACAAATGCATCGAAAAGTATGTGTTTCCCGTCTCATGTCCCTCCTGAAACTGCTGACTCTATTATCCTTGCTTTGGGTTTCCAGTTAGGGATATTTCCTGCTAAGTTCCTGGGAATTCCCTTGTTAACTACAAAGTTAAGTATTGCGGCTTGCCAACCTCTTCTTGAAAAGGTTAAAGCTAGAATAAGCTCGTGGACTAACAAATTTTTGTCCTATGCCGGTAGACTTCAGCTAATCAAATCTGTTATTTATGCCACCCAAGCTTATTGGTCTGCTCACTTTATCCTCCTATGCAGAAATATGGTTCCAAGGTTGCTTGGAACAAGATCACTCTCCCTGTTACGGAAGGGGGCCTCGCTATAAAGAACCTTGAAGATTGGAACAAAGCTTTGATCATGTTGCATCTTTGGAAAGTCATAAATCCTTCTTCTATATCTATTTGGGCCTCTTGGGTTCGTGAAGTTCATCTTAAGAATAAATATTTCTGGACTACCCATATCCCTAATGATTGCTCCTGGATTTGGAGAAAAGTGGTTCAACTTAGGGGCCTAGCACGTAGATATCTATCATTTCGCATTGGTAATGGTGCTAACACTAGTCTTTGGTTTGATCCGTGGCTTGGGGATCCTTTGGCTTCCTCTATGCACTCTCCCTTGATTGTAAATTCTGGTCTTGGGCCTACTGCTTCTGTTAGTAGTATTATTCATAATTCTGATTGGGTCTTCCCTAGCTCCAATTACTGCGAGGTTATTGAGTTCCAGTCTTTTTTTGATCGTACTAGGAATTGTAATTCAGACTATCAGGATGAGCTTTTCTGGGATGGTACTGTGGCTAAGGACGTGAAAGCTTCTACCATTTGGCGTTCCATTCGTCGTGTTGGGACGACTGTAGGGTGGCATAGTTTAGTGTGGCATAAGATTGTGCCTCCTCGTCATTCTTTTCTTCTGTGGCTTGCATTCCATAATGGGCTTCGAACTCTGGATAGACTTCTTAATTTTGGTCTTATGGTTGATCCCCTATGTGTTCTCTGTTCCAACGATAGGGAAACTTTTCATCACTTATTTTTCCACTGTAGTTATTCTTTTCAGATTTTGGTCGCGGTCCTTAGGCGATGTGGTTGGAGAGGGTTGAGTCGTAGTTGGACTACTATCACAGATTTTATTACTAACAGCTCTTGCCCCAAATTTCTAAACAGTATTCTGCATTTTGGATTTGCAGTTGTGGTCTATAGGATTTGGCAAGAACGGAATGCTAGAATTTTCACTCAAGTAGCTATCCCTGCTCGGATCATTATCCAAGATATTATTCACTTGCTTAAGTGTGGTCTCCATACTAATGCTCGGTTTCAAAGAATTAAATCCAAGTTATGCTATCAACATCTTGCTCTGTAATCTGTAATTTGTTATCGGTTTCTGATTTATGGTTTCCTAGCTTGATATATAGCTTCATCTATATGTATTCTGCTATGTTATGCCATGATTATACTGGTTCCTTGGTTGGGTTCATGGCTGGCTGGTTTTTGCTGGCTAACTTGGTTTTGATCTGCTGGTTGCTGGAATAGTTGCTTGGTCCTGGTTTAGCTGTAGTGCTACAGCTGCTTCTTGTTATCTGCTGGTATGTTTGTTGCAGCCAGAGGTTAGCAGCTGTAGTCAGTGGTTTAGCAGCTGTAGTTAGTAGTCTGCCTGATGTGAGGGTTCTCAGTTGATAGCTCTGGGCTTATTCAGTTGACTGATGGGTCTAGTTTCCTTCTGTAGAGGCTGGGGTTTCGTTAATATTGCTTCAGCTGAGCTTTCTCTGCAAGGGTTGTAGATGTTTGCAGCAAAGCTGTTGTTGCTTTTGGATTGGGTTTCTGCTGTGCTGATTTTTGGTTTGGATGCCTGTTAAAACTGCTGCTGTCAGTGGATGACTGATGCAATCAGTGGTGGCTTTCTGTGTCGCTGCTGCTGTTTGTCACTGCTGCTAGCTCGGCAGATGTCTGAGCTGCTGTTTGTTGGCATGTGGTTTGGGTGTTGACCTAGCCTGTTGGGCTCCTTTTCTGCCTTTTGGAGCAGCTGGTGCTGGTTTCATATATCTGATGCCTATTGTTGCTTCTCATTGGGTAGCTGCTTTTGGAGATCTGCTGCTTTGGCAACTGGGGTCAGCTCCTCATGTTGTTAGGTGGTTTTTGCTGGTTTGGCAGTCCTTGGTGATGCATTTTCTCGGTCTGTTTCTGCTGGCTTTGTGGCTGCTGATGTTTTTTCTCGGCAGTGATCTTGGGACCTTATGTGATGGACTGTTTCTGCTCGTCATATGGCTCGACAAATGGACTGTTTCTGTTCGTCATTTGGCTGATGTGTTCTTGGGGCCTCATCTGATGTTGTCTGCTAGGCAGCTGCTGATGCATCTTCTCGGCAGTTGTCCTTTGGAATTTCTGCTTCTTGGCAACTGTTATTTCTCGGCAGCTCTTGGGGACAATGGTCTAATGCATGTCTGGTGTTGTGGCTGATTTGGCTGGAACGGACTTGGGTCTGCTATGTTGGCTGTTGCTGTGTTGCTGCCTTATGTTGGATGTTGCTGTGTTGCTGTGTTCTAGGCGGTTGGCCTCTGTTGGTTGTTGTTGCGTATTCTCCTGCTGGTGCAGTCTGCTGGTGCTGTTGCAGTCTGCTGGCTTGGCCTATGGTTCTCTGCAGTCTGCTGGTTTGCTTTAGTCTTCTGGTCTGCTTCTTTGGTCTGCAGTCTGATGTCTGCTGGTTTTCTGCAGTCTGAGTTATCTGTGATGAGGTGGTTTCTTGCTAGACTGCTGTATGCATGCCTGCTGCATGCTCCTGCTGGTTTCTTGCTGCAGGTGGATGCTTGCTGTGTTGTGGCTGTGTTGTTCTGCTTCTGTTGGTTCGCTGCTGAGGGTTGCTGATGTTGTCTGCTCTTCAGCTGGCTATCTCTACACCAGGTTTGGGTCTGCTGGGTTTGGGTCTTCTGTTATGTCTTAGACTGATGGGTCTGCTGGTTTTGGCTGGAATGGTCTTTGGACCGCTATGTTGGGCCTGCTATGCAGGGACTGCAGTTTGGCTTCGTATGATGGTAGTGGGCTCAAGGGTTGCTTAACAGTATGATGTCTGCTGCTGCTCCTATATTATGACCTGTCCGGTATTTGGACTCGTGTGTACTGCTGCTGCAATTTGTCTGGCCTTTGCTGCATTCCTCGGCAGCGGCTGGGTCTCAAAATGTTGCTATAGTCCTTTTGGGATTTGATTCGTTTGTGGGCACATATCTGCTTCTAGATGTTTGCTTGTTCCTTTGTAACATTTATAGTTGGTTGTTCCTGTAATAGTCTTGTTTGGGCGTCGGGCCGTAATCCTTTATAGTCATGACATCATAGGGCATGTCCTATGATGTCTATGCTATATTCTGATTGGGATTCCCATGAGGTTGTAATTTCCTTTATTTTAATACAGTTTAAATTTAGCAAAAAAAAAAAACCTGAAATAAGATAAATAAAACAAAAACAAAAAGTGTTTAAGTAAAACTGGACTAATTAAACTGATATTGCAAAATAATAAAATCTATATTAAAATTAAGCGGCGCCAAAAAACTTGTTGGGTAAAAATCTAATGACGACAAAGACGCAAAGTATGCGTGGTCAACAAATAATATAATAGTAAGTAAGTATAGTATCGTTCCTCGAGAGATTGTAAATAGAATTTAAACCTCACAATTACAAATTTCCTATTAATCCTAATTTTATTAAACAAATCAATTTCCAGTTTGTAACTAAAATATTAAAAATAGTAAAATCATCAAACAATCAATAAACGCTAAAAACTGAATTTTCAAACAAATAATGGAGAATTAGGCTTTGGACTTCACTCTAAGCATCACTAAGATTATTACACCTTTATTCCAGTTTAACTCATTATCCCAGTTTATTAATCAAGAACACATATTCCATTTCTTTTCCATCTATTTCCGTTATCTCCCTCTTTCCTTTTCTGGTCTCCCGCCCATTCTCACCAAACTTATCTGTCTTTACCAAACTTTTCTGTTTTCCTCTTTTAGGTCCATTCCCTCTCTTCTTCCATACTTCGTACTCCTCCCTTCCACCTCCGTACTCCTCCGTCTCTCTTCCCCTCTCGCCATGGTTGATTTCTCTCACCTCTTGGCTGGCAACTCTGAGAGTAGCCCTTCGCATGACCTCTTCGCCGATTTCGGGTTTCAAATCCAAACTCCCCTGTTGAAAATGACACGACTATGGCAGAATCTGACCCCATGCCTGTTACGACTAACTTTGCCACTGTTGAGTCTTCTGACTCAGAAGCTAACAGCATTGCTGGGGAAAATTTAGGTTCTATGCTTGGCCTCTCCATGTCCGAGATATTCAAAGTTGCACAACACTTATCGCAACAGGGTCGCCTTGATGCAGCTGATGAACGTAGGAAGTGTCTTACCTTAATGGACTTCTTTAAAGGCCAAGGTTTTTCACTTCAGAATGTTAATGACTTCGCTAATAAAGGCAAATCTGTTAGGAGTGTTAACGACTACAACATGATAGATCTTGGCTCCCTAAAAACCTCTGATGATCTTCCTACGGTACTTGCACTTGTGTCAGGTCTGAAATCTTCTAAGGACGCGTCCCCCTCTCTTGATGCCTGTGTGGAGGTAAAATGTGATGTAAACCCTCCTGAAGCTGTTCAGCCTTCTAAACTCTGCTCTCCACTTGAATATTCCCCCTTGAACCTCCGGCTTCAGAGGATAGAGTAATACGCATAAGACGGCTGAGGTTCTCCTAAAAGGAAACACCCTCTGGAATACCCTGCCTTGTGGGGAGCTTTATCAACTCTAGACTCCCCTTTAAACTAGTTGAAGAAACTGTCCATAAGCTTTAGGACAAGCATGGATTGCAGAAGGTTTTCTTGCATGATAAGGGGTTTTTTGTCTTCAAGTTCTCAAACTCTCTAGAAAAAGAAAATGTCCTTGCCCTTAGCCCCTGGTACATCTCAAACAAACACCTTTGCCTCATGCTTTGGAAGGAAGGGATGGAGTTCAAGTTTGAAGCCTGCACTAAAGCCACTCTTTGTTGATAGTGTTACTGGTAAATTCAAGCCGATGACTTTTGCCAAAGTTTGTGTAGAGCTTTCTTCTTCATCTTCTTTCCTTAGCTATCTGGAAGTGGATGTTATCGATGAGGACACCTAAACTGAAAAAGTTGTTCGGGTTAGAGTGGAATACCAAAATCGTCCTATCCTCTGCTCTCATTGCAAGTCCTTCGGCCACTCCCTTGCTCGTTGTCCTAGTGCCAACTTCAAATGGGTCCCAAAGTTACAAGTTGGACAGAAAGAACTTACTTCCCCTGTCCCCCCTGTCACAAGCTCTTCCTCTGGCCCATTCTGATGGCTGGACAATGGTTGCTAAGGGTCTAAAGCAACAATCTAACCCGAAGGATCCTTTACTTCCTCCTGACTCTAATTTGTTCAACCTTCTCTCCCCTATGGCCGCTAGTCTTCAAGCCTATTTCTCTAACACTGATGCCACTCCCTCTCCTAACCCCGCTTGTGGGTAAGCTTAAACTGATTGATGAGAAGGAAGTCAGGGATCTTAAACACAAAGCTGTAGGATCTCTTGACCTTGGTCAAGCTTCAAAGAAAAAGATCAAAGGAGGGGGGAGTAAGAAGTCCCCAGCTTAACCCCATCCCCTGTTTATGATAAATTTTTGCTCTATGAATATTAGAGGTGTAAATATGTCTCCAAAGCAGACTAGCGTCCATGATCTCATACATAAGCATAGAATCTCTTTTGTTGGCCTGGTTGAAATGAGGGTTAAGTCTCCTAAGGCTAATTCTGTCTCCAAAGCTATTTGTAGGAATTGGCAGTGGCAGTTTAACTATGAGTATCATGCTAATGGAAGAATTTTGGTTGGATGGGACCCAAATATCTGGAATGTCAATGTTATTACAAAGTCTGCACAATTTATCCATTGCTCTGTTTCTTCTGTTAATTTTAGTTTTAATGGTTTTGTTACTATTGTCTGCTCAATACGCCTAGTGAAAAGAAATTTCTTTGGACTAATTTGCGAGCTATTGCTGGCTTGATTGACAAACCGTGGACTCTTCTTGGGGACTTCAATGTGGTTAAATCCTTGACTGAAATTGATGGAGGTGCTTGTTCTTGGGATTATGGTATGTAGGACTTCAAGGATTGGCTTGACGACCTTCTCTTGATGGACATTCGTGCTATTGGCCCTCTTCTCACCTGGTGGGATTCTCAAGTAGTAAACCCAACTTACAAGAAGCTTGATCATGCTTTGGTTAATAACCTTTTGTTGGATTCCTATCCCAACTCCCAAGCTATTTTCTGCCCTCGTGACCTATCTGATCATTGCCCTGTGGTGGTTCAAACAGGTTTATCCTTGCCCAACATTCCTAAGCCTTTCCAATTCTTTAATTTCATGACGGGTCTGGAAAATTATCATGATGTGGTTCGGACTGCTTGGCTCGCTCCTTGTTTGGGGGACCCTCTTCAGATTCTGACAGGGAAGCTCTCTGCTGTGAAGTTTGCTTTAAAGGATCTTAATAAGTGTAATGGTAATTTGTCTTCAAATGTGAAATAGGCTAGGGACTGCTTGCATGCTACTCAGCAAGCCATTTCTCTTAACCCTGGTGACCCCTCTCTCCTTTTTATTCAGAGATCTCAAACTGATTCTCTTTGGGCTGCTCTCCTCCTCGAAGAAAAACTTTTAAAGCAAAAATCTAGAATTCAGTGGCTGAAGGAGGGTGATCAGAATACAGGTTACTTCCATAACCAAGTTAAGCAAAGGTGGAACACTAATAAGATTCTAGCAATTGAGAATTCTGAGGGTGATTTGTGTTTTGGGCACTTGGTTGTTCAACGTGTTGCAGTTAACCACTTCTACGATCTCCTTGGCACTCATTCCCATGCTAATAGTTCCACTTTCCCTCTTCCTAACTCTCTTGGGGCCAAGCTTGTGTCCTCTCAACAAGCTCTTTTGCTTGATAGAGATGTGTCGGATGAGGAGATTTTATTCACCCTTAAGCACATGAAGAAGAACAAGAGTCTTGGCCTTGATGGGTTTACTGTTAATTTCTTCCTCCATGTTTGGGACATTGTTGGGGAGGTCTTCACTGCTGCTATTCGTTCCTTTTTCAGTCATGGATGTCTCTACTTAGGGGGACTAATGCAACGGCTATTGCTCTTGTGCTGAAAGTTCAGAACCCCTCTTCTATGAATGATTACAGACCCATATCTTGCTGCAATACTACCTATAAGTGCATTTCGAAGCTCATTGCGTCTAGGCTTAAGAATATTCTCCCTTCCATCATCTCTCCTTTCCAATCTGCCTTTATTCTTGGAAGGAGAATTGGTGATAACATCCTTCTTGCTCAAGAACTTTTCAGAAACTACCACAGACCCTCTGGGCCAGCCAGGTGTGCTATGAAGATTGATCTTAGGAAAGCATTTGACTCTGTTTCTTGGGATTTCTTGTGGGCTGCTTTACAACTGTTCAAGTTCATGCCCAAATTTATTTTTTGGATCAAGGCCTGCATCTCCACTTCCAGTTTCTCTGTTAAGGTTAATGGGGATTTATGTGGTTACTTCAAAGGGGCAAAAGGCCTTTGACAAGGTGACCCATTATCCCCCTACCTTTTTGTCATCATTATGGAAGTCATTTCCCTTATGCTTGCCCAGACTTCATTGAGGGCCTCTTTCAAGTTTCATTGGCGATCTGCGCCTCTTTCCATCACCCATCTTTGATTTGCGGATGACATTCTTATCTTTTGTCATGGTGATATCGACTCTGTCAGGCATATTAAGATGTGTCTCGACCAGTTCTCCTTGGGCTCGGGTCTTCACATCAATGCTTCAAAGAGTATGTGTTTTCTCTCCCATGTCCCTCCAGCCCAATCGGATCTTATCCTTAGCCTTTTGGATTTTCGGTTGGGGGTGTTCCCTGTAAAATTCTTGGGGGTTCCCCTGATCACCTCGAAACTTAGCCTTGCTGACTGCCGCCCCGCCCCCTCCTTGAAAGGGTCAAAGCCAAAATTAGCTCCTGAACAAATAAGTTCCTTTCGTACGCCGGCCGTATGCAACTTATCAAGTCGGTTGTTCATGCCTCTCAAGCCAATTGGTCGACTCGCTTCATCCTTCCTGCAGCAGTTTTAAAAGATCTTCAATCGTCCATGTCTAGATTCCTTTGGAAGGGTCCATCCATGGACAAACATGGCTCAAAAGTTGCTTGGTCAAAGATTTGTCTTCCCTTTGCAGAAGGTGGTCTAGCAATAAAGAATCTAGCGAATTGGAATAAATCTCTTATCTTGATGCACCTTGGCACGTCATAAATCCCCTGTCTCCATCTCTTTGGGCCAAATGGGTTCATAAAACTCTACTCAAGTCTAAATCCTTCTGGGCTATTCCTATCCCCCCTGACTGCTCTTGGATCTGGAGGAAAGTTTTACAATGCAGGGATATCGCCCGTAGGCACATATCTTTTGACATAGGAAACGGAGCAAATACTAGCCTATGGTTTGACCCATGGATTGGACAATCTCCTTTGGCAAATTCTGTTCACTCGTCTCTGATTGTCAACTCTGGGCTTGGTCCTTATGCCTGTCTGAATAGCATCATCCATAACTCTAGGTGGGTCTTACCTGCTTCAAATCACCAGGATGTCATTGCTTTTCGGAACTCTTTTGACTACTTAAGACCTTGTAACTCTGCAAACCGTGATGGTCTTTTCTGGGATGGTATTAATGATGTTAAGACTACTACCATCTGGAACTCTATTCGGCTGACAGGGCCTACCGTGTCTTGGCATAGCTTGGTTTGGCACAAGATTGTGCCGCCCCGACAATCTTTTATCCTCTGGCTTGCTTTTCATAAGGGTCTTCGGACCATCGACAGATTAACTCAATTTGGTCTTGCTATCGACCCTAAGTATGTGCTCTTCTCTAATGATAGGGAAACTTTTAACCATTTATACTTTGAATGCTTCTTTTCTTTTTGATTCGATAAATGTCTCTCTGGCAGTAGTGTGGTTGGAGAGGTTTTAGTAGGAGTTGGGCCTCTATTACTGGCTTTATATCTAGCCACTCTCGTACAAGCTTTCACTCTAGTCTTCTCCATTTTGGGTTTGCTGCTGTGGTCTATAGAATCTGGACCAAAAGAAATGCCAGGATATTCTCCCATACATCCACTCCTGCTCGGATCCTCATCCGTGATATTATTCATTTGGTAAAGTGTGGGCTTCATTCTAATGCTAAATTTCAAAAAATCAAGTCTAGACTATGCTATAGATCCTTTGTGTTGTAGTTTCTCTAGTAGAGATGCACTCATAGAGTGGGATTGCTTGAGGTCTACTTGTACAGGTGCTGGGGACTCGAAAAGTGGGCCTTCGTAGAGTGGGGCCTTCGTAGAGCGTGGCTTTGTAGAGTGGGGACTCGTAGAGTGATGCTTCGTAGAGTGGGGCCTTCGTAGAGCGTGACTTCGTAGAGTGGGGTCTCGTAGAGTGGTGCTTCGTAGAGTGGAGGTTGCCCAAGGGGGGTTTTTTCGTAGAGTGAGGTTTCGGAGAGTGGGCTTCGTAGAGAGGATAATTTCGTAGAGTGGGGCTGCTGCCTAAGGTGGGTCGTCTCATTAGAGTAGGGCTTCAGCCAAGTGCGGGGCTAAAAAAAGGTGGGGGGGCTAGGCCAAGAGGTTTAGGACAGGGGGTCCTCGTAGAGTTGACCTTCGACTTCAAGTGTGACGTCTTTCGACCAGCTTCGGCCAGTTCGGCCTAATGCTTTCGCTTTCATGATGGTCTCTCCAGTGGCTTGGACTTCGATAATGAGGGGCTCGGATGGCTTGAACTTCGGTTTTGTGGGTCTCAGCCAAGCGGCTTTGTAGAGTGGATATTCGTAGAGTTAGCTTCGGCCTCGAGTGGGTCTTCGTAGAGTGTCGTAAAGTGAGCTTATAGCTTCGGCCAGCTTCGGCCAGTTCGGTCTTATGAATTCATTCTTCCTGATGGTCTCTTCAGTGACTTGGACTTTTGATTTGTGGGGCTTTGTAGCATGGGTCTTCGTCGAGTGGGGCTTCGGCCACGAGTGGTAGCTGGTTCGGGTGGTTCCGTGTTAATCAGATCGTAGAGTGGATCTTCGTCGAGTGGATCATTCGTAGAGTGGGGCTTCAGTATAGAGGGGGTCGTCTTCATAGAGCGGAAGCTTTGGCCTCGAAGGGTGGATGGATTGGACTTCGGTTTAAAGGGGCTCGGCAAAGCGGTTTGTCTTCGTAGAGTGAGCTTCGGCCTCTAGTGGGTCGTCTTCGTAGAGTGGGGTTTCGGCTTTGCCCAGCTTAGGCCAGTTCGGCCTGATGACTTTTCTATGGCTTGGACTTAAGCATTGTGTGGGTCGTCGTCGTGGTAGCTGGTCTCGGTGGTTCCGTGTTCGGGCGTCTTATCTTTTTGATTTTACATGTTCTGTAACATTTTCTTTTGGGCTGAAGCATGTTCCCTTTTATAGTCTTTTACACCATAGGGCATGTCCTATGATGTCTCTGTTATTTCTGTTTGGGTTTCTCCCATGCGGTTTTGTAATACCCCATTTATTTTTTTCAGTCTAAATTTAGCAACAAAAAAAAAAAAACTAGCCACCTCTCGATGTACTAATACCGTATTAACCCAAATTCACAATTAAGATAGAATTACGTTAAACACCTTAATTAACTAACTCACTATATCTCTATGTGAATTACAATTAAAAAAGGTTGAAACTCAAGTTCTTTATCTGATTACATGCGATGTCAAGCATATCTCTATCCTAACATTCATCAAGATTTTGTTCAATCACATAAACCCAGAACACATGCTATATTAATTAAGTCTAGACCCGTATTTCATCTCTCGAGAACAAGTCCACAAAGAATCCTTGATCAGACAATTCATAAATTCATGCTCAAATTAATATAAATAAACTGGATAATAACTTATTAAACTGAAACCAAAGATTACATATCTATCGTTCCACTTAAAGATCTGTCTTAAGCCTAAAAAGTAATTAGTTCATAATGAATGAAAGAATAACTGAAGAAATCAAAGATAACATATTCTCAATTACAAATATAAACTAAAGTAGAAGAATAACGCAGAACACCCTTCACTTTAGCCTTTATCCGCAAGCGATATGATCGTTCTTCAAAATCTTCACTCCGTTGCTCAATATGAAAATCTGTAATTAATCGCTGTTAATTGCTTTTCATGCCCATGATTTTATTGTTTGTTGAGCAATATATATCCACACCTAAGCTTTTGTCAAAATTCATCAACAAGTAGAGTCCATACACTATCCAAGTCCCACAATCCTCTTTCCAGTAGTGTTTGAAGCCATTCAGGATTGCCCAGCTTCGGTACCCCCCGCCCCAGCGGGGGTAGTTATATAGGAATAGCCCGCCCCGGCCGGCATAGGCCCTGTCACGCATAGCTGAAGACCCCCCGCCCCGGCAGGGGTGCAAGACAAAAAGAGGCCAGCCCGGCAGGGGTAGGGTGAAAAATCTGACTTAGCTTTTGCTCTTGAATTCTCCTTTCCTTGCCACATTATTGCCACAAATGCATTTCTTTTTTTGTTTTTCTAAATTTAGACTGAATTAAGATAAAAAAAAATAGGTACAAAGTACACGGGTCAAACCCCAAGTAGTATACCCTAGCCATCATAGGACATGCCCTATGATGGCTGTGTAAACCAAAGCTAGACACTAGCATACAAAGATTCAACAAGAAGTAAAGCAACAACCAAAAACAACCAACAATTGGTATGGAATCAATTAAAGCAACTGTAACAGCCAAAATTGTAACAGAAACCACATGTCTGAACATAACCAAATCAGCTCAGCAACACGGCAGCAGCAGTCCATAGCACATAGCAGCACTACACACAACAGTTCATAGCACATAGCAGCATTAACCAACACACAGTCAATAGCACATAGCAGCAGCAACAGCCACAGCCCAGCAGATCACATAGTAGCACTGCATATAGCAGCAGTCAGCACATGGCACAAAGCATCAGGTTGAAAGCCCAGCTGCAGCCGAGAAAGTGCAGCACAACAGTCAAAATGCAGCCAAAAGAAATCAGCATCAAACAGTATACAGTATACAACTTGAGCAGTAGCAAACCATATGAAACCCAAAATAAAGAGCAGGCAACCAACTGCAGTAACCCATCAAGCAAACCAGCCCAGGGCAACAACATGCCCATAAACCACAAACTGCCAAAAACAGCAGCATCACTGCCAAAAAATACAATACACAACAAGCCAGAACCCCAAACAGAATTGCTATAAGCCCAACCAGAAACATTCCATATCCCAGCTGCCAAATTGCCAAAATGCCATGACATAAACCAAATCAGCGACAACAGTAGAAAACCCCAGCAGAAGCAGCTACAGCAGCTGCCGAAACAGCCAAGCCCAACCAAAAACCAGTTGCCGAGACAGTTTGCATAAGCAAACCGGAACAGCTGAAGCATCAGCGGCCAACAAGTAAGATGAATGACTAAGGCAAAACCCGCACACCCAACCGAATGGCGACGACATCCAGCCTCCAGCTGCAGAAAAGCAGTCACAGCTGCTGAGACCATAGACTAGCCATAACCATAGCAACAAAGGCCAACAAATTGCATCAGATTACAGCAACAGTGGCATCCAGCCCCAGGCCAACAAAAGCAGAGATTGCAGCAGCTGACTAGACCATCTAGCCCAAAACCATGCCAGACCAGCAAAGCCCAGGCAGACCCACAAGCAGATAGGCAGGACCAGACCAAAAATCCCAACTGCATGGAACCCATCACAAGCTTTGCAGCTGCATGGAACCCATCACTAGACCAGAAACCCAGCAACCAGAGAGATGTTAAACAGTGGTTAAAATTAGTTGTCTGAACCCAAATCTATTCTTTAATTTCTGGAATTTAGAGTTTGTGTGAAGTTTACACTTAAGCATATGGAGAATATCAGCAACAAGGCTTCGAACATGGCAAAATTTATTACTAAAGATCCTTGCATTACGCTCATTCCAAATACGGTAAACAACCGCCGCAAACCCAAGATGAAACAAGCTGTGATGAAAATTTGGGTGAGAATAATGGATGAGATAGTCCGTTAAAGATCTCCAACTCCTACTAAAACCCCTCCTCCCACAATGTCTAAGAACAGAAAGTAGTACTCTAAACGAGTAATCATATTGAAAGAATATGTGATCAAATGATTCCGCCTGAGAAGAACATAACACATGTAGAGTTTACAGGCATCCCAAAATTGAGCAGCTTGTCCATAGTACGCAACCCTTGATGAAAAGCCATCCAGAGAGTAAAAGAGTATCTTGGGATCATAATCTTATTACACACTAACTTGTCCCAGATAACAGCAACACCCACCTGCCGAATAGAGCGCCAGAAAGTAGAGGCTTTAACCTCAATAGATTTAGTGTTGTCCCAACGAATCTCATCAGGCCGGAAAGAGTCATAGTGCCTAAGGCATCCTGGGATCGATTCCCGCCTGCAACAAGTGTGAGGGACAATTAAAAACTGGTCCGTGTGGCCACGGATCGCACATTTCTGGGCGGAGCCATGTCTTAGGCCGAGCCTGTGCGTAAAGCCTGGTCCGGGGTGGGGAGACTTAGTCCGACTGCGGTTGGGAAACTCCACATTATAGAAAAAAAAGTCATTATGGTTTGAGGAGGGTAAGTGCCAAGAGGAATCTCTAATAATACCACTCACAGTTGCATTTGGGCATAAACCATAATTGATGATCAAGGAAGAATGAGGACTAGAAGCCAAGGGGGCCATATTAATCCAAGGATCAAACCACAAGCTAGTAGACCTCCCATTTCCAATATGAAACCAAATATATTTAATTGCAAGCGCTCTCAACTGCAAGACTTTTCTCCAAATCCAAGAACAATCATTTGGAATCTTTAGACACCATTTTTTTGTAATTGATATGATTTTCTCTAACCCAAGAAGCCCATAAAGATTTGGAATTTGGGTCAACCACCCTCCACAGCTGGAGTAAAAGCAAAGCCGAATTCTAGTCCTCCAATTGCTTGATAGCTAGACCACCCTCGAAGTATGGGAGAGCTATTTTATGCCAAGCAACTTTGGCACCAAACTTCAACATAGATGGGCCCTTCCATAAGAACCGTCACATAGTAGACTTAAGATCTTTAAGCACAGCCGCTGGAAGAATGAAATGGGCAAACCAGTACGATTGAATAGCAAAAATAACCGATTTAATAAGTTGCAATCTTCCAGCATAAGAGAGAAATTTGTTTGTCCACGATGTAATTTTTGTTTTAACCTTTTCTAGTAGCGGGAGACAGTCAGCAAGACTAAGCTTCGAGGTAATCAGAGGCACCCCAAGGAATTTAGCAGGAAAAGTACCCACTTGAAATCCCAGCCTATTGAGAATAACCTCTGCCAGAGGATGAGAAACATTGGATAGAAAACACATACTCTTTGAACCATTGGTGTGCAAACCCGATATGGAAGAGAAAGAATCCAGGCATGATTTTAGAACCATAATCGAATCAAGGTCACCATGACAGAATAAAAGCAAATCATCCGCAAAACAAAGATGAGAGAGTGAGAGCGACTTTGTTTTCCAATGATGTTTAAAGACAGGAGACCTTGTTGCCTTTGCTAGAATAATAGAGAGTACTTCCATAGCAATAACAAAGAGATAAGGAGATAGAGGATCCCCTTGACGAAGACCTTTTGCACCTTTAAAATAGCCACATAGGGAGCCATTTACCCTAACAGAGAAGAAAGGGGAAAAAAATACAAGCCTTTATCCAGTAAATAAACTTTGGGGGAAATTTGAATAGACTAAGAGCATTAAGCAAGAATTCCCAAGAAACAGAATCAAAAGATTTCCGAATATCAATTTTCATTGCACACCTAGGTTTGTCATAAGCTCTATGATAGTTCCTGAATAACTCTTGAGCCAACAAAATATTATCACCAATCCTCCTTCCCGGGACGAAAGCAGACTGGTTAGAGGAGATGATAGTAGGGAGAATGCCTTTAAGCCTAACAACAATAATCTTAGAGATGCATTTATAAGTTGTGTTACAACAAAAGATAGGCGGATAATCACTCATAGAAGAAGGATTTGGAACCTTTGGAATAAGAGCAATAGCAGTGGCATTTGTACCCCTAAGAAGACACCCCTGTTTGAAAAAGGATTGAATAGCCAGAGTAAAATCTCTACCAACAATGTCCCAGGCAAGAATGAAGAAATTAACATTAAATCCATCAGGACCAAGACTTTTGTTTTTCTTCATGGACTTCAAGGTGTCCAAAATTTCAAGATCAGAAACGTCTTTCTCAATCAACGAAGCTTGATCAGTAGAGACAACATTTGAAACAAAAGGGACAAGTTCTGGAAAAAAGGAGTCCCCCACCCTAGAGGAGGTGCCCAGCAAAGAACGGAAGTGTTCTACAACAATGATTCCATCGGTTCTTTATTTGATTGAAGAAATTGTGACGCCCCCAAAATTAGGTATACATCATCCATTTTGGGTCACCAGATACATGGTACATAATACAAATACAAACAAATTATACAAACGTCGTGTAAAAATACGACTAAACATATCTTTGTGAGTTTTAATACAAATATTGTCATCTCAGACAATATATAAACTCAATGGGGTCCTCATTACATTTATTGTCACTATTATTTCTGAGAATAGTGAGGACTACTAATGCACCATCTAGGACCATCACTGCTCACATCTCGAACTAGTTTAAATTACACGTTATCATTTTCAAGAGAACAATGAAAGAAAGGGTGGCTCAAATTCAAAGAAGAAATATTATGACTAAGATAATGCGTAATAAATTATCATGACCTTGATGGTGTTAAACCGATAAAATTTAATAAACATCAAGTTTAAGCTGCTTGAACAAAGAATCCATTAGAAGAAGCCAAGTAGAACATAATGTCTACTATCTCTTCTAGATTAAAAGTCCATCGTTGATATTTTATTCTCAGATACTACTCATCAACAGTTCTTTGTTATACTCAAGACACATGAACTTTCATCATTTATCTTCACCGAACCATTAAAGATGTTAGTTAAATTCACAATTCATATTTATAATAATGTGAATTAACGGTTCCTTTTCGCCACAAAGGCTTAATAGAACGTTTACTCAATATCCTTACCCCAAAGGTGAAGATATTCAAATGTAATAACAATGATCATACTAATAAGTTTATTCATCTTTGCACTACTGCCAAAGATATTCAACTATAAAACCAATGGTCATGATCATACCAATCAATTGTCTGTCGATTACTACTACCAAAGACATTCAATTTGTTAACTAATGGTCGCGATCCCGCTTAATCACATTATTGAATTATCCACGACTACGGCCAAGGATATTCGTTAAGAGTATCACACTAGTGGTCATGATCATATCATACACCGCTCATCTTCGCACTACGAGTCAAAGCTATCAAACAACAGATCATCTTCGCACTACGGGCCAAAGATATTCAATAACATATCATCTGCAGACTACTGTGCCAAAGACATAAAATTGTAAAAACCAATAACCAACAAAGATAATAAAGAATGGAATAATAAAAGAATTTCACCACGATGTATGCGATCTTGCATGTATAAAGTTATTCTAACATAATAATAAAGAATGGAATAATGAAGAATTTCACCATGCAATGCGTAATCCGCATGAGATAAGTTATTCAAACAGAATAATAAATAATGGAACCGTGTCGTGCGTAATCGCACGTATACGATATTCCAAATGAATAATAAATAATGGAACCGAAGTCCCACAGAACGCACGTATGCAGGATATTAAACCGCGAATAATAAAGAAGCGGAACCGTGTCGCATTTAAATTAAGACCGGCAGGATATTCCAAATGAATAATAAAAAATGGAATAACAACATAAATCACCGTACGCATGCGATAGGTAATCGCAGATGCGAGTTATTCTAACAGAATAATAAATAATGGAACCAGTCAAGCATAATACCCAATCGACAGGATATTAAAATGAATAATAAAGAACGGAATAATAGAAGAATTTCACGTATGCGTTACTTCGCATAAATAGGTTATTCCAACATAATAATAAAGAATGGAATAACTGAAGAATTTCACCAAGTATAGGGTATCCCGCGTATACAGGTTATTCCAACTGAATAATAAAGAATGGAATAATGTAAGTTCTCTTCATGAATAAGAAAGAAAGAATACTCCTTACAGTACAATAAATAATATCCCTACGAAAGTACAACAAATAATATCCCTTATTTAAAGTACAACAAATAATATCCCTTACCTTAAAAAGAAAAGTATTCATTTGGTAGAGTAGGGGATATACTTGAAGAAAACTCAGACTACGCTTAAAGCTTTCTTAAACTCTAAAGAAATACGTTATAGTTTCTCTTTTCAGAGTTTCAAATTGAATTCGTAAGAAATAATGAAGGAATGAGCTTTATTTATAGAAAAATGGATTGCGTAAGTAACTAACTCATGAGCAGTCTAGATTGATTTACTTTTAATATGACGGTCCATATTTAAAGCAAAAATTTTTAAATAAAATATAATATATTCTATTTATAATCTAATAAAATGAATAACTTTATAAAAGATTTTACTACGCAAACACCTTGTCGCAGCACTATGCAAACATTATGCATAATAAAATATAATATATTCTAATTATTGTTTAATAAAAGCAGATAACTTTATAAAAGAATTACTGCTTTTATATAAAAAGATTTTACTATACGAAATACTATGCACAATAGAATATAATATATTCTATTTATAGAATAACTTTATAAAAGTATTCGCATTTTTATATAAAAGCTTTTACATTTTATTACATTAATAATACCAATAAAATAAAACCGGTGACTTATCACATAAGCATCAATAATCAATATCGTGCTATTATTCGATTATGATTAGCAAGATTCGTAATTTTTCAATCAATTTATCGAATTCGAGTGTCAAGTGTTCAACAAATAATATCAAATAATTGGGCCAAATATATATTGAGCAAGTTAAAGCTTATTGTTTTATTTACCATATATTTTTGCTTCAAGTTATCGAACATATTCATTAGTATGGAATATTCAAGTGGGATTACATGTCGGCACCATTCACGTGGCCTTCTCATTACTTTACATGAACCTTTAATATGCAATCCGACTCGGTGGGGAAAAGGAGTTAATCTCGCGTTAAAGAATCCTACGCAAGAATCTAATTTTTTTATTTATTTGATTTCTTAATTTTAAATTCTATTATAATTAGGATTTCTTTTAATTTCTTTTCCAAATTGATTTCTATTTCCTTATAGAAATTAGGGTTATAGCTTATAAATTCCTATTAGGATTTGGATTATTTTGAGTAGTATAAATAGAGGTTCAAGTTATGTAATCAAACACATTATCATTATTCATTATTCAATATATTTGTGAGATTATTCTCTACTTTTGGTTCTTTTGAAGAATTCCTAAGTATTTTTCTTAGTTATTTCTTTGAGATTCAATTTGACTTATCATACAATAATTCATAGTTGTGTGTGGCGTCTTCTACGCGTGATCAATCGCCGATTGACCGAGATTACCGCTTCAATATAAGCGAGGGTCAAGGTGTCGTTGGTGTCCATTCAACGTGAATTCGAAACGCGAGCAATTGTACCAAGATTACCGTCAACACATATAGGCGAGGGTTAAGGTGTTGTAAGCAATTCACCCAACAATTGTGCTAAAACGATCGATGGCGGCGACCACCTCTCACGTAAGCGTCTTAGTGGAGTCTATCATTTGGTATCAGAGCTAAGCCTTTCTAGCAAGTTACTTATCTTTTATTTTCTATCGAAATATATATTGTAAAAAAAAAAAGAAGTGAAAAAAAGAAAAAAAAAATCATATTTTATTGTGCTAACCCAATTTGTAGCACACCATTAAATCATCAAATTCCAACCAAAAGTTCATACCATTCAATCATCATCAATTCTGAAACGGAGCTACAATTTATAAATCTGACGCATACAAGAGGAGTACAAGGCAATCGATTGGTGATTTTGTGATATTCTAATAGTTACACCATCTATAATTTTGTTTCGTGATAAGTAATTTTTGAATTGATTAGTAAAACCAAGAATTTTGCTAGGAGAATTCAAGAAGAACCTATTAAGGCAAGAGTGTAAGATTATTAGAGCGTAAAAGCCAAATTTGAGTGATACACGAGTGATTCATCATTATTTGAGTGAAACACGTAAGGGAGTGTGTGAGGAAATTTTTTATCTACTAACCTTTGTTTTACAGTAAACATGTATATCTACAATTATGAAAGTTATTATGGGTCTCGAAGGAATACTTTCCAAGGCAATATTGATACTGAGGCATATCTGAGATGGGAGAAAAAAATGGAGCGAGAATTTGACTCTCATGATTACTCCGAGAGGAGGAAGGTCGACAGGCAATTCAAGAGTTCTCCGATCATACAATTATATGGTGGCGACTTATCAAACAAAAAATATGGGGAGGCGTCTGTTCGAGACATGGGATGTAATTAAAATCAAGAATGAGAAAGCGCTTTGCTCAAAGACTGCAAACAAGTGATAGGAGGAGGAGTATACATCTCAAAGACATGTAGAGCAATCTTCAAGGCGATTTGACAAAGAGATAATAATAGGAGTGTTCGCACACAAGTAAACAAGGAAGATTATTGGATGCGCCTACAATATACTTCTAAGGTATGAAAAGAAACAAGATCGGTGGGGGAGATGGAAGAAATTATAGAATACGCGATCAAGGAGAGTTATTGGGTTCGAGTGTTCAAGATGAAATCCATGATCTAAAGCAAGATGGTGAACATCCGAAAGAAAGTAATCAAGAAGATGAGTTCGTACAAGGAAATACATGTGGAAAAGATCGACAAAAAGAAATTGTTCGAAAGATTGATAATGTTAAAGAAAAAATTGAAAGGAGTGAGAATGAAAAGAAAAGAGAGATTGAGAATAAAGAGAATGAGAGTGACCTTGAAAACAAACGAGAGAAAAACAAACGAGAGGATGAGCATAAAGAAGAGAAAGAAGAAATATGTGACTATGAAAAAGAGAGTGAGTTGAAAAGTGAGTTATATTTTGAAAAGCCAACGATTTGTACATTCGTGCATGCAAAGACAGTGCGCTTTTGAATACTAACACTAATGATTCTTCTTTGTCTAGTTTTGTTTTGTCTCTTATAAAGTTGTTGATGAAATACCCGTACTATCATTACGTCTGATCGTCGGTGATAGTATTCCCAGGAGACGATTTTGAGTTACCTTGGCGGGTTGGAGAGTTGGTGAAAGTGGGTATCGTGAGACAAGACATGAGTTCATGTGTTGATTATGAGATCATAATATCTAAGGAGGATGGGATAACGAGTTTGTTCGTTGATTTTGAATTGGTAAACAAGTATCGTTATTCTTTTCAATATTTAGATAATATGTTTGATAAATTGCATAGTTCTTATGTTTTATCTACATGTGATAATGATCATGTGATGATAATGCCTAATCAATTTAGCACGAGAGATTGTGATAAAATTATTTTCGCATGTGAGTTATATAGGTGGTTAGTTATTTCTGTTAGATTAACTGATGCATCTAGTGTTTTCATGTGTTATTTAAAACATGTTTTGCATGCTTCCATTGGATTTGTTGTTAGCTATTTTGTGGGTAGAATCATCTATATCATAAATTATGGTGGATACTTGATATTTGTTGAGTTAGTTTATGATCATGATATATATTCTCGTTTTCGATGTGTTTACTTGCATGAAATTAATTCTAGGTTTTGTTATCCAGATATTGACTTAGGGTTTCATGCTAGTCAATCTTTACATGAATTGTTGTTAGTTGACAATGGTAGTAATCATGTTATTTCGTTAGAGCAATCTTCATTCCATGATTTGCTATTATATGGTTTTGATTCAAGAAGTGTTTATCATCAAGATGGTTTGAGAGATGGGTTATTTATATGTTTAGTTAGTTCATTTGGATTAGCTAAGGCATTGCATACTTCCATGGAATTGTTGAATTATATTTTGCATTTTTTCATGGGAAAATTTGTTATTCTCTCTTTTGATGATATTCTGATTTTTGTTAACATTTTGGGAAATTCTTTAGCATGTGTAGAGTTTGTTTGTGATCATCGTCGATATGCTATTGAATTTTCAACTTATGATTTTGACCTTTTTACTCCATTGATAACATTATTTGTTCTTTATTGTATTAATGTCAATGGAAAGAGGGAGGTTGGTTGTGTTTTGCAGATTCGTGATAGGAGCATATTCATTGAGGGAAACATGGATCGTGCAATTCAATTCGATCAATGCATTGAGAGTTTACAGGGAAGTATTTTGAATATTGTTTTAGTAGACTATGCATGTGATTTTGATTTATTTGATTCCTTTGTGATTAGACAAAAGGAACTTATTGATTTGTTTTATTTTGTGTTTAATCCAGGAATTCAAGAGAATTTGTGTGAGAAGCATGACGAATTTCAAGTACTTATATTTGACCCAGGAGCATTGACAAATGTGTTTCTGCGAAGGATCGAGATCATTAGATCAACTTTTGATCCGGGAATTCGTCATTGGGAGAATCTATTACACGAAGAAATCTACATAATGATATTTGATCCAGGAGGAGTTGGAAATATTCAATTTCTTACTTGCGTTGCTGATATTGTTTATTCATTTAAATTACCAGGAGAGACTTGTGGTTATGTTTTGTTTGGTGATTCTAACTTTGTTTGTTTTAATGTAGGATCAGATTTGTGGACAAAACTTTTTCAAGGGGAGCGGATGCCAGATTTGAGGAAAAATCCTTTTGAAGAGGAGGGGAATGATGATGATTAACCAAGGTCGAATTTTTCGTCAATTTATCGACTTTCGAGTGTCAAGTGTTCAACAAATAATATCAAATAATTGGGCCAAATATATATTGAGCAAGTTAAAGCTTATTGTTTTTCGCTGACCATATATTTTTGCTTCAAGTTATCGTAACATATTCATTAGTATGGAATATTCAAGTGGGATTACATAATCAAGCACCATTCACGTGGCCTTCTCATTACTTTTTACATAAACCTTAACATGCAATCCGACTCGGTGGGGAAAAGGAGTTAGTCTCGCGTTAAAGAATCCTACTGGCAAATCTAATTTTTTATTTATTTGATTTCTTAATTTTAAATTCTATTATAATTAGGATTTCTTTTAATTTCTTTTCCAAATTGATTTCTATTTCCTTATAGAAATTAGGGTTATAGCTTATAAATTCCTATTAGGATTTGGATTATTTTGAGTAGTATAAATAGAGGTTCAAGTTATGTATTTTCTTAGTTATTTCTTTGAGATTCAATTTGACTTATCATACAATAATTCATAGTTAGTTGTGTGTGGCGTCTTTCACCGCATGATCAATCGATTGTATCAGAGATTACCGCTTCAATATAAGCGAGGGGTCAAGGTGTCGTTGGTGTCCATTCAACGCAGAATTCCGAACGCGAGCAATTGTACCAAGATTACCGTCAACATATAGGCGAGGGGTTAAGGTGTTGCAAGCAATTCACCCAACAACTGTGCTAGAAACGATAGGGGCGGCGACCACCTCACGCAAGCGTGCCGTGGAGTCTATCATTGAATGATGACAGATTAACCGGGTCAGAATTTTTCGTCAATTTATCGACTCGAGTGTCAAGTGTTCAACAAATAATATCAAATAATTGGGCCAAATATATATTGAGCAAGTTAAAGCTTATTGTTTTAAATTACCATATATTTTTGCTTCAAGTTATCGTAACATATTCATTAGTATGGAATATTCAAGTGGGATTACATAATCAGCACCATTCACGTGGCCTTCTCATTACTTTATATGAACCTTAACATGCAATTCGACTTAGGTGGGGAAAAGGAGTTAGTCTCGCGTTAAAGAATCCTACGCGGCAACGAATTTTTTTATTTATTTGATTTCTTAATTTTAAATTCTATTATAATTAGGATTTCTTTTAATTTCTTTTCCAAATTGATTTCTATTTCCTTATAGAAATTAGGGTTATAGCTTATAAATTCCTATTAGGATTTGAATTATTTTGAGTAGTATAAATAGAGGTTCAAGTTATGTAATCAAACACATTATCATTATTCATTATTCAATATATTTGTGAGATTATTCTCTACTTTTGGTTCTTTTGAAGAATTCCTAAGTATTTTTCTTAGTTATTTCTTTGAGATTCAATTTGACTTATCATACAACAATTCATAGTGTGTGTGGCGTCTTTCACCGCATCAATCGTCGATTGTACCGAGATTACCGCTTCAATATAAGCGAGGGTCAAGGTGTCGTTGGTGTCCATTCAACGCTTGTAATTAACGCCTTGAGCAATTGTACCAAGATTACCGCTCACATATAGGTAGGGGTTAAGGTGTTGCAAGCAATTCACCCAACAAACGTGTGCTAGAAATGATCGAGGTGGCGACCACCTCACTTTAAGCGCGTGCAGTGGAGTCTATCAGAAGACCTGACTTTTTTTAATAAAGATGAATTTTTCTATAAATATTATTTTTGAATATTATGGAATAAATTTGATATAATGTTATAGTTGTGGGTAATATTTATAAATTTTGCAAAAGTATGCAAGTTGTTATAAAATATTCGTTTGGTGGGGAATATTCTTTTGTTAGGGAATATTCGCACAATGGCTCAATTATTGGTGGACCCCATAATGTAATTATTCGGATTGATTGAGAAAACGACAAAAATATTTTATAAAAATAACTACGGAGGTGTTACCGTTAAAACTGTTGAACTACCCGTTGGTAAAAGTACAAAGAATACGATGTCTGGCGTAGTTGCGTAGTACACTGCAGATTGATTATTGATGCTTACGTGAGAAGTCACTCACCTATTCTCAATTATTGCTACTACTGATAATTCACGCATCATATCTCTTATATTATTGATTCAATTATTGTCACAAAGATCATCGTCGTATAATATGTTATAGTATTAAATCAATAATTGAGACGACAAGTTATAAATGATTAATAATTGTTGAAAGATTAAATATGTGTTGATGAAAAATAAATGATTTTGGTAAGTTTGATTATTTTATGGGGGCTCATATGTCATCATCTAAGAGTCTCTTCGTTAATAGTATTTACCTTTCGTCAATAGTAATTACCTTCGTCAATAGTAATTACCCTTGTGAATAGTATTTACCTTCGTCGATAGTAATTACCTTCATCAATAGTAATTACCCTTGTGAATAGTATTTACCTTAAATAATAGTAATTACCCTTGTGAATAGTATTTACCTTCGTCAATAGTATTTACCTTCGTTAATAGTAATTACCTTTACCATTCGTCAAGCCACTTTCCTTTTCACACGGCGGTGCTAAGCTAGAAATTTTCTATAAATAGAGGCCTAGGGCTTCATTATTTTCACTTAATTCATTCAAGCTTATAGAGAGAGAAAGTATAGAGAGAATAAGAGAGAAAGAAGAAGAGTATTTTATTTACTACATCACCTGCAAAGATTCAATCTCCTACCAAATGTAAGGGGTGTTATTCTTTCTTATTCATGAAGAGAAGCTGTTGTTATTCCATTGCTTATTATTTCATTGGAATAACTTTGTATAAGTGGTTTACCCTATACTTGGTGACCTTCTTCTATTATTCTCGTTGGAACATCACATCAGTGTGTTTTACAGGACTGGTTCCGTCTTTATTATTATTCGCATTGGAACATCTCTCATGCGTGTTTTTTACAATAGGACTGGTTAAAATCTTTATTATTACATTGGAACATCCTCGCTCATGTGTTTTTACACCGGACTGGTTAAAATCTTTATTATTCTCATTGGAATATCCTATCGTGTGTTTTACACCGGATCCGGTTCCATCTTTTTATTATTCTGGTTGGAACATCCCGCTTGGTGTGAATTTCACCGACCGTTCCGTTATTTATTATTACATTGGAATAACACCGTCTGCATGCGGTCTATCGCATGCATGGTGATTTCTTTTGTTATTCCATTCTTTATTATACCCGGTTGGTTAAAACTTTGACTTCTATACTCCATGAAATTAGTAGAATATCCTTGATATTTGCGTTTCATCCAAAGATATCTTTTCATGGAAATATTCTTCCGATCATTCTTGAATTTTACTCTACAAAAAAAGAGATCATGTTGACAATTTGGACGTTAATAATTCCCGGATAAAATAATTCTTGAACTTGTTTTATTGAATTCTTATATCATTGTCATCATCCTCATGTTTATATTTTTTGAAAGTCATCGTGGCTCAGAAGTGCATAGATGGACTTGGTATGATTATGACAGAGATTATTTGATTGTAATCATGGCCGTAATGTTACAAATGATGTGATAAAAATCCTCGATTGGTAGTAGTGCATTGATGGATGAGTTGTTGGCATGATCATGATTATTAATGAATACACAAATATTCTTGGCCCGTAGTGCATGAATAATTGTGGTCGCGATACTAAAGAATATCCTTGGCAGTAGTGCGGGGTGATTCGATGATGTGAAATATTTATTAAAGTCGAGTCTCATTTATAAACAAATGATGAAAAACCTTTTAAAACCTAAAAGATAGTAGACTTTATTTTCTACTTGACTCTTTTAATGGATCAGATATTCCACCGCAGCTTAAACCGGTTGTCTATTGTATTTTATCGGTTTAACATTATTGAAGACTATTGATAATTTATTCGCATTATCTTAGTCATAATATTTCTTCTTTGGGCTAGTTGAGCTCACCCTTTCTTTCACCGTTTCTCTTGTGAAATGATAATATATTTCGGGACGAAGTCTGGGAAACGAGTGATGGTCTGAAGATAAGATTAGTAGTCCCTCACTATTCTATAAAAATAGTGTGATAATAAGCTGTAATGAGGACTTTTATTTGAGTTTGTATAATATCTAGTAGGCGATATTTGTATTTAAACTCACGATTTATGTCGTATTGCATACTACGCTTATGTTAATAAGTTGTTTTTAAATTACATACCATGTATGAAAGTGTCGACCCAAGATGGGTGATGTATACCTAATTTTGGGGGCGCCACGGTTAGTATCGAGCTTAGGATATGATCCTGGCTAAGATGTGAGAATAGTACTAGGAGGGGAGAGACGGGAATACCTTCGCTAGTATGACCTACCTAAGTTTATGTGATATTTTATTGGTTGGTCGGAAGATAGGGATAATTTGTTACATGTCAATTAACCTTTTGTTTTGTGGCGAGATTCGAAAATGACATCCGAGAATGTTGAGAATAGCAATGGAGCGCAGCGATTGTTGATTCACCACATATCAATAATCGAGGATAATGTGCATCGAAGGCGATAATCCTCATGCAAACAACAACACCGACCAAATGACGAATGATCAAATGTTCGTGAGGCTTTATGCAATTTATGCAACAAAGAAAGTGAGAGCGACTCTGTCCAAAACGTAGGTGGAAACACGGAAAACTCTCTGGTGGTCACCGCTAAACAATTTAAGGAGCTGGGACCACCGGAGTTTAAGGAGAGCCAAAACCACTTCGGCGGAAGCATGGATAAAGCAGATTACCAAGATATTTGATGTCTTGGGATGCTCCGAGGAGCAAAAGGTTCCCCTTCACGCCTTTATGTTCATGCATGGAGAGGCGGATTCTTGGTGGGAATCCAGAAACGTACTCAACCAAATTGTCATCAAGATATCTTGGGAGAAGTTCCAGAGTCGTTTCAACGACAAATACTTTCCCGAAAGTATTCGCCACATGAAGGAGGTGGAGTTTATCAAGTTGGAACAAAACAATATGACCGTGTCGCAATACGAGGCAAAATTTGCGGAGTTATCACGGTTCGTCCCACTTGGTGGATAATGAAGAGAATGGCGCTAATGTTTTTAAGAGGTTTGAAGTCGAGATACGTCAACATCTTATTTCTCATAAACCGTGGTTTGTATTCGAGATGTTGTAAATAGGGCTCGATTAGTGGAGAGCGATAATGAGTCAACGCAACTAAAAGAGAGCAAACGCAAAAATTATAATACCCGGCGAGAATAGTCATCGAGGCGGTGACAACAAGCGTGAGGGAATCAATCAAAGGCGGATATGGTAACCACCGGTGGTAATCGGGCCAAAACAATAAGAATGGACATTTCAAGAAAAGGAGATTCAACAATGATGGAAAGACGTCAAGACCAAAGACCCATTGTTAAGGAAGGAGAAAGACCACCTATCATATGCTTCAAATGCGGAGGAGAGGGACACATCACCCAAAGCTGCAAGGCCATGCCGCCTAAAGCATGTTAAAATTATGGAAGAGAAGGTCACTTAGCTCGATTTTGTCGTTTCATCAAGACAAATTCAATTTAGGATGGAGGCACCAAAGGCCATCCCGTAAAATTCAAAACCCAGTAGTGCAAGGGAGAGCATTTGTTGTGACCTCCCAAAGAGCAAGGAATCCGAATGAGGTCATCACGGGTAAGCTTATCATAAACTCTAATGAAGTCTATACTTTATTTGATCACGGTTCTACCCATTCTTTTATTTCTCCTACTTGCGCTCATCGATTAAATTTGACTCAGGAGAAATTAGACTTTGACTTATCTGTGGAAACTCCGTTGGGAGAAACCTTCATTACATCCATTGTTTATAAGTTTTGTTTGGTTCAAATCGGTACCCTCATATTATTACCGTCGATCTTATCTCATTAAAAATACTTGCATTTGACGTGATTCTAGGGATTGATTGGTTAACTACTTATCATGCAAAAATTGATTGTTTTCGTAAGGTTGTTAGCTTTCATATTCCTAATCAACCTATTATGTTAATTCAAACGACCAAACCATTAAAATCAATCACGGTCATCTCAAGCCATAAAGCTATTCGTTTATTGAAAACGGATGTCAAGCTTTCTTAGCTCATGTCACGATTTAAATAAAAATACGTCGCTTTTAAACGATATTCCTATTGTTAATAAATTTCCGACGTATTCCCTCAAGAACTTCTGGCCTACCCCAGAGCGTGAAATTGAATTTTGTATCGACCTTGAACCCCAGACAAAACCTATTTCCAAAGCCCCATATCGAATGGCTCTATTGAACTTCGAGGAGTTAAAGACCCAACCGCAGGAATTGTTAGACATTGGCTTTATTCATCCTAGTACTTCTCCTTGGGGTGCTCTGCTTCTATTCGTGAAGAAGAAAGATGGGTATCGCGACTTTGTATTGATTATCGGGAGTTGAATTACGCCACCATCAAAAATAGGTATCCATTGCCACGTATTGATGACTGTTTGACCGACAGTAAGGAGCCAAATTCTTTTCAAAGATTGATCTTCGTTAGGATATCACCAATTGAAGATTAGAACCACCGACATTCCAAAGACGGCTTTGAACTCGATGCGGGCATTATGAATTCCTAGTCATGTCCTTTGGATTGACTAATGCTCCCCGCCGCCTTCATGGATATGATGAACCGAGTATTCAAGGAATATTTAGATCACTTTGTGGTCGTCTTTATTGATGACATCCTTATTTATTCCAAAAGCCGTGAAGATCATGAGCAACACTTGAGGTGACACTCCAAAAGCATCGTGAATATAAGCTTTATGCCAAGTTGAAGAAATGCGAAGTTCGCTTGAAGAAGTAGCATTCCTTGGGCACATGGTATCAAGTCATGGAATATCTCATTGACCCAAAGAAAGATTGAAGCTATTCAAAGCGGGAACAACCTAAATCGATGATCAAAAGCACGTAGCTTTCTCGGTTTAATGGCTATTATCTCGGAGATTCGTGGAAGGATTTTCTCGAATCGCTATTCCATTGACTCGGTGACTCGGAAAGATACAAAGTTCGGTTGGAGCGAAGAATGTGAGAAGAGTTTTCAAGAACTCAAGAGGAGACTTATTTCAAAGACTGCTCGGCAATACCATCCGGCTCGGGAGGATTTGTCATCTACAAGTGATGCTTGAGCAAAGGGTTGGGATGTGTTCTCATGCAACATGGAAAAGTAATAGTTTATGCCTCGCGACAACTCAAAGAATATGAGAGGAATTATCCTACTCATGATCTAGAGTTGGCATTTGTTGTCTTTTGCACTTAAAATTTGGAGGCATTACTTGTATGGGGAGAAAGTGGAGATCTTTACGGATCATAAAAGCCTCAAATATTTCTTCACTCAAAAGGAACTCAACATGCGACAACGACGTTGGCTTGAACTCATTGAAAGATTATGATCATACCATCCAATACCATCCCGGAAAGCGAACGTGGTAGCCGACGATTGAGTAGAAAAATCATATGCAAGTACGAAAAGCGATATTGTCAACGCAAAGGCCCATTTTGTGTGACTTGCAAAGGATGGAGATAGAATTAAAGACTCCGGGGACGCATGTGATGATAGCGAGTATACGAGTAGAACCGACTTTAATTGATAAAGTTAAAGCTGCTCAAGCTACTGACACTGGAGGCGATGCGTATGAGGAAGAAAGTGCAAGAAGGTGCTATCTTTAGGAAGCAAGAATCGATGAAGAAGGAATACTTGAGTCAACTCCGCATTTGTGTTCCTAACGACCACGATTTAAAGTATAATATCATGATGGAGGCACACAACACACCATTTGCAATCCATCTCAGGAGTACCAAAATGTATCATGATATTCGCCATACATTTTGGTGGAGCAATATGAAGAGAGAGATAAATATTTGTTTATCTCAAGGTGTCTAACTTGTCAACGAGTTAAAGCGGAGCATCAAGTACCAAAAGGTCCATTGCAACCACTTGAAATTCCAGAATGGAAGTGGGAGCACATTACCATGGATTTCGTTACCGGTCTTCCTAAGGTTTCTCAAGGCATTGATGCGATTTGGGTCATTGTTGATAGGTTGACCAAGTCTACTCATTTCTTACCGATACGAGAAACTTATACACTTGAACGTCTTGCTCGTATGTACATAAACGAGATTGTAAGACTGCATGGTATGCCGGTATCCATAGTTTCTGATCGAGACCCAAGATTCACTTCACGATTTTGGGTTAGTTTGCAAAAAGCTATGGGCATAGACTTACGATTTAGCTCGGCATATCATCCTCAGACGGACGGACAATCGGAGAGGACTATTCAAACTCTTGAAGATCTATTAAGACTCTGTGTCCTTGATTTCAAGGGGAGTAGGGACAAGTTCTTACCATTGGTGGAGTTTTCCTACAACAACAGCTTATCAAGCAAGTATTGGCATGGCTCCATTCGAGCGTTGTATGGAAGAAAGTGTCGTTCTCCAAAGATCTTTGGGATGAGGTGGGTGAAGCAACGTTGTTGGGGATAGGAGTTGAGTACGTATGACTATGGAAAAGATTCAAACGATCCGACAACGTATAAAAACCTCACAAAATCGATAAAAGAGTTATCCGATCTTCATCGAAAGGACGTGGAATTCGATATAGAGATCGTGTGTTGTTAAGAGTTGCTCCATGGAAAGGAGTTACAAGATTTGGAAAGAGAGGAAAACTTAACCCTCGATTCATCGGTCCATTTTAATCCTCGATCGAGTAGGAACCGTGGCCTATAGACTCGCTTTACCGCCAAATATGTCTCGTGTTCATAACGTTTTTCACATATCTATGTTACGTAAATATGTGAAAGACCCGAACCATATTATTGAGTTAGAACCGGACGAAATAGCGGAAGATTTCACGTATGAAGAGGTTCTGCTCAAATTTTGGATAAGAAGGAACATATTCTACGCTCCAAGGTTATACCTCAAGTCAAAGTTTTGTGGAGGAACCACGATGTTGAGGAAATGACTTGGGAGTTAGAATCTGAAATGAAATCAAGGTATCCTTACCTCTTCGATATACCAGTCGTACGCATTCTAATTTCGAGGGCTAAATTTCATAAGAAGGGAGGTTGTAAGACCTGACTTTTTAATAAAGATGAATTTTTCTATAAATATTATTTTGAATATTATGGAATAAATTTGATATAATGTTATAGTTGTGGGTAATATTTATAAATTTTGCAAAGTATGCAAGTTGTTATAAAATATTCGTTTGGTGGGAATATTCTTTTGTTAGGAATATTCGTACAATGGCTCAATCATTGGTGGACCCCTATTAATAGAATTATTCATCGGATCGAGAAAACGACAAAAATATTTTATAAAAATAACTACGGAGGTGTTACCGTTAAAACTGTTGAACTACCCGGTGGTAAAAGTAAAGAACGATGTCAGAGTCAGTTAAGTAGTACACTTACCAGTATTGATTATTGATGCTTACGTGAGAAGTCACTCATTTATGCTCAATTATTGCTATGAGAATTCACTTTGATCATATCTCTTATATTATTGATTCAATTATTGTCACAAGATCATCTCGTATAATATGTTATAGTATTAAATCAATAATTGAGACGACAAGTTATAAATGATTAATAATTGTTGAAAGATTAAATATGTGTTGATGAAAAATAAATGATTTTGGTAAGTTTGATTATTTTATGGGGGCTCATATGTCATCATCTAAGAGTCTCTTAAATCAATAGTATTTACCTTCGTCAATAGTAATTACCTTCGTCAATAGTAATTACCCTTGTGAATAGTATTTACCTTCGTCAATAGTAATTACCTTCGTCAATAGTAATTACCCTTGTGAATAGTATTTACCTTAAATCGATAGTAATTACCCTTGTGAATAGTATTTACCTTCGTCAATAGTATTTACCTTCGTCAATAGTATTTACCTTCGTTAATAGTAATTACCTTTACCGGTCGTCGCCGCCACTTTCCTTTTTTCACACTAAGAAAAGTGCTAAGCTAGAAATCTTCTATAAATAGAGGCCTAGGGCTTCATTATTTTCACTTAATTCATTCAAGTTTATAGTAGAGAGAAAGTATAGAGAGAATAAGAGAGAAAGAAGAAGAGTATTTTGTTACTACTTCTTTCAAAGATTCAATCTCCTACCAAATGTAAGGGGTGTTATTCTTTCTTATTCATGAAAGAGAATCTGTTGTTATTCCATTGCTTATTATTCGTTGGAATAACTTTTGTATAAGTGGTTTACCTATACTTGGTGACCTTCTTCTATTATTCTCATTGGAACATCACATGCATGTGTTTTTTACCGGACCGGTTAAAATCTTTATTATTATTCTGTTGGAACATCCATGCTCATGTGTTTTACACCGGACCGGTTAAAATCTTTATTATTCTGTTGGAACATCTCGTCTCGTGTGTTTTACAGGACTGGTTCCGCTCTTTATTATTCTCGTTGAATATCCTATTCGTGTGTTTACACCGGATCCGGTTCCATCTTTATTATTCATTGGAACATCCCGCTTGTGAATTTCACGATATGGTTCCGTTATTTATTATTCATTGGAATAAACTGTCATGCGGCCTATCGCATGCATGGTGATTTCTTTTGTTATTCCATTCTTTATTATACCCGGTTAAGTTAAAACTTTGACTTCTATACTCCATGAAATTAGTAGAATATCCTCGATATTTGCGCTTCATCAAAGATATCTTTCATGGAAATATTCTTCCGATCATTCTTGAATTTTACTCTACAAAAAAAGATCATGTTGACAATTTGGACGTTAATAATTCCCGGATAAAATAATTCTTGAACTTGTTTTATTGAATTCTTATATCATTGTCATCATCCTCATGTTTATATTTTTTGAAAGTCATCCATGGCTCAGAGTGCATAGATGGACTTGGTATGATTATGACCAGAGACTATTCCGGTGTAATCATGACCGTAATGTTACAAATGATGTGATAAAATCCTCAAAGTGGTAGTAGTGCATTGATGGACGCTTGTTGGCATGATCATGACCATTAATGAATACACAAATATTCTCGCCCGTAGTGCATGAATAATTGTGGTCGTGATACTAAAGAATATCCTTGGCCAGAGTAGTGCGGGGTGATTCGATGATGTGAAATATTTATTAAAGCCGAGTCTCTCATTTATAAACATGATGATGAAAAAACCTTTAAAACCTAAAAGATAGTAGACTTTATTTTCTACTTGACTCTTTTAATGGATTGCATATTCACCGCAGATTAAACTGGTTGTCTATTGTATTTTATCGGTTTAACATTATTGAAGACTATTGATAATTTATTACGCATTATCTTAGTCATAATATTTCTTCTTGGGCTAGTTGAGCTCACCCTTTCTTTCTTTGTTCTCTTGAAATGATAATATATATTTGGGACGAGTCTGGGGAAGAAGTGATGGTCTCGAAGATAGCATTAGTAGTCCTCACTATTTCGTAAAATAGTGTGATAATAACTGTAATGAGGACTTTTATTTGAGTTTATATAATATCTAGTAGAGCGATATTTGTATTTAAACTCACAGTTTATGTCGTATTGCATACACGGCGCTTATGTTAATAAGTTGTTTTAAATTACACTCATGTAAGTGTTTAACCCAAGATGGGTGATGTATACCTAATTTTTGGGGCGTCACATCTATCATTTACCAAAATAGAAAAAATTTGAATACTTTTATTTCATAAAATTACAGGTCTCACAATCACCCTCCTTATGAAATTTCGCCTCGAAATTTACGTGACGTACTGATATTCAAGAGATGAGAATACCTTGCTTTTTTTCGGATTGTACCTTTTAGGGGTTATTTCCTCTCTATCATGATTTTTCATTTCTCATCTCCTGTATTTTAAATATCATTCTAGAATATAGTTTCAAAATAAGGGTTAATTGACATACCACATAATACCCCTATATTCTGACCGACCAATTAAATAACAAATAAACTTAGGTAGGTCATACTAGCGAAGGAATTTCCCGTCTCTCCCGTCCTAGTTCTTGTCTCACATCTCAGCCAGGGATCATATCCCTAAGCTCTGATACCAACTGTGATGCCCCCAAAATTAGGTATACATCACCCATCTTGGGTCGCCAGATACATGGTACATAATACAAATACAAACTAATTATACAAACGTCGTGTAAAAATACGACTAAACATATGCTGTGAGTTTTAATACAAATATTGTCATCTAGACAATATACAAACTCAATGGGGTCCTCATTACATTTATTGTCACACTATTTCACAGAATAGTGAGGACTACTAATGCACCATCTAGGACCATCACTCATTTCCCGACTAGTCCCAAATTGCGCGCTCTCATTTTCCTCAAGAGAACAATGAAAGAAAGGGTGAGCTCAACTAGCCCAAGAAGAAATATTATGACTAAGATAATGCGTAATAAATTATCGTTAGCCTTCAACAAATGTTAAACCGATACAATATAACAAACAACAAGTTTAATCTGCGCATTTGAACAAGCAATCCATTAGAAGAGTCAAGTAGAACATAATGTCTACTATCTCCTCTAGATTAAAAGTTCATCGTTGATATTTTATTCTGTAATACTCATCAACAGTTCTTTGTTATACTCAAGAGAAATAGAACTTTCATCACTTATCTTCACCGAACCATTAAAGATGTTAGTTAAATTCACAATTCATATTTATAATAATGTGAATTAATGGTTCCTTCTCGCCACAAAGGCTTAATAGAACGCTTCTCAATATCTTTACCCCAAAGGTTGAAGATATTCAAATGTAATAACAATGATCATATTTCAATCATTTGTCTATCTTTGCACTATGGGCCAAAGATATTCAACTATAAAACCAATGGTCATGATCATATCAATCAATTGCCTGTCAGTGCACCGTAGCCAAAGACATTCAACTGTTAACTAATGGTCATGATCTTGCCAATCACATCATTGAATTATCCATGCACTACGGCCAAGGATATTCGTTAGTATCACTAGTGGTCATGATCATGTCATACACCTGTCCATCTTCGCACTACGGGTCAAAGCTATCAAACAACAGATCATCTTTGCACTACAGGCCAAAGATATTCAACAACATATCATCTTTGCACTACAGGTCAAAGACATTCAACTGTAAAACCAATAACCAACAGTATAATAAAGAATGGAATAATAAAAGAATTTCACCATGTATGCGAAAGATTGCATGTATAAAGTTATTCTAACATAATAATAAAGAATGGAATAATGGAAGAATTTCACCGTGCGCGTAATCCGCATGCGCATGTGTTATTCAAACATAATAATAAATAATGGAACAAAGTCATGCGTAATCGCATGCATGTGATATTCCAACATAATAATAAATAATGGAACCAGTCCGCCAGTAAATGCACGCATGTGATATTCCGATAGAATAATAAAGAATCGGAACCAGTCGTGCAAAATTTGACCGACGGGATATTCCAATGTAATAATAAAGAATCTAAATAATAGAAGAATTACACCATGTATGCAGATTGCATAAACAAAGTTATTCCAACATAATAATAAAGAATGGAATAATGTAAGAATTTCACCAAGTATAGGGTATCCCACAGATACAAAAGTTATTCTAACAGTAATAACAAAAATGGAATAATGTAAGTTCTTCTTTACGAATAAGAAAGAAAGAATACCCCTTACGAGTACAACAAATAATATCCCCACTTAAGTACAACAAATAATATCCCTTACGAAAGACAACAAATAATATCATTTACCTTAAAAAGAAAAGTATTAAGTACTAAGAGTAGTGAATATACTTGAAGAAAACTTCAGACTACGCCAAAGCTTTTTAAACTCTAAAGAAATACGCCAAGAGATATAGAAGAAGAACTCTCTATATAGTTCTCTCTACAGAGTTTCAATTGAATTCATAAGAAATAATGAAGGAATGAGCTTCTATTTATAGAAAAATGGATTCAGATAAGAATTAACTCATTAACTCATCCAAATTGATTTACTTTAATCAAGGTCCATATTTAAAGCAAAATCTTTTAAATAAAATATAATATATTCTATTTATAATCTAATAAAACAAATAACTTTATAAAAGATTTTACTACGCAAATACTACGCATAATAAAATATAATATATTCTAATTATTATCTAATAAAAATGATAACTTTATAAAAGTATTCTATTTTATATAAAATATTACATTTTTATATAAAAATATTTTACTATGCAAAATACAATGCACAATAGAATATAATATATTCTATTTATGTAATAACTTTATAAAAGTATTCTATTTTATATAAAAAGTTTTTCTGCTTTTATTACATTAATAATACCAATAAAACAAAACCTGGTGATTTATCACATAAAGATCAATAATCAATACTTAGTCTATTTTAAAAAAAAAAAAATTGAATACTTTTATTTCATAAAATTCAGGGTCTCACAGAAATAACCCGAGTTTTTATCCCCATCCTTTAGCCATTGAATTCTAGACTTTTGCTTTAGGAACTTTTCTTCACAACTAAGAGCATACCAAAGATTCTCAGAATGATGCCTTTGAGCCTTTAGAATAGAGAGATCAGTAGGGTTAGAGGAAACCGCATTTTGGGAGTCATGAAGAATGTCTCTAGCCTTTTCCACATTAGAAGTAAGATTACCGTTTTCCTTATTCAGAGTTGAAAGAGCCCGTTTAACCGACCTAAGCTTACCAGCTAAAGCCTGAAGGGTATCCCCAGGAACAGAGATATGCCAAGCAGATTGAACAATCTCATGAAAATTATCAAGCTCACCCAAGAAATTGAAGAATTGGAATGGTTTGGGAAATCTAGGTAGCGACAAACCAGTTTGAACAACTGCCGGATAGTGATCAGAGAGATCCCGGGGAGTAAAAATAACCTAAGAATCATGGAACTTTTGAAGCCAATCATAATTATCCAAAACCCTATCTAGCTTTTTGAAAAGGGGTTTTGTGTCACTAGAATTCCACCAAGTGTGCAAGGGCACAATAACACGTAGATCAGAAAAGAGAAAATCAGTATAGCAGTCCAAAAAATCTTGCATACCCCCATACCAGGATACATCCCCTCCCAGAATATCAGAAACAGATAAAACCTCGTTAAAATCTCCAAGAATACACCAAGGAAAATTCACAGAATGACTTAATAACCGCAGGTCTTTCCAAAGATCCTTCCTCTCAAAATCAGTATTAAATCCATAAACAAAAGTGACAAAAAACTGCAAAGAAGAAGCAACAGACACAACTGAGCAATGCATATACTGAGAAGAGATAGAAACAATATTTACAGTCCAAAGAGAAGGATCCCAGCCAACCCAAATTCTCCCATTCACATGATAATCATAGTTAAACTTCCAGGTCCATTTACTATAGATGGCTTTGGAAACAAGAATGGATTTGGGGCATTTGACTCTAGTCTCAACTAGGCCAACAAAAGATATTCTATGCTTACACAAAAGAGCAAGGACACTATCCTGATTGGATTTCATATTTACACCTCTAATATTTATAGAGCAAAAATTAACCATAAACATATAAAATTAAGTTGGGGCAGGTCTCCCCCCTCCTTTAATCTTTTTCTTAGATGACTGACCAGGTTCCAAACTAGCACGAGCTTTTCCCTAAAGATCACGACTTGCCTTTTCATCAATCATCTTCAGCTTACCCACTAGAGGGTTCGGTGAAGGTGCGCAATCAGAGTCAGAAAAACCCTCCAACACCCCACCAGTAGCAGCAATAGGAAGGAATGAATTAGAGTCACCAACCAAGGTGGTAGCATGGAGGGGAACATGTTGTTTAGGGCCTTTTGCTACCAGAGTCCAGTTTTTAAAAGTATCAGCAAGAGCAATAGCAAATTTTGGGATAACAAGAGTAGACATAGGAGGTTCAGAGGCAGCAGCAGTAGAGCAGTCAGTAGATTTTTGAAATTTAGGTAGCCATTTGTAGTTTGCTTTTGGGCAGCGAAGAAGGGAATGACCAAAAGTTTTACAGTGAGAACATGTTTGGGGTCTATTTTGGTACTCAACTTTAACAGTAACAACCTTCTCTGAATTTGTTTCCTCATCGACAAATGCATTCCTTTGATGCTTAAACGCCACACCACTACATCTACACATTAAATAACAATAACAAGTAAAATAGAACATAAGCACGAGTAATTAACACCGATTAAGCTTGAATTAGGAACCAATTCATGGATAAATCCACTTATCAAAATCCCCCAAACTTAAAACGTGCTACCACCCTCTTCTTCTACCCTTCCCCCGAAACACTGTAATGATGTTCAATCTCGTAAGGTTACGAAAAATGAACACCCTCTTGGGGATTAGTGGCTTCCACTAGTATAGATTTACCCTTGGACCTTAATATTGGATTACAGCCTGCTAGTCCAGGAAATGTTGATTGCAGTGGGAAGGTTTTGACGGTAAACTCACCGGACATACCATCATCAAAGCCAAAAGTTATATCCCTAGGTTCATGTTCGGAAAAAAGAGTTCACTTTGACAAACCTGTAGTTTTAATGGATATAGCTAATATTGCAAAAAAAAAGATGCTTTAGCTACTATCTCCTTTCCATCCCTCAAATCATGCTTAAAGGTTTCCACTAGGAGAACTGCAATGCGGCTAATCGAAAACAAACCACCTTGATGGTTGGAGTTTGGTTGCTCCACATGTGGTTTTTTGTTTCCTTTTCTGTGTGCTTCCTATCTGGGTTTCATGGGTTTTATTCTATAATCGTTTTTCATGCTCAGATTTGGTTTTGAACTCTTGGGTTGTGTTTCCAATTTTCAGATTGTCCCTATTTATTTCTGATTTGGTTTGAATCTGGATTTGGAATGGGCCTATGACTATATGTTACAGATCTGGATATCATGCTATGGTTCTTTCTGCTGTTAAAAATCCTGATTTGGCTTCTGTTTCTTTTGATGGTACTTGGTTGCTGTCATTTTGATTTTTATCAATCCTTGCCCGTTGTTTCATTTAATTTATTTAGCTTGGGTATGATTGTACTTGGCCAAATGGAAGGTTCTGCCGATGAGATTTTCGGCTGGTTATTTGGCTAGTTTTTTGGGAGTTGCTATTCTGGACTGTTCCGGTAGCCGTCGGTATACGCCGGTGGTCAGGCTGGGGAAGTGTTTCTGCAGTTCTTGGGCAACGAAATAGGGGCCTACATGTGATATAATGACCAAATTGTATTTTGATGCCACACATGGGTTTACTTTGTAGCTAAATATTTAGTTTTATAGCTAAATGTTTTAGTTTATGTTGTCTTTTGCTTAACCTCGGGTTGTGAGGGCGATTAATATTAGGTTAGGTGGTTGTTTTTTTTTGTTGCTAAATTTAGACTGAAATAAATAAATGGGGTATTACAAAACCGCATGGGAGAAACCCAAACAGAAATAGCAGAGACATCATAGGACATGCCCTATGGTGTAAAAGACTATAAAAGGGAACAGGCTTCAGCCCAAAAGAAAATGTTACAGAACATGTAAAATCAAAAAGATAAGACGCCCGAACACGAAACCACCGAGACCACCTACCACGACAACGACCCATACAATGCTTAAGTCCAAGCCATAGAAAAGTCATCAGGCCGAACTGGCCTAAGCTGGGCAGTTGTTTTTTCCTAGTCTCTAGGTGCTTTAATCCTCTCGGGAGAAGAGGGTTATGCTATGATCTCCACTGTAATATCTTTAGCTTTTTGCTTTTATATATACAAACAAAATGTAGCAAAAAAAAAAGAGAAGGTTTGCTTACGACGTTCGTTGAATAAAGTAATAAACGAACAAAGTAATACAAGGGTTTAGGATACTTGCACAATAAAAGTAGGGTTCAAATCCTTTTTTGTTGTTGCTAAATTTAGACTAAATTAATAAATAAAAGAGAGTACAAGCCTCATGGGAAACCCCAATCAGAATATAGCATAAACATCATAGGACATGCCCTATGATGTCATAACTATACAAGATTACAAGGCCAATAGCCCAACGAAGATGTGAAAAGGAACACTAACCAACTGTTACAAAACAAAGCCCAACAAGATATCTTTAAACAAGAACAGTAACAAATTCAGATCACTCGCAAAGATGCATAACATCAGTATCTAAGAAAATAACTAGCAGCAACAGCAATAGGTGATCAACTGCTGCGAAAAGAACTCCCCTAAGCTTTTCTCAGTCAACCAAAGATAGCACCCAGCCCACAGGCACAGGCACGCCCATAGCACGTCGCCCACAGGTACGCCCAAAGCACGTCGCCCAACCAACCCCTCTCCTCGCCCAACCACCTCGCCTTCAGCCCCTCTCCTCGCCCAACCACATCTCCTCGCCCTTCTCCTCGCCCAAAACCACCCCACCAATCCAGCCCCTCTCCTCGCCCAAAGCCAGCACCATGCCCAACCTGCCCCTCTCCTCGCCCAACCACCTCGCCCAATACAGCAATAGCCCAACCTACACCAGCCCCATAGCCCAACCTGCACCTGCCCCTCTCCTCGCCCAACCACCTCGCCCAACACAGCAGCAGTCCACAGCCCAGCACCAAGCAACATTTGCACCAAGCACCAACATAGTGGCAGGTTGGGCCCAAACACTAAGCACCACAGCAGAACCGACCATAACTGAGCATAACTTAGCATTAGGAACCCCATTAGAACCAACATAGCATAGCATCACAGCACAAATTCATAAAGAAGTAGCCAGGAGAATCTCATCCCTAGCAGACCTCCCCCCAGTAGCAGAAACTCAGAAGCCGCATCAGAAACTCACAAGTCGCTACTCAAGTCCACAGCAGCACCAATAGGAAGCTGCCCAGCAGAACCGAGCATAACTGAGGAACACTATTTGAACACAGCACAGACAGCACAACAGTCGTAGCAGTTAGACCTAGCCAACAACCCAGCAACATCAACCAGCTGTAGAGCACCTTTGCCCTGCTGGAGAGCAGAACCATACATACCAGTCCCAGAATGAAGTCAGAGTGCAAGCTGGGTGAACCAAGGCCGGTCTTTAACCTTTTGGATTTTGTGGACTGAATGAAGATTGCACTTATCAAGTACCTTGCGTGCATTGACAAAAGCAGCAAAGGTCCCTATGGTAGAAAGGTTATTAACATCTTCAAGAGGGAGACCCAAAGCAAAGATGTAATCCATTAGCTTAGCATTCTTCTTTTGTTCAGCCATGGCTGCTTCACGATCGTTCCTTGAGAAGTATTGGGTAGCTTTAAAGATCTCTTGAGCGGCTGTGGGGGATGCTGGACCATATGACTCACCCAAAGGGACGTCAAAAGCTGTAGAGTCACCAAAGCTCAAAGACACATTTGAGGGGATAGCCTCAGATTCAACCATGTCAACGGAAAGTAGGGAAGAGTTTGGGTTAGAGACCCCAAATTCAGCGAATAAATCATGCGATTGGCTTCTCTCCGAGTTCCCAGCAGACAAATGATGATGGTCCACCGTGGCTCCAGGAGCAGAAAGTAGGGAGAAAGAGGGGAAATAAACCAGAACGGAGGAATCGAGAGGAGGGCCAAAGAAGAGAGAGAGGAGAGGAAGGAGGGAGAGAGGGAAAAGAGAACGGGGAAGTTAGGTAGGAGCCGGAGAAATTGGGTGGGTGGGTGAGTGGGCTGGGGACAGGGTAGAAAAGTAGGAGAGAGGGCAGAGAAAAAAAATTAGAGAGAGAAACATCATTGATGATCGCTCCCCTCATTTGATTCCTTTAATACAAACAAAATTTAGCCAAAAAATGACTAACCTAGTCTATGCAAAAAAATCAAAGCTAACCTACAAACCAGTAGATAAGCGAGTCATCAAGTCTAACATGGCATCTCTCTCAATAGATGGAGGTAAATCTATGAGCTCCTGCCATAGGGTATCCACACGAGACAGGAGATCTACAGTCATCTGCATGGTACTACCGTGTTCATCAATGAATGCATTCATCTCTGCAATAATGTCAGCAGTATGAGATCTCAATATAGTACTATCTGTAGTGGCAGCATCTCGGGTAGCTAGAGCATCATCTCGCTCAACAACAGCTGCATCCTTAGATGATCGAGCCTCATCCCGCTCAACAACAGCGGTATCCCTGTAAGCTAGAGCATCATCTCTCTCAATCAGAGCGACATCTCTATCAGAAAGAGTTGTCAACATCAAGGCCCTAGCCTGATCCCTCTCAAACGTCATCAGGTGTAAACTCTGCTCTAAATACTCTGCAGAATGTGGAGTCATATCAGTAAGAATACTGGGGGAATCAACCAGAGCTACTAACAAACCAGTAAATAGCTCATCCATAATGGGAGAATCAGGGTACTCTATAGGCTCCCCACTATCAGAATCAATACCCGGCTCTGAGGATACAACCCTAGCAGATGCAATCTCTACCTCCAACCATGCAAAATACTCTATACAACGACATGGATGGCTAGTAGAAAAGTTAGCCCTCTCACGTTGGGTCCAACAGATATAAATTCTGGATAATTCCTCTACTGACAGAAGTCGAGACGACAAACACTGACCTAATACCCCGTCAAAGAGATGAACATCCTGAAACTGGTCAGGGGAAGATAGTCCATGCCAGCTGTATGGGTGATAAAGTTATAGGGAGAGCTAAGCCCTGAACACGGGAAAATATCAAACGGATCCTCGATCCCTGACAAGAAAGTTGACCAAGAAGTTGTGTATGTACACTCCGCCTGCTGAAAGGAGTATGACGTGGCTATCTCATGGGAAAAACAATACTCATGGCGTCAAAAAGTGCCAATCGGTCTCAAGTGTGTCATAAACCACATGTACAATAAGACTGAACTGCCGACAAACACCCCCGCATAATGGGTATGGCAATACGTGGCCGACCTCAAGGTCTCTGCCAGAATCATCAGTAAGATGGTATGTCCATGTCGGAGAGCCCGGACTACCATTGATCACGTTGATATCCAAGTGGTCCATGTATAATGGCATGTACAGATAAGCCACTATACACATCAAGAGTATATCTACTCGGGCGACACAACAATCATCCTCTAAAATGATGAAATCCTCGGAGTACCGCAGATTACTGTCCAATGACCCAAATCTGTCGATCAGAAAACTTATGGAGACTACATGCCCTGAGGAAATCTCGTCCAGTGCAACTCTGCGCCTCAAACCTGTAAAGGTCATAAACTGTCAGCTCATGTCACCGACAGCCATCTGAATGCAAGCCTATCCAAAGGCAAGTCTGTAAGGCGCTCATACTCCTCCAAAGTAGGAGTCAACTCCTGGGTAGAAAATCTGAATACATGCCTATCTGGTACCCAATGCTCCATCATGCCCTCTACAAAGCCCGGTGGAACCTGAAATGTCAAGAGGGTCTTAGAGTGACGCAACAGCTGATCAACTCTCACCCGATCCAGGGAGGACAAACTTTCATACCACAATCTCAAGGAAGAGGCCACCAATACTGGTAGGGTATGCTCAATCCGGCTAACTGTGGATGAAGACATTTGTAAGGCCGTGTCATGAGACCATCGAGGGGTCAACGCTAAACTCATCTCTGGAAATTCATATGCATAACATAATACATGCATGATAAAAAAACATATGACAATATTGTAAGACCCCAACTTTTATGAATAAATGTTAATTTTTCTCTAATATTATTTTTGAATATTATGGTGTGAATTTGATATAATGTTATAGTTGTGGGTAATATTTACAAATTTTGCAAAGTAAGCAAGTTGTCATAAAATATTCGATTGGTCAGGGAATATTCGTTTTATCAGGGAATATTCGTACGACAGTACAATCATTGGTGGACCCCACAACAGAATTATTGTCGGAGTTAGAAAATGAAAGAAATATCTTTTCATGAAAATAACGGTGAAAGTTTTACCATTAAATGTTGAATTACTCGTTGATAAAAGTACAGTAATACGCGTGGTTGCATAGTAGCACACGGTATTTTACAGTTTCTTTGATTATTGATTCTTACGTAAGAAGACACTACTCAATAATTGTTACAGTAATTACTGTTCAATATTTTATTTTATTGATTCAATAATTGCTACTTTGATATTTTATATTATTGTTGTTTCAATAATTGTCACTGCACAATATTTCCTATTATCAGATCAATAATTCATATTATTTGAATAATATTATTAGATAGCATTATTGGTAAATGTCTAAAGAAGTTCGCTCAGGAAAGGGTTTGGTCACCTAATCAATTACCAAGCGATGAGAAATTTTTATCTGAAAAGCGGGGAACGACCTAGTCATTATAATTGTGATTTCGTAATATTATTTATGAATAATTAATTATTGATTTATATGATATCAAAATATTTATTTTGTGTGGATATAAATGAAGGAATTTAACGTGAGATAATTGTTGAAAGTTTGGCATATTTTCTGTGGAATTACAATTATTTATCTGATTAAATATTCATTCAAATATATTATTATAATTGTTTAAATAAAAATATTATATATATATATGCATGTGATTTAATTTTCCTAGAATGATTTTCTAAGTTGGTGGGCGGTAGAAATTTTCCTACATGTGTGCTTTGTTTTTGGGTGGCCATTTCATTTGCCTGCAAACTTGTTTTTCTAAAGTGGACCCTCAATCTTGGAATTGGGTGGTTGCAGAGAAAAAATTGTATTGTTAGGCCAATTATTTGGTAGATGATATTGCCTGCAAAGTTGGTTTTCAAAGGGTGGCCCCCACCCATATAGAAAATGAAGGAAAGTTAGGCTTTGAATGGAAAAATTAGGCAGAGTACTTTGTTTTTTTCCTTCCTCTGTTGCTATAAATAGGAGGGCAACCCTCCATCCTAAATCACACCAAAAATCTCAAGCATTTTTACTATAGTATTGTGAGTATTTCTTTTGAGTATAAGAATACTTTGAGCGTAGTTTTGTGCAAGATTTTCTCATAATAATATCTGATATTCCAGTCAAATCCAGTTTCTACTAAGGTAAAGGATATTATTTTATTTCAATACTCGTAAGAAATATTATTTTCTTTCATACTCCATAGTATGGAAGGGATATTAATTAATTTCATATTCCTAAATTTAAACTTACTATGGTAAGTATTGCTTCTATAATTCCTCAAATTAGTAAAATATCTTTGATATTTGTGTTTCATCCAGTATCTTTTCATAAAAATATTATTCTGAGCGTTCTTGATAAGTTTTACCCTTTTCATGCCAGAATACTATTCACGAGGTATTATTCTCGAAGTACTATTCATGGGGTACTATTCACTCAGATACTATTCACCCGGGGTATTATTCATGACAAAAATTGATTTCTTTTCGATCCAAATCATTTTTGATACAATATTATTCTTGAATTTTACTCCACAAAGCAGTATCATGTTGACAATTTGGACATTATTGAAATCTGGATAAATTAAATTATAAATCTTTAGAATTTATCCTTTGCTTGCATTTAATTGAATTCTTATATCATTGTCATCCTCCTCATGTTTATATTGTTATGAAAGTCATCTTTGGCCATAGTGCATAGATGGACTGTTGATTGGTATGGTTATGACCAGGGATCATTCTAAGATAATCATGACCGTAATGTTACAAATGATTTGTAAAAGTCCTCATTGGTCTGTAGAAAGGCATTGATGGGATGATTGTTGCACGATCATGGCCATTGGTGATAATAATGAATATCATTGGCCCGTAGTGCATGGATAATTCAAATGATGTGGATTATTTGTTGTCGAGTCTCAACGATAAAATTGATGATAAACTTTTAAATCATGAAGATAGTAGATTTCATGCTCTACTGACTCTTCTAATGGATTGTTTGTTCCATCGCAGCTTAAACTTGTTGTCTATTATATTCTATCGCTTTAACATCAAGGTTGAAGGCAACGATAATTTATTCTACATTATCTTAGTCATAATATTCTTTACTGGGCTAGTTGAGCTCACCCTTTGCTTTCATTGTTCTCTTCAGGAAATGAGAATATAGCTGGGACTAGTCGAGGAACGGAGTGACGGTCCAGATAGGTGGCTATAGTAGTCCTCACTATTATGTGAAATAGTGTGATAATAATTGTAATGAGGACTTTATTTGAGTTCTTATACTCTCTACGAGACATTATCTGTGTTGAAACTCTCAGCTACGTTTTGTCGTACTGTATCAAAGAAGTTTGTATTTAAATTTTGTACCATGTATTTGGAGACTCAAGATGGATGATGTATACCTATTTTGGGGGCATCACAGTTGGTATCAAAGCTTAGGATATGATCCATGGTTGAGATGTGAGACTAGAACTATGAAGGGAGAGACGGGAAATTCCTTCGCTATTATGACCTACCTAAGTTTATTTGGTATTTATTTGGTCGGTCAGAGTATAGGGATAATATGTGACATGTTAATTAACCCTTGTTTTGTGGCTATTTGAAAATGGCATCCGAAAATGTTGAGATAAGCAATGAAGCACATGAGACCATTAAGTCACCAACGATCAATACCTAGGATAATGTGCATCAGGATGGCAATAATCCTCAGGAAAACAACAACGCTGACTAAATGATGAACGATGGGATATTCAGAGGCTTTATGCAATTCATGCAACATCAGGCGAGAACGATTCCTGTTCAAAATGCAGGTGGAAACACTGGCAATTCTCGGACGGTCACCGCTAAATAGTTCAAGGAGCTGGGACCACCGGAGTTTATTGGAGAGCCAAAACCAGTTAAGGAGGAGACGTGGATAAAGCAGATCACCAAGATATTTGATGTCTTGGGATGCTTCGAGGAGTAAAAGGTTCCCTTTGCCACCTTTATGTTGTTGGAGGAGAGGCGACATTGGTGGGAATCAGAAAGCGACTCAACTTGCCGCACTGAAGATGTCTTGGGAGAAGTTCTAAGAACTTTTCAACGACAAGTACTTTCCCGAAAGTATTCGTCACATAAAGAAGGTAGAGTTTATCAAGTTGGATCAAAACAATATGACCGTGTCGCATTACGAAGCTAAGTTTGCCGAGTTGTCCTGGTTTGCATCCCACTTGGTTGATAATGAGGAGAGAATGTCGCGGATGTTTCTAAGAGGTTTGAAACCCGAGATACGTTAATATCTAATTTTTCACAAACTGTGTTTGTATTCAGATGTTGTAAATAAGGCTCAGTTATTGGAGCGCGATAACGAGTCAACCCAACCAAGAGAGAGCAACCGGCAAAATGATAATACCAGTGGTAGCAGTCATCGAAGCGGTGACAACAAACGTGGTGGAAAGTCAACATGCCAGAAATGGTAACCACTTCGGTGGTAATCATGACCAAGATAATAAAAGTGGGAATTTCAAGAAGAGGAGATTCAATAATGATGGAAAGACGTCAGCACTAGCACCTGTTGTTAAGGAAGGAGAACGATCGCCAGTCGTATGTTACAAATGTGGAGGGGAGGGACACATCAATCCAAACTATACGCAGCAACCCAAAGCATGTTATAATTGTGGAAGAGAAGGTCACCTAGCCCAATTTTGCCGTGCACCGAAGTCAAGTCCAGCTGGGATGGAGGCATCAAAGGTCGTCCCAGACAAGACAAAATCGGTAGTTCAAGGGAGAGCGTTTGTCGTAACCTCCCAAAAAGTTAGGAATCCAAACAAGGTGATCACGGGTAAGCTAATCATAAACTCTAGGAAAGTCTATACCTTATTTGATACAGGTTCTACACATTCTTTTATTTCTCCTACTTGCGCTCAACGTTTAAATTTAACTCCGGAGAAATTAGACTTTGATTTATCTGTTAAAACTCCGTTGGGAGAAACCTTCATTACATCCACTGTTTATAAGTCTTGTTTAATTCAAATCAGAATCGCATGACGTTAATTCGTCGATCTTATTTCTTTGAAAATACTTGCATTTGATGTGATTTTAGGGATTAATTGGTTAACTATTCATCATGCAAAAATTGATTATTTTCGTAAGGTTGTTAGCTTTCATATTCCTAACCAACCTATTATGCGAATTCAAGCAACCAAACCACTAAAGTCGATCACTGTCATATCAAGCCATAAAGCTATTCGTTTATTGAAAAATGGATGTCAAGCTTTCTTAGCCCATGTCATGGATTTAAATAAAAATACGTCAGATTTGAATGATATTTCTATTGTTAATAAATTTCCTGACGTATTTCCTGAAGAACTTCTTGGCCTACCCCCAGAGTGTGAAATTAAATTTTGTATCGACCTTGAACCCAGTACAAAACCCATTTCCAAAGCCCCATATCGAATGGCTCCTATTGAACTTCAGGAGTTAAAAACCACAGGAATTGTTAGACATCGGTTTCATTCATCCTAGTATGTCTCTTTGGGATGCTCATGTTCTATTCGTGAAGAAGAAAGATGGAAGTATGCGACTTTGTATTGATTATCGAGAGTTGAATCATGTCACCATCAAAAATAGGTACCCGTTACCTCGTATTGATGATCTGTTTGACCAGTTGCAAGGCGCCAAATTCTTTTCAAAAATCTATCTTCGTTCCGGATATCATCAATTAAAGGTTAAAACTGATGACATTCCAAAGATCGCTTCAGAACTCCAGATGGGCATTACTTAATTCCTAGTCATGTCTTTTGGATTGACTAATGCTCCTGCTGCCTTCATGGATATGATGAACCGAGTATTCAAAGAATATTTAGATCACTTTGTGGTCGTCTTTATTGATGACATCCTCATTTACCACAAAAGCCGTGAAGATCATGAGCAACACTTGAGGCTGATACTCCAAAAGCTTTGTTAGAACAAGCTATATGCCAAATTAAAGAAATGCAAGTTCTGGCTTAAGGAAGTAGCATTCCTTGGGCACGTTATATCAAATCATGGAATATATGTTGACTCGGCAAAGATTGAAGCAATTCAAAGCTGGGAGCAACCTAAGTCAGTGACTGAAGTACGTAGCTTTCTCGGCTTAGCTGGTTATTATCAGAGATTCGTAGAAGGGTTTTCTTGAATCGCTACACCATTAACTCAGCTGACTCGGAAAGATACAAAATTCGGTTGGAGTGAGGAATGCGAGAAGAGTTTTCAAGAACTCAAGAGGAGACTCATTTTAGCACCTGTTCTGACAATATCATCAGGTTCAGAGGGATTTGTCATCTACAGTGATGCTTCTGGCAAAGGTTTAGTGTGTTCTTATGCAACATGGGAAAGTCATAGCCTATGCCTCACGATAACTCAAAGAATATGAGAGGAATTATCCTACTCATGATCTAGAGTTGGCAACTGTCATTTTTGCACTTCAAATATGGAGGCATTACCTGTATGGGGAGAAGGTGGAGATCTTTACGGAACATAAAAGCCTCAAATATTTCTTCACTCAAAAGGAACTCAACATGCGGCAACGATGTTAGCTTAAACTGTTGAAAGATTATGATCATACTATTCAATACCATCCTAGAAAAGTTTAACGTGGTAGTCGACGATCGATCGAGTAGTAAGATCATATGCGGCACGAAAAGCGATATTGTCAACGCAAAGGCCCATTTTGTATGACTTGCAAAGGATGGAGATAGAGATAAAGACTCCAGGGACCTACGTGATGATGGCAAATAAAAGAGTAGAACCGACTTTAATTGATAAAGTTAAAGCTGCTCAAGCTACAGACCTGGAGCTGATGTGTATGAGGAAGAAAGTGCAAGAAGGTGCTATGCCGGAAGCAAGAATCGATGAAGAAGGAATACTTCGAGTCAACTCCAGACTTTGTGTTCCTAACGACCCTGATTTAAAGTATAAAATCTTAATGGAGGCGCACAACACACCGTTTGCAATCCATCCTGAGAGTAGCAAAATGTATCATGATCTTCAACATACATTTTGGTGGAACAATATGAAGAGAGAGATAGCGGAGTTTATCTCAAGGTGTCTAACTTGTCAACGAGTCAAGGCAGAGCATCAAGTGCCAAAAGGTCCATTGCAACCACTTGAAATTCCAGAATGGAAGTGGGAGCACATTACCATGGATTTCATTCATACGGTCTTCCCAAGGTTTCTCAAGGCATAGATGCAATTTGGGTCATTGTTGATAGATTGACCAAGTCCGCTCATTTCTTACCTATACTGAAACTTATTCACTTGAACGCCTTGGTCAGTATGTACATAAATGAGATTGTAAGATCAAGATGGTATGCCTAAGATCCATAGTTTTCGATCGAGACCCAAGATTCACTTCACGTTTTGGGTCGGGCCGAAAAAGCTATGGGCACAGATTTACGATTCACTTCTCAAGATATCATCCTCAAACTGACGGCAAATGGAGAGGACTATTCAAACTCTGGAAGATCTATTAAGACTCTGTGTCCTTGACTTCAAAGGAAGTGTGGACAAGTTCTTGCCATTGGTGGAATTCTCCTACAACAACAGTTATCAAGCAAGTATCGGTGTAGCTCCATTCGAGGCGTTGTATGGACGCAAGTGTCGTTCTCCAGTATGCTGGGACGAGGTGGGTGAAGCAACGTTGTTGGAACCGGAATTGGTATGTATGACTACAAAAAAGATTCAAATGATCCGGCAACGTATAAAGACCTCACATGATCGACAAAAGAGTTATGCTGATCTTCATCGAAAGGATGTGGAATTTAATGTTGGAGAACATGTGTTGTTACGTGTTGCTCCATGGAAAGGAGTTACAAGATTTGGAAAGAGAGGAAAGCTCAATCCTCGATTCATTGGCCCATTTGAAATCCTTGATCGAGTAGGAACTGTGGCCTATAGACTCGCCTTACCGCCAAGTATGTCTCGTGTTCATAACGTTTTTCACATATCTATGTTATGTAAATATGTGGAAGACTCGAACCACATTATTGAGTTAGAACCAGACGAGATAGCGGAAGATTTAACGTATGAAGAGGTACTTGTTAAAATCTTGGATAAGAAGGAGCATATTCTACGCTCCAAGGTTATACCTCAAGTCAAAGTTTAGTGAGAAACCACGATATTGAGGAAATGACCTGGGAGTTAGAATCTGAAATGAAATCAAGGTATCCTCGCCTCTTTGACATATCAGGTACGTACACCAATTTCGAGGACGAGATTTCATAAGAAGGGGAGGTTGTAAGACCCCAACTTTTATGAATAAAGGTTAATTTTTCTCTAATATTATTTTTGAATATTATGGTGTGAATTTGATATAATGTTATAGTTGTGGGTAATATTTACAAATTTTGCAAAGTAAGCAAGTTGTCATAAAATATTCATTGGTCGGGGAATATTCGTTTTATCAGAGAATATTCGTACGACGACACAATCATTGGTGGACCCCACAACAAAATTATTGTCGGAGTTATAAACGACAGAAATATCTTATTATAAAAATAACGGCGAAAGTTTTACCGTTAACTGTTGAATTACCCATTGATAAAAGTACGAAGAATACGCTGTGGTTGCATAAGTAGCACACCAGTATTTGCATAGTTTCTTTGATTATTGATTCTTACGTAGAAGAAGGCACTACTCAATAATTGTTACGAAGAATTATCATTCAATATTTTATTTTATTGATTCAATAATTGCTACATTGATATTTTATATTATTTTGTTTCAATAATTGTCATCAAGACAAGATTTTCCATTATCGGATCAATAATTCATATTATTTGAATAATATTATTAGATAGCATTATTGGCAATGTCTAAGGAAGTTACATAGAAAAGGGTTTGGTCACCTAATCAATTGGCCAAGAAGAGAGAAATCCTTATCGAAAAGCCCCCTCTTTCACGAACGACTGGTTGTCATAATTGTGATTCTGTAATATTATTTATAAATAATTAATTATTGATTTATATGATAACGAAATATTTATTTTGTGTGGATATAAATGAAGGAATTTAACGTGAGATAATTGTTGAAAGTTTGGCATATTTTCTGTGGAATTATAATTATTTCTCTGATAAAATATTCATTCAAATATATTATTATAATTATTTAAATAAAAATATTATATATATATATGTGTGTGTGTGTGATTTAGTTTTCCTACAATGCTTTTCTAAGTTGGTGGGCGGAAGAAATTTTCCTACATGTGTGCTTTGTTTTTGGGTGGCCATTTCATTTGCCTGCAAACTTGTTTTTCTAAAGTGGGCCCTCAATCTTGGAATTGGGTGGTTTCAGAGAAAGAATTGTATTGTTAGGCCAATTATTTGGTAGATGATATTGCCTGCAAAGTTGGTTTTCAAAGGGTGGCCCCCACCCATATAGAAAATGAAGGAAAGTTAGGCTTTGAACGGAAAAATAGGCAGAGTACTTTGTTTTTTTTCCTTCCTCCGTTGCTATAAATAGGAGGGCAACCCTCCATCCTAAATCACACCAAAAATCTCAAGCATTTTTACTATAGTATTGTGAGTATTTCTTTTGAGTATAAGAATACTTTGAGCGTAGTTTTCTGCAAGATTTTCTCAGAATAATATCTGATATTCCAGTCAAATCCAGTTTCTAGTAAAGTAAAGGATATTATTTTATTTCAATACTCGTAAGAAATATTATTTTCTTTCATACTCCATAGTATGGAAGGGATATTATTTCATTTCATATTCCTAAATTTAAACTTACTATGGTAAGTATTGCTTCTATAATTCCTGAAATTAGTAGAATATCCTTGATATTTGCGTTTCATCCAGTATCTTTTCATAAAAATATTATTCTGAGCGTTCTTGATAAGTTTTAACCTTTTCATGCCAGAATACTATTCACGGGGTACTATTCCCCAAGTACTATTCACGGGGTACTATTCACTCGGGTACTATTCACCCGGGGTACTATTCATGATAAAAATTGAATTTTTTCGGTCCAAATCATTTTTGATACAATATTATTCTTGAATTTTATTCCACAAAGCAGTATCATGTTGACAATTTGGACATTATTGAATTCTGAATAAATTAAATTATAAATCTTTAGAATTTATCCTTTGCTTGCATTTAATTGAATTCTTATATCATTGTCAGCATCCTCATGTTTATATTGTTATGAAAGTAATCTTTGGTCGTAGTGCATAGATGGACTGTTGATTGGTATGGTTATGACCAGGGATCATTCGGTATAAACATGACCTGTAATGTTACAAATGATGTGGTAAAAGTCCTCATTGGCCCGTAGTGCATTGATGGACAGTTGTTGGCACGATCATGGCCATTGGTGATAATAATGAATATCATTAGCCCGTAGTGCATGGATAATTCAGTGATATGGATTATTTGTTAAGTTGAGTCTCAGCGATAAAATTGATGATAAACTTTTTAAATCATAGAAGATAGTAGATTTCATGCTCTACTTGACTCTTCTAATGGATTGCTTGTTCCACTGTAGTTAAACTTGTTGTCTATTATATTCTATCAGTTTAACACTGTTGAAGGCTAACGATAATTTATTCTGCATTATCTTAGTCATAATATTCTTTACTAGGCTAGTTGAGCTCACCCTTTGCTTCCATTGTTCTCTTCAGGAAATGAGAATATAGTTGGGACTAGTCGGGGAACGGAGTGACGGTCCAGATATGTGGATATAGTAGTCCTCACTATTATGTGAAATAGTGTGATAATAATTATAATGAGGACTTTCTTTGAGTTTGTATACTCTCTACGAGACATTATCCGTGTTGAAACTCTCAGCTACGTTTTGTCGTACTGTATCAAAGAAGTTTGTATTTAAATTATGTACCATGTATTTGGCGACTCAAGATGGGTGATGTATACCTATTTTGGGGGCGTCACAGTTGGTATCAAAGCTTAGGGATATGATCCATGGCTGAGATGTGAGACTAGAACTAGGAGGGGAGAGACAAGAAATTCTTTCGCTAGTATGACCTACCTAAGTTTATTTGGTCGGTCAGAGTATAGGAATAATATGTGACATGTTAATTAACCCTTGTTTTGTGGCAGTATTTTAAAATGGCATCCGAAAATGTTGAGATAAACAATGAAGCACATGAGACTGTTGAGTCACCAACGATCAATACCTGGATAATGTGCATCAGGATGGCAATAATCATCAGAAAAACAACAACGCTGACCAAATGATGAATGATGGGATGTTCAGAGGCTTTATGCAATTCATGCGACATCAGGCGTGAACGACTCATGTTCAAAATGCAGGTGAAAACACTGGCAACTCTCGGACGGTCACCGCTAAACAGTTCAAGGAGCTGGGACCACTGGAGTTTATTGGAGAGCCAAAACCACTTAAGGCGGAGACGTGGATAAAGCAGATCACCAATGTGAGACCCCAAATTTTATGAATAAAGATTTAAATTTCTCGAAATATTTTTTTGAATATTATGGTGTGGATTTGATATAATGCTATAGTTGTGGGTAATATTTATAAATTTTGCAAAGTATGCAAGTTGTTATAAAATATTCGTTTGCCTGGGAATATTCTTTTGTTCGGGGAATATCATGCGACGGCACAAATCATTAGTGGACCCCACAACGGAAGTATAGTCGTAGTTAGAAAAAGATGTAATTATCTTTTTATAAAAATAACTACGAAAGTGTTACCGTTAAAACTATTGAACTACCCGGTAGTAGTAAAAGTACGATGTCTGGCGTGGTTGCATAAGAAGACGCCAGTATTGATTATTGATGCTTACGTGAGAAGTCTCTCAATTATACTCAATTATTGCTACAGTAATTGTTGCATCATATCTCTCATATTATTGATTCAATTATTGTCACAGTATCATCTGCATAATATTTATTATTATTAAATCAATAATTGAGACGACAAAGTTATTCATATTATTATCTGCAATATTGACAATGTCTAGAAGTTCTGTCAAGGAGAGATTTGGTCACCTAATTGGGCGCCAATAAGGAAAAATCCTTATCGAAAAGCCCACTCTTTCCTGGGAACGACCTGGTTGTTAAATATTATGAGTTATAATATTAATGATGTAAAGCCCCCAAACTCGGGTACTTGAAACCCGAACTCGGTGCTTCACGATACCATTTCTATGAGTGGAATAATACTAATAATAATAACAATAATATAAATATCAAACTTATCTTACATTTATCAGAGTCTAATCCCAATTACGCAACCTTTACTATAATTCTTTACATGATATATGATACATATCATTGTCTATATATTATCTAACTATTACAAAAGATACCATTAAACATGTTATGTTTGCTTTCCTTTTCACTTGTTCTTGTCTGAACCTTCGAGTTGTTCATGCCTAGCTGAAAATATTTAAATTTAAGCAAGGGTGAGCATTTGGGTGCCCAGCAAGTAATAACAATTAGAAATATAAGTAGCTGAAAGAAATAAATGTTTTCTTTGTACATCACTTCTACAACGAATTTATAGTTGTGAAGTAAACTGAACCGATAATAATAACATAACAATTCTATCTCCAAATTTTGAAACTACATATTGACTATATATGAGGTTTAGTTGACATACTATGAACATTGTTTTTAGTTTTCGATAAGGTTTAGCAGAACTTCATCTGCAAACGGTCATAACTTACGGGCTTTAGGTTGTACTTCCCATGGGCCCTCTATTGATCAATACTACATTGCTAGAACGATATTATCGTTCATCCTTTGTCCGCCTTGGCGCATAAAAATTTTCCCGTGATCGGGATGTTCATACTTAGTTTGGAATTCAAACCAAAACAATTTGATTGGATACAAAAAGGTTTTAACTTATTCAACGATATTTCTGAATATGTGTCTAGCTGGGTCAAATAGCTTAGACAGCTTATATATATATATATATATATATATATATATATATATCAACATGTGATTAAATATAATGATTATCCAAGTGTGGACACTTGTGTAACCATGTTTAGAAATTAACGAACAGAATATATATTTGAATTACCATATACTAACATGTTGATAAACAATGATCGGATATAGAATATAACACAATTGGGTTAATAATATAATATAATAATAATATAATTCTGAAACTTCTTACTCATGTCCATTGCATAAAGGAAATGCAAAGGTAAGATATACACCGATGCTACCGCTTATGGATCGTAACTTAGTTCTATCTTTATATAACACCTATCAATAATAAGATCATTTGATCGAATAGAATAACATACTATAACACATAGCACTGCTTATTGCGGTAAGCACATAACCTAATCACATTGTCACATATGTTTAACAACCATTGAATCACAAATAAACACATATCTAATTAAATTATCTAAGTCCAGATCAATTGTTTGCAAATTTATGCAAGCGGCTTTATTTGCAGTAATTATCGAGTCTAAGACTCTATCTCGTAGTTCAATATCTGTAAGTATCAGTCATATTATTTTTAAATGACTTATAATAGTTTTTAAACATTTATTATAATTTATCATAAATTTTCAAACACCGGAATCATAATTAAATGATTTAAATATTAAACAACTATATTATCATTAATATTTAATTAATATTAAACCATTAATGAAATCATTTCTAAAATGTTAAAGTTATTTATAATAACTTAAAATACTTTTAAAGTATTAATATTATACTTAAATGATTTTTAAAAGAATTAAAATCATTTTAAATAATTATCATTAATATTAAAGTATTAATGCATTATTTATCAAAATATTAAAAGTCCTTAATCATAACTTAAAATATTTTTAATTCATTTATATCCTTTTTAAATAATTTCTAAATAAACAAAACCATTTTTAAACTATTTATTTAATATAATTATTAAATAAATCTAATATCATTAATATTAAATTAATATCATTACTATTAAATTATTAATGAAATTATCCTTTAAATATTAAAAGTTATATTTTATAACTTAAAATATCTTTAAACACTTTATTTTCATTTAAAATGATTTTCCTAATATTAAAATTATTTTTAAACTAATTTATTTAACATAATTATTAAATAAATTTAATATCATTTAATATTTAAATATTAATATTTTCATGACAAAATATCAAAAGTCATATTTATAACTTAAAATATTTTTATAACCTTCAAATCATTTTTCTATAATTTTTAAATCATTAATTCTATTTTTCATCATTTATTTAATACATTTATTAACTAACTTAAATATCATTAATATTAATTTATTAATGAAATTTCATCACAAAATATTAAAAGTTATCAAAAATAACTTAAAGTATTTTTTATACCATAATATAATTTTAAATGATTTTTCATGTATTAAAATCATTTTTAAATAATTTATTTAATATTATAATTAAATAAATTAAATACTTTTAATATTCCAAAAATATTAAATATTTATGAAATATATTCAAAATAATTAAAACAAATTTTTGAATTTTAAAATAATTTTTAATAATTTATTTTGTATTTTTAATAATTAAAAACTAATTTTTCTATTTATTTAATAAAAATTATGAATTTTAAAAATAAACTGTCGCTAAAGGACCCTATAGCGACGAAACTGTCGCTATAGGTGTTCTTGAGGTGTTCTTCATGCAACCCAGATCACCATGTCAGTGTCGAGGGTGCTAGGTTTGACCAAGTGTAACAATCATATCGTGATGATCTATCTCCATCTATTGATTACAGTGTGTAAAACTAATGTAATACTATACGATGCAACAACAAACACGAATAAACAACATAAAACGAAAGAGATCTGAGCCTCCAAAAATCATGTCAGAGTTGTTCTTCATTTCTGGGTTGCCCAGAAATGAAGAACAGTTCGACTGCCCCACTTTGAGCTTCTACAACGTGAAATTCTGGTGATTGTTTAGTGATATAAAACTTGCAGTGTGTAGCCCACATGCAACGTAAGAGATATATTACAAACCATATACAAAACAATCACAGAATCAAAAGATTCGCAATCGGTTAAAGTACGCCGGAAGGTATGTTCTTCGTGTTTCTGGAAATTCCAGAAAATGCATTCGTGACCGTGTGTCCTGCTTTGACCACTTATTACATTCGATCCATTAAGGATTTAAGAGATATAAATACCAGAATCTAAAGTCCAGGTTACAGGCTATAATCTAGTTAGAAAAACAACATCAAACTATCAACCATTTGACAGATCTTGACCTTCAAAGATCTTGTCAGACGCTGAAAACCCATTTTTGGGTTGCCCAGAAACTTGCAAGTCATGGCCGGTCAACGTAGTTTGACCTTCCATAACTTGCAATGTACATATTATCTAAGCCTCATTTCAAGCCCAGATCAAAGAACACATATCAGACTACAACTACAAACTTTCAAAACACAAAAATAAAACACAAACAGAGATCTACAAGGCCTGACATTTGGTTGTCAGAACACATAGAAAAATTTTCCAGATTTTTTTAAATGCCAAATTCGAGCCTCTAGATATTATGGATCTAACATCTAGCAACCCAGATCATCATTATACATCACTAACAACATATTAAAACACATAATTATAACATCTAACGGTGGATCAAAGGTCAGATTTTTCGATTAGCACTACTACAAAATACCAAATAGACAACACTTAATAGACAACGTTTTTTATAAAAACTTTGTGGTATTTTTTTTTACAACGTTTTTAAAAAAAAACGTTGTAGATATATATGCAAAAACGTTATCTATTTAAAAGAATTTTTTTTTTTATTTTAATTAGATAACGTTTTTTTTAACATGTTGTCTATCAAGAAAAACACGGAGCTAAAAAAAAAAAGACGCTGAACTGAAACACGGAGCTTAAAACGTTTTTCATTTCCTCCCTACTTTTCCCCTAATTTTTCCCTGATCTAATATTCCCTCCTTCCCATTTTTCACACAAAAATCTTTTACCTCTCCACCTAAATCATCTGGATGGTTCAGATCTTGCCGTCGCCATCGCTGGTGTGATGACAGATTGCCCGAGTCAGAATTTTTCGTCAATTTATCTACTCGAGTGTCAAGTGTTCAACAAGTGGTTTTAAATAATTGGGCTGAAAATTATTCAAGAGAGTACAATTCAAGCATTATTGGAGTGACCCAATTGGTCCATTCAATTCAATCCAGCACGAATTATCTAATTGATTTCAGATTCAATAAATCATATGCGCAAATTTTGGAATTCAATTATAATCTACAACTTGCAAAGGGGATGTTACACTCATGTGGGGCCTTCTAAATCAAGCATCATGTTACTTCAATTAAGCCCATGCCCAGACATGTAAAGAATGAAGACATGCAAAGAATTATTAATTTATTAATTTTTATTATCACGTAACGCACCTTTTCAAGTATCGACTTGGTTGTTGTTTTAAAAAAGTCATCACCTTGTTTTTTTTTTGTTTAAAAGTCATCAGACTTTATTTGTGATGCATACATGACGTGGCAACTTGGCAATTGTTATTATTTCCTTATGATCACACGCAGCAAGCCAGCAATCCTTATTGAGAACTCAGTTTAATCACGCGGTAAATGAAATTCGACGCGGCGAAGGATTTTATTTTATTTGGATTCTTAATTTTAAATTCTATTGTACTTAGGATTTCTTTTTCAAATTGATTTCTATTTCCTTATAGCAATTAGGGTTATAGTTTATAAATTCCTATTAGGATTTGGATTGTTTTGAGTAGTATAAATAAGGGTTCAAGTTGATGTAAACAATATACATTATTCATTATTCAATATATTTGTGAGGTTATTCTCTTCTTTTGGTTCTTTGAAGAATTCCTAAGTATTTTTCTTTGTTATTTCTTTGAGATTCAATTTGACTTATCATACAACAATTCATAGTTGTGTGTGGCGTCTTCTATCGCATCAATCGTCGATTGTACCGAGATTACCGCTTCAATATAAGCGAGGGGTCAAGGTGTCGTTGGTGTCCATTCAACGCAGAATTCCGAACGCGAGCAATTGTACCAAAATTACCGTCTTCATATAGGCGAGGGGTTAAGGTGTTGCAAGCAATTCACCCAACAACTGTGCTAGAAACGATCGGGGTGACGACCACCTCACGCAAGCGTGCCGTGGAGTCTATCATGGTGGTAGTGAAGAGGCGGTCCCCATTAACGTTCGATGCTCTAACGGTTCCAAGTTCTCTGTGCGGTCCACCCTCGGATCCACTGTGGCTGACTTCAAAGGTGTTCTCGCCCAGCTGCGACGATCGAACCCAAGGCGACTATCTTTGCCGATCAACAGAGGTCGATTTATAAAGGACGGATCTTGAAGGACGATCAAACCCTAGGTAGTTGGAAGGAATGTGATGTCGACAACTTCGGTTGTCACAACTGGCTTGTTACGAGATAGGTAAATACCTAGCTTTTTAAGGTGATAATCAAAGGTTGTTTTATTTTATTTCAATCGAATGGATAATTTAGATGAGTTTAGTACTTATTATTACTCATTCATTCATTGTTTTATTGATTTGAATCCGGAAATTTCATATTTGAAAATTGGTTGAACACAATACGATATTGGACTACGCTCCCCAACGGTAGGTTTGGTTTGTCAAAATTTGCAATGGAAGAAGTTTGAAAGATTGGAATTCGAAACTACACATGCTATAGAAAGGTCAAGGTAATAAAGCTACAATTCTAATGGAAAATTCTATCATAATCTTCTTGCTTTATTATGTTACTTCTACGGTGTTTACAAGTTCTCATTTGGTGATGCAAATTGGCCCTATTGAATTCTCGATAGTGGTAATACTTTTATTCTCTATTTTACTTATCTCATGAGTTATACTCTTTGTGATATCTGAACATTGAACATTTAAAAATCATTGGTGCTGGATGACTATCTTATGTTTTTTCGTTATTGAGTTCTATTCGAGATACATGTTTGAGCCGATATGTGACCTCTGCTTTGTTATTGAGCACCGATGGTTTTTCCTCTTTATTTTTTGACAATGTTGTCAAGATGGTAAGTAACTTCTTTTGTTTTTTTCAACTTTTCGTGCATTTTCCTTGTTGCTTATTTTTTTGGGTTGGTTGAACAAATATATTGTTTCGATGGCAATTTACCCGGTACCATACAGGTGAAGTTCACACGGTGATGAGCTCGAAGGATCATGGACTATAAATAGAACATCCAATTACTTCGATTTTGGGTTTTGCTAGGCGATAGATTATGAAATTTCAATTTATATTAGGACATCTAGATCGTTATTGTTTACATTTCACTTTTTCGAAAAGCTCCTTCAATTGGTTGGATGTATGAAGTGTTGTTGTTGACAATGTCTCCCCAATCATTGAATCGGTGTGCTTACCTTATATTGTTGTTGGTTTAGGTCTTTGCAAAAATTTGTCAAGCCAAAGGCATACTTTAAGCGGTATCGGTCAAATTTAAGAGAAGAAGAGGTAATCATTAACATTTTGCAATTTAATTTGGTTTTAAGGCTTTATGTTATAGTGGTATATGTGGAATTCTATTTGTCGTTGGTAGTGATGGTCCTTCATTTATAAAATCTCTACTGAGAGGGAAGATGATTATCGGGCTAGGATTCGTTTGATTAACCGAGATAAGAACAAGTACAACACTCCCAAGTATCGTTTAGATTCATGCGATTTGTATCCTTTCGTGTTCGCATTTTGGGCCATATCTCTTTCATTCTCTAATACTATTAAATGTCTTACGTGAGAATCTTGAGACTTATTAAGCTCCAAAGATCATTCCACACAATCCATAATTTTGTACATATTTTCTTTTTTGCTTTGGGATTAAAAGTTCATTCATGAACTATATTCATTTATTGAATTGAGAAGTATCATTCTTGGACAAAATTTTAAAATTTAGCAAAGATCCGAATTGGTTTCAACAGAAAGGGGTATTTCTTTGGGGATGCTTTCATTAGTAACTATTTTATTTGATTATTATACAAGTTCAACCTTAATGTTTTGTACTAGACAAACAAGGATATTCTCGCCCAAATTGTTTCTACTAGCATTCTTTGGAGATACGGTTTTGGTACTATAATTTTGATTTTGGGCTATGTTGAATTATATCTTGATTTCTCCAATTACTTGCACAAATGTAATAATACTCACAGGATTGAGAGGTTTGATGCATTACTTAAAGTAGTTTTGCTCGCTTTATTTGGTTTTGGGTGGGCCTAAGCATAGTCAAGTTAGTGTTCTTGTGGGAGTGGGTTATGGGTTTTTCACTCCATGGGTTTCACTTTTGAGTCCTTCTTTTATTATCGATGCCACAAGTATCTACATGTTTCAAAATAGTATATCTTCTTTGATCTGGGGCGAGGATTTATACAAGTCTAAACAAGTGAGAGATAAGCAAATAAAGGCGCATACTCGGGAAGGAAGGTCTGGTTGTCTTCTGTCTTTATCGGTCTTTTTTCTTCATTTGTATTTGAAACAAATTAAAATGATTACAACTCATGTTAGTCTTTGCATGTATTTACTATTTGGTTATATTTTCAGCACCAACCATATCAGTAAAGTAGCTTATTTGAGGATGGCGGGAAGGCCTCTGTTCTCCCCTCCAAAGAATCCGTCTTATTCATAGAACTTCTTATACATGCTAGATTCATTATATATTGTATGGTATTAATATTCTTTGTAATTGGAATTACAAAGAATTATTGGGATGTAAACATATTGTATGGTATTAATATTCTTTGTAATTTTAGCTATATATCATGGCATTAATTAGCATATTGCAGGTGCATTGGTAATATAGGTGAACCACAATTTTTTTTCTTTTTCTTTTTTAATCTACAACATTTTAAAAACGTTGTGTGAAAGTGCCTAAACGTTGTCTAATATATTAAACCACAACGTTTTTATCCAGAAAATGTTGTAGAATCATACATTCTACTACATTTTTAAGCATCTGCTAATTTATAAAAAACAAATCTACAACGTTTTTTTCTTAAAAAACGTTGTGGAATGTGCTTAACTACAACGTTTTAAAAACGTTGTGTAAGGGTGTCAAATAGATGACACTCTTAACCACGACGTTTTTCTGACTGAAACCACAACGTTTTTTCTGCGTTGTCTATTTACTGTTTTGTAGTAGTGTAGGGTTTATACTTTTATGAACTAATTCTTGATTCTGACTCCTTGATCTGTTTTTGGTAAACGTGGGGCTTGTATATGGGATTGGTATGCAACAAAAATTCGTGGGCTTTGGAAGAGAGAGGTGGAGTATTTGAGCTAAGTTATTACACTTTCTCTCTTGATCCCTATATATATTGCATACAATGAATTGGCTGAATTAAGTGGTTGAGCTGCTGTCATTTGAAGTCAATGGAATTGTTGGATTTGGTCACCAACTTCTATTGTCAAAACCTATGGCTAGCTTCAATTATACAAGAGGGGCAAAATGGTCTTTTGATTTTCCAATTTAATGGCACTTTGGTAACTTGTCAATCCCTTAGAGTTTAGGGTTTGGGTTAGGGATTAGGGTTTGAACCCATTAGGGAAAAAAAAATAATTTCTAGAATTTACAATTTAGGGTTTGCACAAAAATAAATAAATAAATTTTAGTTTTCTAAAAATTTGAAATTAGGGTTTCCTAATTAATTAGGTTTCCTAATCACATAGACTTGATAATTAGGTTTATGTTTTACTAATTATCATTAAGCGTGCCTAATTAGCAATTAGGGTTTATAATTAGCAAATTTAGGGTTTATAATTTAGAAAAATTAATAATAAGGATCTATACCCTTTAAAAAAATTAGGGTTTCGAAAACAATTAAGATTCTCCCTAACTAGGGTTAATATCTTTAATACCGGTCATTACAAATATTATCATGATTACATAACTACATAACAAATTCTTAAAGTCATAAATGGCCTTTGAATTAGGGTTTCAAATCAATTAGGGTTTAATTATAATTTAAATATCAGGGTTTCTAATATAAATATTAGGATTTTTAGAAATTTAATATTTCTAACTATTAATTAGGGTTTACCTAATTAATCATAGAATTATATAATACACACACAAATCGCATAACACATTTATATAACAGTCTCGAACTCATAATTGAGTTTCAAATTAGGGTTTCCAAATTTAGATATTAGGGTTTTAAATTATTAATTAGGGTTTTCCACATAATAATTAGGGTTTTCCTAATTAAAATTAAATTCTAATAATACATGTCATTATTCATATAACACAGTGACTTAACAGATTTTAAAGTCTTATTTGACTGCAAAACTAGGGTTTATCAGTAACACTAGGGTTTGGTCATAATACACCATAATTGACCAACCATTGTTAGTCCACAAAAATACAATACATATTTATAGCACTAAAAAATTCAAAATATAATATTATTATATTATTATTCTTATCCATTGATAAAAATCCAAAATTAGGGTTTGGATTCCATATCTGATTTATTCTTCATATATAACATTATTAATTAAGTTAAAATAATTAACTTAATTAATCTTGCATAAATTCATATAATAAAATAAACAATTATTATAATAATTCTAAAAATCATTTTATATATTATTTAAATAATATATAATCATATTTTCATAGAAAATAATTAATAAAAACATTTCTGCTATAAAATTAATTATTGTAAGAATAAACTTTATAATAGTCAATAATTCTAAAATAAAATTATTTGTAAACATTCATGTAATAAATATATTTTATTTATTACATAATTACATACATACATTATCTTGTACAAATCCTCATCCTTAAAATAAAATAAAAATTTATATGCAAAATTTCTGATTTATTTATACAGAAAATATCGGGTTGTTACATTCACCTTCCCTTATAAAGATTTCGTCCCTGGAATCACCGTTTTAAAACCTATACATACCAGGGTACATAGCATACACAATCATCGCGAGTAGATCTCGATCAAAATTGATCGAACTGGTCTTTTAACTATTCAGCATAAAGCTTATCTATCTGCTCATACGAAAAATTAATTTCTAAAAGAACTCAAATTCCTCTTTCAAAATAATTTATAAAATAATTTACTATATATAAGAAAATAATATATAAGAAAATAAAATTGCATTCGAGTAATATTCAGAGTTGCATCCCCCTACCGCATATTTCTTGAATGATCATGTTGAAGTCGCTTGTGGTTGATTTCGTTGGTTTGATTATTGATGTTGGTCCCGCTATCGCTAATTTCCTAATTTCCTTGCCTTTCACCTTCTCCTTCTTATTCGGCCTTCCACCTTATACTCTATTGATTCACACTTAAAACACTCCTTCATACATTCTTGGATATTCCATGAGAGATATGTCCCCTCTGCCCACACTTATCACACACAGACTTGTCCTTTATCTCCTTTCCTTTTATCGTATAGGTGACAAAACTATCTTTTGCCCCTTCGTTATCCTAGCTATCACAAATGCTTCCACCGGGTCAGTTGATCTTAGAATCTCGGCAGAGATGATGGCTTGAAGTCTTTGACGTTAATCATCGATTTATTATCCGGCCGATCTTTCTACGATCGGTATTCCATTCTGCATAGCTTGATCGTCCATATTCGCAAAATTCTGTATCGGGTCTGGTTGTCTTCCAGTCTTGTTGACAGGTTCTTCTGTCCGTGTATTTCGTTTTTGTCTCCTTGGCGGCATTATCACAATTTATTCTTTATTCTAAGCCTTATCGTATACATATAATCATATAACACGAAATTCTATATTTATCATGTACTCAAAATATTATATATTTTAAAAGTTTAGTTTTCTGCATTAACCAGTACTCATATAATTAACTATTATCTTTATACCAACTTATTTCATTAATCCCATATAAATTCATACTCATAACACTTGACATACCTTAGCACATACTACTTTAATCATCTGCTATCCCTTTGTGACTCAAAAGTCGGGAATCGCTGCCACAACTTATATAAAAGTTAAGAATATTACCTTATACAGACATACCTATCATATACACAACATAGAATCATACATAGTAATACTAATACTAGTTATTTCTTACGCCTTCACTAATAATCAATTACTTAGTAATCGATATAGTCATATTTTCCTCAATAATCCATTCACGCCTAACTATACCAAGTTCGTCCAACTTACCATACATTATGAGTTTAAGAACTCACCACAAACATATGAGTTTAAGAACTCGACATTGACCACATATTCTTTAACTATATTCTACCTATCAGTTATACTATCGCTTCGTGGTTCCGAGATTACACTTTTCAAAATAATCACCTCTTTGAGGTAGCTTTCAATGTGAGCCTCTAATTCAGCTATTGGCTTTGATATTGGCTCGGTTATGGAGGTTGACTTCTTCTTTATGATTTGAGGTTATCCTATTCCTTTTCTATCTGATATCTACACACCTAAGCTATCCTGATTATCAACTAATATATACACACAGCAAATAATAGTTTTATATAAGTTATCTTTTATTTTGTTTGACGATGAACTAGTTCAATTCATCTCCTTTTTAAACTCTATATGAGTTATTTGTATTTTCAACGTTTCCCTCTGTTCCAAGGTTATAGCCTAAGGTCTAACCCACCTAAGGTTTTTAACCCTAAGCTCTGATACCAACTTGTAAAGCCCCCAAAATCGGGTACTTGAAACCCGAACTCGGTGCTTCGCGATACAATTTCTATGAGCGGAATAATACTAATAATAATAACAATAATATAAATATCAAACTTATCTTACATTTATCAGAGTCTAATCCCAATTACGCAACCTTTACTATATTTCTTTACATGATATATGATACATATCATTGTCTATATATTGTCTAACTATTACAAAAGATACCATTAAACATGTTCTATTTGCTTTCCTTTTCACTTGTTCTTGTCTGAACCTTCGAGTTGTTCATGCCTAGCTGAAAACATTTAAATTTAAGCAAGGGTGAGCATTTGGGTGCCCAGCTAGTAATAAAAATTAGAAATATAAGTAGATGAAAGAAATAAATGTTTTTTTTGTACATCACTTCTACAAACTAATTTATAGTTGAGAAGTAAACCTGAACCGATAATAATAACATAACAATTCTATCTCAAATTTTGAAACTACATATTGATATATATATATAGGTTTAGTTGACATACTATGAACATTGTTTTTAGTTTTCGATAAGGTTTAGTAGAACTTCATCTCGCAAAACCGTCATAACTTACTGGGCTTTAGGTTGTACTTCCCATGGGCCCTCAGATTGATCAATACTACATTACAAGAACGATATTATCGTTCATCCTCGTGTCTGCCTTTGGCGATAAAAATTTTCCGTGATCGGATGTTCATACTTAGTCCGAATCCGAACCAAAATAATTTGATTGGATACAAAAAAGGTTTTATCATATTCAACGATATTTCAAAATATGTGTCTAGTCTTGGGTCAAATAGCTTAGATTTGTATAGTATATATATATATATATATATATATATATATATATATATATATATATATATATCAACATGTGATTAAATATAATGATTATCCAAGTGGGGACACTTGTGTAACCATGTTTAGAAATTAACGAACAAAATATATATATTGAATTACCATATACTAACATGTTGATAAACAATGATGGGATATAGAATATATCACAATTGGGTTAATAATATAATATAATAATAATATAATTTCAAACTTCTTACTCATGTCCATCAGATAAAGGAAATGCAAAGGTAAGATATCTATCACGATGAAAACCGCTTACAGATCGTAACTTAGTTCTATCTTTATATAACACCTATCAATAATAAGATCATTTGATCGAATAGAATAACATACTATAACACATAAGCATCGCTTATTGCAACAAAGACATAACCTAATCACATTATCACATATGTTTAACAACCATCAATCACAAATAAACACATATCTAATTAAATTATCTAAGTCCAGATCAATTTTCAAACATGTTTGCAAAATACCGCGGCTTTATCGAGTAATTATCGAGTCTAAGACTCTATCTCGTAGTTCAATATCCGTAAGTATCACATATTATTTTTAAATGACTTATAATAATTTTTAAACATTTATTATGATTTATCATAGATTTTCAAACACCTAATCATTATTAAATGATTTAAATATTAAATAACCTCTATTATCATTAATATTTAATTAATATTAAACCATTAATGAAACCATTGCTAAAATATTAAAGTTATTTATAATAACTTAAAATACTTTTAAAGTATTAATATTACACTTTAAATGATTTTTAAAAGAATTAAAATTATTTTTAAATAATTATCATTAATATTAAAGTATTAATGCATTATTTATCAAAATATTAAAAGTCATTAATTATAACTTAAAATATTTTTAATTCATTTATATCCTTTTTAAATGATTTTAAATAAATAAAACCATTTTAAAACTATTTATTTATATATTATAAACTTAAAATTATTATTAAATAAATCTAATATCATTAAATTATTATTAAATTAATATCATTACTATTAAATTATTAATAAAATTATCCTTTAAATATTAAAAGTTATATTTTATAACTTAAAATATCTTTAAACACTTTATTTTCATTTAAAATGATTTTCCTAATATTAAAATCATTTTTAAACTAATTTATTTAATATAATTATTAAATAAATTTAATATCATTTAATATTAAAATATTAATATTTTCATGACAAAATATCAAAAGTTATATTTATAACTTAAAATATTTTTATAACCTTTAAATCATTTTTCTATAAATTTTAAATCATTAATTCTATTTTTCATAATTTATTTAATACATTTATTAAATAACTTAAATTATCATTAATATTAATTTATTAATGAAATTCATCACAAAATATTAAAAGTTATCAAAAATAACTTAAATTATTTTCTTATACCATAATATAATTTTAAATGATTTTTCATGTATTAAAATCATCATTTTAAATAATTTATTTAATATTATAATTAAATAAATTAAATACTTTTAATATTCCAAAAATATTAAATATTTATGAAATATATTCAAAATAATTAAAACAAATTTTTGGATTTTAAAATAATTTTTAATAATTTATTTTGTATTTTTAATAATTAAAAACTAATTTTTTCTATTTATTTAATAAAAATAATAAATTTTAGAAATAAACTGTCACTAAAGCACCCTATAGCGATGAAACTGTCGCTATAGGTGTTCTTGAGGTGTTCTTCAACCGAAACCACCATCACCGTCGTCGTATTCGAGGATGCTAGTTTGACATAATGTAATAACAAATATGTATGATGTATCATCTATCTATTGATCACATATTGTAAAACTAATGTAATACTATACGATCAACAACAAACATAAATAAACAACATAAAACAAAAGAGATCTAAGCCTCCAAAATCATATATGAAGAAATTGTTCTTCATTTTCAGGTTTTCCGAAATGAAGAACAGCTTTAAGGTACTCTACTTTCGAGCTTCGATACAACGAGAAGATGGGCGTGATTGTTTAGTGATATAAAACTTCGCAGTATGTAGCCCACATGCAACGAAGAGATATATTACAAACCATATACAAAACATCAACAACAAAAAATGAGAGATCCAATTAGCCATGTCAGAAAGGTATTTTTTGAGTGTTTCGGGTTTTCCGAAAATGCATTAAATGATGTGTCATCAACTTTGACCACTTATTACATTCGATCCATTAAGGATTTAAGAGATATAAATAGCGATGGAATCTAAAGTATTCATGTTAGCTACTATAATCTAGTAACAACAAACAACAACAAACTATCAACCAACAAAGATCTAAGCTCAAAAAAATCATCGAAAACGTTTGGGCCGTTTTTGGTTGTTTAGAAACTTGTGTCAGTCATGGTTCAATCAACGCATTTTGACCTTTAATAACTTTCAATGTACATATTATCTAAGCCTCGATTCAAGCCAGATCAAAAGGAACACATATCATACTACAACTACAAATTTAAAAAACAAAAAATAAAACACGCATAAAGATCTCTACAAGGTCCGACATTTGGTTGTCGTAAACAAAATAAAAAAATTTTTCAGATTTTTAAAAATGCCAAATCAAGCCTCTAAATGTTATGGATCTAACATCTATCAACCCGGATCATCATTATACATCACTAACAACATATTAAAACACATAATCATAACATCTAACATATGGATCAAAGGTCGATTTTTCGATTAGGGTTTATACCTTTTTATGAACTAATTCTTGATTCGACTCCTTGATTTGTTTTTTGGTAATCGTGGGACTTGTATATGGGACTGATATGCAACATAAAATTGTGGGTTTTAGAGAGAGAGAGAGAGGTGGAGTATTTGAGCAAAATGAGCTAAAAATGACTTTTTCTCTCTCTTGATCTCTATATATATATCATGGATGCAATGAATCGGGTGAATTAAGTGGTCGAGTTATTTTGTCATTTGAAGTCAATGGAGTTGTTGGATTTGGTCACCAACTTCCAACCCTATTGTCAAAACCTATGGCTAGCTTCAATTATCTAAATAAGGGGCAAAATGGTTTTTGATTTTCCAATTTAATGGCACTTTGGTAACTTGTCAAACCCTTAGAGTTTAGGGTTTGGGTTAGGGTTTAGGGTTTGAACCCATTAGGGGAAAAAATTAATTTCTAGAATTTACAATTTAGGGTTTGCAAAAAAATAAAAAAAATAAATTTCTAAATTTTAGTTTTAAAGGGTAAAATTTGAAATTATTAATTTTTCTAATCACATATACTTGATAATTAGGTTTATGTTTTACTAATTATCATTAGCTTGCTTTAATTAGCAATTAGGGTTTATAATTAGCAAATTTAGGGTTTATAATTTAGAAAAATTAATAATAAGGATTTATACCCTTTAAAAAATTAGGGTTTTGAAAACAATTAAGATTCTCCCTAATTAGGGTTAATATCTTTAATACCTAATATTATTACAAATATTATCATGATTACATAACTACATAACAAATTCTTAAAGTCATATAAATGGCCTTTGAATTAGGGTTTCAAATCAATTAGGGTTTAATTATAATTTAAATATTAGGGTTTCTAATATAAATATTAGGATTTTAGAAATTTAATATTTCTTATATTAATTTACATTTATCTAATTAATCATAGAATTATAATATACACAACTCAAATCGCATAACACATTTATATTAGGTTTCTAACTCATAATTAAAGTTTCAAATTAGGGTTTCAAATTTAGAAATTAGGTTTTAAATTATTAATTAGGGTTTTCCATATAATAATTAGGGTTTTCCTAATTAAAATTAAATTCTAATAATACATGTCATTATTCACATAACACATTGACTTAACAGATTTTAAAGTCTTATTTGAATTTCAAAACTAGGGTTTATCAAAATAATGTTGGGGTTTGGTCATAATACACCATAATTGACCAACCATTAATATCCACAAAAATACAATATATATTTATAAAGATCAAAAATTCAAAATATAATATTATTATATTATTATTCTTATCCATTGATAAAAATCCAAAATTAGGGTTTGGATTCCATATCCGATTTATTCTTCATATATAACATTATTAATTAAGTTAAAATAATTAACTTAATTAATCTTGCATAAATTCATATAATAAAAATAAAATAATTATTATAATAATTTAAAATCATTTTATATATTATTTAAATAATATATAATCATATTTTCATAGAAAATAATTAATAAAAACATTTCGCTATAAAATTAATTATTATAAGAATAAACTTTATAATAATCAATAATTCTAAAATAAAATTATTTGTAAACATTCATGTAATAAATATATTTTATTTATTACATAATTACATACATACATTATCTTGTACAAATCCTCATCCTTAAAATAAAAAAAAATTTATATGCAAAATTTCTGATTTATTTATATAGAAAATATCGGGTTGTTACATTCACCCTCCCTTATAAAGATTTCGTCCCCGGAATCACCGTTTTAAAACCTATACATACCAGGGTACATAGCATACACAATCATCACGAGTAGATCTCGATCAAAATTGATCGAACTGGTCTTTTAACTATTCAGCATAAAGCTTATCTATCTGCTTATACGAAAAATTAATTTCTAAAAAACTCAAATTCCTCTTTCAAAATAATTTATAAAATAATTTACTATATATAAGAAAATAATATATAAGAAAATAAAATCTGTTCGAGTAATACCTGGAGTTGCATCCCCGGCTGCTACAGTTTCTTGAATGATCATGTTGAAGACGCTTGCGGTTGATTTCGTTGGTTTGATTATTGATGTTGGTCCTGTCGTCGCCAATTTCCTTGCCTTCGGCCTTCTCCTTCTTGAACGGTCTTCCACCTTATACTCTATTGATTCACACTTAAAACACCTTTCTCATTCTTGGATTGGGACGATTCCAGATATATGTCCATTCCGCCCACACTTATCACATCACACAGATTTGTCCTTTATCTCCTTTCCTTTTATCGTATAGGTGACAAAACTATCTTTTGCCCCTTCGTTATCCTAGATATCACAAATGTTTCCATAAAGTCGTCATTGTTCTTCTAAATCATGGCGGCAAGATAATGGCCTTGAAGTCTTTGACGTTCATCGATCTATTATCCGGCCGATCTTTCCCGCGATCGGTATTTCGCTCGCATAGCTTGATCGTCCATATTCGCAAAATTTCAGACGGGTTCGGTTGTCTTCCGCCTTTGTTGATGTGTTCTTTCGTCTGTATTTCATTTTTGTCTCCTTGGCGGCATTATCACAATTTATTCTTTATTCTAAGCCTTATCGTATACATATAATCATATAACACGAAATTCTATATTTATCATGTACTCAAAATATTATATATTTTAAAAGTTTGGTTTTCTGCATTAACCAGTACTCATATAATTAACTACTATCTTTATACCAACTTATTTCATTAATCCCATATAAATTCATACTCATAACACTTGACATACCTTAACACATACTACTTTAATCATCCGATATCCCTTTGTGACTCAAAAGTCGGGAATCGCTGCCCCAACTTATATAAAAGTTAAGAATATTACCTTATACAGACATACCTATCATATACACAACATAGAATCATACATAGTAATACTAATACTAGGTATTTCTTACGCCTTCACTAATAATCAATTACTTAGTAATTGATATAGTCCCATTATCCTCAATAATCCATTCACGACTAACTATACCAAGTTCGTCCAACTTACCATACATTATGAATTTTAGAACTCACCACAAACATATGAGTTTAAGAACTCGACATTGACCACATATTCTTTAACTATATTCTACCTATCAGTTATACTATCGTTTCAGGGTTCGGTACTACACTTTTCAAAATAATCACCTCTTTGAGGTAGCTTTCAATGTGAGCCTCTAATTCAGCTATTGGCTTTGATATTGGCTCGGTTATGGAGGTTGACTTCTTCTTTATGATTTGAGGCTATCCTAATCCTTTTCTATCTGACATCTACACACCTAAGTTATCCTGATTATCAACTAATATATACACACAGCAAATAATAGTTTTATATAAGTTATCTTTTATTTTGTTTGACAATGAACTAGTTCAATTCATCTCCTTTTTAAACTCTATATGAGTTATTTATATTTTCAACGTTTCCCTCTGTTCCAAGGTTATAGCCTATGGTCTAACCCACCTAAGGTTTTTAACCCTAAGCTCTGATACCAACTTGTAAAGCCCCCAAACTCGGGTACTTGAAACCCGAACTCGGTGCTTCACGATACCATTTCTATGAGCGGAATAATACTAATAATAATAACAATAATATAAATATCAAACTTATCTTACATTTATCAGAGTCTAATCCCAATTACGCAACCTTTACTATAATTCTTTACATGATATATGATACATATCATTGTCTATATATTGTCTAACTATTACAAAAGATACCATTAAACATGTTCTGTTTGCTTTCCTTTTCACTTGTTCTTGTTTGAACCTTCGAGTTGTTCATGCTTAGCTGAAAACATTTAAATTTAAGCAAGGGTGGTGAGCATTTGGGTGCCCAGCAAGTAATAACAATTAGAAATATAAGTAGCTAAAAGAAATAAATATTTTCTTTGTACATCACTTCTACAACGAATTTATAGTTGTGAAGTAAACTGAACCGATAATAATAACATAACAATTCTATCTTCAAATTTTGAAACTACATATTGACTATATATGAGGTTTAGTTGACATATTATGAATATTGTTTTTAGTTTTCGATAAGGTTTAGCAGAACTTCATCTGCAAACCGTCATAACTTACGGGCTTTAGGTTGTACTTCCCATGGGCCCTGTATTGATCAATACTACATTGCTAGAACGATATTATCGTTCATCCTTTGTCTCGCTGCCAAGATAAAAATTTTCCGTGATCGGGATGTTCATATTTTAGTCCGAATCAACCAAAATAATTTGATTGGATACAAAAAGGTTTTAACTTATTCAACGATATTTACGAATATGTGTCTAGTGGGTCAAATAGCTTGACGATAATTTATATATATATATATATATATATATATATATATATATATATATATATATATATATATCAACATGTGATTAAATATAATGATTATCCAAGTGGGGACACTTGTGTAACCATGTTTAGAAATTAACGAACAGAATATATATTTGAATTACCATATACTAACATGTTGATAAACAATGATCGGATATAGAATATAACACAATTGGGTTAATAATATAATATAATAATAATATAATTCTGAAACTTCTTACTCATGTTCATTGCATAAAAAAAATGCAAAGGTAAGATACTTACCTGATGCGCTGCTTACAGATCGTAACTTAGTTCTATCTTTATATAACACCTATCAGTAATAAGATCATTTGATCGAATAGAATAACATACTATAACACATAGCACTGCTTATTGCAGTCAGCACATATGTGACACCCCCAAAATAGGTATACATCACCTATTCTGAGTTGTCAATACATGGTACAGAAACAACTACAACTTTATTATTACAACAGTAAAACTGTGAGTTTGAATACAAATATTATCTTCTAGACAATATCTATACTCAAATAAATCCTCATCACATTTATTGATACATTATTTTACAAAAATGGTGAGGACTACTAAACAATCCTTTCTAAAACCTTCATTCCATACCACAGGCTAATTTGCTTCGCTATATTCTCGCCTCCCGAGAAAAATGGAACAAAAAGGAAAAGGGTGAGCTCAACTAGCCCAATAAAAATATTATGACTAAGATAATATACAACAAATTACCGTTAGTCTTCAACAGGGAAAAATCTAATAGAATACAATAGACAACAAATTTTAAATCAATATTCGCAATGAAATAATAATTCATTAGAAGAGTTAAGTAGAGAATGCAAACTACTATCTTCTATGTATGAATTTAAAAGTTCATCGCTCTATCTTTTATCCCCAGTAACATCAATCAATATACATCGGAATCAAATATTCATCTTTGCACTCTGAGCCAAAGATATTCATCGATTGGTCATGTTCATCTAAATACTTGTTCATCTTTGCACCACTGGGCCAAAGATATTCTTCAGAAATCATTCATCTTTGCACTACAAAGCCAAAGATATTCCATAATATCATCATTTAAGACCAAGAAGATGATGAAAATATTTTTAAAAAAGCGAATCCAAAGTGAAACAAAATGACAAGGATTAAGGATTAAGGATTCGTACTTTGTTTTATTCACGCCCAAAAATACCTCAAAAATAATCGCGCAGTGGTGTAAAATTCAAGAATGATCAAAACATGGATACAATCAAAGCTAGTATCCGAGAATAGATATTTGGACAAAAGAAGAAATTTTATTTTTCTATGAATAGTCAGATATCGTGAATAGTCCGTATACGTGAATAGTAATCCGACACCAAAAGATAGAAATTCCACAAAAACATCTTCACGCTTCATTAATAGTACTCGTGAATAGTAACTCGTGAATAGTAACTCATGAATAGTAACTTCGTGAATAGTAACTCATGAATAGTAACTTCGAAGACATGAAAAAGTTCCAAATTTGATAAAAAGTTCCAACCAATATTTCAAAGATAATGATATTGAAGAAATAATATCATTTGAGAAGAAAATAACATCCCTTACCTCGAAAGATCAAGACTCTAAATTTAAACACAGGATATAAATGACTTGGACTTCAGACCAGTATAGCAATACTCAAAGTATACTCAAAATACTCACAAGAATACGCTCGATAATATAGAGAGAGAAAACTTCAGTTTCTGGTGTGATTTTCAATTCTAACCTAAGCACCCTATTTATAGGAAAATGCTTAGAACACCAAAGCAGAAAATTTAATAAAATAATAATATTTCTTAAAAATATTCAAGCCCACCTTAGAAATCTGATTTCAGATCATTTATAACACATGTGAGCCACTCAATTACAACAAAAAACGTTTTTCTTACAAAAAATATTTTAAACTCCAAAAATCAATTATTTCGGAGCTTCAGAACTTCAATAATTCATAATAAATAGCCCTTTCATCAGAAAATTCGAATCTCGCGAGTTTTTATAGGAAATTCAATTCTCTACAACTTTTGAAGAAAGTTTTCCAAATTCCAAATAGAAATTGACGAAATCCACAAAGCAAGCGATTTTACAAGTTATATAATCAAATTTCGATCAATAAATGGGGTCCACCGACATGTTTAACATGTTTTAAACATTTATTGCAACAAAAATACTCTTCCTCCTCGTATACTCATATATCCCACATTCGTTGTAAAAATATCACCATTATTATATTATTAAAATATAATAATATATTTAAATGAATTATTTTATCAGAAAAAGATAAAATTTCAATTTTCAACAATTGTCACAATAAAAATTTTCTCCATCTATATCCACATAAAATCAATATTTTTCTCATCATATGAATCAATAATTAATTATTCACAAATAATATTACAGAATCACAATATCGATGAAACTGCATAGCGGTTCAGAAAGAGGGGCTTTCAATAAGAATTTCTTCTTCTTCGCGCGCAATTAGGTGACCAAACCTCTCCTTAGATGTAACTTTCTAGACATTGCCAATAATGTTATCTAATAATATTATTAGGATAATATGAATTATTGCTTCAATAATGAAAAATCTTGTGTAATGACAATTATTGAAACAACAAAGAATATAAAATATCAACGCAAACAATTATTAACTCAATAAAATCTTCGAGCAATAATTACTGTAACCATTATTGAGTAGTGCCTTCAATAATTGGTGCAATACTGTAAATCTTCTTGTGCAACAACGCCAGACATCGTGTTTTAACCACGGGTATTCCAGCGGTGTTAATGGTAATAACTACGTCGTTATTTAAAACAACTTATATTTGTCGTTTTCTTCATTCATCCAATTTTTCAGTTATGGGGCCCACACATGGTCTTGCTGTCGTACGAATATTCCCAACAAAGACGAATATTCCACGACCAAACGAATATTCCCAGCGATAATGAATATTTTATAACCACTGCTTATTTTGAAATATTTGCGTATTTAACCCTTAACTATCCACATTAATCAAATCAACCCTTACTATTTCAAAATAATAAATAAAGGAAATTCCTTTTTATTTAAAAATTTCGGGGTCTTACAACATAACCTAATCACATTGTCACATATGTTTAACAACCATTGAATCACAAATAAACACATATCTAATTAAATTATCTAAGTCCAGATCAATTGTCGGTGTACCGACGGCTTTATCGGGTAATTATCGAGTCTAAGACTCTATCCTGTAGTTCAATATCTGCAATTATCAGTCATATTATTTTTAAATGAATTATATTAATTTTTAAATATTTATTATAATTTATCATAAATTTTCAAAAACCGGAATCATAATTAAATGATTTAAATATTAAACAACTATATTATCATTAATATTTAATTAATATTAAACCATTAATGAACCCGTTTCTAAAATATTAAAGTTATTTATAATAACTTAAAATACTTTTAAAGTATTAATATTACACTTTAATAATTTTTAAAAGAATTAAAATTATTTTTAAATATTTATCATTAATATTAAAGTATTAATGCATTATTTATCAAAATATTAAAAGTCCTTAATCATAACTTAAAATATTTTTAATTCATTTATATCCTTTTAAATGATTTCTAAATAAATAAAACCATTTTAAACTATTTATTTAATATAATTATTAAATAAATCTAATATCATTAATATTAAATTAATATCATTACTATTAAATTATTAATGAAATTATCCTTTAAATATTAAAAGTTATATTTTATAACTTAAAATATCTTTAAACACTTTATTTTCATTTAAAATAATTTTCCTAATATTAAAATCATTTTTAAACTAATTTATTTAACATAATTATTAAATAACTTTAATATCATTTAATATTTAAATATTAATATTTTTCATGACAAAATATCAAAAGTCATATTTATAACTTAAATATTTTTATAACCTTTAAATCATTAATTCAATTTTTCATCATTTATTTAATACATTTATTAAATAACTTAAATATCATTAATATTAATTTATTAATGAAATTCCATCACAAAATATCAAAAGTTATCAAAAATAACTTAAAGTATTTTCTTATACCATAATATAATTTTAAATGATTTTTCATGTATTAAAATCATTTTTAAATAATTTATTTAATATTATAATTAAATAAATTAAATACTTTTAATATTCCAAAAATATTAAATATTTATGAAATATATTCAAAATAATTAAAAACAAATTTTTGAATTTTAAAATAATATTTAATAATTTATTTTGTATTTTTAATAATTAAAAACTCATTTTTCTATTTATTTAATAAAAATAATAAATTTTAGAAATAAACTGTCACTAAAGGACCCTATAGCGACGAAACTGTCGCTATAGGTGTTCTTGAGGTGTTCTTCATGCAACCCAGATCACCATGTCAGTGTCGAGGGTGCTAGGTTTGACCAAGTATAACAATCATATCATGATGTATCTAGTCTATCTATTGATCACAGTGTGTAAAACTAATGTAATACTATACGATGCAACAACAAACACGAATAAACAACATAAAACGAAAGAGATCTGAGCCTCCAAAAATCATGTCAGAGTTGTTCTTCATTTCTGGGTTGCCCAGAAATGAAAACGATCGCCTCTACTGAGCTTCTACAACGAGAAATTCTGGTGATTGTTTAGTGATATAAAACTTGCAGTGTGTAGCCCACATGCAACGTAAGAGATATATTACAAACCATATACAAAACAATCACAGAATCAAAAGATTCGACTTGGCCAAAGCGTGTCGGAAGGTATGTTTTCGTGTTTACGGAAATTCCAGAAAATGCATTCGTGACCGTGTGTCCTGCTTTGACCACTTATTACATTCGATCCATTAAGGATTTAAGAGATATAAATACCAGAATCTAAAGTCCAGGTTACAGGCTATAATCTAGTTAGAAAAACAACATCAAACTATCAACTTCAAAGATCTTGTCAGACGCTGAAAACCCATTTTTGGGTTGCCTAGAAACTTGCAAGTCATGGCCGGTCAACGCAGTTTGACCTTCCATAACTTGCAATGTACATATTATCTAAGCCTCATTTCAAGCCCAAATCAAAGAACACATATCAGACTACAACTACAAACTTTCAAAACACAAAAATAAAATACAGACAGAGATCTACAAGGCCTGACATTTGGTTGTCAGAACACATAGAAAAATTTTCCAGATTTTTTTTAAATGCCAAATCGAGCCTCTAGATGTTATGGATCTAACATCTAGCAACCCAGATCATCATTATACATCACTAACAACATATTAAAACACATAATCATAACATCTAACGGTGGATCAAAGGTCAGATTTTTCGATTAGGGTTTATACCTTTATGAACTAATTCTTGATTCTGACTCCTTGATCTGTTTTTGGTAAATGTGGGGCTTGTATATAGGACTGGTATGCAACAAAAATTCGTGGGTTTTGGAAGAGAGAGAGAGAGAGATGGAGTATTTGAGCAAAAATGAGCTAAGTTATTACACTTTCTCTCTCTTGATCAATATATATATATATATATATATATATATATATATTGCATACAATGAATTGGCTGAATTAAGTGGTTGAACTGTTGTCATTTGAAGTCAATGGAGTTGTTGGATTTGGTCACCAACTTCTCCTATTGTCAAAACCTATGGCTAGCTTCAATTATACAAGAGGGGCAAAATGTTCTTTTGATTTTCCAATTTAATGGAACTTTGGTAAATTGTCAATCCCTTGGAGTTTAGGGTTTGGGTTAGAGTTTAGGGTTTGAACCCATTAGGGAAAAAATAATTTCTAGAATTTACAATTTAGGGTTTGCACAAAAATAAATAAATAAATAAATAAATTTTAGTTTTCTAAAAATTTGAAATTAGGGTTTCCTAATTAATTAGGTTTCCTAATCACATAGACTTGATAATTAGGTTTATGTTTTACTAATTATCATTAAGCGTGCCTAGTTAGCAATTTGGGTTTACAATTAGCAAATTTAGGGTTTATAATTTAGAAAAATTAATAATAAGGATTTATACCCTTTAAAAAAATTAGGGTTTTAAAAACAATTAAGATTCTTCCTAACTAGGGTTAATATCTTTAATACTGGTCATTACAAACATTATCATGATTACATAACTACATAACAAATTTTTAAAGTCATAAATGGCCTTTGAATTAGGGTTTCAAATCAATTAGGGTTTAATTATAATTTAAATATTAGGGTTTCTAATATAAATATTAGGATTTCTAGAAATTTAATATTTCTAACTATTAATTAGGGTTTACCTAATTAATCATAGAATTATATAATACACACATAAATCGCATAACATATTTATATAACAGTCTTGAACTCATAATTGAGTTTTAAATTAGGGTTTCCAAATTTAGAAATTAGGGTTTTAAATTATTAATTAGGGTTTTCACATAATAATTAGGGTTTTCCTAATTAAAATTAAATTCTAATAATACATGTCATTATTTATATAACACAGTGACTTAACAGATTTTAAAGTCTTATTTGACTGCAAAACTAGGGTTTATCAGTAACACTAGGGTTTGGTCATAATACACCATAATTGACCAACCATTATCGGTCCCACAAAATACAATACATATTTATAAAGATTGAAAAATTCAAAATATAATATTATTATATTATTATTCTTATCCATTGATAAAAATCCAAAATTAGGGTTTGGATTCCATATATCGATTTATTCTTCATATATAACATTATTAATTAAGTTAAAATAATTAACTTAATTAATCTTGCATAAATTCATATAATAAAATAAACAATTATTATAATAATTCTAAAAATCATTTCATATATTATTTAAATAATATATAATCATATTTTTATAGAAAATAATTAATAAAAACATTTTCGCTATAAAATTAATTATTGTAAGAATAAACTTTATAATAGTCAATAATTCTAAAATAAAATTATTTATAAACAGTCATGTAATAAATATATTTTTATTTATTACATAATTACATACATACATTATCTTGTACAAATCCTCATCCTTTAAATAAAAAAAAATTGTATGCAAAATTTCTGATTTATTTATACAGAAAATATCGGGTTGTTACAAATGATGAATAAGTTGTGTTGATTAAAGATGAAATTGATAGTTCCATTGTGTTGGGATTATTAGTGTTAGTGGAAATCGACATTTATTTCAATAATAATTGATGTCTGGAGGTTATATTGACCAATCGGGTAATTAATCGGATAAATGAGCAATTAATTGCTATTATTTCACATGCTTATAACTATTTGTTCACATGTGTGTACTATTGATTCACATTCATGTACTATTAGGGGAGGTGGTGCAAGATTGATAATACTTGCATGACTAAATAAAAAATGGAGGTATAGATGAAGGTAGTATACTGTAATTAGTTTTTTCACATGATTATACTATTAAGTCACATGAATGAACTATTAATTCACTTATTTACTATTAGGGGAGGTGGTGCAAGTTTGATAATACTTGCAGGACTAAATTAAAAATGAAAAAAAAGAGGAAGGTATTATACTGTAATATTTCGAGCCCCAAAACGTGCAATTATCGAAACTATATTTTTCTATAAATAGAAGCTCATTCTTCATTCATTTCTCACCAATTCACTAAAGCTATAGAGCAATTATTATAGAGAGAAATTATAGAGAAAAAGAAGAAGAGAAGTCTGCTACCTCACTATTCTAGTATCCAGTTATCTTCTAAGGTAAGGGGTTATTATTCTTTCGTATTCATGAAGAGGGTTATTTTCTTTCAATACTCGTAAGGGTTGTTATTCTATTCCTTATTATTATGTTGAAATAACATGTCTATGCAAAGTACCGCATACATGGTGAAATTCTTCTGTTATTCCATTCTTTATTAGTCTGTTGGAATAACTTGTTTGTGCGGTCTATCGCATGCCTGGTGAATTCTGTTGTTATTCCATTCTTTAGTATTCTGTTGGAACATCCTGTCTATGCGGATTACGCATGACCTAGTTCCATTCTTTATTATTCTCGTTGGAACATCTTGTGCATGCGGATTACGTATTTGATTCGGTTCCATTCTTTATTATTCATTGGAATAACTCATGCATGCGGATTACGCATGCTCGGTGAATTCATTATTCCATTATTTATTATTCATTGGAATAATGCATCACATGGATTACCGCATGGCGACAAAAATCCATTTGCGGTTTCATATATTCTATTATACTCAGTTGATTAAAGTTTTGGCTTCTATACTCCACGAAATTAGTGGAATATCTTTGATATTTGCGCTTCATCCAATATCTTTTCATGGAAATATTCTTTTGAGCATTCTTGAATTTTACTCCCACAAGCGCAAAGATCATGTTGACAATTTGGGCGTTATTGATTTACGGATAAATTAAATTATAAATCTTTACAAATTTATCCTTGAACTTGTTTTCTTGAATTCTTATATCATTGTCATCATCCTCATATTTTATAATATGTTGAAAGTCATCATGGCTTTGTAGTGCATGGATGGACTTGGTATGATTATGACCGAGGATTATTCGGTATAATCATGACCGTAATGTTACAAATGATGTGGTAAAAGTCCTCATTGGCCGTAGTGCATTGATGGACAGTTGTTGGCTCATGGCCATTGATGAATATACGAATATCCTTGGCCCGTAGTGCATGAATAATTTGTGGTCGTGATACTAATGAATATCTTTGACCGTAGTGCAGGGATGATGTGGTTTATTTATTAAGTTGAGTCTCAGTGATAAAAGTGATGAAAAACCTTTTAAATCATAGAAGATAGTAGATTTTATTCTCTACTTGACTCTTCTAATGGATTGCTTGTTACATGATTAAACTTGATGTTTATTATATTTTATCAGTTTAACACTGTTGAAGGCTAATGATAATTTATTCTGCATTATCTTAGTTATAATATTTCTTACTGGGCTAATTGAGCTCACCCTTTCATTCACTATTCTCTTCAGGAAATGAGAACGTAGTCGGGACTAGTCGGGGAACGGAGTGACGGTCCAGATGATAGCATTAATAGTCCTCACTATTCTGTTAAATAGTGTGACAATAAATGTAATAAGGACTCCATTGAGTGTGGATATTGTCTAGATGACAATATTCTTACTAAAACTCTTAGATTATGTTTTGTTGTATTTTACACGACTGTTGTATAATTAAGTTGTATTTAAATTTTGTACCATATATTTGACGACTCAAGATGGGTGATGTATACCTATTTTGAGGCGTCACGATTAATATCAAAGCTTAGGATATGATCCCCTATTTGAGATGTGAGACAAGAACTAGAGAGGAGAGGCGGGAATTCCTTCGCTAGTATGACCTACCTAAGTTTATTTGGTATTTAATTGGTCGTTCAGAGTATAAGGATAATATGTGATATATTAATTAACCCTTGTTTTATGGCAGTATTTAAGAATGGCAGCTGAGAACGTTAACAATGGAGTGAATGAAATCTTGGAGACACCTCTAATCACCAACCAGGATAATGTGATGTCAAGCGAAGAAGGAATTATAGACATTCATGTGGTGAGTGAAGAATTGATAGTTGCACCCGAGATAGTCGCAGAGGTTGCAGCTGAGGGTGAGGAAGAAGAGGAACCTGAGGAGAATTTATTAGAAGAATTTTATGATCGAAATTTAGAATTGCAAAATCGTATTCATGAGTTAGAAGAGTAGAAGTCAAGAAAGCAAGAAAGGTCGTGGAGCAAAAGGATGCAACAATTCAAGCTTGTGTTACCCGATATGTGATGCTTGAACAGAAGCACTCTTTGGCAGAGTATAAGATGATAAAGATGGAATCTGAGCTGAAAGAAGAAACAACTGAACGAGTGAGAATGAGTGATGCATGGGTAAAAGTCGCACGACGCGTTGATATTGTGGAAAGAGATGTCCGGTCTAAGAAGGCTAATATAGATGATATGTATTTCTCTTTTTGGACAGCAATTGAGAGAACCCAACATCGTGTTTTGAATTACCATGTACATTGCGGTCAACCCCAATGTGATATGGATCGAAGATTAATGATTCAGATCATGAAACAGGAGTACGATGAAGCAGTTGAGGGTGGAATATGCCCTATAGAAAAGTCAATTTCAACGGTAATGATGACACCAAATGCTGCCCAAGACAAGTCAAAGTCGGGTAGTTCAAGGGAGAGCGGTTGTCATAACTTCCCAACAAGCGAGTAACCCGAACGAAGTTAGCACGGGTTAGTTAATTATAAATTATTGCGAAGTCTATACCTTATTAGATACCGGTTCTACCCATTATTTTATCTCTCTTGCTTGCGCTCAGCGTTTAAATTTAACCCCAGAGAAGTTAGACTTTGACTTATTGGTTGAAACTTCGTTAGTAGAAACCTTCGTTACCTCCACTGTTTATAAATCATGTTGATTCAAATCGACACTTTCACGTTACCTGTCGATCTTATTTCTTTGAAAATACTTGCCCTTGATGTGATTTTAGGAATCAATTGGTTAACTACTCATCATGCTTTTCGTAAGGTTGTTAGCTTTTATATTCTTAACCAACCTATTATGCGAATTTAAGCAACCAAACCACTAAAGCCAATCACTATTATATTAAGCCATAAGTAAAGAGCCCTGAGCCTTTCTCTGGTGACTTCCAAGTCTTGGAATACACCGAAGCTAGAATATCCGTAGGGGACGTCGTGAATAACGATGGCAAGTTGATAGGTATCAATGTGACGTGTTATCCAAGTCTTGGATGAGAGTCACATTTTGAATGATATTTCTATTATTAATAAATTTCCTGACGTATTCTTGAAGACTTCTTAGCCTACCCCTAGAGCGTGAAATTGAATTTTGTATTGACCCCAGTAAAAAACCCTTAAATATTTCTTCAACCAAAACGAACGTATAATGTGCCAAAGATGTTGGCTCGAGCTGTTGAAGATTACGACTATACCATTCAATGTCATCGTGGAAGAGCGAACATGGTAGCTGACGTATTGAGTAGAAGATCGTATGCGTTTACGAGTGTGATGTTGTTAACACAAAAAAAAAATCAATTTCGTATAACTTACAAATGACGAAGATAGAGTTAAAGGCTCTAAGGACCCATGTGGTGATATCAAATATACGAGTAGAATCGACTTTAATCGATAAAGTTAAAGTCGTGCAAGCTACATACTCAGAGCTGATGAATGTGAAGAAGAAGATTCAAGAGGGCGTTATTCTAAAAGCAAGAATCGATGAAAAGAGGAAATCTCAACCATCGATTTTATTGGCCCATTTGAAATCCTCGATTGAGTAGGAACTGTGACCTATAGACTCGTTTTAACGCCAAGTATGTCGTGTGTTCATAACATTTTTCACATATCTATGTTACGAAAATAGAGAATTTATGGCTAGAGAATCCTATATAGAGTATATGCATATTTTTTTGATGAGGGATTTGATAATTGGTAATGATATCTTATGAGTATGGCATTTTTGAATGATTAAATGCATTATATGGTAAAGCGTAAACAATTGAGATAAATTGTTTATAAATTTAAGAAGTGATTAAAATATTGTTATAATATTAATGATATTAGATTATGAGATTATTAAGTGATTGATAACATGGGGATATTCTTGAATCTGGATAAATTATATTATAAATGTTTAATATTTATCCTTTATCTCATTTGATTGATTCTTTATATCATTATCCTCATGTTTATATTATGTTGAAAGTCATCGTATTTTTGTGGTGCATAGATGGACTTGGTATGATTATGACGAGGGATTGTTAGGGTATAATCATAATAGTAATTGAATACACGATTATCTTTGGTAGTAGTGCATGGATAATTTGTGGTCGTGATACTAATGAATACACGATTATCTTTGGCCATAGTGCATGGATAATTTGTGGTCGTGATACTAATGAATACTACGATTATCTTTTGGTAGTAGTGCATGGATAATTTGTGGTCGTGATCTTAATGAATACACAATTATCTTTGGCAGTAGTGCATGGATAATTCGTGGTCGTGATACTTAATGAATATCATTGGCACGTAGTGCGAGGATGATTCGATGATATGGATTAATTATTGGTGAGTCTCGATAATGAAATATTAATTCATGGATGTGGTAAAAGTCATCTTTGGTAGTAGTGCATTGATAGACTTGGTATGATTATGACCCACGAGTATTCGGTATAATCATAATCAGTAATTGAAAAAACACGGATATCCTTGGCGGTGAGTGCATGGATAATTCGTGGTCGTGATACTATTAAGTTGCGCCTCAAAGATTATTGGTTTTCAGTTGTATATCTTTAGCCTGTAATGCAAAGATGAATTGTTAATGAATATTTTTGGCGGATTGCGAAGATGAATTTAATATTTTTAACGATAAAGGTATTCAAGGTATCCTCACCTCTTATCATACCAGTATCGTACCCTAATTTCGAGGCGCTAAATTCCATAAGGAGGGAGATTGTGAGACCCAGATTTTATCAATAAAGATTTAAATTTTGTCGAAATAATTTTTAATATTATGGTGTGAATTTGAGATAATATTATAGTTGTGGGTAGTATTTATAAATTTTGCAAAGTATGCAAGTGGTTATATTATATTCGATTGGTGGGGAATATTCGGTTTAGCATGGAATATTCATACAACTACTCAATCATTGGTGGACCCTATAATGTAAATTATTGCCGGATTGAAAACGACAAAAATATTTTATTGAAATAACGGCGAGAAGTTTTACCGTTGATATTGTTGAACTACTCGGTAGTAAAAGAAACACGAATACGTGTGGTTGCATAAGTAGCACCACGGTATTGATTATTGATGCTTATGTGAGAAGTCACTCGGTTTGATTCCATTATTATCGATTAATAATATGAATTATTATAGCGATAATGACGTTTTTGTTTTATTCGTATTATTAACGTAATAAAAGCGAAACATCTTTGATATAAAAAGCAGAATACTTTATTAAAGTTATTCTATAAATAGAATATATTATATTTTATTATGCATAGTGTTGCATAGTGTTTTTGCATAGTGTTTTGCATAGTGATGCATAGTGTTTGCATAGTAAAATGTTTTATATAAATAGAATATATGATATTTTATTTAAAAGATTTTGCTTTAAATATGGACCGTCGATTAAAGTAAATCAATGCGGACCGCTCATGGATTAATTACTATGCATTCTATTTTCCTATAAATAAGCTCATTCCTTCATTATTTTCTTACGAATTCACTTTGAAACTCTAGAGAGAGAAATTATAGAGAGAAGCTTATAGAGAGAAAATCTATAGAGAAAGAAGAAAAGTATTCGCTACTTCATTTTTCCAATATTAGGTCTTTCTAAGGTAAGGATATTATTTGTTGTACCGTAAGGGGTGTTATTCTTTCTTATTCATGAAGAGAACACATTATTCCATTCATTATTATTACATTGGAATAACTGTGTAAAAGTGGCATACCCTATACATAACCTTGTATCACGGCAGATACCTATACTTGGTGAAATCCTTTATATTATTCCATTCTTATTTATTCATTGGAATAACTTGTATCTGTGAATCCCCTATACTTGGTGATCTTCTTACATTATTCCATTCTTTATTATTACATTGGAATATCACATGCGTGTGTTTTACAGGACTTTGGTTCCATTGTTTATTATTCGCATTTATTATTCATTTGGAATATCACATTCGTGTGTTTTACAGGACTGGTTCCATTGTTTATTATTCAAACATTTATTATTACGTTGGATCATCTGCTTCAATTGTGAATTTCACGACCGGTTCCGTTATTATTATTACATTGGAATAACCCGCACTCATGCGATACATCGCGTACATGGTGATTTCTTTTGTTATTCCATTCTTTATTATACCCGGTTAGTTAAAACTTTGACTTCTATACTCCATGAAATTAGTAGAATATCCTTGATATTTGCGTTTCATCCGATATCTTTTCATGGAAATATTCTTCTCGATCATTCTTGAATTTTACTACTCTGAACAAATATCTTGTTGACAATTTGGACGTTAATAATTCTGGATAAAATAATTCTTGAACTTGTTTTATTGAATTATTATGTCATTGTCATCATCCTCATGTTATATTATGTTATCTTTGGCTTACGATGCATAGATGAACTTAGTATGATTATGACCGAGGATCATTCGGTATAATCATGACTTGATATAAATGATGTGACAAAAGTCCTCGGTGGCACTGTAATGCGATGATGGATAGTTTTTGGTATGATTATGACCAGGGTGATTGGTATAGTCATGACCATTGATAATTTGATGAAAATCCTTGATCGTAGTACGGGGATGATTAGATATTGTGGTTTATTCATTAAAGCGAGTCTTAGTGATAAAATTGATGAAAAACCTTTTAAAACCTAAAAGATAGTAGACTTTATTTTCTACTTGACTCTTTTAATGGATTGCATATTCATTGCCGCATTAAACTGGTTGTCTATTGTATTTTATCGGTTTAACATTGTTGAAGACTATTGATAATTTTATACGCATTATCTTAGTCATAATATTTCTTCTTGGGCTAGTTGAGCTCACCCTTTCTTTCTTTGTTCTCTTAGGAAATGAGAACATATTTGGGGACGAGTCGGGGAGCGGAGTAATGGTCCGGAGGATAGCATTAGTAGTCCTCACTATTACGTGAAATAGTGTGATAATAGTTGTAATGAGGACTCCTTTTGAGTTTGTATAATATCTAGTAGACAATATTTGTATTCAAACTCACGGTTTATGTCGTATATTATACCATGCACGTTATATTAGTAAGTTGTATTTGAATTTATGTACCATGTAAGTGGCGACCCAAGATGGGTGACGTATACCTAATTTTGGGGGCGTCACAATATCTCTCATATTATTGATTCAATTATTGTCACAGTATCATCTGCATAATATTTATTATTATTAAATCAATAATTGAGACGACAAAGTTATTCATATTATTATTTGCAATATTGACAATGTCTAGAAGTTCTGTCAAGGAGAGGTTGGGTCACCTAATTGCGCGCCAATAAGGAGAAATCCTTATCTGAAAGCCCCTTCTTTCCTGGTAACGACCTGGTTGTTAAATATTGTGAGTGATAATATTAATGATGAATAAGTTGTGTTGATTAAAGATGAAATTGATAGTTCCATTATGTTGGAATTATTAGTGTTAGTGGAAATCGACATTTATTTCGATAATAATTGTTGTCTGGAGGTTATATTGACCAATCGTGTAATTAATCGGATAAATAAGCAATTAATTGCTATTATTTCACATGCTTATAACTATTTGTTCACATGTGTGTACTATTGATTCACATTCATGTACTATTAGGGGAGGTGGTGCAAGATTGATAATACTTGCATGACTAAATTAAAAATAGAGGTATAGTTGAAGGTGAATAATATGTTGAAAGTCATCTGTGGCCTGTAGTGCATGGATGGACTTGGTATGATTATGACCAAGGATTATTCGGTATAATCATGATAGTAATGTTACAAATGATGTTGTAAAAGTCCTCATCGTCCGTAGTGCATTGATAGGCGATTGTTGGCATAATCATGACCATTGATGAATATCTGAATATCCTCGCCCGTAGTGCATGGATAACTTGGGGTCGTGATACTAATGAATATCCTTGGCAGTAGTGCGGGGATGATGTGGTTTATTTATTTATTGTTTGAGTCTCGGCGATAAAAGTGATGAAAAACCTTTTAAATCATAGAAGATAGTAGATTTTATTCTCTACTTGACTCTTCTAATGGAATGCTTGTTCATTATGATTAAACTTGATGTTTATTATATTTTATCGGTTTAACCTTTGTTAAAGGCTAATGATAATTTATTACGCATTATCTTAGTCATAATATTTTTCTTTGGGCTAGTTGAGCTCACCTTTTCTTCCTTTGTTCTCTTTGAAATGAGAGCGTGGTAATGGGACTAGTCGGGGAACGGAGTGACGGTCCAGATGATAGCATTAGTAGTCCTCACTATTCTATTAAATAGTGTGATAATAAATGTAATGAGGACTCCATTGAGTGTAGATATTGTCTAGATGACAATATTCTTACTAAAACTCTTAGATTATGTTTTGTCGTATTTTACACGACTATTGTATATTTAAGTTGTATTTGAATTTTGTACCATGTATTTGACAACTCAAGATGGGTGATGTATACCTATTTTGGGGGCGTCACAACCAAGATATTTTTTGGATGAATCGTTCAGACACATTCAGAGTTTAAAAATTATAAAACAAACAGTTTGAATGACTTAATCGGTTAGATTCAGAGTCATTCAAATGTAAACAAATAGCCCCTAAGTAAAAGACAATGTATAAGACATGTTTGATAAAATGATAAAATGTTTGATCTTCGCCTGGGTGATGTGTTATTTAGCATGTTTATTACAAACAGTTATGCAACGAAAGTTTGAAATAAAATCATATTCTCTACTATGTACTACATATCATATATGTGACTCACAAATATAGTAATTGGTCAGTTGTTTTGGATTAATTTCATATGTTAATTCATTATTTAAACTAGCATGTGCATTGCACGGGTTATCAACTAGTAATTAAATTAAAAATATTAAAAGAGTGACATTACATTAGTAACACTCAATTTGTGAGTCTTCGACAAATTTATGTGATATGTAATCGTTCATTTTTTAAGCAAAATTTGTAGTCGTCTAATAATAGCAATAAGTCAATTTAAAATTAAAATATATATATATTTTATAACCACTATGTAAAATAAATTAAAATTTAAAAACAATTTTATTTGAAAAGCAATTCATACTTTACACGGGTCACTTAGCTAGTAAATATATAATAAGACAAAACTTAGTTTTTGGTATTCGTCTTTGGTATAGATCTGGAATTTAACTAGAAGTAAAAAAAAAAATTATTCTATCATATATTAATATAATTAATTTAACTAACTGAAACTTTCTTTATTATTATACAATAATTTATTTTTTATAATAGTCCTTTAGTTACTTAGTCATATAATAAATTTTAACTTAAAAAGCATATTTAGGATTTTAGTTCAAGTTTTTACTCAACTTTAGTCTCTAAATGACTATATATTCATTATTTCAACAACAATTATATTCCTAAATAACTCTATATTAAAAATATAAGAAAATATTACGAGTAAATAATAATATAGTAACAATTTATTTAGTTAATTAATTATATAATAGAGTTACGACTTAAACATTACGTTTAGACTTTTAGGTTTCCACTCAACTTTGAACTCTAAAATGCATATATAAATATGAAGGATTGAATATAAAACTAAATATTAAATTTTAAAACTATATAAGAATCTTATATTAAATTAAAAAAAATCACATTAGTAACACTAAATTATGAGTATTTGACAATTATATGTGATTTGTAGTCATTTTTTTGGTAAAAAATTGTAGTCATTCTAAAAATAATGGTAAGTCAATTTGAAATTCAAAAAATATATTTTATAAACATTATTTAAAATAAATTAAAAATACTTATATTTAAAAAAAATAATTCGTGCTTCGATGTAAGACCCCGACTTTTAATAAATAGAATTTAAATTTTTTTATAATTATTATGCTAGACAGGAAAGTGTTAAATTAATAAAATGATAAAGTTAAGGGTGGCATGTGTAAATTATAAAATAAAAAGTATGTCGAGAAATATTTGTTATGTCGGGGAATATTCGTTCTGTATGAGAATTTTTGGTAAAGTATGACGGCAACGAAACAATCAATCATTGGTGGGCCCCACAACAACAAAATTGTCGGATACCAAAAATGACAGAAATAACTATTTTAATAAAAATTGTCAATGGTACTATCACTTTTAACTGTTTAAATACCCGATGATAAAAGTACAGTAGCACATGGGTACTCTACAATAGCACACGACATTATATATTATCACTTGTATTATTGATTTAATAATTGTTACAGTAGAAATTGCATAGTATTTTAACTCGATAATTATTATAACTGCAATGTATTTCATATTATTGAACCAATAATTGTCATCGTAATAAGGGTAGTAATGAATTTTTTTGACATAAGTATTAAATAATTAGACATACTCATTATTTGAATAATGATAATATCTAGATATTAATACCTTAAATTATCGTATTATTATTATTATTGTGTTATGACTTTAAGTTACATTTAAGTTAGTAGATGTTAAGGTTATTGATCTATGTTATATTATTTGATAAAATCTATACATCTTAGAGCATTCACAATAATTTTTCCAATAGACTCTTTATCCCCACATTTGAAGAATATATATCAATAAATCAGTATCCAACAGTTTCTTTATCCTTAATAATTCTCTATTTTAATCCCTATATATGATTTGACTCCTCAGGGTGAGGGAATCAAAAGAGTGTTCCCTATTTATGTAAAATGACATTTCACATTCTATTTATTACGATTTTATGTTGGTTAAAAGATCTTATCTCACTTAATTGCTGATTTGGGTATGCCTATCAAATTCACTCATTTTTATTTTTTAAACAGAGGATTTAGAGAAGAAAGAGAACTATAAAAAAATTAAAAAACAGTCAAATTTTGATCTTGATCATTTTTGTAAAAAATATTACTACTAATTATAAATTTTATTATTTTATAATTAAAATAATGTTGTTTTAGTTCTCATAAACACATAATGATCATTGCGCATTTTGATTTCTAGTAATATCTATTTTTAAATTAAAATAATTGTAAATTTTAAATTCAAACAACAATTACTTTTAAATAAAAAATAGTTACAACGTTCAAAACATGATTTGACTGCTAGAACTTTCAAATTTTTAAATTTCAAATTTTAATATTTAAGGAATCAATATAAGGAACGTGTTGGGTACATAGTGAAAAAAATGAATCCATATCCTACAGAATGACCCAATAGCACTGCAGAGTAGGGATAAAAATAAGAAAACTGTTGTGAATGCTCTTAGTGAGGGTATTGAGATAATATAGAAAGTTCTGACGAGGACCGGGGTTGTCTAATTGCGCGCCATTAAAGTGTCATCTTTAAACGGAAAGCCTCCTTAATCCTGAGAATGATTTTATTATTGATACTGTGAGTCTCAAATAAATAGAGGTTTTGAATGATGGAATATTTATATTCAAAAGGATTTAGTATGAATAATTGATAAAGGTGAGAATAATTGATGAATGTTATAGATTAAAGAAAAAATGTAAATAATTGATAAAGGTGTGAATAATTGATAAATGTGTGAATAATTGATGAATGATATATATTAAAGAAAAGTGTGAATAATTGATAAAGGTGTGAATAATTGATGAATGATATAGATTAAAAAAAAGTGTGAATAATTGATAAATAAAATATTGAAAAGTGTTGATTAAAAATAAAGTGTGATAATTGATGTGTGGTAGATGTTAGTTAATTTTTTATTATAAATAGGGGGGCTTATTATAAGAAATTTCATAAATTTCTTGTTTATACTTCCTTCCACTCTCTAAAAATTTTTTAGTGTAAGTTTCTCTCTAAGGTGTTAAGCTAGCTTAAGTATTAGTGAATATTAGTTAGTGCAAGAATTATTCAAGTTGATCAATTTCATATAAAGCAGCATTTAGTCACGTACTAAGGTAAGAGATCATTTTCTTCTATACTCCTACATTTATGGTAAGAAATTATTATTCGTTTCTACAAACTTATCATTAAATGGTAAAAATTTCTTAAATGATTAGAATATCCTTAATAGTTTGTACTTCATCTAATATCGTTTAATCGAAATATTCATATTAAGTTTTAATCGTTATATTTGAAAGGTGAACCTTATATTTTCTTGAACTTTATATTCTTTCAAGAACTCAAATCAATTTTTTAGATATCGTGTAGACAATTTGGACATTATTGGATCCTGGACAAATTAATTTGTAAAACTTTAATGTTTATTCTTTATCTTATTATTCTGATTATTTCTATCAATTCAACATATCATTGATTTGTACTAATCATCAAAACTAAATTGTAGTTAATGTCTTTAGCCTGGGTGCAAATACAATATAATTGTTGAGTGAGTTTAACCTGTGTGGCTTACACGTGATGAAAAATCTCGTTGGCCTAGGTGCAAAAAGTAATTGTTAATTGACATGATCATGATCATTGGTGTTACAGTTAAATATCTTTGGCCTGGGTACAAGGATGAATCGTTGATTGGCATGATCATGATCATTGGTGTTACAATTGAATATCTTTGGCCTGAGTGCAAAGATGAATTAATCGGCATGATTATGACCATGAACTATTGATTGACATTATTATGAACAGAAATTGTGAATTTGTATAATTATGATCTTTGGTGTTACAGGCAAAGACAGATGGTGAAAGTTCTCTTTGGCCTGAGAGCAAAGAGGAACTGTTGATTGGTGTTACATCGATAAAATATTGATTTTGAATTTTTTTAATTGAAAAAGATAGTAGACATTATGATATATTTGACTCTTTTAATATATTGTTCATTCCGTTGCAGTTATTTGTTGAAAACTTATATCATCTATCATTGTTTATAAATATCTGATTTCTTACTGTTGAAGGCTATTGATAATTTATTTATCCTAGTACGATATTCTTTCTTTTGCTATTTACGCTATTTTTGTTTTACAATTCTTTTAGGAAAATGAGTGGAAAGCTGAAAAGAGCGAGTGAGAATGTAGTGATGGTCCAAATTAGTAGTTGTAGTAGTTCTTCATACATTAAAAAATAATGTAACAATAATTATACGAGAACTTAATATTTTAAGTCCGCTGTTAGGTGATTTGACAAGCTGACAGAATTCGACGTTAATTTATTTTAATATATTTCTTCATCAGTAAGAAAATATTATATCATGCTAAATGTTCAACCACGTACAAAATCCTTTAGATATGATTGTGCGTATCTTATGGTTCCAGAACCTCAAATTATTTGTTTCACAAAAAAAAATAAAAAATAAAAAATTCTCCTTTTAATTATGGTATAAAATGGCAAATTTAAATCAAGTTGGCCTTTGTAGTTTCATTGTTATGCCAGCCACCACTACTATACTATGAACTAGTCATTTTCAAGGGTAAACATTATATAAAGATATTTTTCAATATTTATAAATTTTACAAATAGGACTATTTTTGTAAAATGGAAGAGTGGTATTTTTTTTCCCATGGTTCATAGTTTTTTACTGTCAAAGGGGAGTTGTGAATTATGTAACAAAAAAAAAGCTAGTATAGATATTACCACTAGGCTATCACTTTGCTCGACCGACTCAAAATCTTGATTGGTTTGATCTTTGGTATTGAGAAGGTAAAAAACTTGACAAGGCTATATTAGTTTCTTAGTTTAAGATTAGAAATATGTCATGTCTGTATACACAAGTGAGGAATAATAAATGGTTCCAAAGGTTAAGAATATGGAAAAAGTTAATTTGTCATGCTGAATTTTGAGTACATAAAGAATTGAAATAGTAGTATTATATTAATCAAGATTAATATCTAAATAATTTTTGCACCAGCATTCTGAATACATGAATTATGTAAACAAAGTATTATGAAGTACCTGCTCATATTATTTCACCACAATTCCTTGGAATAAAAGTTCCAACCATTCTATCTACATCTTTGCACCAAATATGCTTATTTGAAGCTGTCCCAGAACTCTGTTCTGCAATTCTGGAAAAAAGAAGTAACAGAAACGAAGATCAGTGCTACCCAATAAAGATAGATATACCATCTATCACAGTTCACAGATAGATAGTATATGGTCATTTATGCACTCAATACTAAAAGAATCTAACACAAAAGGAATACGCCCCATGTCCGATACTCGCGCGGGGATGTTCGATATTCGGGCGGGGATGGGGAAGGGTGGGGTGGAATTAGGGTGGTATTACCTATGTGTGATCCAGACTGTCCTTTGACAGTATGTTTGATTATAAAATAAAAATTAAAAAAAAAAAAAGATGTAATGAAAATTAAGGGTGGTAAATACCATAAAGATGAATTATTAAATAGAAATAAAAAATATAAAAAATAATAATTTTTCACCTTAATCAAATACCCTCAGGCCTCAATTGGTGTATCAGGCTGCTTTTCTGGCATAGCATCCTGAAAAGCAGGTAGCTCTTCATATGCCGCATACAACCTTGATAGAAGAGGATAATCGGTCTGCATAAACCATTTAGCATATTAACAACATTTATAGAAACCTCTGCTTGTTGAGAGAAACTGTATTAAGAAAATTACAACCACTAAACTACAACCGACAAAGTACAACAATTATGGTGTGTATATTATGTAAACGAGCAAAATTCATAATATATATAAAATAAATAAATAAATGTATTTCTATTTTTAAAGCATTAGCACAAGAAATAATTTTTAAATGCAACTATGTAGAATTAGGAAGATATTTGATAATACATTTTTGTAATTATTTACATGTTATGCAATAATAAGAATACTGTTTTCCATTAAAGACAAAAGAGACTAACGAGTACCACTTCTATTATCTTTACAACTACTACAGAAGATTGATACAAACGGCATAAGTTCATTTGATAAGATTGATAGCTTAGAGAGCAATAAACTTCATGCACTGAAATTAACATCAAACACCTTCCCGAAAATAGGAAATTCTAGAACAAAGGCAATAAATTATGGACAACAATTTGAAATGAACAGATACATTAGCCTTGTGAATACGCAGGACCTACCATGTCAACGTTGAACCTTTTGATTGCGCCATGGATCTGGGGTGCCAGAAACAGATCAGCCTGCAAGTTAAGGAACAAGTTGGGATAATTAGCTTTTTATGCCATTGATGAAGTTAGGCAACTGATAACATGATAAGAAATGTTGTCTTTGGCCAAGTTATATCCGGTCAAATAACATCAAATATTCATTATCTGCTTTCGTAAGGACAACTGATGGGGACTCCCAAGTCAAGGACAACGAAGAGATTTTTTATATTTATTATTTGAAGTTTTTATTATGTTTAATACAAAAGTAGTTGATGTGATTTATATATTTTATTTATTAGTGGGGATTTAGGGATATTAATTAGTAATTAGGAATTTTTAATGTTTAGTAAGGGTATCTTAGTCTTTTAGTACTTTTATTATTCTCCAAGTAACATTAGAGTTTTGAGTCTGTTTAAATAGTGATGTAATCCCCACAAATCATTTAGACTACATTATATTGATATTGAAATTGATTATTTCATTCATACCGTAGATGTATCCTACCGTAGAGATATTTTATCCATCTTGGTGTTGATACGTGGAGTGGATACACTTGAGAGATCCTAGTGGTTTAAACGTTGAGTTTAGATCCTATAGTTTATTTTTCGTTAATTCTTCATCTTAAAAAATCTGTCTTGCATTATTTTGGTATCAAAACTTGAGGTTTCTCCATTAATTTTTCAGTTTATGGGAGATCTTGGGTTTAAAAAATAAAATAAAAGGCAGAAGTACTGTTCACGGACTGGATTTACTGTTCACTGACCGGAGTACTGTTCTTCGCCGGAGTTATTGTTCATCGAGGTTGTTCACTGGAAAAAATAAAGGGAAGAGGAGAAGAAGAAGGTTGCTCTGCCTTGCGCTGCTACTGCTGTTGCTATTCTCTATGGAACAAGAATCTCTAACTTATAAATATTTTGTCAAAATTACAGTTTAAACCTCATTGTTTTAGTAACTTTTCAATTTTAACCCCGTAAATTGTACACTTTTCACTTATACCCTTTTATCCTTTTTTAAATCAGCCCTACACTTTCTAAATTCATATTTTAGCCCCTATTTTTTATTTTATTTTCAATTAGGCCCTTAAGTTATCAAAAAAAATAGTTTTACTTTATTTATTATTTTATAACCCATTGTCTCAAACATCCAATGTCTCAAGCCACTAAAGAATTGATTGCCGAAGCAAAAGAGTTTTGGTTTCTTGCCAGTGAAAGTAACCGAATATACTACCTTATTAATACATGTGGTCATAGATATTTGAAACACAAGGAGGAAGAGCTTAGATGGGATATGATTGATGCACAAGATTACTTTGGAAAATTGGAACGTTGGTATCAAGATGAACAAAGAAAAGCTGAAACAAGGAAACGTCAACAAGCTGAATCAAGGAAACGTCAACAAGTTAAAGCAAGAGAACTTGAAAAGGCTACACAAAGAGTGATTTTTATATATTCTTCTATAAAAGATGACATATCTTTATTAAAAGATGACATATCTTCTATAAAAGAAGACCTTATTGATTTGCGGGCACATCTTCAAGCAAAGCAAGAGGATGTTTTAAATTTTGGGGCTACACAGTTGTGTCGTGTCCATGAAAATTCTTTAAGTTCCAAAAGTTGAACAAGAGATTATGTACGAGGAACAAATTGAGGAAACATTTAACGTTGCTTTGGAGTTATTCGTTACCGAGGAAAGAACGATTCGAGAAGTTGATCCAATCCAAGTTGACATTGTTGACTTCGTTGTTATAGAAAGCTTATTTTTAGCACCTTTGAATACGAAAGCGATGCTCTCATCAATTCTCTTTCCAAAAATTTTTGAGCCTTACCTCGTGATGATGTTGTCAAAGGTGTTCCAAAATGTTCTTCCGTTGTAGAGGAATTCATTGCTTATTCTTTCATTTTATATAACTCGAGATCGAGTTTTCTCCAACAAAAGGAGAGTGATGGGGACTCCAAGTCAAGGACAACAAAGAGATTTTTTATATTTATTATTTGAAGTTTTTATTATGTTTAATACAAAAGTAGTTGATGTGATTTATGTATTTTATTTATTAGTGGGGATTTAGGGATATTAATTAGTAATTAGGAATTTTTAATGTTTAGTAAGGGTATCTTAGTCTTTTAGTACTTTTATTATTCTCCAAGTAACATTAGGGTTTTGAGTCTCTTTAAATAGTGATGTAATCCCCACAAGTCATTTAGACTACATAATATTGATATTGAAATTAATTATTTCATTCATATCGTAGAGGTATCCTATCGTAGAGGTATTTTATCCATCTTGGTGTTGATACGTGGAGTGGATACACTTGAGAGATCCTAGTGGTTTAAACGTGGAGTTTAGATCCTAGTTTATTTTCCATTAATTCTTCATCTTAAATCTGTCCTATATCAACAACACAGTAATAATAACAATTACTGAAGAACTACATATCGACATAAGTTGGAAAGTCTAACTTTATAATCTCCATCCAAAAATGAGAGTTTCTATCTAGCTTCTCGACTTTCTATTACACATTAAGGTTTGTCTTGACACACTTGTATATAAAATGCTCCACGTTACATGTTTTAGTCTTATAATTTAATACTGGAAAGAATCATTTCGGGAAAAATGTACTTAATCTCATTCAAGTTGGCACGTTTTATGCAATAACCCATTGAAGTAAAAAAAACTGCAATTAGGAAACTAAACTATTAAAAACACTACAATTGTCTTATTCTATCAAATTAATCAAATGTCCATCCAAATTAATTTCTATTTTCCTACGTGGTCAACTAGAATAAAATGAAAAATGACATGGAAAAAAAATAAGTATCCAAATCAATTGACACACATGACCCAACAAGAAAGTTCACGTGAATGAACTAAAAAAAACCATCATCGATCCCAAAAGGTAAATCTAGCCCATCATAGATCGATCTTCTTCCCATCTTCTTCCTTAACGTTCTAGATCTGAAATTTATGGTTCTCAAAACACAAACCCATCTTTTATATCTTCTTCCTCTTCAGAATTATAACGAATCTGGTCATGAAAAGATGAGATGACTCCAAGTAAGTAGAGAGAAGACACTCCTCCCACCCCGACCCCGACCCCGACCCCGACTTCACCTCCTCCTTTTCCGGCCGCCTCTCTTGCTTTTCTCCATTAACCTCACAATCAACCCTCCCTCTTCCTACCATTCTCTTCGATCTGTTTGGGGTCGTTGATTTCTGTTTGGGGTCCCTCCGGCAACCTCCAAGTGTGACTAAACTTAAAAACTTCTTTTCGGTTTGTTATAGCATAGGCCAGTGGCTTTACAGGTTGTGATGCTCCATGTTATTTGTGAGTAAAGGAGTTTATTAAAGTTTGTCGAATGGGCTGCTGTGTTGGGGGTTTTGGATCTGTTTTGAGGTTTTTTGGTGGGTCTTCAGGAGCATGGCTGCTCTTTTTGTGTTGGTGGGTCTGGGCCTTCTCTTTTTCTCTTATCAGCTTAATCTCTTTGATTTGGGTGTTGGGATGATTTACCCATGATAAGTGCAGAATATTCTATGTTTTTGATTACTTTATGTTTTGTTCTATTACATGTTTTCTGTGTACATGAGTTTATTAAGGTGTTTATTGATTTCAAGAAGAATTGGAGATGATTTAGCAGATATGGATTATAATGCTTAGTTTTCAGTTGTTTTGCAAAAGTGTTCTACGATCGTTGGATGTAGCACTCTACGATGTGTGCAAATGGCTCTATGTTCGTAGTGTTGGAGGACAATGGGAGGACTTAGCAGTCTGGCACTCTACGTTCGTTAAGTCTTGTGCTGAACGTATGACAGTGTGAGCATAGAAGTTACTCTAAGATTGCACTAAAGTCGCTCAACAATTTGCTACTCGACTTGTCCAGCCACTCGACGATTGCCCAGAAGGAGCTGTGCTCTACGATCGGTTGGTGCAGAAGTACTCTACGTTCGTGGATTGACTTGTGGATTTGAAGATTGGGTCAGATCTGAGGTACTTGAGCATAAGAGTCCAACTCATGATGGGATTTGGAGATGGAATTGCAATCATAGATAGAAGCTGAAGCTGATTATGAGAATTCGAGTATGCTTTGGAAACCAAGTCAGGGTCTGCTATGGAAACTAAGTTCAAACTTGAAAAGGAAACTGAAATTTGAATCTATCAGAATTGGATTTTCAAAAGTTTAGATGATTTCACCTATAAATACTTGTACTTGTTAACAGAGAAAATCATCAGACCATATCAGAACAGCCATCATATACACATTATATTCAGAGTTTTCATTATAAGCATGTCAGGCTAGATTTTCTTGTTTCAGTTCTAGGGGATGTTAAACCTTATTTATAGTTAAGGGTTTAATTGAGTTAACATTATTTATTCATTCTTATATGAGATTTATTCTTGATAATCTGTTTTAACTGTAGAATGATATTTGTTTTGATTCATTTAATAATGGCCAGTTAGGTTGATCAAGCTATTATCATCTGCTAGATTAAGGTATAGTATTAAGAAAACGATATTGTATCTGATCACATGTAGCAGTTAGTGATACATTGTGGTCAAGCTTTTGAGTATTACTATGGTTATCAAAAGATAAGTTAAATGGTCTGCAATTGTGTGATTGTTGTTGCTGTTATATTAAATCTAGACTAATAGTTCTGGGTTGTATAAAAGTTAGGGTCTAGTGGGGCGATTGTTTCATTAGATTTAAAACCAAAGGGGGATTTCGGGTAACAGAGATTATTGTTATCTAGGGTTATTAGTTTTATTGAAGGATAAAGATTGTTAAACTTGATTATTCCATTGCTGTGAAAAGGTGATACTGAAGTTTTAATTTATTGGTTAATCTTATTCATTCACTTCTGTTTATTTTAGTTAATTATACTCGACTCAAAACCCCCCATCTTTTACTTAATGTTTATTTAGATTGTTAGAAACATTAGATAGAGTAGATTTAAAACAATATCATTCTCTGTAGGATCGACCCTTACTACTATACAGAGTTAAGTTCAATTTCGTAGAGTGAAAAGTAATGTTTATTTTTGGAGTGCTAACTACAGCTACCGACCCATGGCCACCAGTGTTGTTTGGTGGTTCGTGTTGGTTGATATACTGCACACAAATTTAACAATTAAAGTACATTATCGGTCTCTTCCCTAGTTAATGGTATATTGCTCACCATCGGTGTTCAAAACTAAGTCAAGAGTCTCTTCATCTTCTTTGATTTAGTGTAAGTCTCTCTCCTCTTCTCTATGCTAAGCATTGTTGCTCACCATTGTGTGTTTATGTTATGTCTGGGAAGATGATGACAACGAAGAGGAAAATGAGGATTATGATGGAGAGCAAGTCTTGGAATGATATGGAGAAGAGGAGGAGGAGTGATTGACTATTGATTTTGTGCTACTTAGTTTCATTAGGTTAATGGTTTTGAACTTAGAGTGTCAAACTATTTGGTTTTACTTAGTTTCCATGTTTTTATTTGATGAACCTATGTTACTCATGAAGGAGAAAAGATTTATATTTTTAAAAAAGTCAAAATAGCCGGAAATTAATCTATACCCAATTTGATTAACGGACTAGCAACTTTTAGAAAAAATTTGATGTTACGGAAATGGGACAATTGTAATCTTTTTAAAAAGTTCAGTTTGATTTGAACATTTAATGACAAAATGGGGAATTTTTTGTTTAGTTCCTAATTGCGTTTGGTTTATTCGGTGGGCTATTGCACAAAACGTGCCAACTTGAATGCAATAAGTAAATATTTGCCAAATCATTTCTAAATAACTACATCTTACTGTATCATAGGCAAACATTTATATGTGTATAAAATGAGTCAAAAAGGTCTCATGTTTGGATGGACATAGTTTTTAACTTATGGGATAATTATAGCACTTAGGTAATTATAGATTATCAGTGTCATTATTTGTTATCTTAATCGTGATTTCCATTAATATGGATATTTTTGAGTTTCAAGTGAAAGCAAATTTGAAGATGATTCTTTTAGATTTGTTTCAACTCATGCTACTTTTATGCTTGGACTCTAATCTAGAAATGATCAGCCTCTCACAGAAGCTAACACCTTTAAAGTCTCTTCAGTCAATTGTTACATTGTCAGCATACATACAGCCCAGAAACATGTATAAGAGAAGAACAAACCATGAAAACTTCATCTCCTGTGGCATACTTTCCAGCATAATTGTTTAATAGCTTCTCAAGAGCTGTAACAGTTCGCAGAAACTCAGACAAGTCCAATATGCTTGAATTGAAAAAAATCAAATCATATATGTCAGGTAAGAATGAGATCATTATTTACCGAGTAAGATTAAAGTATAAGGTCATGTAAATCTTATATTATTCAAGCTTTACTATGATAAAAGGACAGAGAGTAATAGTTGGACCTTTTACTCTTGTTTCTTAAGTTGCTTGGAGCTTCTATTTATTTTTTTGGATAAAAGAAGAAATTTTATTAATAGAAAAGAAATGACACAATACAAGAATTTTTCTCAAGTTGCATGAAGCTTATAGTTGAGAAGGAAAACTTGTAAGTTGTAACTCTTTTAAGACAAACTGCTAGATTCCATAATGAATGAAATGTTGGAATCTAACTATCTAAGATTGATTATAGGTCATTTTTCTGTCACCTCTGTTATTTCTTCATTTGGGATTATTTTTTCTGATGAAATTTGAGAAGTTGGCAGGGAAGTCAGGTGAAAACTTACCTACAAAGCCTTTTCTGATATGAGATTGAACCCAAGGAATCTTCTCATCAGGACTAACTTTTTCACCAATATACTTCTGCAAAAAGAATTCACAAAGTGTGTAAAGCTAAGACAATGAAATCATCTGAATAAGCAATGCAAGAAGAATTTGGCACTCACCAGTACAGTTACGTTATGAAGAGGGTGTATACTTGAGGACACTATATTAGCAGCCTACAAAGTTAATAATAAACACATAGCAGAGTGAGTTCAAGGAATAAAAGCAGGAAATAGAGGAAAGTGGACTTGAAACAAAAAAAATTGAAGATAAAAAACTATTTCTCTGCGTCTCTGAGTGTGCGTCTATGTGTGTAATTGTGTGTCTATCTGTGTTCGTATACCTCAAAGAGATCTGAAAACTGGGGGGGAATAATAATAATCACTATATCATTTGATAATATCGGCACTGCTTGAAAACAACTAATGGAAGGTTCTCAGATCAAGTGATAACCATGTATAAGCACAATCATGTCATTCTCTCAGCATTTCAACCCATGATACATGGACTCTTCACTTTGCAATGAAACCATGTCCGACACTCGACATTCGGACAAGGGTATGGACAAAAAACTGGCAAAATTACGGGGTAATTGTGTCGGAATCTTCAAAGTACCGTGTCCGATCTAACACTCGTGCGAGTACATGTAATTTACAACACAATGGACACAATGGGCACAATGCCAACGAGGTATCACGTATAATTCATCAGGCATTTGATTCTACTGCACCACTCATTCTAGAAACGAAGTGATGTAAACACCAATTGAATCGGACTTTTATGGCACATTATTATAATTTCTGACATACGGACTAATGTCCAATGATAGAAAATTTATAACTAGGAATTTTAGATGTTATTTGCAGGCAATAAAGTTTTATAATACTTCTTATGGAAAATCGGTTTTCCAACAATATGGTGTTGTCTTTATCATCTTTGAACTCATTAGCTTGTTACATACAATTGCAATTCTCCTTCTGGAACACATGTTGTATCCTACCAAGAATTAAGCACAATATGAAACCAAATGAATTTACCTGGTAATTTACTGCCCTTTTTACAAGATCCTTAGGCAACAATGGATGGTGCGGATACTTCTCGTCCAGATACTATACATCACAAAACATTCATTGAAATTTGGAAATAATATGGAAAAGCCAATAGTAAAGTAACAGTTATCTTTGTAATTCAAAGGTTGAAGAGGGAGAATTATGCATGACACACCATTATGATGGCAAAAGAGTCTGCAAGTGTTATGTCACCATCCACCAGTGCCGGCACAAAACCCATAGGATTAATCTTTAAGTACTCTACACTTTAAAAATACAATAAATTTCGGGAAGATATATCAAAAGCAAATATTAAAAGATCTTATGGCCATCAAATCTGGCGCCACCCAAAAGGTTCTTCTAGTGTCCATGTGGTTCAAGATTCTATCTCATAACCGAAACTGGAATTTACGAAAACTAAAACTAATGTGCAATAACTAGCTTCATAAATTCCATACAACTATTTTATAAGAAACAAATTAGATATACCCTGCAGAACCAATAATATTACCCAAATACATGATCAGGATACATGTGCAAGAAGGATTGAAACCAGGGAACCTGAACAAGAAATTTAGTTAGGTGAATTATTGCAATTGTGGTATTAACAAAGCCATGTGTTAGAAGTTTGCTAAGTAAAAAGGAAAACCTGGCTGAGGCATTACAAGAAACCCAATGTTCATAGTCAACTGCGCTAACTGACACAATTACCAACACCTATTTATATACTCTCTCCGTGCCAAAATGAGAGAATGCCAATTTAAAAGTGCTAAAAGAACTCAAATTTCAAAAAAATTATAAATATCCAAAATAACCTACCCTACTTACTGAATTTATAATTTAAAAAAAAACATATTAAATGAAAACTAGTTTAAACTAACTTTTAATTAAGGGGATTATTTTGATCCGACTTTAAGTCTATTCCTAAAAGGTGGGCTCACTTTTGGGGATAAACAAAAATGGAATGAGTATCTCCCATTATGTCAGAAACTTTACCTATTATAAAAAAAAATTCTAAACTTGCATTTCAGAAAAAAAAAATCCAAAAAATAAAAATAAAAACCAGAATCATATTTTATGAACCCATAATAATGTATCTACACATATTATTGACGGAGGGAAATATGTAAACCAAATCTTACCAGGACTGAGCTGCTCCCCTTTGAGTAAGTTAACTGCTCTGTACTCATAATCAATCCCTATTTCCAGTACAGAGTATTCAAAATACTTTACTGGATTAATTTCGGTTAATTTCAACAAAATCAAAGCGACCTAAATCAATCAATTAAGTAAATTCACAAAAAACATACAAACCTTTCAAATTGAGAGCAATTCGGACGCGACAAGAAGAAGAACTCCGGAAGTAAGAATAGAGAATTAGCTTCTTCGATTCCTCAGCACCACTACTCGCCTGAAAAGTAATTTTTAAAAAAACAGTTAATTAGGTTTTCAATTGAAATGATTGTGATTCTTTTCGAAAACTTCAATTTTAGAGATAGAGGGCACCATATTTTCACAAGGAAATGGTGATGAAATTGAAAAACTGGGAATTGGATAATTGGACTCTTTTCCAGTGTCGCCGGGTGGATGTGTGATACTTGGGGATAATTTTGTGGTTTTATGAAGAAGATCTCCAACAGTAAGAAACCACGTGCTATTTGATTACATATAATTGCCTTGTTATGACTGCCTCTTTGGACAGTCTTTTTTTCGCTAAGAGACATGATGTTGTTTGTTTTTTATTCACTTTTAAACGCCTCTTAATTCCAAAAGCAGAAAATAAAATATTAATAATTAAGAGATTTTTAATAAAAAAAAATTTGATAATTTTTTTTTATATAAATATATTCAACAATATTATGCACTCATTTTATTAAATTGAATATTTAAAATTATTAAATAAATTTTTACTCTTTAAAATGGTAAAATAGTGCCATTAAGAGACAACTTACTTTTAAATTATCAAATAATTTTTTAAATTCAGACCTCATAACCATTCAAATAATCTAATTTATTAAGACATCATAATCATTCATATCTTAATTTCCAAATTTATCAAACACAAGAATAGACCATAGAGATTTTTTTTTCGTTTTTATATTAAACATACTAATACGGATACAGTAAGGATACTGATATAGTAACACTCTATTCGAGACTTTGAGTTTTAGACCGAAAATAGAAAATTTAAATCTTAACGTAAAATAAAAGAATGAAAATTTTTTTTTTTTCGGAGTGTTTAATAAAAATTTTATAATTTTTATTTTGTGTTTTTGAGTTTCAATAAAATGAAAAGAAAAATATCACTTTTATAAATTTATTCTTCTATTAATTATAACCATTGAACTATGAATAAAAATATACATGATAAATTTAATCAAAGAAAAAGTTCATAATTAAATACAAATATCCAAATAAATTTTAAATAAAAATTATTTCTACAAAGTCGGTGTCATACCATACTCAAAAGTCATCAAACATAATATGTATTATTAATACTAACAAGAGATTATTCATCAAATTAACCAAGAAATTCATTCTCCTTCCTAAAGGTAACCTAAAGACTACTTTGACGCTTCAAAAAAGGTAAAATTCCATTCCATCCAACCCATTCTCGAAGTCGCAAAATCGTGATGCGAAATAACTACAACTTTATTATTACAACATATAAACTTTGAGTTTAAATACAGATATTGCCATACAGACAATATCCACATGCAAATAAATCCACATCATAATTATTGATTCATTATTTTACAAAATGGTGAGGACTACTAAACAACTCTCTCTAGAGAACCTTCATTCCATACCCCGACTAAGTACTCATTACATTCTCGCCTCTGAGAAGAAAAATGGAACAACAAGGAGGAAAGGGTGAAATTTCAACTAGCCCAATAAAGAATATTATGACTAAGATAATATACAACAAATTATCGTTAGTCTTCAACAGGGAAAAATCGATAGAATACAATAGACAACAAATTTAAAAATCAATATTCGCAGTGAAATAATAATTCATAGAAGAGTTACGTAGAGAATGAAATCTACTATAATCTATGAATTTAACGATTCCATCATCAATATTTTATCCTCGTAACATCACTCGATATACATACGGAATCAAATATTCATCTTTCCACTTATATAGGCAAAGATATTCATCAATCCATTATGTTCATCTCAACATTGTTCATCTTTTGCACTAAAGGCCAAAGATATTCATCGATCGATCATGTTCATTTAAAACACTGTTCATCTTTGCACTACAAAGCCAAAGATATTCTTCAGAAATCATTCATCTTTTGCACTACTGGGCCAAAGATATTCAATAATATCATCATTTCTATTGAGGATGATGAAAAAATATTTTAAAAAGCGAATCGGTGAAACAAAATGACAAGGATTAAGGATTAAGGATTAAATCTTTGGTTTTATCCATCAAAAATACCTCAAAAATAATCATAGTGGTGTAAAATTCAAGAATGATCAAAACATGGATACAATCGAGTTAGTATCCGAATAGATGTTTTTAGACGAAAAGAAGAAATTTTATTTTTAATTGAATAGTCTCAGATATCGTGAATAGTGTCATTACACGTAAATAAGTAACTCGACACCAAAAGATAGAAATTCCACAAAACATCTTCACGCTTCATGAATAGTACTTTCGTGAATAGTAACTTCGTGAATAGTAACTTCATGAATAGTAACTCGTGAATAGTAACTCATGAATAGTAACCCATGAATAGTAACCTTTAGCATGAAAAAGTTCCAAATTTGATAAAAACTTGGATCAACATTTCAATTATAATGATATTGAAGAAATAATATCATTCTGAAAAAATAATATCCCTTACCTCGAAAGATCGATTACTTTAGCTAGAATCTAAGGTATAGTCTTTGAAGGAACTTCACCGTCTAGCAATACTCAAAGTATACTCAAAATACTCACAAGAATATTTCGATAATATAGAGAGAAAACTTGATTTACGGTGTGATTTTCAATTCTAACCTAAGCACCCTATTTATAGGAAATTGCTTAGAACACCAAAAGCGAAAATTTAATAAATTAATATTATAATTTTTTCTACATCCTCCTACGCATCAAACATCTGAATTCAGCAACATGACATGTGTTAAAGATGCCCACCAAACACAAAAACGTTTTTGTGAATATAAATATTTAAAACTTCCAAAAATCAATTATTTGAGACTTGAACTTGATAATTCATAATAAATAGCCCTTTCATCAGAAGAAAATTCAAATCTCGCGAGTTTTATAGGAAATTCAATTCTCTACAACTTTGCAGAAGAAAAATTTTCCAAATTCCAAATAGAAATTGACCAAAATCCACAAACGGACGATTTATTGGTTTATAATCAAATTCGATCGATAAATGGGGTCCATGAGCATGTTTAACATGTTTTAAACATTTATTTGCAACAAAAATACTCTTCCTCCTCGTATACTCATATATCCCACATTCATTGTAAAAATATCATAGTTAATATATTATTAAAATAATATATTTAAATAGAATTATTTTATCGAAAAAGATAAAATTTCAATTTTCAACAATTGTCACTATAAAAATTTTCTCCATCTATATCCACATAAAATCAATATTTTCTCATCATATGAATCAATAATTAATTATTCACAAATAATATTACAGAATCACAAGATTGCTTGTGTGCAGTAGTTCAGGAAAGAGGGGCTTTCAATAAAATTTCTTCTTCTTGGCGCAATTGATTAGGTGACCAAACCTCTCCTTGAATGAACTTTCTAGACATTGCCAATAATGTTATCTAATAATATTATTGAGATAATATGAATTATTGCTTCGATAATGAAAGATCTTGTGTAATGACAATTATTGAAACAACAAGAATATAAAATATCAACGCGACAATTATTAACTCAATAAAAATATTGAATAAAGTAATTATGTAACCATTATTGAGTAGTACCTTCTTCTACGTAAGAATCAATAATTGGTGCAATCTGGTGTCAAATCGCTTTCAACAACGCGTATTAGTGTGTTTTAACCACCGGGTATTCAATGATATTAATGGTAACAACTACTGTAGTTATTTAAAAACAACTTATATTTGTCGTTTTCTTCATCCAATCGCTTTCAGTTATGGGGCCCACACACGGGCTGCATGGCAGTAAATACGAATATTCCACAAGCGATTTGAATATTCCACGACCAAACGAATATTCCAAACGATAATGAATATTTTATAACCACTTGCTTATTTTGAAATATTTGCGTATTTAACCCTTAACTATCCACATTAATCAAATCAACCCTTACTATTTCAAAATAATAAATAAAAGAAATTCCTTTTTATTTAAAAATTTCGGGGTCTTACACTACTCGTACTTTGTCTTGATTTTTTAGTATCCATAAATAGGTCTAATCAATTTTTTTCTCATCCAAATTCATTTCATTTAGTCCTTTAAAAATATCATTTGCAGAATAGACTCACACAGATAAATTAATAAATACTTTTTGTTGTTTTTCAAATGTCTCCCTTTACTTTTTCTAATATAATAACTAATCTATCCATCACATTAGTTAATTTAATGCTATCCGATCCCCACACATATCATTAACAAAGTTCCCCTCACCAAAATAAAAGCAGTTCTACACAGACTAGATATTTTAGGAAAATTGGACATTTTTCTTTTCTTTTCTTTTCTTTTTTACTTGTGACTCTTAATAAATGTATAGTATTTATTCCAACAGGAATTTTTATAAAATATAGTATTTTAGGTGTAATTTAGATACATATATAAGAATAGGTCTGTACAACCCTATTCTTGTATATGTATCTAAATTACACCTAAAACACTATATTTTGTAAAAATTTCTGTTGAAATAAATACTATACATTTTTTTAGAGTCACAAGTAAAAATAAATAAATAAATAATGGAAAATATCCAATTTTCCTGTCTAAATATCCGGTTTGCCAAGACTTTTTCCCAAAATAATGGAAAACAATCCAAGAAGATCTAAAACAAAAAATTCTATCCGATCCCTAGACATCATTAATAGAGTTGCCCCGCATAACTTTCATGCACAATCATGAAAGTAGTATGCACACAAACCAATCATGTTTGATTATAAAGCATATACTTTGTAACAATTTTATTCATTTATTAATATAAAGTATTAATTTATAAAAGGCTTTTAATTATCTACATGATGCTATTTTATAATATGTGATAAACCCATTGTTTTAAGCAATGCTTTTAGAATAATGATGATGATCATTCTAATGAGATCTAAATTCTTAGAAAGCTTAAAACTAAAATAGTTCTTAATCGTTGGATTACTAAATTGGGTATTAGTGAATCCGGATAGATTGGTACATACGTTGCTTGCTCATTGGATGAGGATGATTGATCTCATGATCATTTGTGTGGAGACACTAAAGCAAGTATGTAGGTGTTTATTAGAGAATAAGTTCACTGAACGTGGCTCGCTAAGGAATACCTAATGGAGTTTTACTTGTCTGTCAATAGGAATTCCTGTAGTGATAGTAGTAGTACAAGTGATCCTTGGACTTGAGATCATCATAGTATCTTGTGTATGATGAGTTATACTTTGACTTATTCCTTAAGACCCTTAGTGTAAGACCCCAAATTATTAATAAATAAAATGTAATTTCCTCTATTTATTATTTTGAAATAGTAAGGGTTGATTTGATTAATGTGGTTAGTTATGGGTAAAATGCGCAAATATTTTAGTGGTTATAAAATATTCATTTTTATCGGAGAATATTCGTTTGGTCGTGGAATATTCTTCTTTGTCGGGGAATATTAAATTTGACGGCCTTGACCTTATGTGGGCCCCATAACGGAAAGTGATTGGAAAAAAACGACAAGTATAAGTTGTTTATAAATAATCTGGCGTAGTTATTCACAGATTATCTTGTTGGAATACCGTTGGTTAAAACACATTAATCTGGCGTTGTTGCACAAGAAGATTAGCACTGCGGTATTGCACCAATTATTGATTCTTACGTAAGAAGGCACTACTCAATAATTATTACAGTAATTATTGTTCAGTATTTTATTTTATTGATTCAATAATTGTTGCGTTGATATTTTATATTACTGTTGTTTCAATAATTGTCACTACACAGTATTTTCCATTATCAAGTAATAATTCATATTATCCGAATAATATTATTAGATAACATTATTATTGGCAATATCTAGAAAGTTACATCAAGGAGAGTTTGAGTCACCTAATTGCTGGCCAAGAAGGAGAAATCCTTATTCGAAAGCCCCTCTTTCCGGAGGCGGCCTAATTGTCGATATTATGATTACGTAATATTATTTGTGAATAATTAATTATTGATTTATATGATCGAGGAAAATATTTATTTTATGTGGATATAGATGGAGAAAATTTTAATGTGACAAATTGTTGAAAATTGATATTTTATCTTTTCTGATAAAATACAATGGTGATATTTTTACAATGAATGTGTGATATATGAGTAAATGAGGAGGATGAGTATTTTTGTTGCAATAAATACTAAAAACATGTTAAACATGTCGGTGGACCTCATTTCTTGACTGAAATTTGATTATAGCCTGTAAAATCGTCCGTATGTGAATTTCGATCAATTTCTGTTTGGAATTTGAAAAAACGTAAACTTACAAAATTGTAGAGAATTGAATTTCCTATAGAAGGACATAAGATTTGAATTTTTCTGATAAAAGGGCTATTTATTATGAATTATTGAAGTTCCGGAATAATTAATTTTTGAAGTTTTAAATATTTTTTTTAATTAAAACATTTTTGTTATGATTGGTGGGCCCCACTTGTTGTTAAACATGTTGATTTCATATGTCAAGAGGTGGGCGTGAAATTTTTTATAATATATTAATATTTTATTAAATTTTCTGCTTTGGTGTTCTAAGCATTTTCCTATAAATAGGGTGCTTAGGTTAGAATTGAAAATCACACCAGAAACTGAAGTTTTCTCTCTCTATATTATCGAGCGTATTCTTGTGAGTATTTTGATACCTTGAGTGTTGTTATACGGTGCAAGTTTCTTTCAGCGTTATATCCAATATTCAGTCAGAAGTACTGTCTTTTTGAGGTAAGGGATGTTATTTTTTTTATAAATGTTATTATTTCTTTCAATATCATTATATCGAAATATTGGTAAGATTTTTCTTGTGAAATTCTTATCTTTTTATGTCTGGGTTACTATTCATGAGTTACTATCCACGAGTTACTATTTATGAGTTACTATGCACGAGTTACTATTTACGAGTTACTATTAATTCACGACAAAGTTGATTTATTTTTCTGACCAAATTATCGTTGATTTATGAATCTTACTCTTGAAATTAAATACAGTTGTTGATCATATTGTTTTCATTATCATATATAATATTTTTATAATCATGGTGATGAAATTTCTCTTTGACTTGAGTGTAAAGATGGGTAGATTATTGGTATGATCGTGACTATGGGTTCTCTTTGGCCATAGTGTAAAGTTGAATTGTTGACCGGTATGATCATGACCATTGAATTTACAATGGAAATATTTTTAGCTTAAGTGCAAAGGTGAATTGATCAACATGGTTATAAATATGGTTTATATAAATTCTGAAATGATTATGTATTTTTTTGAGATATTAATATCGTTGGCGATAGTGTAAAGATGACTGTTGTTGAATATCTTTGGCGTGTAGTGCAAAGATGATCTGTTGTTGAATATCTTTGGCTCAGTAGCAAGAGATGATCATTGTTGAATATCTTTGCTTTGTAGTGTAAAGATGACTGTTATTGAATATCTTTGGTGTAAGACCAGAAATTTTTAAATAAAAGGAATTTCCTTTATTTATTATTTTGAAATAGTAAGGGTTGATTTGATTAATGTGGATAGTTAAGGGTTAAATATGCAAATATTTCAAATTAAGCAAGTGGTTATAAAATATTCATTATAAATTCGGGGAATATTCGTTTGGTCGTGGGAATATTAAATGCGCTGTCAGAATATTCGTAAATACTGACAAGACGACCATGTATGTGGACCCCATAACGGAAAGTGATTGGATAAAGAAAGCGACAAATATAAGTTGTTTTTAAATAACGGCGTAGTTGTTACCATTAATCTTGTTGGAATACCGGTGGTTAAAAAACACACTGTCTGGCGTTGTTGAGAGAAGTAGACTTGGTATTGCACCCCAATTATTGATTCTTACGTAAGAAGGCTAGTAATTAAAGTAATTACCTCAATAATGGTTACGATAATTCTTATTCAAATTATTTTATTGAGTTAATAATTCTTTGCGTTGATATTTTATATTCTTTGTTGTTTTGATAATTGTCATTACACGATTATTTTTCATTATCGAAGCAATAATTCATATTATCCGAATAATATTATTAGATAACATTATTGGCAATGTCTAGAAAGTTACATACAAGGAGAGGTTTGGTCACCTAATTGCGGCCAGTGAAGAAGAAATTCTTATTGGAAAGCCCCCTCTTTCTGGGGAATTGCACGGTTGTCAATATTGTGATTACGTAATATTATTTGTGAATAATTAATTATTGATTTATATGACGAGGAAAATATTGATTTTATGTGGATGTAGATGGAGAAAATTTTTAAAATGACAATTGTTGAAAATTAATATTTTATCTTTTTACGATAAAATAATTCATTTAAATATATTATTTTAATAATATATTAATGGTGATATTTTTATAACGAATGTGGGATATATGAGTATACGAGGAGGAAGAGTATTTTTGTTGCAATAAATGTTTAAAACATGTTAAACATGTAAATTGGACCCCATTTATTATTTGAAATTTGATTATAGCACCGTAAAATCGCCTTGGTTTGTGGATTTTGGTTAATATCTATTTGGAATTTGGAAAAACTTTCTTCTGCAAAGTTGTAGAGAATTGAATTTCCTATAAAAACTCGCGAGATTCGAATTTTCTGATGAAAGGGCTATTTATTATGAATTATTGAAGTTCTAAAAGCTCAAAATAATTGATTTTGGAAGTTTAAAATATTTAAAATTAGAAAAACGTTTTTTCTTATTTTTTCTAGAAGGTGGCATGTGTTTGATGGCTGAAATCAGATTCTAGACATGTGTAGAAAATAATATAATTATATTATTAATTTATTAAATTTTCGCTTTGGTGTTCTAAGCATTTTCCTATAAATAGGGTGCTTGGGTTAGAATTGAAAATCACAATTTAAATGAAGTTTTCTCTCTATATTATCGAGCGTATTCTTGTGAGTATTTTGAGTATACTTTGAGTATTGCTATCTGGTCTGCAAGTCAAGTCATAGCTTTATATCCAGGTGTTTAAATTTAAATCTTGATCTTTCAAGGTAAGGGATATTATTTTTTCAGAATGATATTATTTCTTCAATATCATTATCTTTGAAATATTGATCTGAAGTTTTTATCAAATTTGGAACTTTTTCATGTCGGGGTTATTACTACTCATGGGTTCTTATTCATGAGTTACTATTCACGAGTTATTATTCATGAGTTCTTATTCACGAGTTACTATTCACGAAAGTACTATTCATGAAGCGTGAAGATGTTTTTATGGAATTTCTATCTTTTGGTGTTGAGTTACTATTCACGATATCTCAAGACTTTATTCATGTATACTGACACTATTCACGATATACTGACTATTTATTCTAGAAAAATAAAATTTCTTCTTTTTGTCCAAAATATCTATACTGGATACTAACTCTGATTGTATCCATGTTTTGATCGTTCTTGAATTTTACACCACTATGATTATTTTTGAGGTATTTTTGGGCGTGGATAAAACCAAGTACGAATCCTTAATCCTTAATCCTTGTCATTTTGTTTCACTGGATTCGTTTCTTTTAAAATATTTTTCATCATCCTCGGTCTTAAATGATGATATTATTGAATATCTTTGGCCCGTAGTAAAAGATGAATGATTTCTGAAGAATATCTTTGGCACAGTAGTGCAAAGATGAAGCAGTGTTTAAATGAACATGACCAGTGATGAATATCTTTGGCTGTAGTAGCAAAAAGATGAATATTTGATTCGGATGTATATTGATTGATGTTACTGAGGATAAAATATTAATGATGAATTTATTAAATTCATAGATTATAGTAGATTTCATTCTCTACGTAACTCTTCTATGAATTATTATTTCATTGCGAATATTGATCTGAAACTTGTTGTCTATTGTATTCTATCGATTTTTTCCTGTTGAAGACTAACGATAATTTGTTGTATATTATCTTAGTCATAATATTCTTTCTTGGGCTAGTTGAGCTCACCCTTTTCCTTGTTGTTCCATTTTTTTCTTCTCGGGAGGCGAGAATGTAGCGAAAGTACTAGTCGGGGTATGGAATGAAGGTTCTAGAGAGAGTTGTTTAGTAGTCCTCACCATTTTTGTAAAATAATGAATCAATAATTATGATGGGGATTTATTTGCATGTGGATATTGTCTGAAGACAATATTATATTTAAACTCACAATTATATATTGTCGTATTTCACACGACATTTGTATTATTGAAGTTGTAGTTTGCTTTTTGTACCATGTATTTGGTGACTCGAGAATGGGTGTTGTGTATACCTATTTTTGGGGCGTCGCCATTGGTGGTATCGAGCTTAGGGATATGATCTCTGGCGGAGATCGGGGAATAGAACTAGGAGGGAGAGGCGAGTAAATCCTTCATTTAGTGTGTCCTACCTAAGCTTATTTGTTAGTTGGTCATATATATAGGGATATTATGTGATATATTGATTTCCTTAATTAACCCTTGTTTTATAATGATATTTGAGAATGTCAACCGAGAATATTAATGATGGAGTAAATGAGACCGAGTGGAGATGCCTCATTTACCAACGAGGAGAACGTGCAACAGTGGCAATGTTCCTCCCTGTGAACAACACCACCGAGCGAGATGATGAGCGAGGGGATGTTTAGAAGCTTTTTGCAGTTCATGCAAAATCGGACGAGGAGACTCGTGTTCAAAATCTGAGGAGGAAATGATAGCAATTCACGGGTGGTCACGGCCAAGTAGTTCAAAGAGTTGGGACCACGAGTGCGGGAAAGCCGGATCCGATTAAAGCGCGAGGCGTGGGTCAAACAAATTACCAAGATATTCGATGTCTTGGGATGCACGGAGAGAACGAAAGTTCCATTTGCCACCTTTATGTTCCGTGGTGGCGAGGCGGATTCTTTGGTGGGAATGCGTGAAGCGTACCATCATTTTTGCACTCGGCATGTCGTGGGAGGCGTTTCAAAAAGCAGTTCAATGACAAGTACTTCCACGAAAGTATTCGTCATATGAAGGAAGTGGAGTTTGTTAGACTAGAAGCGAGAATAACATGGCGGTGTCCCGAAGACGAGGCGAAGTTCGCATGAGTTATCTAGGTTTGCACCTCATTTGGTGGAGAATGAGGAGCGATGACGCGGATGTTTACGAGAGGTTTGAAACCCGACATACGTCAAAGATCTCATTTCTCATAAATTTTCTCTCTATTCAGGATGTTGTCAGCGGGGCTCGGTTGTTAGAAGCGAGATAACGAGTATGTTCAACCGAGGGACCATAACCGAGGATCATCAAGAAGATAGCGGTCATCGAATAACGATAACCAACGGAGAAAGAAGAATCTGAACAAAGCGGTAACCACTCTGGTGGTAATCGTGGCCATGAAAATAGAAGAAGCGAGTCGGGAGGAGATTTTAAAAAGAGGAGATTCAACAACGACCATGTGAAGATGTCAGCGCCAAGATAGCAACTAGTTTTAAGGAGGAGAACGACCCACCGGTCATATGCTACAAATGCTGGAAAGAGGACATATATCATCAAAGCGCCACAACAGTTCAAGGTATGCTATAATTGTGGAAAGGAAGGACATATCGCTCGAGATTATGACGAAGAATGAAACCTAGTTCAATGGGACGGTGACTCAAAAGACATCCCGAGAAAAGTCAAAGTCAGCAGTTCTCGGAAGAGCGTTTGTCGTGGCCAATCAAAATGCGAGAACCCGAGCGAAGTTAGCAGCGGGTTAGTTAATTATAAATTCTTGCGAAGTATATACCTTACTAGATATTGGTTCTACCCATTCTTTTTATCTCTCTTACTTGCGCTCAACGTTTGAACTTGACTACGGAGAAATTAAACTTTGACCTATCTGTGGAGACTCCATTAGGAGAAACTTTCATTACATCCGTTGTTTAAAAATCTTGCTTGATTCAAGTTGGCACTATCACATTACACTGTTAACCTTATTTCTATAGAGATATTTGCTTTTGAAGTGATTTTAAGGTTAACTACTCATCATGCCAAATTGATTGCTTTTGTAAGGTTGTTAGTTTTCATATTCCTAAGCAACTTTGTTATTGAATTCAAGCAATCAAACCATTGTAGTCAAACATTTTCATATCAAGCCATGAAGTCATTCGTTTATTACGGATGTCAAGTTTTCTTAGTCCATGTTATGGATTTGAATAAAGACACGTCGATTTGAATAATATTTCATTGTTATTGATTTTTCACGATGTATTTCTGAAGAATTTCTTGGCTTACTCCCAAAGCTTCGATATTAAATTTTGTATCGACTTTGAACCCGGTACAAAACTCATTTCTAAAATCTCATATCGAATGGCTCTATTGAACTTCGTGGAGTTAAAAATTCAACTATAGAATTTGGTACCGAGCCTTTATTTTGTGACTTCCTTTGTGGAATTCACCTAAGCGAACTCTCTGTAGGGGACGTCATATTCGATGCGATAGTAAAGCGATAGGTGTCATTGTGACGTCTTTATCCAAGATTGGGATATGAGTCACGGTTGAGAGCAACCTAAGTCGATTATCGAAAAGCGTAGCTTTCTAAGCTTAGTTGGTTATTATCGGAGATTCGTTGAAGGATATTCTCGAATCGCTATTCCATTAACGCTTGGTGACTCGTAGAGATACAAAATTCGAATGGGAGCAAGGAATGTGGGAAGAGCTTGAAGAACTCAAGAGGAGACTCATTTCAAAGACACATGTTACGATCATGCCATCCCGAAAAGCGAGCGTGGTAGGCGACGCGGCGATGAGTAGAAGATTATATGCGGGAACGAGTGCGATGATGTCAAGTATACGCATAGAGCCAACTTTAATAGAAAAAGTTAAGGTTGCTCAAGCCACCAACCCGGAGTTGATGCGTATGAAGAAGAAAGTACAAGAAGGAGCTATTCCGGAAGCGAGAATTGATGAAGAAGGAATACTTCGAGTCCACTCTAGACTTTGTGTTCCTAACTACTCTGATTTGAAGTACAAGATTATGATGGAGGCACACAATACGCCATTTGCAATCCATCCTGGAAGTACTAAAATGTATCGTGATCTTCGACATACATTTTGGTGGAACAATATGAAGAGAGAGATTGCAAAGTTTATCTCGATGTGTTTAACTCCGCTAACGTGTAAAGGCGGAGCATCTTGTACCTAAGGGTTAGTTGCAACCACTTGAGATTCCGGAATGGAAGTGGGAACACATTACTATGGATTTCGTTACGGGTCTTCTGCGGTTTCTCAAGGCATCAATGCTATTTGGGTTATTGTTGATAGATTAACCAAGTCTCGCTTTCATTTTCTACCGACGAGAGACTTATTCCCTTGAACGTCTTTCTCGTATATGCGTAAATGCGATTGTGAGATTGCATGGCATGCCAGTATCCATAGTTTTAGATCGTGACCCAAGATTCACTTCATGATTTTGGGTTAGAAAGCTATAGCACGCAATTTACGATTCGGTTTGGCATACCATCCTCAAAGCGGATGGGCAATCGAAAGGACTACTCAAACTCTTGAAGATATATTAAAACTCGTGTCCTAGATTTCAAAGGAAGTTGGGATAAGTACTTGCCATTGGTGGAATTCTCATACAACAATAGTTATTAAACAAATATAGGCATGGTTCCATTCAAGCATTATATGGACGAAAATGTCGTTCTCCAATATGTTGGGATGAGGTGGGTGAAGCAACATTGTTGGGACCAGAGTTAGTACGTATGACACCGAAAAGATCCAAATGATTCGACACAACGTATACAAAGCAAGCACAAGATCGACAAAAGAGTTATGCGGATCTTCATCGAAAGGACGTGGAATTTAATGTGGGGATCATGTATTGTTGCGAGTTGCTCCATGGAAGGGAGTTACAAGATTTGGGAAGAGAGGAAAGCTCAATCCACGATTTATCGGTCCATTTCAAATTCTTGACCGAGTAGGAAATGTAGCCTATAGACTTGCGTTACCTCAAAGTATGTCTCGTGTTCATAATGTGTTTCACATATCGTACTTCAGTAAATATGTGAAAGACCCGAACCACGTTATAGAGTTAGAACGGGACGAGAGATAGTAGAAGACTTAACGTATGAGGAGGTACTGTCAAGATTTTGGATAGGAAGGAGCATGTCCTACTGCATGAAAGGTTATACCACTGAGTTAAAGTTTTGTGGAGGAATCATGCTATAGAGGAAATGACACGGGAGTTGGAAGCGAAATGAAAGCGAGGTATCCTCACCTTTTCAAAAAACAGTGTACGTCACGTCAATTTCGAGGGATTTAAATTTCATAAGGAGGGGAGTTGTAAGAAGACGAAATTTTTAAATAAAAAAGGAATTTCCTTTATTTATTATTTTGAAATAGTAAGGGTTGATTTGATTAATGTGGATAGTTAAGGGTTAAATATGCAAATATTTCAAATTAAGCAAGTGGTTATAAAATATTCATTACTGTCGGGGAATATTCGTTTGGTCGTGGAATATTAAATGTTGTGGGAATATTAAATGCGATGGCGCTTGACCATGTGTGGGCCCCATAACTGGAAAGTGATTGGATAAAGAAAAGCGACAAATATAAGTTGTTTTTAAATAGCGGCGTAGTTGTTACCATTAATCTTTGTTGGAATACCTATTGGTTAAAACACACTAATACTGGCGTTGTTGAGCAAGTAGCACTTGGTATTGCACCAATTATTGATTCTTACGTAAGAAGGCACTACTCAATAATGGTTCTGTAATTATTATTCGGTATTTTATTGAGTTAATAATTCTTTGCGTTGATATTTTATATTCTTGTTGTTTCAATAATTGTCATTACACGTATTTTCATTATCGAAGCAATAATTCATATTATCTCGAATAATATTATTAGATAACATTATTGGCAATGTCTAGAAAGTTACATCTAAGGAGAGGTTTGGTCACCTAATTGCGCGCGATGAAGAAATTCTTATTGGAAAGCCCCTCTTTCAGAGGAAGCTCGGTTGTCAATATTGTGATTACGTAATATTATTTGTGAATAATTAATTATTGATTTATATGATGAGGAAAATATTGATTTTATGTGGATGTAGATGGAGAAAATTTTAAAATGACAATTGTTGAAAATTAATAATTTATCTTTTACGATAAAATAATTCATTTAAATATATTATTTTAATAATATATTAACGGTGATATTTTTATAACGAATGTGGATATATGAGTATCTGAGGAGGAAGAGTATTTTGTTGCAATAAATGTTTAAAACATGTTAAACATGTCGGTGGACCCCATTTATTGACTGAAATTTGATTATAGCCTGTAAAATCGCCCGTTTGTGGATTTCGGTCAATTTCTATTTGGAATTTGGAAAAACTTTCTTCTGCAAAGTTGTAGAGAATTGAATTTCCTATAAAAACTCGCGAGATTCGAATTTTCTGATGAAAGGGCTATTTATTATGAATTATTGAAGTTCTAAAGCTCCGAAATAATTGATTTTTGGAAGTTTAAAATATTTAAAATTAGAAAACGTTTTTTCTTATTTTTTCTAGAAGGTGGCATGTGTTTGATGGCTGAAATCAGATTCTAGACATGTGTAGAAAATAATATAATTATATTATTAATTTATTAAATTTTCGCTTTTGGTGTTCTAAGCATTTTCCTATAAATAGGTGCTTAGGTTAGAATTGAAAATCACACCTTTAAATCAAGTTTTTCTCTCTATATTATCGAAGCGTATTCTTGTGAGTATTTTGAGTATACTTTGAGTATTGCTATATCTGTAAGTCCAAGTCATAGCCTTTATATCAGGTTTCAAATTTAAATCTTGATCTTTCGAGGTAAGGATATTATTTTTTCAGTAATGATATTATTTCTTCAATATCATTATCTTTGAAATGTTGATCTGAAGTTTTTATCAAATTTGGAACTTTTTCATGTCTGGGGTTACTATTCATGGGTTACTATTCATGAGTTACTATTCACGAGTTACTATTCATGAGTTCTTATTCACGAGTTACTATTCACGAGTACTATTCATGAAGCGTGAAGATGTTTTTGTGGAATTTCTATCTTTTGGTGTGGAGTTACTATTCACGATATCTGGACTATTCATGTATATCTGCACTATTCACGTATCTGCACTATTCACCAAAAAATAAAATTTCTTCTTTTTGTCCAAAATATCTATTCGGATACTAACTCGATTGTATCCATGTTTTGATCATTCTTGAATTTTACACCACTATGATTATTTTTGAGGTATTTTTGGGCGTGGATAAAACCAAGTACTTAATCCTTAATCCTTAATCCTTGTCATTTTGTTTCTTTGGATTCGTTTCTTTAAAAATATTTTCATCATCCTCGGTCTTAAATGATGATATTATTGAATATCTTTGGCCCGTAGTCAAAGATGAATGATTCTGAAGAATATCTTTGGCTGTGAGTGCAAAGATGAGCAGTGTTTAAATGAACATGACCAATCGATGAATATCTTTGGCCTGTAGCAAAGATGAATATTTGATTCGGATGTATATTGATTGATGTTACGAGGATAAAATATTATGATGATGGACTATTAAATTCATAGATTATAGTAGATTTCATTCTCACGTAACTCTTCTATGAATTATTATTTCAGCTGCGAATATTGATCGAAACTTATTGTCTATTGTATTCTATCGATTTTTCCTGTTGAAGACTAACGATAATTTGTTGTATATTATCTTAGTCATAATATTCTTTCTTTGGGCTAGTTGAGCTCACCCTTTTCCTTGTTGTTCCATTTTTCTTCTCAGGAGGCGAGAATGTAGCGAGTACTAGTCGGGGTATGGAATGAAGGTTCTAGAGAGAGTTGTTTAGTAGTCCTCACCATTTTTGTAAAATAATGAATCAATAATTATGATGGGGATTTATTTGCATGTGGATATTGTCTAGAAGACAATATTATATTTAAACTCACAGTATATATTGTTGTATTTCACACGACATTTGTATTATTGAAGTTGTAGTTTGCTTTTTGTACCATGTATTTGGCGACTCAGAATGGGTGTTGTGTATACCTATTTTGGGGGCGTCACATTTGGCATGTAGTGCAAAGATGAACTGTTGATGAATATCTTTGGTCATAGTGCAAAGATGAATTTATTAGTATGATTATGAAAAGGAACTGTGATTTGGTATAACCATGATCTTTGATGTTTTAGGTAAAGACAGGTGATAAAAATTATCTTCGTCCTGGATGAGAAGAGAAATTTAGAACCACAATTATGATTATGAGTTATTCATATGATTGTGGACCAGAACTGTTGATTGATATTACAGGTATAAAACATTATTGGTGGACTTTTAACATGGAGAAGATAATAGACTTTATGGTCTATTTGACTCTTCTAATGGATTGCAACTATGGTTGAAAAGTTTTATCATCTACCATTGTAGACACTTGAAATTTTCTGTACTACTATCACTAACATTGTAGGAGGACAGATTCGCGTCTTTTTAAGAGGAACCACGAAAGACAATCCAAATCCATCTAGGATACTACCGGAAGTCAAACATCAACCCCAGATCACACTGGGAGTAACAATCCAACCTCGGATGTAACCCCGAGGCATGCGAGATCCAATATCCAAACACACACCGGGAGAAGACCGATTAATCTCGGAGATAACCCCGAGGTATCCGGTCTCGGTCCAACCATAGGAATAGCCACCAACCTTGGTGATAACCCCGAGGATGCGATTTTGGCGATAACCCCGAAATGCTTGTTCAAAATCGACCGGCTTCAATCTCGGTGCTCTCACAACGAGATACTTTGCACCAACCCGCAATAACATCGGAAGAGCAGGCACACCTCAAAGGTGACAATGAGGGACCTTCAACAATTGCGGCGGTCAATCTCGGTGAAGTCGAGCAACGTCTGCTTCATCAGTTCAATCCGGCGATAACACCGGTGAGGAGCAACATCGTCATCTCGTCAACACGATGCCACGTCACGTCGTCTTAACATCTCTACGCAACAATGTCCCACAAGACTAACCAATCCGAGTGACTATTGTGTGGGATAGCGGATGAAAGTTGAAGCTTGAAGGCAGGAGGCATCGACCCATCTTCAATGACCGTACAAACTCTAATCCCATGCCGTCATACAACTCTCAACAACGACGGTCCGAAATAGGTCTGTATACCTCAAGCGGATGCGGAATTGCACTTCGAAAGTTCGAGTGGACATTACGATTGCACGAGTGCACGTGCTTTGAGACGACCTGACCCCAAAACCCGAGCCCCCCCGGGTTGCCTCTGGTACACTGCGGCTCTACATTGCACAGTACACTGGCTAAAATGCCTATAAATAGAGGGCTTGGGCTGCCCATTTTGCAAGAGAAAAAGCGAGGAAGCCTCGCCTTGATTTGCTCTGCACTCACCCCATGCGATGTGTACTTTTTTTAAACACTGTGAGCTCATATATAGCCCTTTTGTACCTACAAAAGTCGGTGTTTACCCACTCTAAAGATATAGAAGTCTTCTTTAGCGGTCGTTGTAAGCCTTCTCACACACTTTAGAGTCTTTCTTCTTCTCTTCACACACACCCTCTCTACACGTTGAGAGTCGTGTTGCTTGCTTTTGCCAGGACTTTGATTCAGTGGTTTCATTTCGATATTCTATATATATATATATATATATATATATATATATATATATACATATATTATATATATTATCGTAGTTGAACTTTGTTCGATTGAGCACTGAACTTGATGCAGGCGTTTATTTGCTTTTATATATATATATATATATATATATATATATATATATAGCGTGTCGAACTTTGTTCGATGAGCCTGAACTTGATCAGATGCGTTTACTTCGCTTTATATATATATATATATATATATATATATATATATATATATATATATATATATATATATATATATATATATGTATATAGGACTTTGTTCGATGAGCATAGATTTTACATATATGCGTTTATTATATATATATATATATATATATATATATATATGAATTGTGGTCGAACTTTGTTCGATGAGCTTAATTTTACATCCTATGCGTTTATTTGCTTATATATATATATATATATATATATATATCCCACAGAGTTTACTTACGTGGTGGTTGATCGCTTACTATGTTTCTTTACGTTTACGTTAAATGCGTGGAGTTTACTTCGTGGCGATTGATTGCTTCTATAGCTTTATTTACATTTTTGTCACTTTGGAGTTTCCTTCGTGGCGGTTGATAGTATTCTGACTTTATTTACGTTTCGTCCACTTTGGAGTTTCCTCGTGGCGGTTGATAACTTTTTGACTTTATTTACATTTCGATCCCCATGGAGGTGCTTTCGTGGTTGATGATGATCATGTGCGTATATATATATTTCTGACTTTTATATATATACTACTGCTATCGCTTTCATATAAATTGCGGTATCTTGTGTGCCTAGGAATCATGTGATCACAGATTTGACCTATTGGATCTAGATTCGGTTTCGTGATGGACATTTTTGGTTATGGCGACTTGTAAATTATTCTACGATTGTCGAATTTCCTCGGATGGTTTCCATACCCATGAGGAAATCGGCATTATTTTGTATATTATTTTAAATACGGATGCCTCGCATTCGTAAAATAAAATCAATCAAGCCGAACACTTAATAAAATAGGAGTGTAAAAGGTCTCAATTACTATTGAGCATCAGGGTTTGAAAAACCTTTTTTATAAAACATCATTGTTATACCTTGTTAAAAACTGAATTTTTACATAAATTCAAACCCTGTGTATATAGGTTCGAACGAGGCCTCGCACTACTTCCAAATAACATTACATTGACCCCCCCCCACACACACATTAAGATAATTGTTTCTTGAAAAGAGGCGGTCACTGTGGTAACACGGATGTCGGGGGGTGCCTAACACCTTCCCCCCGCATAACCAAGTCCCCGGACCCTAATGAATCTCGGTTTCACCGACTCGTTTAGCAGTGTCACATCACTGGGTCAATGTACAAACCTTTTCTCGGTTGTGTTGGTACAACCATTTAAAAAACCAACTGGCGACTCTTAATAGTCCATCGTCGACATTATACATGTCGGACATTTTTCACTTGTTTTTTAAAACAAATCTCACCTAAAATGAGAACACCAAAGAACAACTAACGGAAAGGGACATCTAAAAATCCAAGCGTCGACGGTGGCGACTTCTGCTTTGGGGACTCGATGTAAGAGGACTTAAGCCGCTATTACAATCTTTTCAAAAGCTATTATATCTGCTTGTGTATGGATGTTGCATTTACATTTAATGAATGTGTACAAATGCATTTCATTATTGCACTTAGTGCCTCGCACCATAACTGCTTGTGATATTAGTGCTTCACACCATAGCTGCTTGTGATATTAGTGCTTCGCACCATATCTGCTTGTGATATTAGTGCTTCGCACATGTCATCATTTTCATACGGTGAGGACGCGATGTATGTGAATGTATGTTGTGTGGTCCCTCCACCGAGGAGGCTATCCATCGGTGTTTGATTATTGGACTCGTGAGAAGACTAATTCTCGAGGGCTCGGGAAAGGCACCACCAAATTCGCTCCAGTTGAAAGAATAGGATTAACTTCCCGTCAAGTAGATTGCGATGATTTGGAAACCTTCATGCCAAAAAGCCGTGAGAGTAACCTAAGATAATTGACCTCTGATAAACCCAAAACGGAGGAAAGTCTCTTCATGCTCTCATTTCAATTACTTGTAAACACAATTACTTGTAATTACATTCCATATCTATCTCCATGTAATGAGAAATATGAAGAAATGTGTATACATTACATACATATTAACATCTACAAATGGTGACATCCGTTTTGCGAGGATAAAATTCCTAAAATGGACACATCACATAGCATGTTATTATATACATTCCCTAAAGACTAAAACTATGGAAGTCTTCGCGGGGAATCAATCGGACCTACTACCCGTTCAAAGTCCAAAAGGCAACGAGGCTACTGATCAATCAATCATGTCGTCATCGACCGGTGAACTTAATCCGGTTTCTCTGAAAAGAATTGACCGGATTAAGCAAGCAAATTATAGATTTGTTGTTTCTACTCAAAGAATTACACGGTCTGCGAGGGTTGAAAAAATACCCGTACATGTTGAATCCTCCACTGAGGAGGAATCCCGGTCATTACCATACACGAACCACGGTTGGATCGACCAACAAAATTCATGATCTTGCCCATCCCACTGGAGATCCGAGACCTTTGGTGACATCAAAAGAAAGTCCTCAAATGGAAGAGACCCTCGTATTTATCAAAGGAATTGGAACACACGGGAGTGTTTCATATCTTGATCTGTGTATTTTTCACGGTGTTCATTATCCAGAAAAATTTAAAACTCCTGACTTTGAAAAATATGACGGGTTAGGAGATCCTTACACACATTTAAAAGTGTTTATTGGAGAACTTGGATCTTATGCGAGAGGACGAAAAGCTTAGAATGCAATTGTTCCAAAAAGTCTAAGCTGGAGAAGCTTGGTTAAGTGGTACACAAGATTAGACAACTCAAAATCCATATTTGGGAAGAGCTAGCACATGCTTTCCTCACTCAATCTGACTTTCAAACTCGGATGGCTCTGATCGGTATCAAATTACCAAGATCAAGAAAGCAATCTAATGAGTCTCGAGAGAGTATGCTCGGAAGGTGGAGGCGCTGGCACGCCCAAGTTAGTCCTTCCATGTGAGAATCGAGAAATGGTCATGACTTTTATAGACATCTGAAGCTCCCTTCTATGAGAGAGTTTTTAGCCGGCATCGACAAACCATTTTCTGAAATGGTTAAACATGGGGAGATGGTGAGATGGGATTGAAAGGGAAAGATTCAAGACCTAGTTGCACTCAAAAGCATTCTTTGATCACATCAATCGAAAATTATGGAAACAACCCGGGAATCCATAAAAAGAAAGAGGAAGATGTTTCCACGATACTCTGAGGCAAAAAAGGCAATCAAAACATGACTATTAAAAGGAGAAATTACACTCCCTTTCCAAAGCACGGTCTACAAAACCCTCAATACCAAAAGGTGGAGAAGTGAAGCGCCCTCGAGTGTTTACACCCTTAGGGGATACCCTCGAGAACATTCTTAAATCTTACGACTGACACAAGAAGAAAATTACATCTTCTTCCACTAGCCGGCCCTAATGGGCCGGGGTTTCAATCTTTGCTAGGAAATGTGCTTATCATGTTGGGGCACTGGACATGATACTACCGGGATTATTGGGCCTTGAAACACAAGATCGAGGACACGATAGACAGCGGAGAGATCGTGGTCACCAAACCAGATCAACCTCACGTTACAAAGACACCCTCTTCCTCAACACAAAGAAGAAGAAGAAGTCAACATGATTAATTGGAGCAATGGACGAGTTCCAATTTCAATTGTGAATCTTCCCGGACCCTCAAAGGCGGTGATGACAGATGGGATTATGCTAAGTTCGATTCTGATGGAGCGAAAGATGAAAGCTCTCTGCAAAGCAAATTGAACAATTGGCGGAACCGGTGACTTATCGACATCAAGTGACTCTCGAGTTAATCGGCCGAGAGCATGCGAGTCTCTCTACCTATTGTCATGAATATTCCTCGTCACTTTCGGAAAATGAAATCTTTGGAAGACAAAGTGACAAAGAGAGCAAATGCCAAAGCTCGTCGGGATTTTCCGACAAAAGAAATTCACCTATTGGGCGACCTATGGAGGAAATCCTTCATATGTTAATCAATGAAGGAAGGATCGTTTCCTTCTACCTCAATCAACCCCGATTAGGGGCGGTACAAACTACGATGGGTATGTCGATATCACTCCCGATCTCGTGGTCACGGCCACGGAAGAATCTTTGGGCACTCATACCTTATTCAAAATCTAATTGGCGGTGGTGTGCTGCGCACTAGCGAGAATGGCGATCTTGTGTTACGATAAAGTGAAGATACGAGCCCTACTAAGTGGAAGAGTGTGGTAGCGGTCATATCAATGGCCCGATGGGATTAATAAATTACTCCACAATGCCAATAATTCAACTCGAGGAAGCAACAATCCTTTGAAAGTGGCGGCTCGAGGCAATCAACTTGTAAATGCGAGAACAATATCCTATTGTTAGCTTGCACAAAGTTAAAATGGAATTATGGAGAAGGTGAAGGATCCACCCTCACATACAAGCCCTATCTGAAGTGTCGAAGGAAAATCCATTGTATCTTCCCCAACGGGTGATGAAGCCTACCATCAAATCAAAGGGAAAATACCCATGGAGAAAGATTGAAAAATTCCTCTCACTATGTGGTCATAATGAAAGCTACGGTGGTTTTAAGCTTGAAAGAAGCTCCACAACAAATATCAATTTTGGACTTGGTCACAACTTCCGAGAATCACTTAGGAAGGTCTTGTTAAAGGTTTTAAAAGAAGCCTATCTCCCGACATCAGTGGATACGGAAAAGTTTCAACATTTGGTTAATCACATTTTCAACAACAATGTGATATCCTTCAATGATGATGACATACCGCCCGAAGGGACCGGTCATTGCAAGCCGTTGCACATTGCGGTCTTGTCCTCTCGGATATATGGTGGTTTGGAGTCTTAATAGATGGAGGTTCCTCTCTGAATATCTGCCCATACGCTACCTTGGTGAAGATGAATATCAATCTCAACCGAAATTCGATAGCCATACTATCATCAAAGCTTTTGATGGAGCCGTGAAATTAAATTGATCGGAGTAATTGAGTTTGCCAATCGAAATTGGTCCTCACACATTCTGCGTATCTTTCCATGTGCTCAAGATAGATTCGGGGGATACAACTTGCTCTTGGGGCGACCATGGATTCATATGGTGAGGCGGTCCCTCCACTCTTCATCAACAATTGAAATACATTATCAACAATAGCACAGTCGCGGTCAATGAACGAACGAGTGTCCTCAACACGGGGACATGCCGTTCATCAATGATGCAATGCGGATGTTGAACCGGTCGGTTTTCATGCTTTGGAAATAAGCAATACCCAATACCATGCTATTGGGCGCCATTTACCGAACCGAAGATTTACGCGAAGTAATGTGCCATTACTCGAGAAATGATGTCGTTGGGTCATATGGCCGGGACAAGGGTTGGGTAAAGATTGCCGAGGTATCAAGTACCCAATTCGATTAACCAAGCAAATTTGGAGCAATTTGGGTAGGCTATTACGCGATTCTAGTCACGAGGAATCCTCATAAACATCGTGATTCCTTGACTTCAACCGTATGGCGTTTATCTTCGCCTTCAAACTCGAGTCGCATAACCTCGTGTAAAGGTGCCACCCGATGTAATGGCTATGTTATTTCCCAAAGCGGTCTGTCGGTGAAGGAGAAAGAAGTCTTTGTTCCAAATCCGCGATGGAAGAAGAGAGCGAAGAATCAAGCGAGACGTCATCGAATGATGTCCGGTATACGCATCATCGTTCATGATGAACATACCAACAAATACACCCAGACGATGATTGCCCAGACGTAATGGCCATCATTCGGGACAGGGAGGATGATGACAATCCCTCCATCACTGCGGTCCACCCGGACTTTGCCCTTGCCAATTGGAACAACATTCCTTGCATTGGTCGTCAAGGGTAAAGCGGGTGAGAACTCTTTTACGCCCTGTAGATATAATAGCTTGCTTACTTTTTTACATGCAGTATTAGCGGTTTATTTTGCCGATATATGCTTAACTTATGTATGATCAACGCATTTCATATATACTAAGTGAAAGCATATTTTGTTTGAGGACTACGAATTTAGATGTGCTATGTGCTTGCGATATGGTGCCTCTTCTCCACAAGGATTGTACCTTTGATGTAGAGATGAATTTAGCCTTGATGGATATCTGAGGATGACATTGAGGTGCCTCGAAATTCAAGAATGGGTCAAAGACAAACCTAAACCCAACCTTGATCAAACCACTTCTTTCGATCTCGGAACCTTAGAAAGCCCTAAGTTAATCCAGTTGGTTCGGACCTTACCCCAAACCAGCGGAATGACATGGTTACGCTATTAACCCAATTCGAGGATGTGTTTGCATGGTCTCATGAAGACATGGTGGGTTTGTCCTTGACATTGTCCTTCATCGCCTTCCCATTAAAGAGGATTTAAGCGGTCAAGCAAAAGCTCGGCGATTGAAACACGAATGGAGTTTAAAGGTGAAAGAAGAAATTGTGAAACAATTTCAAATTTGGCATCATAATGGTGTCTACATATCACGAGTGGATATCAACATTGTGCCCATGCCTAAACACGGAGGGAAGGTGCGAGTTTGCGTGGATTACGGGACTTGAACAAAGCTTGCTTAAAAGATAGCTTTCCGTGCCATTTATCCACATTCTCATTTGACAATCTTTGTGATACGACATGTACTCCTTTCTTTGATTGCTTTGCGGGGTATCATCGGATCATGGTTCTTTGAGGAAGATCGTGAGAAAAGCGCTTTCATCACGCCTTGGGAACCTTTTGCTATAGGCGGTTGTCATTCGGCCTCATCGATCTGGAGCCACCTATCGAGCGAGCTATGATGGCTCTTTTCCACGACTTAATGCACAAAGAGATCGAGATCTACGTGGATGACATCATTGTCAAGTCCGGAAGGAGGATGACCATCTAGACCATCTCGAGAAAATTGTTGACGAGGTTGCGTAAGTACTGACTTGAAGTTGAATCGATTAAATCGCCTTTGGCGTTAAATCGAGCAAGTTGCTAGGATTTCTAGTCGACCCACAAAGGATTGAAAGTGGATCTGCCAAAATCAAGCCATCACGAAATGCCCATTCCTCGAGACGAGAGAAGGAAATACGGGGATTTTGGGAAGAATCAACTTCATTAGCGGGTTTATCTCTCGACTCACAACAACTTTGTGAGCGATCTTCAAGCTATTAAGGAAGAACTCCTCCATGAAATGGAATGATGAGTGTCAAAAGGCCTTCCTCACAATCAAAAGCGACTAGTCAAAGCTCCGTCTTGGTACCACCCGAGGATGATGTTCCCCTGTTTATGTACACATCCATAAGTGATGATGCCATGGTGCGCATCTTTGGACGAGAAGGGCGATAGAGGCGAGCGAGCTATCTATTACCTCGGCAAAAGGTTCAAAGTTGACGGTGAACACAAGTACACTACGATCGAAAAAGGCGTGTTGTGCTTTAGCATGGGCTTCCATGAGGTTACAACATTACCTCCATGGTCACACAACCCATCTCATATCCGCGTGGATCCTCTCAAATCGTGTTCAACAAACCCATGTTAAATTGCTTATGGGTATCCGGATGGCGGTTGATCCTACAACAATTTGACATCGTATATGTGACTCAAAAGTCCATCAAAAGGTCGAGGAATCGCGGATCATGGCGCCGCGCACCTTGAGGGATTTCAAACCCTTGAAACATATTTCCCGATGAAGGAGTAATGACGATTCAACAACACCATCGAGACGATCGCGCCAATCATGGAAGATGTATTTTGATGGGCTTTTAATATGGAAGGTTACGGGTGGAAGCAGTTCTAGTGTATCAGTGCGGGGAAGCGATATCCATTGCCAGTCAAATTCGATTTATCGGCACCACCAATAATACGGTGAGTATGAAAGGTTGTCTCATGGGGCTAAAACTTGCCGTTCGATGGGCATCGAGGCGGTTAACTTATCTTTGGAGATTGAGTTGGTAATCAGACAATCCACCGGAATCTATCAAACCGAGGAACTACATTTCTTTGCCTTACCATCGGCGAGTTTTGAAGATGGCTTTGGAGTTGAAGAAATCTCCTTTCTACACATTCCTCGTAATAGGAATGACTTTTTTGCGAGACGCATTAGCAACTTTGGCCTCCTTGATTCGCATATCGAGACAAGGAACACACTTGCAAGCGTCGCGATTTCCCACCTGAGCCCTGACCTATGGGAATTACGTTGGAGAAGTATCGGATGAGCTACCTCCCATCCAACATCCTTGGTATCGACATATCGAGGAATATCTGCGAGATGGATCTACACACGGTGAGGCGAGCCGAGCCGAGAAAAAGCGGATCCATCGACTTGCTATGAAATTCTACGAGTGGAGATGCACTCTCTAAAAGAGATGCAGGACTAGGTCTCCTCGGATGTTTAGACAAAGATCAAGCCCAAAGGCTTATGGATGAAATCCATGGTGGAGTCTGTGTGGCCCCCACATGAGTGGCCCCTCCTTGTCGAAAGTCCTCGGGGCGGGACATTATTGGCTATCTCTCAAAGTTGATTGCAATGACCACGTCGAGGAGATGTTATCGATTGCGATTCATGGGAATGCTATACCGCCCCTCCACGGGAACTCCTGATATGAGTTCACCTTGGCGCTTCTCGATGTGGGGAATGGGCGTTATCGGGCCCATTGAGCCTAAAAGCCGATAATGGTCATCGATTTATCTTCACCATGATCGACTACTTCACCAAGTGGGTAGAAGCGACCTCCTTCCCGAGGGTTACTAAAAAGAAGTCATCATTGCTTTCATCGAAACAATGTCATTTTGTCGATATGGACAACCCGAGAGGTGATTGTGTCGAGACAATGCAAGAACCTCAACAACAAAATGATGGAGGAATTATGCGATAAATTCCACATCAAACATCTCAACTCATCATCTATCGTCCAGAAGATGAGCGGTCTTTGTTGAAGCGGCTAACAAAAAACATCAGAAGATTATGCAAAAGATGTCCTTGACCACAAAGATTGGCACGACCTATTGCCTCTTACTCTGTTAGCCTCTGAGAACCTCAATGCGCACTTCCTTTGGGGCAACCCCTACGCTTTAACCTATGGGATGGAAGCGGTGCTCCCCATAGAAGTTGAAATGGAATCCCCTCGAGTGTTGATAGGCGCTAAATTTGGATGAAGACCAATGGGTACAAGGCGGTATCACCAATTGTCTCTAATAGAGGCGAAAATGACCATGCTATCTTCCATGGTCGATTATATCAACAAAGGATCGCCGGATCCTACAACAAAAAAAGTCCGGCTCTGGCGGTTTAAACAACATGACTTGGTTTTGAAGAAGATTCTTGACAACCAAAGATCGGGCTAAAGGAAAATTCGCTCCTAAGCTGGGAAGGCCGTTTATTGTCAAGGAAGTATTGGGGAGGGCTCTCAGATTACAAGAAATGGATGGCGATGAATTTCCACAACTCATCAACTTCGGACAGCAGTGAAAGCGGTACTATATCGAAGTAATTCGCAAACACCACAGTGTTGGACCATCGGATCACCGGTCATTCGGTTCTTTAACCCTTTACCACCTCTGACTTTCCTACACTTTTGCCCCTCGGAAACATACATTTCAAGCCAATGACTGGCTTTCTCCTTCTGCGTTCCTACTGACTTAGGTCATCCCCTGCATGGATTGAACCTCTCTGCGTTTGCGGTTTGGCTACCCATACATGGGATCAAACTTCTCATACCTGCAGATTTATCCTCAACTAGGATTAAACTTTTCTCCCCCCCTTTTCGACACTGCACATGGGATTACGCTTTTCTTCTCATACGAGAGGCGAACTCGTCGACTGATCTCCTCTTGATAGAGATGCGTAGGCAACCATTTCACATGGCCGGTCATGATAAAACAAAAACAACAAAAACATTTCTACCCCTTACAAAACAAAAAACAACCAAAAACATTCCTACACCATTTACGCCCATATACTGACGTTGAACCTCTTACACGGGTTGAACTACGTGAACTGATCTCCTCTTGATAGAGTGCGTGGCGACCATTCATGGTGCGGTCTCACCCCTACCAAAACACAAACCATTGTCGGTTAGATTTGGGATCATCCTTTGATCCACTACATTTCATTTGGCCCGGACCAAAGGGATGGAATTACGAACTCCTCCCAAATAGGAGATTGGCGACCATCTAAGCTCTTGGTCATACCTTGAAGAGCAACACCAATCCATAAGAGATGGAATTAACTAGGCTTCTCCTAAATAGAAATCTTGGCGACCATCGTAGTGCGGTCGATCTCTTAGAGAGGAAAGCCACACTCCTCTCCACATTTTCATCCGAAACTAGTCCCAAGACACCAAAGATGGTAGGGATACATAGATCGATGATCCATTACGAACTATCCGAGAGACAACTCGATGTCCATCCACCGAGGAGGAATTCAGAATACATCAAGACCACAAGCCCTGAAGCAGCAGGCAAAATATCAAGCAAATAGCAAGGCATATCTAAAAGGGAAGTGATCAAAAATATATTTCCCTGTCATATATATAATGTTGTTTGATATATATCTGATATAAGCTATACATGACAAAATGGCTAAGCTAGTGCATTTGAGGAAAATACAAGCTCATCTACAAGTCGGGGTATATGCGAGCTAACAAATGACATGGCATCCCTCTCAGAAGAAGGAGGTGAAGTTGTGGTCTCCTGTACGAGAATATCCACACGACCCAACAGATCTGCAGCCATCTGCATGGTGACCATATGATCATCAATATATGCGCTCATCTCTGCGATCATACCAGTGGTAAGGGACCTCACTGCAGTACTATCTGTGACGGCTACATCCCGGGCAGATATAGCACTATATCCGCTCAACTATCTTTGCATCTCTGGTTGATCGGCCTCATCCAGCTCAACAACGGTGGCATCTCTGTGAGCTAATGCCTCGTCTCTCTCTCAATATAGAGCTGCGTCTCTCCCATCGAGGGCGATCGACATCATAGATCGAGCCTGATCTCTCTCAAAGGTCATCGGATGAAGACTACTGCTCTAAATCTTTGTCTTGAGTCTTTGAATCACAATGATCTTGGTACTAGGAGAATCCGGAAGAAATCTTTGGCAACCCAATGACGGGCTCCTCCTCGATGTAGGTATCGATGTCCTCCATGGGCTCTACATAAATCGACTCGCATTTATCCGGTCTGCAGATCTTTGCTGCGGTAGATAAAATCTCTGTCTCCATCCATGCGGAATACTCTGCGAAGAACAACTGGATGATGAGCGAGAAAAAAAAGCTATCTCGTTGATCCCAACAAGCATACACATGGGATCGGTCTCTCTTTGAGAGATATCGAGAATTTGAGCGACGACTCGCCCCATCAAAAGGATGAAAATCACGGGGCCCCGGTCAAAACTGCGACATCACGGCGATGGGTGATAAGTAGTCACGCCCCTCAAACCCGACCGGAGGAGGAAGTCCATGCGGAGCGTGAGTAATGAAGTTGTATGGTGAGCAAAAGCCCGAAACACGGCAATATCTTTGAATGGATCTCGATATCGCCAAAAATGTGGACCAAGAGCGAGGAGCATATACACTCGGACAATTTGAAAAAGGAGTATGACATAGCTACATCATGGGTGAACCAATACCCATGCCGTCTAAGGGTACCAACCCGGTCTCAAGTGTGACATAAACCACACATCTGACATGGCCAGAACTCCCGGTGAACACTCACTGTGGGATACGTGCAATAATAGGATCTTGACCGCGAGGTCTCTGCTACAATCATAGGTATAATGGTGCGACCCTCTCTAAGAGCTCTCACACCCATGATGACACCGATGTCTATCTCGTCCATATATCGTGGCATATAGACATATGACGACGATACATACAACAATAGTACATCAACCACGGCAAACATGATGGTCCTCCGGTGCGGTGAAATCCCGAAATATTCGTGAATAGCTATCCTCTCGAGCCAAATCATAAATAATGAAAAATTTTGGGATATCACATGGCTAGAGATGTCACTCGTCTTGCACTACTACTGCGCCGCAATCTGTGAGAGAGTCATGAATGAATCGTCTACTCATGTCTCCCAAAGCAGATGCGCCATGCGAGGTGCATCTAAAGGCGGCATCGTCAACGTCATGCATACTCCTCCGAGTAGGAGTCGACTCATGGGTGCCGAATCGGAATACCGCCTATCCGGTAACGATGCTCTAGCATCCCATCCACAAACCTGCGGGAAACTGAAAAGGCAATAAAGTCATGGTATCTTGCAAGCAATGATCTCTGATAGTCACCACATATCGGTGGTGACATGCTATCATACCACGATCGCATACCCAATACCACCATGATGGTGGGGTATGATCTATCTGACTAAATCGAAGAAGACATACATGCGGGCGTGTCATAAGACCATCCAGGGGTTAATGTCTGAATATCTACGGACATACATACATATGCATAACATGATCATCATGCATGCAGATAATAGATGGCAATATGATATAGGGAATGAAAAAATGGTGCATACATTCCTAAGTATATCATCATCTAATACATCATCTCTGTACTGACTACAAATACAGGGGAAATGGGGCACTGGTAGCCCTACTACTATAGAGAGGCCTATCAAAAGATATAGCGAGAATGGGGAACAACCACCCGATATCTAAACAGAGGCCTATCAAAAGATATAACGAGAATATACATGAAGAAGAAAACCATGGTCTCGATGTCACATCCTCAATCTGTCCACGATGTAACTCCTCTGAGTCACTAGATCTCTATCAGCGGGGATGTCGGGGCCTATAAAGAGGAGGATCTGCGTGGCAAAACCGAATGGGTCATCGAGGGGCGGCGCTTTGAGCTGGAAGGAACAAATGACTCGCCTCTCTTTGGATCTCTGCCCAAATCTTCGGATAAATATATGTGCACGATCCAGCTGCCGGTCAAGCTATCAATCTGGGTCATATGAGTGGAGCTCGGACATAAGCTACCCAATCCGTCATCATCAAGGATCACTGGAACCATATCCCCCATAAAGCGTGTGTGGCGCGGGATTTGGGCTCCAATAGTCTTGAGGGACCACCACCATTGGAGCGTCTCACGAGTCTGAGGACCCTACGATAATGTAAAAACCGTCGACCCCAACAATGGGATATCGGTGATGGGTGGTATGATATCTGACGATGCGCGCTGACGGGGAGGCAAGATCGGTATCTGGATCTCCCTGTGGTGCTCCTAATAGCACGCGCTCTCCTAAATAGAGCTCCGGCCTCCATCACATGAAGAGAGGAACTCTCTGGTGGAAATTAAATACTCGACTCGGTCGGGTGTCCATCCTCAAAGCCGATGGTCAAATGTTCCCTGAATAGGGAATCCATGTAATGGTACCCATTGTATCAACAACTCCATTTGCATACGGCGGTGAGTGAATCCCTCACTCTGAGGGGACCTCGGTGAAAATAGAATGGTGCCATCGTCGTCCTCGTGGATAGGTATCTAAACCTAACACACTCACGGGGCCATAAACATGGGAGCCTCTCATAGGCCCAAAGCGCTTGACCTGATGGCAAAACATCGCTATCGATAAACACTCTTAACCTATGAATGGGAAAAGACAAGAGAAATACTCACCCGGTAGAAATGGGTAAAATCCTAGTGAGCCTCGGTCGAACCACATGAAAGCATACGCATGCCCCGAAGGAAATAGGCAAAGGTGTAAGAGCCCTAATCATACTCTCCAATACGGTCCACATCACGTGTGGCGCTGATCAAAGCAAAGGATACCGTAGAAGAGTTATATCTGCTATGTAAGCGACCTCGAATGATCATCGGGAACAATCGCCATGAGAAACGCGATCCACGATTCGACATCATCGGACATGGGCTCACTCAAAAGCCCACTCATAGCATCTACGCTCAAAGGACCTGAATGGACAGTCCTGCCTTTGAGCGCCTCCGCCGGAACTCCTAATAAGGATCGGACGGCAGTAGGGGTAATATTCGCCATGCAAGGCACTGGCTCCCCTCCAAACTCCATACACATGATAAATCGCCAATCCATAGGCGTCATCATCACCTCGCAATCCAATGAGATGGGTGGTGAGTGCGATGAAACCATCGCTCGAACAATGCCACGAGGTAACCCCGGGGACAACGCGGGGAAGGATGGAGAAGAATGCCCCGAATCCCCACTCATGCACTCTGCTCTATAGTCGGGATGGGCGCGCTGGTACATGGAGTGAATGTTGAACCAGTTCCCTCGGTACATGTAAAACCGGGAACTGCATGAAATGCGGATCAACATCAAAACCCTTTAATCCTCATCAATAGGAAAGAAGGAAGATCAAAGTCTAACGCCATACCTCGTTAGCATGCAAGTACATCGATGGATATGCGCTCAAATCACCCAGCAACTACGGGTTTGCCACACTGAATACTCGAGGAGCTCCCTACGAGGACATATGCAGCGTGAGGCGGGATCCTCAATCGGAATATCCGCCTCCTCGTCCTCGGCGTCTGGCACATCTACGGACGGGATGAATCACGGCCTCCACTAATCGACGCGAAATACATGTCGTGAAGCAGGGACGAGGGCAATTGAAGCCCTCCTCCGCGCCGAAGTGGTCTATAGGGCTGCTTTCGGTGATCCGGATCCATAATATTTGCGCAACAAGTCTCCAAATCACCTCAGAAAGGGTGTGGTATTTCCTTACCTGGAGCTTTTTAAAATGCATTTATGACTATATGCATGCATGCATTTACTTTAACATATAATAGAGTTAAAATGCATGACTACCCAATGCCTACATTTGGAAAAATTTTGCCGTAGTCCCCTTTGAAAATAGGACTATCCACATGCACATAGGCATGTCTAGGTGGCCATTCTGCACACCTGCCCCAAAGTCATATACATAATATATGCATTAAAAATTAAAATCATCATGCATAAGGCCAACCTCAATACTAGGAGTACTTTGCCTTGCTACCTTGTGCTCATTGGACCTCAAATAGGACAAAAAATAGCGAGAAAAGGTGCAATTTATTTGTCTCAAAAGTCAAATTTTTTTCACATCATTATGTTGGCATGGTTTAATACTAACATTTACTATGTTGAATATTTTTATCAAGTCATTTGTGCATACATAATCACTACTATGTGTTTAGATGCATTTAAATGCGATAACTCACAATCAAGCGGATAAAAGCGGAAAAAATACATGCATACGTTACCGGGATAGTGTAGAACACTTGTACGGTGTGACAAAATTTGCGAGAAAATAGCCCGAACTCGGTGAGATCGAAGGAGGCTCACAGATTTCTCTTGGAAACAAAGTTGAAAATGACTTGTGAGACCAACTGCTTTAGATTTTATCATCCACGGTTGGCAGCGAGCTCACACTGCTGGTTGCGAGTGAAGTACTGCGGCACCCTATGTGGGCCCACCCTCTCGGCTCGGTCCGATTCGAGTTGTAAAGGAGTTCTTATGGACTAGAAAAGGTCAAATCGAGAATAAAAACGCCACGCGATTGAGCAAAAACAACATCTGATCTGGTCTTCTTAGATGAGACTTTGAATCTGTACATCACTCATTGGTAGTCACCTGAACACAAGGTATACCTTGCCGATGATCTCAGTTGTCACAAATCACATACGGCAATACCTTATACAGGTTCGATGCCGCCAACTCCAGGTCGTTACCCTACGTGAGTCCCCGACGGGGGTTACAACGTGATTCCCCGACAGGGGTTACAACGTATATCCCCGGTGCAGGTTACAATGCATGCTCATCCGTTGACACACATATCAACAAAGGTCAAGTAGCCTTGACGTTATCTCAATCGATAGCGATTAAACCTATCAGAGCTCTAGAGCTATTCAAGGATTTCATGCTCAATTACTCATATTCCCCCAGTGGATCCCCGACGGGAGTCACAACGCAATGTTTCGTTGATTCACACGTCAGCGAAGGTCAAGCAACTTTGACGATCTACTCACAGAGTCTCAGCCGTTGATTCACACGTCAGCGAAGGTCAAGCAGCCTTAACAGTATATCCTATAGGATTTTCGGTAGTTTGAATCACGTATCGATGAGATACACGTCAGCGAAAAGGTCATCCTCGACATCATCATTTGTTGTGGCGTAAATCAACAGAATCTTGACATGTCCTGGCGATACCAACCAGGAAAGGTTAATGTTATCAAAGAGGATAGATGATGGAATATGTTATACACATCCTCAAACAGATCAAGCTTTATCCCCATAGATCTCTTACACATAAGAGGTACCTCTTCGGGATCAAGTCGTTATCAAGAACACAGGAATTTGGTGATAACTCCAACATCAACATCTTAATGATTTGGCTTACACATCAAATCGGTCGGCATTACCAATCCCAATTGAAGCAACGAGGATCCAAAGCAATCATCCCGGCATGTTGGGCTACAACCATATACACATACCTCATACATTTGCATCATTTTTGCTACCCGTAGTACCACGTTTGTCTTGTTACGTTTCAAGTGTCTAGGATTCTTTATCCTACCCATGCATCGCCATGCATGCATGAGTATGATAAAGAGGGGCATTTATGAACACTCAAAATTTTTACGTACTCACATCACTAACATTGCGGGGAGGACATATTCGTCTTTAAGAGGAACCACTGAAAGGCAATCCAAATCCATCACAGGATACTGATGGAAGTTGACATCAACCCCGGATCATGTTATACTCCGGGAAGTGATTCAACCTCGGATTTAACCCGAGGCATGCGGAGATCTTGGAACACCTGCCGTAGATCAAGATTAATCCGGGAGAATAACCTTGAGGTCGAGTCTATCAAGAACCACGGGAATTTGGTGATAACTCCAACATCAACATCTAATGATTTGGCTTACACATCAAATCGGTCATCATTACGATCCCGGTTAAAGCAGCGGGGATCCAATGAATCATCCCCGGCATGTTGGGCTACAACCCCCTCATACATTTGCATCATTTTGCTACCCATAGTACCACGTTTGTCTTGTTACGTTTCAAGTGTCTAGGATTCTTTATCCTACCCATGCATCGCCATGCATGAGTATGATAAAGAGGGCATTTGTAGATGAACACTCAAAATTTTCGTACTCATCATCACTAACATTGCGGGAGGACATATTCGTCTTTAAGAGGGAACCACGAAGACAATCCAAATCCATCTGGGATACTACCGAAGTTCGAAGATCAACCCCGGATCACACTGGGAGTAACAATTCAACCTCGGATGTAACCCCGAGGCATGCGGATCCAATCTGGAACACACACGGAGAAGACCGATTAATCTCGGAGATAACCCCGAGGTATCCAGTCTCAGTCCCAACCATGGGAATAGCCACCAACCTTGGTGATAACCCCAAGGGATGCAGTTTCGGCGATAACCCCGAAAATGCTTGTTTCAAATGCGACCAACATCAATCTCGGTGCTCATAACGAGATACACTACACCAACCCGGCAATAACATCGGAAAGACATGCACACCTCAAAGGTGACAATGAGGACCTTCAACAATTGCAGCAGTCCAATCTCAGCGAAGTCTGAGCAACGTCTGCTTCATCAGCTCAATCCAGCAATAACACCGGTGAGGGGCAACATCGTCATCTCGTCAACACGATGCCACGTCATGTCGTCTTAACATCTCTACGCAACAATGTCCCACAAGACTAACCAATCCCGAGTGACTATTGTGCGGGGTAACGAATGAAAGTTGAAGCTTGAAGACCGGAGGGCATCGACCCCATCTTCAATGACTTCGTACAAACTCTAATCCCATGCCGTCATACAACTCTCGACAACGACGGTCCGAAATAGGTCCTGTATACCTCAAACGGATGCCCGAATTGCACTTCTAAAAGTTCGAGTGGACATTACAGTGCCTGAGTGCACGTACTTCGAGACGACCCGACCCGAAAAACCCGAGCCCACCCGGGTTGCCTCTGGTACACTACTGGCTCGGTAGTGAGTAAACCTAATGACTAAAATGCCTATAAATAGAGGGCTTGGGCTGCCCATTTTGCAAGAGAAAAAGGCCAGGAAGCCCTGCCCAATTTGCTCTGCACTCACCCCATGTAGTTTACTTTCCCCTTTTAAACACCTGTGAGCTCATATATAGCCCTTGTGTACCTACAAAAGTCAGTGTTTACCCACTCTAAAGATATAAAAGTCTTTTTTAGCAGTCAGCTGTAAGCCTTCTCACACACTTTAGAGTCTTTCTCTTCATCTTTGCACACACCCTTCTACACGTTGAGAGTCGTGTTGCTTGCTTTTGCCGGACTTGATCCGTGGTTTCATTCGATCTATATATATATATATATATATATATATATATATATATATATATTTACATATATATTGACTAATATTATCGAGTTATGCCTCGATTGAGCCTGAACTTGATGCCGAGCATTTATTTGCTTTATATATATATATATATATATATATATATATCTACATTTATATATATTAACAATGTCGAACTTTGTTCAATGAGCCTGAACTTGATTGCGGTGCATTTCTTGCTTTTTATATATATATATATATATATATATATATATATATATATATATATATATTAGCGTGTAATGTAATAGGACTTTGTTCGATGAGCACGAATTTTACATCCAGAATGCGTTTATTCGCTTTTATATATATATACTTATATATATGAATTGTGGTGAACTTCATTCAATGAGCTTTCGGATTTTACATCCGAACTATGCGTTTATTGCTTATATATATATATATATATATATTTATTTCGTCCCACACTTGAGTTTACTACGTGGTGGTTGATCGCTTTTCTGACTTTCTTTACGTTTAAATCACCTTTGGAGTTTTGCCGTGGCGAGTTGATCGCTTTTGTATAGCTTTATTTACATTTTGTCCCACAGAGTTTCCTTCGTGGCGGTTGGCCGTATTCTGACTTTATTTACGTTTTCGTCACTTTGGAGTTTCCTCAAATGGCGGTTGATAGCTTTTAATGACTTTATTTACATTTTCGATCCCCATGGAGGTGCTTCGTGGTTGGTGATCATGTCGGTATATATATATTTACAACTTTTATATATATACCTACTTATTGCTTTCATACAAATTGCGGTATCTTGTGCGCCTAGGAATCATGTGATCACAGATTCAGCTTATTGGATCTAGATTCGGTTCCCGTGATGGACATTTTCGGTATAGCGACTTGTAAATTATTTATGCGATGTCTCGAATTTCCTCGAGATGGTTTTCATACCCATGAGGAAATCGGCATTATTTTGTATATTATTTTAAATACGGATGCCTCGCGATTCGTAAAATAAAATCAATCAATAGAACACTTAATAAAATGGGAGTGTAAAAGGTCTCAATTACTATTGAGTATCAGGGTTTGAAAAACCTTTTTTATAAAACATCATTGCTATACCTTGTTAAAAACTGAATTTTTCCATAAATTCAAACCCTGTGTATATAGGTTCGAACGAGGCCTCGCACTACTTCAAAATAACAGCACATTGACCCACACACACACACATTCAGATAATAGTTTCTTGAAAAGAGGCAGTCATCGTGGTAACACGGATGTCGGGGGGTGCCTAACACCTTCCCCGCATAACCAAGTCCCCGGACCCTAATGAATCTCGGTTTCACAGGCAGTTTAGCGATGTCACATCATTGGGTCAATGTGTGCAAACCTTTTCTCGGTTGTGTTGGTACAACCATTTAAAAACCAATGGCGACTCTTAACGGATCCATCGTCGACATTATACTTGTCGGACCTTTTTCACTTATTTTTTCAAACAAATCTCACCTAAAATGAGAATACCAAAGAACAAGTAACGAAAAGGGACATCTAAAAATCCCGACGTTGACAACCATATGTTCTAAATCTCTGATTTATTACTGACGAAGACTATTGATAATTTATTTATCTTTAGTCATGATATTCTTCTTTGGAAGCTAGTTGTGCTCACCCTTTTGCTTCACAATTCCTTTCGTGTAATAAGAGTGTAGGGTTGAATGAGGGGTAATGAGGAATAGAGAAGTGGTCTCTCTAGTTTGTGGAGGTTCTCCCTAAACAGTATGGAAATAATTTTATTGAGAAATTTAGAATAGTGTGTTGTATTTTATACATCATTTAGTAGTTATATTTGGTGAATCCAATAGGGTGAGGCGAACCCAACGTTGGAAGGGTGTTTTGCTATTATCATACAAGATGTCGAATGACATGCGACTTCGTGTTATCATAAGACAGGGTTGTGCACATCCACTTGTTGAGTATATCTACGAGCACTACCTATATAATCTTGGTGTTTGGTTGAAGTACAATTCTCAATTAGAGACAGTGGAGATAATTATATGTCACGAGAAGACTCGCCATTGGAAAGAATATGATAGTAATCTTCTCGTTTTTCTTTGGGGTCTATTGGGTCAACCAAGGATAATTTTGTGGGTATATGATATCTATCATAAGCTAGACGCATGGCCTCCCATGTACGAAGGTTTCCTTGAGCGCTTCCCAAAGATTTTAATTTCTAAAACAGTTATTGACTGTACCTTTATGTAAGGTGCCATTGTGACATACTATCCAAGGTTGGGACATGAGTCACAATTGGTATATATTTGTATCAAAACTCACAACATATGTGTTATTGGAGTTTGCACGACAATTATTGTAATAAAGTTGTAGTTGTTTTCTGTACTATGTTTTTGGCGACTCAGAAAAGGTTGGATGGATTGGACCTATTTTGGGGGCGTCACATCAGGCCAGGCCCAGACCCAAGGCCAGGCTGGTCTGGTCCCTTTTTTTTAATGTTACATATTAAATATTAAAAAAAAAAATAATAAAATATAAATTAATAAATTTTGTAAAATATTAATATTGTAGATTACTTGAATATTGTAGATTACGCTTTTATTTTTTGAATATAAAGTTAGTTTCAATTTTACTTTCTTATAGTACGTACTAGGATCGGTTGGACATATATTTTGTAAAGTTTAAACATACATATATCTTTTCATTTATGATCATTAAACTCTTACATGGTTATATCTCAAGTATTAATTTCATTAATTTTCTAATTACTTTATGGAATTTTTATTTAAATTGGTACAATGTAATACCTAAAAATAACTAAAATCATAAATCCCCAAGAATTTAGCATATCCAAATTAATGAAGAACTTGAGTATTTACAAGAAACTACATTATTATTAATATTTAATATTAAAATTAGTTTATTGATGTATTAATTAATGTTAATATTTAACATTAAAGTAACAAAGAATATTAATAAAATTTTATTGTTAAATATTAGTACTTTAGTATTTACAATAAATTAACTTATTATTAATATTTAATCAACTAAGTAACTAACTTATTATTAATATTAAATATACTAACCTGGTTATATTCATTGAAGATGTATATTAATTAAATGTATCAACAAGAAATCAAGAATGAATAATTAAAATTTTAAATTTTATTGATGTATTAATTAAAACTAATGTATTATAATTTATAAATTACAATAATGAATAAGTTTTATTTATACTTTATTGATGAATAATTAAAAATTTAAAGTTCAAAAATTACAAATAATTGGATAAAAAATCATGTAAGGTCTCATGCCAGGCCATGCCTCATGCCAGGCCTAGCTGCACTGTGTCGGGAGCTAGGTTGGACCCGTGCAAAGCCGAGCCAGCCATATTTTTGTCTAAAAAAAGCAGCCTTTTCAAGCCTTCTAGGCCAGGCCTGACCAAGCCAGGCCTTGACCGGGCCGGACTTTGACCAGGCTGAGCCCAAAGTTGAGAGCCTAAGGCCAGCATGGCCAAGTTTTTTTGTACATCATCAAGATAAGCTGTATCCCATTGGGGATACAAGGAAAATAACACATTAAAATATAAGCAACTCTCTGCAAACAGTTGGGCATTACAATAATTCCAAATTTCCCAATAAAACTAAGAAGTATACTTCTATAAATTTCCAATATTTTTTTCGACTGTGCCGTATTCAACCGAAGGTAAAACAGATAAGCAAAATATATACCTAAATCGTTTGCGACAACAAAGAAGTCATTCGCATCAACAAGTTTGTTTCTTTTTATCAACTTAGATTTAGTAGATAAAAATAAATTGGAGACATAAATTGTAATTTAAAATTTATTATATTGATAGTTAGGGATAATATGAGAATTATAAAAATATTACTTATTCCAATTTCTTTTTCGTCCAAATCAGACCAATTTTTGATGGAAAACTTTGGCGGGAAAAGTGGCCAAGTTTTCTATCTATTTCTTTTCTTTTTCGTTTATTAAAAAACTCATAAACATAGGAATTGGAAAGAAAACTTAAATTTTTCGTCCATTTTTTTTCTTTTCTGTCCATTTTAAAACTCAAAAACATAGTGTAAGGATACGGATACGGGTAAATTGAAGTTCAAACTAATAGACGTAGGAGACAAGGTAAGCAAAAGACAGAAGAATGATTATGGGAGCAAATGCAAAAAAGATGAAGATATCATTTGAGGGGAAGCTACGTAGTTTAAAAATAGTAGAAGACGTTGATGATGACAAAAAGGGGGAGTAAGAGAGAGTAAGGAAAAATGAAATCGTAGTTGGGAAGAAGAAAACAAGTAATGTTAAAGGGAAAAGAAAAGTATCAGCAGCAGATCAGAATCAAGAAAGATGAAGAAACATTTGGCAAGCAAGTTAGGAGTAGATAAGAAGTTTGCAGTAAGGAGATCGATAAGTCATAAAAAGATATGCAAGGAAATAGGGGGAGATCTATCAAGTAGGAAGGAGCTGAAGAGAAGAGTCAAAACAACTAGTAAAAGTCATTCCGATATTCGAAAGAAATTGTCATCAAATGTATTAAGAAAGCAAAGGAGTAAGTATAAGTAAGTGTTAGTCAAGGTTATATTTTTCAGATTATGTAAGAATTATTATTTAATCAATAAACTCTTCATTTTCCATTAGCAGCACAGTGCCTTACTGTATTTTAAGATAATTTAATTTTTTAGTAAATGTTTTGGATACTGTGAACTTGTTGGTTTTGTCATCATCAAATAGGGGAGATTGTTTGAGTCTATTTGATTTGAGGATGACTACTGTGATTGTGTGAATATGTGATAAATGTGATTATGTGCTTGTAAGGATGAAATCGTGTCTATATGCTTATGTGCTTATGTGATCATATGTGCTTAAGTGATTATGTGAATATGTGATTTCTTGCCTATATGTTTATGTGATTATGTGTATGTGTGATTCATTTGTATAACTAGATGTTGAATATTGAATTTCGTATCTATTGATATATACAATTTGATTGATGCAATATTGAATAAAAGATTAATACATTTGATTGATGTAATATTGGATTTTCATATCTACAATTCTTATTGTTCTACTAAGATAACAGATCGTAGAGCAAAGTCAGGTCTGACAAGAAGACTGATAATGGAATGTTGCAAAGTGAAGGTCCTGAGGCATGAAATAATATATCCGTGGTAGAATCAAAGATGTGCCTACTGGCTAGTTTGCTGAAAGTGACATCTCAATGGAGTTAGGTGAGATAGCAGATTGACATGACAGAAAAGTCAAAAAGCAACTGACACTTGGGCTTAAATGTCAACATCAAGGGTCCGAGACTATCTAAAGCCTTAAATGCATCAACAAAAATATTTTAACAAGAAGTTTCAATATTACTATAAAAGATAGTATCATTCAAAATGGATATGATGATGAGCACTGAATGACCAATACAAGAAAAGGATCATCATCATCAGAAAAGAACATAGAGCTGAACAAGTGAAAGCATAGAGTAAGTTCCACTCTACGATTGAAGATATGTTCAAGATTGCCAAGTACAAATAGAAGGAGATTAATATGTCATCTTAGCAGCATAACAGAAGATCACGAGAATCGGTTAAGTACTAGAAGAAGTCAAGCCTAACTGCAACGCTCAACAATAACTTGAAGATGATCATATTCAAAGCTGCTAAGCATTTAAAGGAAGATGAGCCTCAACGCAAAACTTAGCAACACATCAACTATGATCATAAGTAGATGCTGACTACAAGAAAAGATCAAGCCTCAATGACAAAGTTCAGCGGTACCAAGAAGATGATCATAACAATGTTGTTAAGTTCTAGAAGATGGAGAGCTAACATGTCATCTTAGCAGCAACTCCAACACACATCAACAAACAAAATTTGAGGTCGGAGAATCCTGGTTGTAAATGGTCTGCTGGGCCTATATCCTTAGTGGATATTCTACTCGTGGAGTAGAAGAGTGGACTAGGAGTTATTCAGTCTCATAATCACTTAAAATCTCTTGTGTTATTTACTTTCAGCCATTTATATTCTTTTACATACCTGCTATGCTTATTATATCTGATACATAGTCAACTTCCACATAAGCTAAATTTAGAACTGAGATTTCTTGTAAATCTTTAAGGGGAGTTTTCAATCTCATATTCTGCCGTGCATAGAATATCTTGACTAACTAATCACTTGGTAATACTTCGCATAAGTAATTGAAAAGTTTTAAAGATCTATTCAACCCCCCCCCCCTTCTAGATCATTATTGTTCCTCTGGAAATGACAATTGGTATCAGAGCAGGTTCTCAAAAAATTTAAAACTCATGCTTTAAGTTGATCCTATGGCACTAAACAAAACCAATTTTGAAGTTGGTAATTGAAGTAAACTATTTCCTGTGAATAATCGTACAAATCAAACTTTAAATTTGCAGGCACACATATATGAATACTATTGATGATCAACTATGTGATACTGTCTAGAATGCCCTTTGTCCTTTCAAGTTGACTACAACAAAATGTGATCTTAATGAGGTAGCTGTTAAGCATATAACCATATGATTAGCTTGTGTAACTAAAAGAAATAACTGAAAACATGTGATGTCAGAATCTGCATCAACCATGAATCAAAGAATATGTTCGATATGCATGACAACAAGTTCTATGGTAACTCGGATATCCATAGGCTTGAGCCTTCACTCGAGTACAAAGATCCTATCTGAATTCAAAAGAAAGAGCAAAGGAATTTCTCTAACAGTTCATGAAGCAGCCTCAAAAGTTCTATCAAAAGTTGCATTATATGTTAATCAAAGATGAGAGTAATGGAAGCCTATAAGTACCAACACCCACCGAACTCAAATGATGTATCTTCAAATGGGTGATCAAGAACATGGAAAATGATAAGGAATCTATGTCAAGAATTCTTCAACTGTCTTTAGAAACAATTTTTCTGAAATTGAGAGACTATGAGTTAAGTGGAAATATAGTAGTTTCTCTCAATGATGTTACTTACGTTAAAGTACTATATGTTAAGCGTCAGTCAAATGCATGATAAGAGATTTCAAGACATTTTCCTTAGCAACCAGTGTCAAAGATCAATACCTGAAAATCAACTCTGTGAAGCTGACTGGATCAAAAAAAGTGAAAGTATATGTGATCAAAGATCAGGTCAGAGGTTTATCAATGCTGAACTTTATCAAGGAAAGATCAAGCAAAGGTGGTCAGCTAGAAAAGATCAAGAATCTCATTCAGAAGCAAAGCAGTTGATCCAAATGAGAAGCTTTTGCAGTTGCTCCTTATGGATTTAATCAAGCAAAATTTCTAACTGCTAGTCCTGAAGGTAAAACGCGTTTACTGGGTTATTGAATAGTTATCCTAGGTGTTCATGACTATTCTTTTAAGCTATAAGGATGAAGCCAACGCTCAACAATCAAATTCTTCAATACTGGTCATGAATAAGAAGGGTGAGAAGATCAAGGCGATAAGGAGCGATCATGACTGATTCTGTGACACCCCCAAATCCGGGTACTTCATTTCCACCAAATTTGGTGCTCACTATCAAAATAATTACATCTAACTACCCATAATATATGATAAAACATTAAATAAATAACTTAAACAATAATCTCTCCCATTAAAGGGTTACATCATAATCTCAAAATAAATCCCAGGTAATCTAACCTTAAAATTATTGCATCAGTTTGCGGAATACATTATAAAATAAAACAAGTCTTAAAACTTCAAGCATTTAAATAAACTTTAACTAATTCTCCATCATTTAGACATCTTGCCCTTTCCCTTGCTAGTAGATGGATCATCACCTCTTTCAACTTTAGCTGCATTGTTTAATTGCAAGAGTGAGCAAACAATTGCTCACTGACATAAAGATAGTATAATAACAACATGAGAGTGAACAACGAATAATGAATAATAAAGAACTTGTTCTACGAATCAAAATAGAAAATAAGTTCGAACTTTATTTATCTGAGGGTCTTATGACCACGAACTATGTCCACGGTGTTTAGGTATTATTACCTTAACCTCAACAGTCATTAGACTATACAGACTCTTCTTAACGTACTCAGGGGGATCAGCCCTTTGTACCATGTATTGTGCACGAACATCTAAACGTTACACGTACAAAAATCTCCTATGTTAGGGTTGTTCGTCTCAGTTTGAATTTAGAATTTTCGCACTAAAGAAAGTTTAGTTTGGAACTAGCTTATCAGTGTTTCTAGAATTTTAGAACACTTATTTAAATTCAATCAATAAAGGTTTAATACAAGAATGTATAACTGAACAAGGCTATCAAATTCAAAGATCGGATATCAACAATATATAACTGAATAAGCATGATATATATATGCAAAGTATTATATTCAAGGAATTAAAACAATCTCCTTTGAATCAATGTGTTAGAACAATATATGTTTAGAATACTAATAACAAGAAATGAGAATGTGAAACTCATTCGATGTAACGAATTAGGTTACATGAGCTTATTCAATCGTACATCAGAATAGAATCAATAGTCTTGCTCAATGACAAATATAAGATTTAGAAACTTGTACAATTATGAAAGTAGAGTTAGAGAACTTGCCTTGTTTGTAAGCTACACAAATGTTATAAAATCTTCAATTACCCTACATATATCATTGAAATCGAAATCACAATTAGTTGCATGAATATTAGCTTTTAGGGGTTTAAACCATCATTTAGGTCATGACCCTAACCTAGAACCTAACCATTTAGGTTAACATATTTAACGCATCTGAAATCACACATTGATCAACATAAACCTTATCGTTTATCTATAACTTTTGAAAACATCACTTTTAGTTTCATCTTATAACTTATTTAAATAATTACTTAGAATCTTCACACGTTGAATTACAACATCTTACAATCTTGTTATGGTAGTTCCTATTGTGTCTCGGCATCATTAACGTGCATGCTAGACTAATATAAGTCCGATACACATAACTACCGCAAATAAAGTGAAGTCATTTTGCTGGGCTCGAGAACACTATGGCCTTGCTACTGTTTATCCTTGCTTAACCAAGGCAATTCTTATTTGATGCTTTCATTATGAAAACCCAATGGGCGCAATGCGCGTTAGATCGCTGCAAATTATTGCTAAGCGCTATTCTGTAGCTTTTTTCTTGGTACCGGTAAGCAACATGACTGGTAGTGCATAGACAGATTTGAGACTCTGCATGCATGAGCGATGTAGTTTTTAGCCCAACTAACACGAATTTCACCCACCAAACAGTGAAATTAACATCTACAATTGGTACAGACTATTACAAACATGATTGCTAATATTTACAACCAATTAACACAATTTATCATCAACTAAAACTAGTTTAATTTCTCAAAATTCCATATTTTCATATAAAACTCCATTTTTGAACTTCTTCCACATAAATCACCACTGACATCTCAAAACTTGACCAAAACACTTAATTCAAATTACGTTATGCTCTTTTCTTAATAAGCTAGCATAAACAAGACTCAATTTACAGTTTAACATACGAATTGGCCACAAAAATTGGTACTATTCACAAGCCATATGAAAAAATATACACTGTCATACTTTTCTTCTTTTTAAACTGTAATTAGCATACGAATTCTTGCTTTTCATACAAACTCAAACATCATAACTATATATAATCATCATACACAGGTTACATAACAACAATTTATAGAAACTAAATTCACAGAGTTTACAAATTATGCCGTAAAACTCATACATATATATATATATATATATATATATATATATATAATCCTAAGGTTTAGAAGAATACCTTCACTTAGCTTGTAAACCTCGCTAATTGCAGCCAAATCTCACAAGTCCCTCTCCAATTCTCTCAATTTCCCACTATATTTTTTCTCTAAACCTCTATTATTCTCCTTAGCCAAAATACGTGAAATAAAAAAGCGAAGCGCTTAAACACCGATAATCGTGATTATCGGTTTATTAAGCCAGCGTCTTTAAGCGATTACATTAACCAAAAGCCACAAGGCTTTGTTTGGTTATGTACATATGTCACATACCAGATTATATTTATATTATTATATTATATAGTTTCCACTTGTCACACTTTAGTTAATTTAAATAACTTATAATAATAATAATTAATTATAATCTCATTATAATTATACTTATAATTAATATATCTACTTTAATTAATAAATTAGAAACATCACTTTATTTTAATTTATTTATTTCCTTTAAATTAAACAATTCATTTAATTTAATTATTTTCTTAAATATTAAACAATTGATTTAATTTAATTATTTCTTAAATTTAATCCTTCAATAAAATTATCATTATTCAATTTAATTACTAAATTAATTCACCATAATTATCAATTATTTATTTTCCTTAATAAATAAATTATTTAAAATATTTATTTAATTCAATAAATATTTAAATTAAATTATAAATTTCTCGATCGTTACATCCTTCCCTCCTTAAAAGGAAGTCCCCAGAATCACAACTTGAAAAATTCATTCATTACAGATTCACTCAACGATCAAGAAAACACCCTACGAGTTGTGAAAAAGAGGAACCCAATTATAAGTAAATAGTCATACACTTGGTTGTTCTTAGTTCAATCTGCAAAGGTAAAAAATATTAGAGGAAATTTTAGCTCAAGATAATTGAAGGAATCTTTGTTTGACATTCGATTGAAAAACAAAGTCTATAGAATGTTCAACGATAATTCCTTGAAAATGAAAGACTCTATCAATGTCACGTTGATAAAGCTAATCAAAGTAAACCAGATAAGGCATTCCAACAGGAAGAAATTGCACAACTGGACTCTCAAATCAAAGAGCAGAAAAATCCTACGATCACAGAAACTGAAGTCACAAAGTCAGAACTCAACAATCATAGCACCAGACCAGAAGATCATAGTGCCTTTAGTTCTAATTATAAAGATTCTATGAATCACTTAAGACATACTGTAAGAACCGTGAATTTTATGAATAAATATTATTTTGATATAATAAGAAAATGCCTATTTATTTGAATATAAATATTGATGTGTTGTGAGATAATTCAATTAATTCAAATCGAATTTATAAGAATTGAGAAAATGTGGAGTTTATGATGAGATTTGTGAAATGCCTTGTGTGACATGAGAATGGAAGTTAAGTGGGTTAATTTAATTAAGAGATGAATAAACTAAGAAGTGAATGATTAATTAATATTTTATTATTAATTAATTGTTATTGTGAGTAAAGTAATTTACATAGTTAGAATTATACTTACTCATTTATTTGATGTGTGCAAAATATGTGATAAGATATAGTTCCTATATTAAAAAGAAAGTGCAATGTGACACTTTAAGGTAACTATATAATAAATAGAAACTATATAGTAGGATGGAAGAATTATAAGTTATGTAAATAATGCTTAAGTGACAATAAGTATGTGTGGAAACATTAAAGATGTACTATATCAAAGAATTACAAATTATTTCAATTAGTGAGTCTAATTAGGATAATAAAGTTTTAGGAAGATATTGAATTATTAGTGGCCAATTAAATTAAATCCGTATATGTTATAAATATTAATTAGACTGGACTAATGTACATGGATTATATGATGTGGATACATAAATAATCCTTAACTTTCTATTATGTAGTAGTATTAACACATTAAAATTACATTTTGGAAATTTAAGGAACCAAACTAAGCATTATTAACCAAGTTACTAAGATTCAAAACCTTGTCCCAAATTAAAAGTCCCAGTCTTTAGCCGCGTATTAGGCCAATGGCCTATCCCCTTACTGTTGCGTAAAACTCAGCAAAAACAAAAAGGCTAAGAGGAAGATGATATGATGCTAGAGTACTGTGATGATTGTGACACCCTCGAAACTGGGTCCTCTGACCCCGGTTCAGTCATCACGATAAAATACAAGCATCCACCTCTAAACAACATATGATAACTAAAATGCGGAATATAATAAACATACGTTGTTCATTCAAAAGGTGTTACTAGTCCCAAGATTCGATAACCTTAATACAAACTTACAAATATATCCTAAAATAATCATTAGGGTCCATATTACATTACAGTAATTTAAACTAAGCATAAGATAAATTCTGATCCTCGCAACTATCCTACATCTTTCCTTTACCCTTGTCCTTTCCTGAGGTCTCGGGCTTAGCTGCAATATAATTCATGATATAGCAAGGATGAACAACAAGTTTGCTCAACAAGTTTAAATACAGCAATAAGGATATATCATGATGAATGGAAAAATATCTGACAATGAATTCAACAATATAAATATATGAAGGATTCAACAATATGAATATTAGAAGCAAAGATAATGATTGCTTTTAGAATAACTGCTAGTCAAGTAGACTTTGAACTATCATACTCCAATGGAATCAATAGCTAATTGACCCTTTGGTTACTGGCTACAGAATAAGTACTTGAGGGGATCAGCCTCGCGTACACCATGTATATGCATAACATTTAAATCTGCTCTTTGTATCTTACTTTAGATACCTGGGGTACTCCCCTATCATAAAAAGGGGTGTTCTTTCAGTCTAAGAATCCTTACCATCAATTGGTTTGGATAGATAGCCTTTATAAAACTTCATATACTTTGTCTGGCCGAACAAAGGTTCAGACTCTATCTGACACAGTTCAAGAATCATAAAACTTTAAATGATGTACAAATCCAAGACTGTACGAACTCGAGTGCACTAAGTGCGAATATCAATAATATCGATGTGGAATAATTGTAAGGTAATTAAACTACTTAATAGCATGCTTGGAAAATAAAATTCAAGCTTAAATGAATAACTTTCAATTCAACAATAACCTGCTCAATACAATATGAGAAGGATAGGAAACTTTCACAAAAATAAGTGAAGTTTAGTAACTTGCACAATCAAAGAGTGAAGTTTGGAGACTTGCTCAATATAAATTTGAGTAAGGTTAGGGAACTTGCCTGTTTGCTCAGCTACAATATAATTCTAGCTTTAATTAAATTGCGTTGAAACGACCTAACATTAACAAGTCGGTCTTTTCAATTAGTATGTGTAAACTAGTATGAGTCTACACTTACAAGAATCAAATCATCACATAGCATACTTCTATACATATGTCATTACATTACCCGATTAGTTTCTAACACACCATGTGATAGTTGAAATCACCATTGACTTTAAAGTTGTAAACACTAATTCATCATAGACCCCTTTCAATATCATGCTTATTATCACATGAATACTATACTGGACAAGTATTACAGATTAAAGTAACCATATAAGCATGCATCAGCTCTCAATTTATTAACAGAACTCGGACCTCATCTGTGATTTGCGTAGGCCGCTGCTTGGTTTATCTTGAGGAGTAGTGGCGTGGCATACGCTCTCCGGGCAAAACAAGACATGGTCTACTCTGCGAGAAAAGTGTGATTTAACGAGATTTTGTAATTTAATTTGAATATTTATTGAATTAAATAAATATTTTTCGATAATTAAATTATTGGATTAAATAATTAATTGATAAAATTGTGATAGATTAATTTAATTATATGTGTTATACTGATTAAATTAATGTGGGAAATTTTGTTATTCAAGGTATGTATTTAATTAAGCTTATTTGATCAAAGGATTTATTTAAAAAGCATAATGTTATTTTTAATTAATTTTATAATTAATTAGAGATTATTGATTTGACATGATTAATAAATGAGAGATTTAATTATGTGACTATGTGAATTAATGAGAAATTATTATATTTTATTTAAATTAAATTAAATAAGATATTTGATTTATTGTGTAATTGAGTGTGACATGATTAAAACTATATTATAAGAGGTTAATTAAATTAAATGGGAATGAGGCTTTTAAGGCTAACCAAACCTAATAGGATTTGGGCAGTTAACCCACGAATTGGATTAACTGACCACAACAGCGTCAGTTCTAATAATTTGACGTATGAAGAGGTTCCTGTTCAAATCTTGGATAAGAAGGAACATATTCTACACTCCAAGGTTATACCTCAAGTCAAAGTTTTGTGGAGAAACCACGATGTTGAGGAAATGACTTGGGAGTTAGAATCTGAAATGAAATCAAGGTATCTTTACCTCTTCAATATACCAGGTACGTATCCTAATTTTGAGGGCGAAATTTCATAAGAAAAAGAGATTGTAAAACCTCAACTTTTTGAATAAAGATGAATTTTCTATAAATATTATTTTTAAATATTATGGAGTGAAATTGATATAATGTTATAGTTGTGGGTAATATTTATAAATTTTGCAAAGTACGCAAGTTGTTATATAATATTCGATTGGTCGGGGAATATTCGTTTTAACGGGGAATATTAAATAACAAGCCAAGACAATCATTAGTGGACCCTACAGCGGAATTATTGTCGGATTGAGAAAATGACAAAAATACTTTATGAAAATAACGGCGGAAGTTTTACCGTTAGCTTGTTGAAACACCCGGTGTTAAAAAACAAGAATCTGGCGTGGTTGCATAGTAGCATACGATATTAATTATTGATGCTTACGTGATAAGTCACTCAGTTTTGTTGGTATTATTAATGTAATAATACAGAAAATCTTTTTATATAAAAGAATACTTTTATAAAGTTATTCTATAAATAGAATATATTATATTCTATTATGCATAGTGTTGTATAGTGTCTGCATAGTGTTTTGTATAGTAAAATCTTTTTATATAAAGCAGAATACTTTTATAAAGTTATACATTTTATTAGACAATAATTAGAATATATTATATTTTATTATGCATAGTGTTTGATAATAGTGCTGCATAGTGTTTGCATAGTAAAATCTTTTATAAAGTTATTCGTTTTATTAGATTATAAATAGAATATATTATATTTTATTTATAAGATTTTGCTTTAAATATGGACCATCGATTAAAGTAAATCAACTGGACCGCTTTCATGAGTTAGTTCTTATGCGATCCATTTTTCTATAAATAGAAGCTCATTCCTTCATTATTTTCTTACGAATTCACTAAAACTCTAGAGAGATAAACTATAGAGAGAAAGAAGAAAGTAAACCCTTAAACTCAAGTTTTCATTTATGTTATTAAAGTTTTCATGAAAAATGGCTTTCAAGTCTCTGTTCAAGTCTCTGTAATTGATAAGAGTAATAATTTGTGTGTATATATATATATGATAATATATTATCATAACATGTTTCTACCATCTATGTATGTTTTCAAAACATTAAATCCATATAAATATGTAGTAATTGGATTTTTTTTTAAGTTACAGAGTATAAAAGTTGTATATATGGCCATATGACCCTTACGTACAAATTAAATGCTTTAATCATAATTTGTATAAAAAATTTACACTCGTATATGCTTATATATGTTGAAACGAACAAAACAGAATTTAAATGGATGGATTCGGTGAATTAACGAATCTGTAATGTTAAAATTCATGTTTTTCTTCAAAACTTTACAAAATATGAAAAACAGTGAGACTAAATGTTGTAAATTGTGTAATTTCGTGAATTAAAGTGTTAGAATCATGCTAAAGACTTTATGTGATGTTTTTGTGAAGTCTATAATGTTAGGTTTGTAATATTCATGAACGCAATCAAATTGCAAAAATAAACAGAAACGTGAAAAATTAGAGTTTTAAAATTTTACAAACCATATACCCGGATCATCATTTATGCACAATTATTAATTAAACGAAAAGATAAAGAATAAGAATCACACCCTTGAAGATTCGAGCTTTCTCAGGTACAAGTTCACCTCCAATCCTTTTCGCGTTCAACTTGAATCCACCGGATTTGGTTCCTTCGTTTGATCAAAGTTAGCCACCCAAGTATTTGGCCTCTAGAGGTGATCCACCAAGGAAGAACAAAATTCAAGAAGATGGGTGTTTGGCAAAATCCTAGTTTTCTATCTCTATAGAAAAAGAGCGTACTCTCCAAACTATTGGAATTGCGTGTATTGATATCTGATATTAGACTCTCCTTATAAAGATATCAGGTAACCCTATTTAATTAAAAATAAGGTATTATTTATTTAATTAAACTCTTTTAATTAAATGGGCTCCCTAATCTTATTATGGATAATTAATTAAACTCCTTTAACTAATTTTCCTCCTAATCCTATTAGGAATAAATGAGAGTACTTATATTAAATTTAATTAAAAACTCTTTTAGAAATTAAAATAATAGTAATTGTAATAATATTAATAAGACTCCTCTTATTAATTTATATTTAATATTTCTAAAATATTAAATAATAAATATTAAGCTATTTTGTAAAACTCCAACTTTTTGAATAAAGATGAATTTTTATAAATATTATTTTTAAATATTATGGAGTGAAATTGATATAATGTTATAGTTGTGGGTAATATTTATAAATTTTGCGAAAGCATGCAAGTTGTTATATAATATTCGATTGGTGGGGAATATTCATTTTAATAGGAATATTAAAACCAAGACAATCATTGGTGGACCCTTAACGGAATTATTGTCGGATTGAGAAAAGCGACAAAAATACTTTATGAAAATAACGTTGGAAGTTTTACTGTTAAGCTGTTGAAACACCGGTGTTAAAAAATGCGATGAATCTGGCGTGGTTGCATAGTAGAACACGGTATTAATTATTGATGCTTACGTGATAAGTCACTCGATTTTATTGGTATTATTAATGTAATAATATAGAAAATCTTTTTTATATAAAGCAGAATACTTTTATAAAGTTATTCTATAAATAGAATATATTATATTCTATTATGCATAGTGTTGCATAAGTGTCTCTGCATAGTAAAATCTTTTTTATATAAAAATGAATACTTTTATAAAGTTATACATTTTATTAGACAATAATTAGAATATATTATATTTTATTATGCATAGTGTTTGCATAATTACTGCATAGTGTTTGCATAGTAAAATCTTTTATAAAGTTATTCGTTTTATTAGATTATAAATAGAATATATTATATTTTATTTATAAGATTTTGCTTTAAATATGGACCTTGATTAAAGTAAATCAATCTGGATAGTTCATGAGTTAGTTACTATGCGGTCCATTTTTCTATAAATAGAAGCTCATTCCTTCATTATTTTTTCTTTAATTCACTAAAACTCAGAGATAAACTATAGAGAGAAAGAAGAAAATAATTACGCTACTTCACTATTTATATATCCGATTACTCTTCTTCTTATGGTAGGGAATATTATTTGTTGTACTCGTAAGAGGTGTTATTCTTTTGTATTCATGAAGAGAACTTATGTTATTCCATTCTTTATTATTCATTGGAATAACTTTGTATATGGGCTACCCTATACTTGGTGACATTCTTCTATTATTCCGTCTTTATTATTACATTTGGAATATCCTATTCATGCGTTTTACGGGACTCGATAAATCTTCTTTATTATTACCGTTGGAACATCATGTATACGTGTGTTTTACTGTGGGACTGGTTCTGTCTTTATTATTATTACATTGGAATATCACATGCATGTGTGTTTTACGGGACTTTGATTAAAATCCTTATTAGTATTCGTTGGAATAACTTTTGTCTATGTCAAGCACCGCATGCATGGTGATTTCGTTGTTATTCCATTCTTTATTATTTACGTTGGAACATCCCGCTTGCAAATTTTTTTTGCTCGACTGGTTAGGATTATTTAGTATACGTTGGAATAACTCGCCTATCTAAGTACCGCATGCATGGTGATTTCTTTTGTTATTCCATTCTTTATTATACTCAGTTGGTTAAAGTTTTGACTTCTATACTCCATGAAATTAGTGGAATATCCTTGATATTTGTGCTTCATCCAGTATCTTTTCATGGAAATATTCTTCTGAGCATTCTTGAATTTTACTCTACAAAGCAGTATCATGTTGACAATTTGGACATTATTAGTTCCTAGATAAATTAATTCTTGAACTTGTTTTATTTAATTCTTATATCATTGTCATCATACTCATATTTATATTTTTTTTGAAAGTCATCTGTGGCCTGTAGTGCATAGATGGACTTGGTATGATTATGACCAGGGATTATTCGGTGTAATCATGACCGTAATGTTACAAATGATGTGGTAAAAGTCCTCATTGGCCCGTAGTACATTGATGGACAGTTGTTGGCATGATCATGACCATTAATGAATACATAAATATTCTTGGCCCGTAGTGCATGGATAATTAAGTTCCATGCCGCTTCTGGAGTCTTTTCTACCAGTGCTCCTCCGCTTGTTGCATCAATCATGCTTCTTTCCATCGGTAGCAACCCCTCATAGAAGTACTGGATCAAGTAATGTTCATCAATTCCATGAGGTGGACAGCTGGAACACAACTTCTTGAACCTTTCCCAATACTCATAGAGATTCTCTTCATTGGCGCTTTGATTCCACATATCTCCTTTCTTATATCGGTAACTCTTGATGCGGAAAATACCTCTCCAAGAATAACCTTTGCATATCGGTCCATGATCGTATTGATCCGAAGGTAGATAGTATAACTTGGTCTTTAGCCAAATCTGCTAATGAGAATGGAAAAAGTCTAAGCTTGATCTGTTCCTCTGCCACTCCTTGTGCTTTCATCGTGGAACACACCACATGGAACTCCTTTAGATGCTTATATGGATTTTCACCTGTAAGACCACGAAAAGTAGGCAAAAGATGAATTAGTTTAGAGTTAAGCTCAAAAGCAACATCTAAAGTAGGATACTCAATACAAAAAGATGGTTGAGTCAGATCAAGAGTAGCCAGTTCTTTCAAAGTTATGTTATTTTGTGGCACCGCCATCTCTTCCACTTCAAATGATGGAACAAGAGCTTCTTTTATATTTGCAGTTTTCTCTATCTCTTGATCAAAATTTAAGTCAATAAAGTTAGAGAATTGAGTCATAAAACAAAAACAAAAAGAAAATAATAAAAATAAATGAAAACAAAGAATAAACAAAACAAATAACACTCCCCAGCAGCGGTGCCAAAATTTGGGAGCTGTCGTTTACACTCCTAAATTAACCTCACTTTCACTTTACAAATTTAAACAATTAGCACAGTAGTAAGCAATGATCGATCCCACAGAGAGTGATTTGTTTTATATTTATCCTATAATTTCTAATGAAAATGAGATTTTGAATTTAATTAATTAAATTAACAAGAATACACTAATAAGAATAAGCAATAAATAAAAAGCTTCAGTTCTTCAGTTCAGTATCACCTTTTTACAATAATAGATTAATCAAGTATAACATTATTTACCCTTCAATGAAACTAATATCCCTAGGTAACAACAAGCTCTGCTACCCGAAACTCCCCTTAGATTGTCACTCAATGAAACAAGCTCTTCAAAAGATTCTAACAATTATATAACCTAGAATAAGCTCTCTAGATTTAATATAATAGCAGCATTAAGAACTAGGGAATTAGACTATTCCAAGCAACAAACACATAAGCTCGGATTGTTTAACTTGTATTCTGATAATCATAGCAATACTCAAAAGCTTGTCCACAATCAGATATTACTAATTACTACTTGTGATTATAAACAATATCAATTACACGTAATATTATTCCTTGATCTAGCATATAATATTTGTTAACCAACTCAATCCTGCAGAAATCAAATCAGTTAAGCCAAATAGCATTCCGAAATTAAATCAGATTATCAAGAATGAATTTCATGTGAGAAGGAATAAATAATGAATACTCAATTAACCATTAATTATAAATAAGGTTCAACATCCCTTAGAACTGAATAAAAAGAACTTAGCTCATGTCTTCAATCCTCCAATGTTGTAGATGAGAGAATGTAGTAGATGATTGAATGAATAAAACCCTGACTAGCATCCTCTATTTATAGTGCTAGACAAAGTCCTAAATCCTATAGGAAGTAGAAATCCAAATCCTAAAAAGAATTACAAATCATAACTAGTTTCCATAAAGAAATAGAATCCAATTTGGAAATAAATCTTAGTCTAAAGATATCCTAATTCTAATAGAAATATCAATCCAATTCCATATAGAAATCTGTCAAAATATGATTTTAAAAACTTTCCCCAAGATTTCCTAATTTTCTCGCTCAAATTCGCTGGGGCAAATTTTCATTTTCTGTTGCGACATCCTTTGGTAAAATGAGAATAACATTTGATCTGGGAGGAATTACGGGGCCTGCTACCTATCAAAACGAAGATATCGACGAGATCTACAACTTTCATTCTTTAATATTAGATAGATTCTGGCTGTATCAAGGTTGAAATCAGGCTCCATGTGACTGCTATGCAAATTGCAACTTCCAAACTTTGAGGTTCAACTTTTTCTGGTAAAAAGATCATAACTTCTTCATACGAACTCTGACTGGGACGATTCAAGATGTTTCGAAAATCTAAGGAAGAGATCTCTAATAAAATACAAGTCCCAAGTCAAGACCATGCATTCAACTTAATGCTAAAAACCCTGCAATTTTCTATTTTTCCTCATTTCAGCTCCAATTCCTCCTGAAATCATTAAACACCTTAATAAGCTCATATACACATGAAACATGCAATAAAACTAAATATAATGGAATCAAAATAAATGAATAATATGCAATCATCATAAGGCGTGGCTTAGCATCATTTTTCGAAATTAAGTACTGAATGGCCGAGTGATCTGTATAAACTACTACCTTTGTCCCGATCAAATATGCCCGGAATTTTTTGAACACATATACCACTACAAGAAATTCCTTTTCCGTAGTTCTGTAGTTCATTTGAGTTTCTGTGAGTGTCTTACTTGCATAATATATGGCATGAAATACCTTCTCTCGGCGTTGACCCAAAATAGCCCCAACTGCATAGTTGCTTGCATCACACATTAACTCGAAGGGCATGGTCCAATCCGACGCGACGATTATGGGAGTTGTGGTCAATTTCTTCTTCAACAACTCGAATGCCAATTTACACTCCTCATCAAACTTGAAAATCGAATCCTTCTCTAAAAGACTGCATAGAGGTTTTGTAATTTTAGAGAAGTCCTTTACGAATCTCCTGTAGAACCCAGCATGTCCCAGAAAACTTCTAATTTCCTTAACTGAACTCGGTGGAGGAAGCTTTTCAATCGTTTCTAACTTCGCTTTATCAACCTCTAATCCTTGAGCCGAGACCTTGTGCCCCAAAATTATGCCTTCTTCAACCATGAAGTGGATTCCTAGTTAAGGATCAAATTTGTGTCTGTGCATCTTTGTAAGACCATTACCAAATTCTCTAGACAAGCATCAAAATCATCCGTATAGATAGAGAAGTCGTCCATGAAGACTTCCATATTTTTCTCCACCATGTCCGAGAAGATGGCCATCATGCACCTTTATAAGGTTGCGGGTGCATTACATAAACCAAACGACATTCTCCTGAATGTGAATGTGTCGTATGGGCACGTGAAAGTTGTCTTCTCTTGATCTTCAGGAGTGATGACGATCTGATTATAACCCGAATATCCATACAATAAGCAATAGTACTCATGTCTCGCTAATTTGTCCAACATCTGATCGATAAAGGGTAAAGGGAAGTGATCTTTGCGGGTCACCTTATTCAACTTCCTGTAGGCCATGTAAACCCTCCAACCAGTCACTGTCCTTGTCGGAATTAGCTCATTGTCATCATTTTGAACCACAATCATTCCTCCCTTTTTCGACACACATTGCATTGGACTGACCCACTTACTGTCTGAAATCGGGTAAATGATACCCGCATCCAACCATTTCAAGATTTCTTTCTTCACTACTTCTTTCATGATTGGGTTGAGCCGTCTCTGTTGCTCCACTGTCGGTCTTGCATCTTCTTCCATTAGAATTTTATGCATGCAAAAGGATGGGCTGATTCCCTTGATATCCGCGATTGTCCATCCTATAGCCGATTTGTGGTCCCTAAGCACTCTCAGCAACTTTTCTTCCTGCAATTCGTTAAGTGCAGCAGAAATAATAACATGTAAAGAATTAGATTGGCCTAAGTATGCATACCTGAGGTGTTTAGGGAGTGGCTTAAGTTCAAGAGTAGGTGGCTCCCTCAATGACGATTTTATCCTTGTTGTGGCTTTTTCATCCATATGCAATGGTTCAAATGGTGCTTTAAATCTGCTAACTCGTGGTAGGGAGTCTAGCATCTGAAAGTAGTCCACAAATTCTAGATCATCTGATTCTTCATCTCCCAATAATGTCATTTCCATTGGATCGTTAACTAAACTCTTGCCCATATCTTCGTTGATTATCTGATCAATGATATCCATCCGGAAACAATCTTCTTCATCTGTAGGAAATTTCATAGCCTTGAAAACATTGAATTTTACTTCTTGATCTTGGACCCTCATCGTTAGTTCACCTTTTTGTACGTCGATGAGTGTCCTACCTGTAGCCAAAAATGGTCTCCCGAGGATGATTGAGATGTTCTTATCTTCCTCAATATCCAGAATAATGAAATCCACGGGGAATATAAACTTGTCTACCTTAACCAATATGTCCTCCACAATGCCTCTCGGGTGTGTGACTGACCTATCCGCCAACTGCAATGATATGTTTGTAGGCTTTGGAGCGGACAAACCCAATTCTGTATAAACTGATAATGGCATAAGGTTCACACTTGCCCCCAAATCACACAAGCACTTGTTGAATGACATGTTCCCAATCATGCATGGAATGGTGAAACTCCCCGGATCTTTCAACTTTGGTGGCAACTTTCGCTGTAATATCGCACTACACTCCTCTGTTAATGCCATTATCTCGAAATCTTCCAATTTCTTTTTCCTGGACAAAATCCCTTTCATGAATTTCGCATAACTTGGCATCTGCTCTAGGGCTTCTGCGAACGGGATATTAATTTGAAGTTTCTTAAAAATTTCCAAAAATTTTGCAAACTGCTTATCTAATTTCTGCTTTTGAACTCTTTGATGATAAGGTGGTGGAAGATAAACAACCGGTGTGCTAACTGGTGTATTCTTTTCCAATTGCATTTCTTCTCCCTGTCTGTCCTCGACCTCTTTATTCTCATTGTCTGTCTCAACCTCTTTTGTAGCCAAATTTTTTGTTTTCTGTCTCTCAAGCTGTTTTCCCCTTCGAAACATGATTTCCTGACATTGCTTGTGATTACGTTTTAGATTTTTCTTTGTATCATTGGGTAATGTTCCTTGCAGTCTGTTATTCAATGCAAAATCTATCTGTCCCATCTGATTTTCTAAATTCTTGATGGCTATTTCTTGTGATTTCATTGTCATTGCTTGATTTTTCATGGCTACCTCGTTGCTCGTTATATACTTTGATAGCAACTCCTCTAAATCTGATTTCCTCTTTTGACGTTGAACTGATTGTTGTTTATTCTGAAATCCTGGGGGATACGATGGTCATGGAGCTTGCTGATTCTAATTATTATTCCATGATAAATTCGGATGATTCATATTCCCTTGATTATATGCATTCTGGTACGTATTTTGTGGAATTCTGTTGTAGCTACTCAAAATTTGTATTGACTCTGGGTTGATTGCACATTGATCCGTCAAATGTTCTGTTAGATTGGTCAATATGACCCGGCAAAGATTGAAGCAATTCAAAGCTGGGAGCAACCTAAGTCAGTGACCGAAGTACGTAGCTTTCTCGGCTTAGCTGGTTATTATTGGAGATTCGTAGAAGGGTTTTCTCGAATCACTACTCCATTAACTCAGCTAACTCGAAAAGATACAAAGTTCAGTTGGAGCGAGGAATGTGAGAAGAGTTTTCAAGAACTCAAGAGGAGGCTTATTTCAACATCTGTTCTGACAATACCATTTGGCTCGGAGGAATTTGTCATCTACAGTGATGCTTCAGGCAAAGGGTTAGGATGTGTTCTCATGCAACATGGGAAAGTCATAGCACTCAAAGAATATGAGAGGAATTATCCTACTCATGATCTAGAGTTGGCAGCTGTCGTTTTTACGCTTAAGATTTGGAGGCATTAGCTGTATAGAGAGAAGGTGGAGATCTATACGGATCATAAAAGCCTCAAATATTTCTTCACTCAAAAGGAACACAACATGCAGCAAAGACGATGGCTTGAGCTATTGAAATATTATGATCATACCATTCAATACCATCCTGGAAAAGTGAACGTAGTAGCTGATGCATTGAGTAGAAGATCATATGCGGGTACGAGTGCATTATTGTCAACGCAAAGGCCCATTGTATATGACTTACAAAGGATGAAAATAGAGTTAAAGACTCCAGGGACCCATGTGATGATGGCGAATATACGAGTAGAACCAACATTAACTAATAAAGTTAAAGCTGCTCAAGCTAAACACCTGGAGCTGACGCGTATGAGGAAGAAAGTGCTATTTCGGAAGCAAGAATCGATGAAGAAGGAATACTTTGAGTCAACTCTAGACTTTGTGTTCCTAACGATTCTGACTTAAAGTATAAAATCATGATGGAGGCGCACAACACACCGTTTGCAATCCATCCTGGGAGTACCAAAATGTATCGTGATCTTCAACAAATATTTTGGTGGAGCAATATGAAGAGAGAGATCGCGGAGTTTATCTCAAGGTGTCTAACTTGTCAACGAGTCAAGGTGGAGCATCAAGTGCCAAAAGGTCCATTGCAACCACTTGAAATTCCAGAATGGAAGTGGGAGCACATTACCATGGATTTCGTTACCGGTCTTCCCAAGGTTTCTCAAGGCATAGATGCGATTTGAGTCATTGTTGATAGATTGACCAAGTCGGCTCATTTCTTACCTATACGAAAAACTTATACACTTGAACGTCTTGCTCGTATGTACATAAACGAGATTATAAGATTGCATGGTATGCCAGTATCCAAAGTTTCTGATCGAGACCCAAGATTCACTTCACGATTTTGGGTTAGTTTGCAAAAAGCTATGGGCACGGATTTACTATTTAGTTCGGCATATCATCCTCAAACGGACGGGCAGTCGTGGAGGACTATTCAAACTCTTGAAGATTTATTAAGACTCTGTGTCCTTGACTTCAAAGGAAGTTGGGACAAGTTCTTACAATTGGTGAAGTTTTTCTACAACAACAGTTATCAAGCAAGTATTGGCATGGCTCCATTTGAGGCGTTGTATGGAAGAAAGTGTCGTTCTCCAGTATGCTGGGATGAGGTGGGTGAAGCAACGTTGTTGGGACCGGAGTTGGTATGTATGACTACAGAAAAAATTCAAACGATCCGACAACGTATAAAAATCTCACAAGATCGACAAAAGAGTTATGCTGATCTTCATCGAAAGGACGTGGAATTCAATATTGGAGATCATGTGTTGTTACGTGTTGCTCCAAGGAAAGGAGTTATGAGATTTGGAAAGAGAAAAAACTCAATCCTCGATTCATTGGCCCATTTTTAATCCTCGGTCGAATAGAAACTGTGGCCTATAGACTCACCTTACCGTCAAGTATGTCTTGTGTTCATAACGTTTTTCACATATCTATGTTGCGTAAATATGTGAAAGACCCGAACCACATTATTGAATTAGAATCGGACGAGATAGCGGAAGATTTAACATATGAAGAGGTACTTGTTAAAATCTTGGATAAGAAGGATCATATTCTACGCTCTAAAGTTATACCTCAAGTCAAAGTTTTGTGGAGAAACCACGATGTTGAGGAAATGACCTGGGATTTAGAATCTAAAATGAAATCAAGGTATCCTCACCTCTTCGACATACCAAGTACGCATCCTAATTTCGAGGACGAAATTTCATAAAAAGGGGAGGTTGTAAGACCCCAACTTTTATAAATAAAGATTAAATTTTCTCGAAATATATTTTTGAATATTATGGTGTGGATTTGGTATAATGTTATAGTTGTGGGTTATATTTACAAATTTTGTAAAGTAAGCAAGTGGTTATATAATATTCGATTAATTGGGGAATATTCGTTTTTAATAGGAATATTCGACGACGGCAAGCACAATCATTCTTTGGACCCCCACAACGGAAGTATTGTCGTAGTTAGAAAATGACATAATTATCTTTTGATAAAAATAACGGTGAAAGTGTTACCGAATTAAAAGCATTGAACCGCCCAGTAGTAAAAGTACAATGTCTGGCTGTGGTTGCATAGTAGCAACACGGTATTGATTATTGATGCTTACGTGAGAAGTCACTCAGTTATACTCAATTATTGCTACAGTAATTGTTGCATCATATCTCTCATATTATTGATTCAATTATTGTCATAATATCATCTGCATAATATTTATTATTATTAAATCAATAATTAAGATGACAAAGTTATTCATATTATTATTTGCAATATTGACAATGTCTAGAAGTTCTGTCAATGAGAGGTTTTGGTCACCTAATTGCTCGCCAATAATGAGAAATCATTATCGGAAAGCCCCCTCTTTCTTGGGAACGACCTGGTTGTTAAATATTGTGAGTTATAATGTTAATGATGAATAAGTTCGTGTTGATTAAAGATGAAATTGATAGTTCCATTGTGTTGGGATTATTAGTGTTAGTTGAAATCGACATTTATTTCGATAATAATTGATGTCTGGAGGTTATATTGACCAATCGGGTAATTAATCGGATAAATGAGAAATTAATTGCTATAATTTCACATGCTTATAATTATTTGTTCATATGTGTGTACTATTGAGTCACATTCATGTACTATTAGGGGTGGTGCTGCAAGATTGATAATACTTGCATAACTAAGTTAAAAATGGAGGTATAGATGGAGGTACTATACTGTAATTCATATTTTCACATGTCTAGAACTATTGATTCACATGATTTACTATTGATTAACATTATTTACTATTAGGGGAGGTGGTGCAAGTTTGATAATACTTGCAGGACTAAATTAAAAATGAAGAAAAAGAGAAAGATATTATACTGTAATATTTCGAGCCCCAAAACGTGTAATTATCGAAACTATATTTTCCTATAAATAGAAGCTCATTTTTCCTTCATTTCTCACCAATTCACAAAAGTTATAGAGCAATTATTATAGAGAGGAAGAAGAAAAGAAGTCTGCTACCTCATTATTTCAGTATCCAGTTTTTTCTAAGGTAAGGGGTATTATTCTTTCGTATTCATGAAGAGAGTTATTATCTTTCAATACTCGTATGGGTTGTTATTCCATTCTTTATTATTATGTTGGAATAACTTTGTCTAAGCCAAAGCAATCTGCATACATGGTGAATTTTTTTGTTATTTCATTCTTTATTATTACATTGGAATAACACGTATGCGTATGTGATTCTCATCGAATGCCTTATGAATTACGTTGTTATTCCACTCTTTATTATTACATTGGAACATCCGGTTTGTGCGGATTACGCATGACACTGGTTCCACTCTTTATTATTACGTTGGAACATCACATGCATGCGGATTACGCATGACACTGGTTCCCTTCTTTATTATTCTCGTTGAAATATTTCGCATGCATGAATTACGCATTGACACGGTTCCATTCTTTATTATTACATCGTGGAATAACTTTGTCATACATGTGGACAACCGCATGCATGGTGAATGATTCTTCGTATTCATTCCTTATTAAATTATGAAAATGATCAGATATCGTGGATTCTGCATGGGCGCAAAAATCCATTTGCAGTTTCATATATTCTATTATACTCAGTTGGTTAAAGTTTTGGCTTCTATACCCCATGAAATTAGTAGAATATCGTGGATATTTGCGCTTCATCCTGTATCTTTTTATGAAAATATTCTTCTGAGCATTCTTGAATTTTACTCCACAAAACAGTATCATGTTGACAATTTGGACGTTATTGATTTCTGGATAAATTAATTTATAAATCTTTAAAATTTATTCTTAAACTTGTTTTATTGAATTGTCATCATCCTCATGTTTATAATATGTTGAAAGTCATCTGTGGCCTGTAGTGCATAGATGGACTTGGTATAATTATAACCAGGGATTATTCAGGATAATCATGACCGTAATGTTACAAATGATGTGGTAAAAGTCCTCCTTGGCCGTAGTACATTGATGGATAGTTGTTGGCATGATCATGACCATTGATGAATACACGAATATCCTTGGCCCGTAGTGCATGGATAATTTGTGGTCGTGATACTAATGAATATCATTGGTCGTAGTGCAGGGATGATGTGGTTTATTTATAAAAGTCGAGTCTCAAATGATAAAAGTGATGAAAAACATTTTAAATCATATAAGATAGTAGACTTTATTCTCTACTTGACTCTTCTAATGGATTGCTTGTTTCGCTGCAGTTAAACTTGATGTTTGTTATATTTTATCAGTTTAACTTCATTGAAGGCTAACGATAAATTATTACGCATTATCTTAGTTATAATATTTCTTCTTTGGGCTAGTTGAGCTCACCCTTTCTTTCACTTTGTTCTCTTCGAAAATGAGAACGTAGCTTTGTCTTAGTCGGAAAGCGGGTGATCGGTCAGATGATAGCATTAGTAGTCCTCACTATTACATTAAATAGTATGACAATAAATATAATGAGGACTCCATTGAGTGTGGATATTGTCAAGATGACAATATTCTTATTAAAACTCTTAGATTATGCTTTGTCGTATTTTACACGACTGTTGTATAATTAAGTTGTATTTGAATTTTATACCATGTATTTGGCGACCCAAGATGGGTGATGTATACCTGTTTTGGGGGCATCACATATTGCACAAGTATTTATTCCTTGATTTAATCAAAGAATCTTAATACTTAGCCAATTTGTTTCATTTCTGAATTCTTTGAACCTTTCAAATAATTCATAATTGTATTTCAGCAAATACACACATTCAACTCTTTGAATGATCATCTCATTTTCTTATACTAGTTTGTTCAATTTGCAAAATAATTTTTCACGCAAGTCAAGTATACAAAATCTATTAAGTAATATTGCAGTTCTATACAAAACATTATTATTATAAATAGAACAATAATTGTTCTTAAATATAATACCAAAGATTCTATTGTCCAACAACAAAATGGAAATAATGTTTCTAACAAGAACTGGAATACAATAACAACTTATTGACTTAATAGATTTACCCGTAGGCATTGCTAAACTATAAGTTTCTATGGCTAATGTAACAACCTTTGCTTCATTTCCCACACATTGGATTACCTATCTTTGTTTAGCTTTCTACTTCTGCTTGGTCCCTTCATAAATCTATATTTATGATAACCAAAGCCGGTATCCAATACCAAAGTAGAATCTTGACTTAAAGAAAAAATTATTTTAAATCATGAATAAAATTGTATTTGTAACCGAAACTTCACTACGCTTCTTCTAGTTATCCTCTGCAAAATGCTTCTTGCAGTTTCTTTCCAGTGTCTAGGCTTATTGCAGTGGAAGTAAACTCATTTGCTATCCGTATCAGTTTTGTTCTTATTATCCTTTGTTTTTGCCTTTCTATTTACCTTCTTTGAATCGTTCTTCTTTTCAGAAGATCCTTTGGACCCTACCAGTAGGACATGGTCTTTCTTAGTTGGAAAGTGACTCTCAACATTTTTCAACATGTTAAGCAAATCAGCGAGGCTGATATCTAGCTTCTTCATATAAAAAATTCACAATAATTGTGAAAGGAGTTTGGGAGTGAGTGCAAGATCAAATCTTGGCTCAACTCTTCATCCATGACAAAACTTGTTGTCCTAATTGATCAATCAAATTGATAATGTTAAGGACTTTTATTTGTACTGTAGTGTCATCGGTCATTCTAGATCGGAAGAGCTCCTTAGATATCTGATATCTATCAGTTCTACTTTCCTCACCATCAACTACTTGACGTGTAGGAATATAGTAGGCGCATCCATAGTTTCATGTTGACGCTGAAGCATGTTATTCATGAATGCAAGCATGATGCATTGAGCCAACTGTGTATCATCTTGCCACTTTCTAAAAGTAGCAATCTCTTCCTCAGAGGCATTGTCTGCAATCATTGCAGGGATAGGCGTATTAAGGACATAAGATAGCTTTTTAGCCATGAGAACTATTCTCAAATTCCTTAACCAATCCGAGTAATTCGGTCCGGATAATTAACATCTAATATGTTTCGCAATGATAGTAATTTAGACTTTGTAAAATTCTATAAATGAATTTGTTCTTAACAACATTTTAGCATACATTCTTTTATTAATTACCAAAATAAATTAGGTCTTGTTTTAAATTGGTATCTCCCACTATTTTCTTCAAACTATATTATCCTCAATATATATAATTCGGCAATATCTAATTAAAGATATGCTAGTGATAATAAGGATCTCATTTCAAATATATATAGCCTTGTGGTCACACAACAAACTATATATAAATAAATAAGTTGACAACTCTTGTCAATTACATCAACTATGCAACACCTTGTATTTTGCCTCTTAGATTATTTTGATCAAGTGGTGGCACATCCGAATCAAAATTATCCAAGTTAAGTCCAACTTAGCACTCCATATATTCAAAAAAGAAAAATATTATCCTTGTGGTGACACAACAAAACAACATTGTTTAATTTTCTTTATAAGCATCAAATGTGATAAAATTAACATCTCAATGAATTAAGATGAGCCTTGTGGTGACACAACAAACTTACAATAATTAATTGATACTCTATTATTTTTTATCATGCTAGAAGGTGACGTTCGATATTCCAAATATCTTTGAACGCTTAGGACTTAATATAAAAATTTGAGGAGTTTGTTATTAATTTGTCTCATCTTGTTTAGCGTGAATGCATATATATATATATATATATATATATATATATATATATATAGTATAAGCATGCACATATAGAATACTATATTCTACCCAGATTGATTATGGATATTTATTCTAGTTTGGTTCACTAGAGCCACCAAGTGAACCAAAAGGTCAAACCTTAGGGGTGCAAGAATTAATATTTAAATCTAACTATTACATTTAAACCCGGGCTCCATTACAAACGGGTCTTCAAGCGCTCCTTGCTCCTTGATCTCCAATTTTTCAAAATTAATTCTAACTATTCCTATTACAAAACTATTTAAAATAAATAAAAACCTTGATCGCTAAATAAGGGAAGTACATAGGAGGGAGTTAGAATTTACATTCAGAAAAAAATTAGAGAAGACGAGGTACGCAGACCCCATTTAATAAAACTCATACATTCATGCATCAAACTAAAATAAAATCTAATCACATTGGTCAATAGTCCATAATCAATCACATTTGTTATCATACACATCACCATATGCATCAATAAATAACATTCATCTCATGAATAATAAATATTCAATATATATATTGATATCATTTAATGGGCAAATTCGGTTAGCATAAAATATAATTTTGAATCAAAATAAACTCCTTTATTTTAATTCAAATTTAAATCAAAATAAACCTCTTTTATTTTAATTTACTCTATTTTGAATAAAATAAACTATTTTATTTTAATCAAAATCTTTAATCAAAATAAACTCATTTATTTTAATTAATTATGGAATCCAATTCCAAGTAAAAAAACCATTTATTAAAGGAAACACATATTCTCTTTCCTTTTCACAAATAAACTCTTTTATTTTGAATAATATAAAATCTTATTTCATATCTAAATAAACTCATTTATTTAAGAAAATATGGAATCTAATTTTAACTCAAATTATTTATCATGAAATTCAATTCCAACTCTAATTAGTTAGCATAAAATCCAATTTTAAAATTAAAATAAACTCTTTTATTTTAATATTAAAATAAACCTTTATTTTAAGATTAATTTTTTTATTTTAATTATAAAGTAATTAAGAATATTATTTATATATATATATATATATAATAATCTGCATCTCCTTTAAAAAAAAATTCACGTAATCTGACATTCAATTATCAAATGAATCTTATATATATAGCAACACGTGACTTCAAAAGTCAATCACATGAATCATCCTGTAACCATTATTAACCATAATATATATATATATAGGTGATCATGATTCATGTACACGTAATCCTGTATAATCCCCTTTTGAAGTCTCTGGTCACGAAATCACGGAATAGTTATGCGAATAGTCTACGAATTACGCGAATGACGGAAAGCTAAGAAAACGGGATTATCAATTTTAAAAACAGCTTTCGTTTTGTTTTTTTTGTTTTTGTTTTTTTTTTTAAATTTTATACAACATATTATGCCCAATTAAATTATTCTAAACACATATTAATATACATATCAAATTAAAACAATTAATAATTCACATATAGGTTTGACTCTGTTACCACTGTTAGGTTTGTAAGATTCATGAACGCAATCAAATTGCATAAAGTAAGCGAAAGCATGAAAATTAGAGTTTTAAAATTTTACATATCATATACCACGATAATCCTTTATGCATAATTATTAATTAAACGAAAAGATAAAGAACAATAATCATACACTTGAAAATTTGAGCTTCCTCATGTACAAGTTCACCACCAATCCTTTTCGCGTTCAATTTGAATCCACCGGGTTTGGTTCCTTTCTTTGATCAATGTTAGCCACCCAAGTGTTTGGCCTCTAGAGGTGATCCACCAAGGAAGAAGAAATATTCAAGAAGATGGGTGGTTGGCTAAACCCTAGTTTTTCTATCACTATATAAAAAGAGCGTACTCTCCAACAATTGGAATTATGTATATCTTGATATCTCATATAAGACTCCTCTTATAAAGATATCAGTTAACCCTTCTAATCTAATTAGAAAATAGGGTATTATTTAATTAATTAAATTTCTTTAATTAATTAAGCTCCCTAATCTTATTAGGGAGAATTAATTAAACTCTTTTAATTAATTTAACCTCTTAATCTTATTAGGAATAAATGAGAGTACTTTTGTTAATTAATTCCCAAACTCTTTTAGGAATTAAATAATAATAATAGTAATAATAATAATAAGACTCCTCTTATTAATTTATATTTAATATTTCAAAAATATTAAATAATAACTATTAAGCTATTTAATTTATTCTATTACCATAGATTAAATTAAATATACTTAACTTATTATTACGATTATGTCATTAACTTCTTAAATAATTATTTTTCTTTTATGGTATGACCCTTTAGGTTCTCTATATTAAATAGGTTGTAAATAAATCAACTAGAACAATTCTAATCTTATTTAAATAAATAAATTAAAATATTAATTTATTTAAATAAATAATATTTATTCTACAATAGGGATAAGCCTCCCTGACGATTAACAACTTTTCAGATAATGTAAATTTCAACATTAATCATAAAAGAACATTTGAGTAAATAGTTACCGTACAATTCAATCCTTCTACCATACAATGTCCCAATTAAATATAAGACATGGAATTACTGTCAAGTCTTAATTTATTTAATTTTATGTATTTCGACTCTTAAATGCACAACTCAAATAATGCAAATTAGAAACTCCTTTCTAATTTCATTACGCTTAACGCCAAGGACTTCTGGGTTGTCATTTATCGAATCACATAGGACATTTCTCTTCTTTTACTAGAAGCAATAGATTCTTTATTGATCATAAATTATCTCTATGTATAACTTATTATACCCAAGCATACCCTTTGATATACCCTAAGGGTCTTAAGGAATAAGTCAAAGTATAACTCATCATACATAAGATACTATGATGATCTCAAGTCCAAGGATCACTTGTACTACTATAACTATAGGAATTCCTATTGACAGACAAGTAAAACTCCATTAGGTATTCCTTAGCGAGCCACGTTCAGTGAACTTATTCTCTAATAAGCACCTACATAGTTACTTTAGTGTCTCCACACAAATGATAATGAGATCAATCATCCTCATCTAATGAGCAAGCAACGTATATACCAATTTATCTGGATTCACTAATCCCCAATTTAGTAATCCAACGATTGGGAACTATTTTAGTTTTAAGCTTTCTAAGAATTTAGATCTCATTAGAATGATCATCATCATTATTCTAAAAGCATAGCTTAAAACTATGGGTTTATCACATATTATAAAACAACATCATGTAGATAATTAAAAGCATTTAATAAATTAATACTTTTATTAATAAATGAATAAGATTGTTACAAAGTATATGTTTTATCATCAAACATGATTGGCATGTGTGCATACTACTTTTATGATCACCCGCGCACAATTCATAGATAACTGCAACTTGATGTGTCTGTCCTCTTTACCAAATGTCGAACTTCTTAGAGAGTGCTGAAATCTGTGCTGTTATTATCGTCACTCCATCTACCTCTAACACTCAAGCGACTGTAGGTTGTGTCATTCTTGCTGTGGGCCACTGATAGTTGTTTGGAGCCATTGTCTCTATCAACTGATATGCCTCCTCATAATTCTTTGCCATAAAAGCTCCCCCCGACGCTGCATCAATACTTGTCCTGAGATTCCCATGTAGTCCATTGTAAAATGTGTTCATCTGCAACCACTTAGGCAATCCGTGATGTGGATATTTTTTGAGCAATTCTTTATATGTCTCCCATGCCTCGTACAATGACTCCCCGTGTTGCTGATCAAACATGGTAATCTAATTCCTCATCTTTGCAATCTTCGCTGACGGAAAAAATTTAGCTAGAAATTTCTGAGCCAGGTCATCCCATGTCGTTATCGAACCCGATGGTAGAGAGTGTAACCAACTCTTCACCTTGTCCCGCAGAGTGAATGGGAACAAGCGAAATCTAACGTCTTCATCCGACACCCCATTCTACTTAAACGTGTTGCATATTTCCAGAAAGCTGATCAAATGCTCGTTCGGATCATCATTTGTAAGTCCCCCAAACTGAATTGAGTTTTGAATCATCTGAATAGTCCTAGGCTTAATCTCGAATGTATTTCCAGCTATTGCAGGCCTGGTGATACTCTACTGCAGCTCAATCACCTTGGGTGTAGCAAAGTCCCTCAATGCTTTCTGGTCTTCGGCAGCCATTGCTTCTTCTTTTTTAGAATTTTCGAAGTCGTCCCTTGTTTCCTTAATCAACTTACTTAGCCTTTTAAAGCGTCTCTCAATGTTGTCCTCAAAAGGAAGCAAGTTTGGGTTTTTGGACTGAGTGTGCATAAACCAACATCAAAATCCTGAAATAAGACAAACAAAAATAAAAATGTTTAAGTAAATCTGGACTAATTAAACTGATATTACAAAATAATAAAATCTATACTAAAGTCCCCGGCAACGACGCCAAAAACTTGTTGGGTAAAATCTAATTACACACAACACGCAAGTATACGTGGTCAACAAGTAATATAATAGTAAGTAGAGTATCGTTCCCTCAGAGACTGTAAATAGAATTTAAACCTCACAATTACCAATTTCCTATTAATCCTAATTTTATTAAACTAATCAATTTTCAGTTTATAATTAAAAGTATTAAGAATATTAAAATCACCAAACAATCAACAATTTCTAAAAACTGAATTTTCAAACAAATAATGGAGAATTAGGCTTCCGACTTAACTCTAAGCATCACTTCGATTATTACACCTTTATTCCAGTTTAAATCACTATCCTAGTTTATTAATCAAGAACACGTATGTAGAACTAGCCACCTCTCGATGTACTAATACCGTATTAACTCAAATCCACAATTAAGATAGAATAAAGTTAAACACCTTAATCAACTAACTCACTATATCTCTATGTGAATTATAATTAAAGAAGGCTTAAGTTCAAGTTTTTTATCTGATTACATGCGATGTCAAGCATATCTCTACCCTAACATTTATCAAGATTCTGTTCATTCACAAAAATCAAGAACACATGTTATATTAACTAAGTCTAGACTCGTATTTCATTTCTCGAGTTCATACAAGTCCACAAAGAATCGTTGATCATGCAATTCATAAATTCACGCTCAAATTAAGATAGATAAACCGGATAATAGCGTATTAAACTGAAATCAAAGATTACATAATCATCGTTCCACTTAAAGATCCGTCTTAAGCCTACAAAGTATTTAGTTCATAATAAATGAAATAATAACAAAATAAATTAAAGATATCATCCTTTCAATTACAGATATAAAACTAAAGAAGAAGAATAACGCAGAACACCCTTCACTTTAGCCTTAATCCGCAACCGATATAAAATTCTTCCAAATCTTCACTCCGATGATCGCTATCCAATTCTGTCCTTAAACTCTGTTAATTGCTTTGCATGATCATGATTTTGTTTTTTGTTACTTATTATATATGCAACTCCTGAATTCTGGTCGAAGTCCCATGTCATTTAGAGTCCATATGCTATCCAAGTGCTCAAAATCCTCATTCCAGCAGAGTTTGCAACAAGCCAATAGTGTCCAGATTTAAGACCCACGCCCAAATTGGAATATTTGCATAGGAAATGCCATACCCCGTGGCTAGGCTCTGTCATTTGGGATTGAAGACCCACCTAAGTAAAAGTGCAAGGCCAAAACATGTCAGCCCCGACGGGGGTAGGCTTGTTCTACTAACTTTTATTTTCTTCTTTTCTTGCCACATGTTTGCCACAAATGCACTCCTTTTATGCTCAAATGCCACACCGCCGCACCTACACATTAAATAACAATAAACAAGTAAAATAAACATAAACGTGAGGAATTAACACCGATTAAGCTTGCATTAGGAACCGATTCGTGTATATAAAATCCACTTATCAGTAGTGTCATTGGTCATTCTAGATCGGAAGAGCTCCTTAGATATCTGATATCTAATAGTCCTACTTTCCTCACCATCAACTACTTGACTTGCAGGAGTATAGTAGGAGCATCCATAGTTTCATGCTGACTGAAGCTTGTTACTCATGAATGCAAGCATGATGCATTGAGCCAACTGTGCATCATCTTGCCACTTTCTAAAAGTAGCAATCTCTTCCTCAGAGGCATTGTCTGCAACCATTGCAGGGACAGGCGTATTAAGGACATAAGATAGCTTTTCAGCCATGAAAACTATTCTCAAATTCCTTAACCAATCCGAGTAATTTGGTCCGGTTAATTAACATCTAATATGTTTCGCAGTGATAGTAATTTAGACTTTGTAAAATTCTGTAAATGAATTTGTTTTTAACAACATTTTAGCATACATTCTTTTATTAATTACCAAAATAAATTAGGTCTTGTTTTAAATTGGTATCTCCCACTATTTTCTTCAAACTATATTATCCTCAATATATATAGTTCGGCAATATCTAATTAAAGATATGCTAGTGAGAATAAGGATCCCATTTCAAATATATATAGCCTTGTGGTCACACAACAAACTATATATAAATAAATAGGTAGACAACTCTTGTCAATTACATCAACTATGCAACTCCTTGTATTTTGCCTCTTAAATTATTTTGATCAAGTGGTGGCACATCCGAATCAAAATTATCCAAGTTAAGTCCAACCTAGCACTCCATATATTCAAAAAAGAAAAATATTGTCCTTGTGGTGACACAACAAAACAACATTGTTCAATTTTCTTTATAAGCATCAAATGTGATAAAATTAACATCTCAAAGAATTAAGATAAGTCTTGTGGTTACATAACAAACTTATAATAATTAATTGATACTCTATTATTTTTATCATGCTAAAAGGTGACGTTCGATATTCTAAATATCTTTGAACGCTTAGGACTTAATATAAAAAAATTTGAGGGATTTGCATGTTATTAATTTGTCTCATATTGTTTAGCGTGCATGCACACACACACACACACGCACGCGCACACACACACACACACACACACACACACACACACACATATATATATATATAGTATAAGCATGCACATATAAAATACTATATTCTACTCGAATTGATTATGGACTTTATTCTAGTTTGGTTCACTAGAGCCACCAAGAGAACCCAGAGGTCAAACCTAGGGTGCAAGGATTAAATTTAAATATAACTATTACATTTAAACCCGTGCTCCATTACAAACGGGTCTTCAAACGCTTCTTGCTCCTTGATCTCCAATTTTTTCAAAATTAATTCTAACTATTCCTATTATAAAACTATTTAAAATAAATAGAAACCTTGATCAACAGTTCATGGGAAGTACATAGGAGGGAGATAGAATTTGCATTAAGAAAAAATTAGAGAAGACGAGGTACGCAGACCCCTTTTAATAAAACCCATACATTAATGCATCCAACTACAATAAAATCCAATCACATTGGTCAATAGTCCATAATCAATCCCATTTATTATTATACACATCACCATATGCATCAATAAATAACATTTATCTCATGAACAATAATCATTCAATATATATATATATATTGATATCATTTAATGGGCAAATTTAGTTAGCATAAAATCTAATTTTGAATCAAAATAAACCTCTTTTATTTTAATTTATTCAATTTTGAATAAAATAAACTATTTTATTTTAATCAAATTCTTTAATCAAAATAAACTCATTTATTTTAATTAATTATGGAATCCAATTACAAGTTAAAAAACTCCTTCATTAAAGGAAACACGGATTCTCTTTCTTATTCACAAATAAACTCTTTTATTTTGAATAATATGAAATCTTATTTCATATCTAAATAAGCTTTTTATTTAAGGAAACATGGAATCCAATTTTAACTCCAATTAGTTATCATGGAATCCAATTCCAACTCTAATTAGTTATCATGGAATTTAATTCAAACTCTAATTAGTTAACATGAAATCCAATTTTAAGATTAAAATAAACTTTTTATATTTTAATTATAAAATAGTTTAGAATATTATTATTATATAGATATAGTAATATATATATATATATATATATATATATATATATAATGCAAATGGTACCGTACGTTGGCTGGTAAGTACTGCACATGATCACCAATATCAAAATTCATATATCATATATATAATATATAATATATACACGTGAATGATTCAGCCTTCAGGAGCATCCCTTGTTAACTATTATGATATATATATATATATATATATATATATATAGAATTCTATAAAGAGAGAATCAGAGAGAAAGAAGAAGAATATTTTGTTACTACACTATTTCAGTATCCAATCTCCTACTAAGGTAAGGAGTATTATTTCTTTCGTATTCGTAAAGGATGTTATTTTCTTCATACTCATAAGGGTTGTCATTCTATTCTTTATTAATCTGTGGGAGTAACATGTCTACGCGGATTACCGAATGCATGGTGAATAACCCTTCGTATTCATTCTTTATTAATCTACGGGAGTAACCTGTTTACGCGGATTACCGCATGCATGGTGAATAACCTTTTGTATTCATTCTTTATTAAATTGTGGAAATGATCTGTCTACGCGGATTACCACATGACGGGTGAAAATCCATTTGCAGTTTCGTATATTCTTTCATACTGTATGGGATATCATTTCTTTTGTACTTGTAAGGAATATTATTTCTATTCAATATTCGGAAAAAATAATATTTTCTTCCATACTCTATAGTATGTAAGTAATATTATTTTATTTCATATTCCTAATTATACACTTATGTTGACAAATATGGCTTCTATACTTCTTGAAATTAGTAGAATATCCTTGGAATTTGCGCTTCATCTAGTATCGTTTCACAAGGATATTTTTCTGAACATTCTTGTTAAAGTTTAATCTTTTCATGCTAAAGTACTATTCACGGGGTAATATTCACAAAGTACTATTCACGGGGTACTATTCATGACAAAAATTAATTTCTTTTCTGTCCAAATTATTTTTGATACAATATTATTCTTGAATTTTATTCCACAAAGCAGTATCATGTTGACAATTTGGACAATATTGAATTCTGGATAAATTGAATTATAAATCTTTAAAATTTATCCTTGCTCTCATTAAATTGAATTCTTATATCATTGTCATCATCCTCATGCTTATATTATGATAAAAGTCATCTTTGGCCGTAGTGCATAGATGGACTGTTGATTGGTATGATTATGACCAGGGATCATTCTGTATAATCATGACCCAAATTATTACAAATAATGTGGTAAAAGTCATCATTGGCCCGTAGTGCATTGATGGACAGTTGTTGGTATGATCATAACCATTGATAATAATAATGAATATACTTGGCCCGTAGTGCATGGATAATTCAGTGATGTGGATTATTTATTTAGCTGAGTCTCAGCGATAAAATTGATGATAAACTTTTTAAATCATAGAAGATAGTAGATATCATGCTCTACTTAACTCTTCTAATGGATTGCTTGTCCGCTACATTTAAACTTAATGTTTATTGTATTTTATCAGTTTAACACTGTTGAAGACTAATGATAATTTATCCTGCATTATCTTAGTCATAATATTTCTTACTGGGCTAGTTGAGTTCACCCTTTTTCTTTCATTGTTCTCTTCAGGAAATGAGAATGTGGCCGGGACTAGTCAGGGAATGGAGTGACGGTCCGTGATGGTTGTTTTAGTAGTCCTCACTATTTAGTGTGATAATAAATATAATGAGGACTCCTTTTTGAGTTTGAATACTTGTCTATTGGACAATATTCGTGTAAAAACTCTCAGCTACGCTTTGTCGTATTGTATAAATGAAGTTTGTATTTGTATTCTGTATCATGTATTTGGCGACTCAGAATGGGTGATGTATACCTATTTTGGGGGCATCACAGTTGGTATCAAAGCTTAGGGATATGATCTCTGACTGAGATATGAGACTAGAACTAGGAGGGGAAAGACGGGTAATTCCTTCGCTAGTATGACCTACCTAAGTTTAATTGTTATTTAATTGGTCGGTCAAAATATATGGATAATATGTGGCATGTCAATTAACCTTTGTTTTGTGGTAGTGTTTGAAAATGACATCCGATAATGTTTAGAATAGCAATGGAGTACAAGAGACCGTTGAGTCACCACAGATCAATACCCAGGATAATGTGCATCAAGAAGGCAATAATCCTCAGGTAAACAACAACACTGACCAAATGATGAACGATGGAATGTTCAGAGGCTTTCTACAATTCATGTAACATCAGGCGAGAGAGACTCTTGTCCAAAATGCAGGTGGAAACACTAGCAACTCACGGATGGTCACCACTAAGTAGTTCAAGGAACTGGGACCACTGGAGTTTTTGGGAGAGCCAAAACCACTTAAGGTGGAGACGTGGATAAAACACATCACCAAGATATTTGATGTCTTGGGATGCTCCAAGGAGCACAAGGTTCTCTTTGCCACCTTCATGTTGCGAGGAGAGATGGATTACTAGTGGGAAATTGTAAAGCGTACTCAGCCTGCCGCACTGAAGATGTCTTGGGAAAAGTTCCAAGAACTGTTTAACGATAAGTACTTTCCCAAAAGTATTCGTCACATGAAAGAGGTGAAGTTCATCAAGCTAGAGCAAAATAATATGACCGTGCCACAGTACAAAGATAAGTTTGCCGAGTTATCCCAGTTTGCGTCTCACTTGGTTGATAATGGGGAGAGAATGACGCGGATGTTTCTAAGAGGTTTGAAACCTGAGATACGTCAATACATAATTTCTCATAAAATGTTCTTGTATTCAGATGTGGTAAATATGGCTCAGCTATTAGAGTGCGATAATGAGTCAACCTAACCAAGAGAGAGCAGTCGGCAAATCGATAATACCAGTGGTAACAGTCATCGAAGCGGTGACAACAAACGTGGAGGGAATCAACATGCCAGAAATGGTAACCACTTCGATGGTAATCATGGCCAAGATAATAGAAGTTGAAATTTCAAGAAGAGGAAATTCAATAATGATGGAAAGACATCAGTACCAACACCTATTATTAAGGAAGGAGAACGACCGTCGGTCGTATGTTACAAATGCGGAGGGGAGGGACACATCAGTCCAAACTATACGCAGCAGTCCAAAACATGTTACAATTGTGGAAGAAAAGGTCACCTAGCCCGATTTTGTCGTGCACCAAAGTTAAGTCCAGCTGGGATGGATGCATCAAGGGCCGTCCCAGACAAGACAAAACTGGTAGTTCAAGGGAGAGCGTTTGTCGTAACCTCCCAAAAAGCAAGAAATTCGAACGAGGTGATAACGGGTAAGCTAATCATAAACTCTAGCGAAGTCTATACCTTATTTGATACCGGTTCTACCCATTCTTTTATTTCTCCTACATGCGCTCAACGTTTAAATTTAACTCCGGAGAAATTAGACTTTGATTTATCTGTTGAAACTCCATTGGGAGAAAGCTTTATTACATCCACTATTTATAAGTCTTGTTTGATTCAAATCGGTAACCGCACGTTACCTGTCGATCTTATCTCTTTTAAAATACTTGCATTTAATGTGATTTTAGGGATTGATTAGTTAACTACTCATTATACTAAAATTGATTATTTTCATAAGGTTGTTAGCTTTCATATTCCTAACCAACCTATTATGCGAATTCAAGCAACTAAACCACTAATAAAGTTAATCACTGTCATATCAAACCATAAAGCCATTTGGTTATTGAAAAACTAATGTCAAGCTTTCTTAGCCCATATCACAGATTTAAACAAAAATACGTCAGATTTGAAAGATATTTCTATTGTTAATAAATTTCCTGACGTATTCCCTGAAGAACTTCCTGGCCTACCCCCAGAGCATGAAATCGAGTTTTGTATTGATCTTCAACCCGGTACAAAACCCATTTCCAAAGCCCAATATCGAATGGCTCCTATTGAACTTCAAGAGTTAAAAATCCAACTTCAAGAATTGTTAGACATCAGTTTCATTCATCCTAGTACTCTTCTTGGGGTGATCCTGTTCTATTCGTGAAGAAGAAAGATAGATGTATGCGACTTTGTATTGATTATCGGGAGTTGAATCATGTCACCATCAAAAATAGGTACCCGTTACCTCGTATTGATGACATGTTTGACCAGTTACATGGTGCTAAATTCTTTTCAAAGATCGATCTTCGTTCCGGATATCATCAGTTAAAAGTTAAAACTGATTACAGTCTAAAGACTGCTTTCAGAACTCGGTACGGGCATTACGAATTCCTAAGTCATATCTTTTGGATTAACTAATGCTCATGCGTCCGTCATGGATATGATGAACCGAGTATTCAAGGAATATTTGGATCATTTTGTTGTTGTCTTTATTGATGACATCCTCATATACTCCAAAAGCCGTGAAGATCATGAGCAACACTTGAGGCTAATACTCCAAAAATTTCTTGAAAACAAGTTATATGCCAAGTTAAAGAAATGCGAGTTCTGACTTGAGGAAGTAGCATTCCTTGGGCGCGTGATATCAAATCATGGAATATCTGTTGACCCGACAAAGATTGAAGCAATTCAAAGCCGAGAGCAACCTAAGTCGCTTATCAAGCACGAGCTTTCGCCATGGTTATTATTATCGGAGATTCACGTAGCTTTCGTGGCTCCATTAACTGGTTATTATTCGAGAGCAATGTGAAAAGATTTTCTCGAATCGACTACTACCTATTCGTCATCTCATCTAGTTGATGCTTCATCTAGGTGAGAGGTTTAGGATGTGTTCTCATACAACATGGGAAAGTAATAGCCTATGCCTCGCGATAACTCAAAGAATATGAGAGGAATTATCCTACTCATGATCTAGAGTTGGCAGCTATCGTTTTCACACTTAAAATCTGGAGGCATTACCTGTATGGGGAGAAAGTGGAGATCTATAAAGATCATAAAAGCCTCAAATATTTCTTCACCCAAAATTAACTCAATATACGGCAACGACGTTGGCTTGAACTGTTGAAAGATTATGATCATATTATTCAATACCATCCTGAAAAAGCGAACGTGGTAGCTGACGCATTAAGTAGAAGATCATATGCGGGTTCGAGTGCGATATTGTCAATGCAAAGGCCCATTTTGTATGACTTGCAAAGGATGGAGATAGAGATAAAGACCCTAGGGACCCACGTGATGATGACAAATATACGAGTAGAACCGACTTTAATCGATAAAGTTAAAGTTGCTCAAGCTATCGACCTGGAGCTGATGCGTATGAAGAAGAAAGTGCAAGAAGGTGCTATTCCAGAAGCAAGAATTGATGAAGAAGGAATACTTCGAGTCAACTCCAGACTTTGTGTTCCTAACGACCCTGATTTAAAGTATAAAATCATGATGGAGGCGCACAACACACCGTTTGCAATCCATCCTGGGAGTACCAAAATGTATTATGACGAAACATACATTTTGGTGGAGCAATATAAAGAGAAAGATAGTAGAGTTTATCTCAAGGTGTTTAACGTGTCAATGTGTCAAGGCAGAGCATCAAGTGCCAAAAGTTCCATTGCAACCACTTGAAATTCCATAATGGAAGTGGGAGCACATTACCATGGATTTCGTTACTGGTCTTCCCAAGGTTTCTCAAGGCATAAATGCAATTTGGGTCATTGTTGATAGATTGACCAAGTCTTCTAATTTCTTACGTATACGAGAAACTTATTCACTTGAACGTCTTGCCCGTATGTACATAAATGAGATTGTAAGACTGTATGGTATTCCAGTATACATAGTTTCTGATCGAGACCTAAGATTCACTTCACGATTTTGGGTCAGTTTGTAGAAAGCTATGGGCACAGATTTGCGGTTCAGTTCGGTATATCATCCTCAGACGGACGGGAAGTCGGAGAGGACTATTCAAACTCTGGAGGATCTATTAAGACTATGTGTCCTTGACTTCAAAGGAAGTTGGGACAAGTTCTTGCCATTAGTGGAATTCTCCGACAATAACAATTATCAAACAAGTATCGACATGGCTCCATTCGAGGCATTGTATGGATGCAAGTGTCGTTCTCAAGTATGCTGGGACGAGGTGGGTGAAGCAACGTTTTTGGGACCGAAATTGGTACGTATGACTACGGAAAAGATTCAAATGATCCGGCAACGTATAAAGACCTCACAAGATCGATAAAAGAGTTATGCTGATCTTCATCGAAAGGACGTGGAATTCAATGTTGGAGAACATGTGTTGTTACGTGTTGCTCCATGGAAAGGAGTTACAAGATTTGAAAAGAGACGGAAGCTCAATCCTCGATTCATTGGCCCATTTAAAATCCTCGACCGAGTAGGAACTGTGGCTTATAGACTCGCCTTACAGTCAAGTATGTCTCGTGTTCATAACGTTTTTCATATATCTATGTTACGTAAATATGTGTAAGACCCGAACCACATTATTGAATTAGAACCGAACGAAATAGCGGAAGATTTAACGTATGAAGAGGTACATGTTAAAATCTTGGATAAGAAGGAACATATTCTAATCTCCAAGGTTATATCTCAAATGAAAGTTTTGTGGAGAAACCACGATGTCGAGGAAATGACCTGGGAGTTAGGATATAAAATGAAATCAAGGTATCCTCACCTCTTTGATATACCAGGTACGTACCCCAATTTTGAGGACAAAATTTCATAAGAAGGGGAGGTTGTAAGACCCCAACTTTCATAAATAAATATTATTTTTCTCTAAATATCATTTTGAATATTATGGTGTGGATTTAATATAATATTATAGTTGTGGGTAATATTTATAAATTTTGCAAAGTAAGCAAGTTGTTATAAAATATTCGTTTGGTCAGGGAATATTCTTTTTTGTCGGGGAATATTCGTACGATGGCACAATCATTGGTGGACCCCACAACAGAATTATTACCGAAGTTAGAAAATAACATAATTATCTTTTTATAAAAATAACGGCGAACATTTTACTTTTAACTGTTGAAATACCCGGTGATAAAAGTACAATAATACGCGTGGTTGCATAGTAGCACACGGTATTGATTATTGATGCTTACGTGAGAAGTCACTCAGTTATACACAATTATTGCTACAGTAATTGTTGCATAGTATCTCACGTTATTGATTCAATTATTGTCATAGTATCATCTGCACAATATTTTATATTATTAAATCAATAGTTGAGGCGATAAATTATTCATATTATTATTTGCATTATTGACAATGTCTAGAAAGTTCTGTCGAGGAAAGGGGTTTGGTCACCTAATTGCGCGCCAATAGGGATAAATCTTTATCAGAAATCCCCCTCTTTCCTGGGAATGATCTGGTCTTTAAATATTGTGAGTTATAATATTAATGATGAATAATTGTTGGAAGATTAAAAATGTGTTGATTGAAGATAAAATGATTTGTGGTAATATTTATTCAATCTTTGATATAAATAAGAAGTTTGTTATGAAACATTTGTGGTAATTTTGTTTTATTCCATGGAGGCCCATATGTCATCATCAAAGAGTCACTTTCGCCAATAGTAATTGCCTTTACCAGGCATCGAACCACTTGTCGTTTCATTTTACAGGCGGCGAACCACTTGTCGTTTCACATTACAAGCGTCGAACCACTTGTTGTTTCACATTACAAGCGTCAAACAACTTTTATTTTCACATCACCAATCGTCAAGCCACTTGCCTCTTCACATTGCAAGGGCTAAGCTAGAAATCTTCTATAAATAGAAGCTTATTTCTTCTTTCATTCTCACCAATTCACTACGACTTACAAGAGAATTCTATAGAGAGAGAATCAGAGAGAAAGAAGAAGAGTATTCTGTTACTACACTATTTCAGTATCCAATCTCTTATTAAAGTAAGGGGTATTATTTCTTTCGTATTCGTAAAGGATGATATTTTCTTTATACTCATAAGGGTTGTCATTCTATTCTTTATTAATCTGTAGGAATAACATGTCTACGCGGATTACTGCATGCATGGTGAATAACCCTTTGTATTCAGTCTTCATTAAACTGCGGGAGTAACCTGTCTACGTGGATTACCGCATGCATGGTGAATAACCTTTTGTATTCATTCTTTATTAAATTGTGGAAATGATCTGTCTACGCGGATTACCGCATGACGAGTGAATATTATTTATGTTCAATATTCGTAAGAAAAATAATATTTTCTTCCATACTCTGTAATATGTAAGTAATATTATTTCGTTTCATATTCCTAATTCTACACTTATGTTGACAAGTATGGCTTCTATACTCCTTGAAATTAGTAGAATATCATTGGAATTTGCGTTTCATCTAGTATCGTTTCACAAGGATAGTTTTCTGAACATTCTTATTAAAGTTTAATCTTTTTATGTCGGAGTACTATTCACGAAGTACTATTCACAGGGTACTATTCATGACAAAAATAAATTTCTTTTCTGTCCAAATTATTTTTGATACAATATTATTCTTGAATTTTACTCCACAAAGAAGTATCATGTTGACAATTTGGACATTATTGAATTCTGGATAAATTAAATTATAAATCTTTAAAATTTATCCTTCCTCTCATTTAATTGAATTCTTATATCATTGTCATCATCCTCATGTTTATATTATGATGAAAGTCATCTTTGGTCGTAGTGCATATATGGACTGTTGATTGGTATGATTATGACCAGGGATCATTCGGTATAATCATGACCCGAATGATTACAAATGATGTGGTAAAAGTCCTCATTGGCCCGTAGTGCATTGATGGACAGTTATTGGTATGATCATAACCATTGGTGATAATAATGAATATCCTTGGCCCGTAGTGCATGGATAATTCAGTGATGTGGATTATTTATAGCTGAGTCCCAGCGATAAAATTGATGATAAACTTTTAAAATCATAGAAGATAGTACATATCATGCTCTACTTGACTCTTCTAATGGATTGCTTGTTCCGCTGCAGTTAAACTTTATGTTTATTGTATTTTATCAGTTTAACACTGTTGAAGACTAATGATAGTTTATTACTCATTATCTTAGTCATAATATATATATATATATATATATATATATATATATATATATATATATATATATATATATATACACCTCATGTATACATAACTTAATGTCTCTTAACATGATTTTACTCATATAAACCATATAAACAATGAATTTAAGACCTCTAATTTCACTGTTCTTGTTCAAACTTCACCTTTTGACATTCTTAGTGAAAATATCATTGTGACTTTGTCTTTCAACCAAAACAGTTAATTTAAAATACTTTGTTTTTGTTTCTTCATCTACTTTCCAAAATCAATAGTCAATTTATATCGTTATACAATGAATTAAACATCAATTTTACTTTAAACTAAGACATATTCATATATATACCATACAAATTAAGCGTAATATGATTTCCTTCATAATTAAATACATTACATGAATCAATTTACTATAACTCATCTATAAACTTATAAAAACAATTTTATATTAACCAACTATCATATAAAAACTATAGATAACAAATAATTAAACCCTCACACAAATTTTTATAGAGAACTTTGAATAGAATAAAACTAAAACTTTGAAAAGTAGAAGGGTAGGATTATACCTTTGCTTTCTTGTTTAGGTTATCTAGAAGATGATAGCCACCCTTTGATTATCAAAACACCTTCTCACAATCACTCTTTCAAAGTCTCTCTAGAATTCTCTCAATTCTCTCCCAACTTCTCTCTGCAAACTTTTTTCTTCTCTTTTCTCTTCTTAGGCTTAAGCCAAAAGCTTTTCACGTAAATAAAACAGACAAAATTCTTGGGTGGCTAACGTTGATCAAAGGAAAGAATCAAGCTGAAGATTCAAGGAGATCGCGAAGAAGTAGGAGTTGAACTCATACCTGTGGAAGCTCGTTGTCGACGTCGGGATTTTTATTTGTCCCTTTCTGTTCTTGTCTTTTGGTGTTCTCATGTTAGGTGAGATTTGTTTGAAAAAACAAGTTTGAAAAGGTCCAACATGTATATGTCGACGATTTGACTGTAACAGTCTCCAGTTAATATTTTTAAATGGTTGCATCAACTCAACCGAGAAAAGGTTTGCACAAAGACCTAGTGATGTGACATTGTTTAACCAGTCTGCAAAACGGAAATTCGTTAGGGTTTGGGGGATTGATTAAGCGGAGGGAAGGTGTTAGGCACCCCCCGACTTTCGTGATAACACGGTTATCGCCACTTTCCAATTTAAAATTTTATCTGAATGTGTGTGTAGGACTATGTTCAGTTGTCTGGAAGTAGTGTTATGCCTCGTTTGCACTTTATATATATAAAGGGTTTGACTTTTGTATAAAAGTTCAATTTTGACGAGATATGGCGGTGAAGTTTTATAAAATAGATTTTTCAAACCCTTATGCTCAATAGTAATTGAGGCCTTTGATACTTCCATTTTATTATATGTTCGGCTTGGTTAATTTTATTTTCGAGATGCGAAACATCTTTGAGAAAATAAGGTACATAGCAGTGCCGAACTCCTTGTGGGCATTGAAGCCATCTAAGGAAATTTAGACACCGTGAATAATTTAAAAGCTAGCTGCAGTTGAAAATGTCCATCATGGGAACCGAATCTAGATTTAGGAACTGAATTTGTGATCACATGATTCCTAGGCTCACATGACAAAGTAATATGTACAAAAGCTAGAAAACATACTAGATTTGAGTAAATCTAAGCATTCCATCTTCAACGGTTTTAGTTTAGTCACCATGAACCAGTTAAAGTGAGAAATGGTCAGATTTAGGAAAATCTAACCTGCAAACCGATAAAATCTAGAAAAAAGAACTAGATTTAAATGAATTTAAACCATTCCAGCTTCAACGGTTCCAGTTTAGTCACCATGAACTGGTTAAAGTGAGAAATTATCAGATTTAGGCAAATCTTGCCCACAGGCTGATAAAATAGTTTTATATATATATAAAAGTCAGTAATATATATATATATATATATATATATATATATATATATATATATATATATAAGTAGTAAACGCATTGTAAGACCCCAACTTTTTATTAATAAAAATTTAATTTTCTCTAAATGTTATTTTGAATAATAAGGTGTGGATTTGATATAATGTTATAGTTGTGGGTAATATTTACAAATTTTGCAAAGTAAACAAGTTGTCATAAAATATTCGTTTAGTCAGAGAATATTCATTTTATCAGGGAATATTCGTACGATGGCACAATCATTGGTGGACCCCACAACAGAATTACTGTCAGATTTAGAAAGCGACAGAAACAACCTTTTTATAAAAATGGCAAGACTTTTACGGTTAAACTATTGAAATACCCGGTGATAAAAGTACAGTAATACGTGTGGCTGCACAGTAGCACACGGTATTGTATAGTATCTCTGATTATTGATGCTAACGTGAGACGTCACTCAGTTTATTCAATAATTGCCACAGTAGTTGCTGCATAGTATCTCATATTATTGATTCAATTATTGTCAAAGTATCATATGCACAATATTTTATATTATTAAATCAATAATTGAGACGACACAGTTATTCATATTATTATTTGCATTATTAACAATGTCTAGAAAGTTCTGTCTAGGAAAGGGGTAAGGTCATCTAATTGCGCGCCAATAAGGAGAAGTCCTTATCGAAAAGCTCCCTCTTTCTTGGGAATGATCTAGTTATTAATATTGTGAGTTATAATATTAATGATGAATAATTGTTAAAAGATTAAAAATGTGTTTATTTAAGTCAAGTGATTTGATATAAATAGGGTTTTTTATGAAGTATATGTTATAAGTTTAGCTTATTACATGGACCCCCACTTACTCATTTTTCAAAATCGTTGGTAGAAAGTTATATCGCTTTTGTTTTATTACTTATATATATATATATATATATATATATATATATATATATATATATATATAAGGAATCCATCCATGGAAATATGTTGGCATGGACACTGTGGCAACAACCCCTTTTCGGACCGTTGATCAATTGATTTGAAGGTTGTGATTGGATTGTTTTTTGGACAAACCGGCACAAGTTGTTGTGCCTAAATATTTACCTGTACCGGCTTCAATTTTAATCAGGGGGCCCACATATCTTACATAGTGTCAGTATAGTTAAACAAAATGAATTTATAATATTAAAATATTCTGATCGGTACAAGCTGTACCGGCTTACCCTTTTTTTATACGCTTTTTGTTCATTATATGTCATGACTCAGCAAATAAAAATAGAATAAAAAAATAAAAAGAAGACCGGCCGGACCAAGCTGCAATGGTTGGGAATAAATTTTTTTTTTAATAATGTCGGCCGGTACAGCTTTTCACGGCTGGCAATAAAAAATTTAAAAATAATATCCAACAATTCGCTGCTAAACAGATTCGAACTCGCAACCTCCAGCTCCAAACCCTCGTCATATGACCACCCGAGCACCACGGGCTTAGCTGTTCATTTCCTACAAGGATTTGTCTTTATATTAAAACTTTACCATCCCCCAAAATCTATATTCTTGCATTATTATTATTATTAATTTTATTATTAAGCTATTCTAGATTATGTTTATTATTATTATTATTATTATTATTATTATTATTATTATTATTATTATATTAATTTTCAGTGATAGGAAATGAATGCAGTATCTATTTATGAAAGTGGTAGTAAATTGGTAGTGGAATTTAAATGGAGTTAGAATATAATAATTTATTTTATTATTACACTATATTATTATTATTATTATTATTATTATTATTATTTGAGTATGCGAGTATGATATTCATGTATTAATATTATTAAAAATAATATTAATTATTTTTAATATTAATATAAATAATGTGATTATTAATATTAGTCCGAATAAAAATATCCATACAGTTCAACCAAATAGATATTTTTTTCCCTATTAATAATATGAAGTGGTTTTATGTGATTCAATAATATTAATATTACTAAGTTATGAATTTGAAAATCCCATACAATTCAACCAAATAGACATTCTTATTAATTAATATGTACATTAGATAACGCTGGACAAGTTCTATATCTCAGAGGCCAAAAGTAATCTTGCGGATTTCTTGTAGAGCTCCCATGCGATGCGGTAACGAAAGACCGTGACATCTTCCATGGACCACTTCTCTTGATAAATATTACCATTGGCCCTAACGAAACAATCAACATACTTGCATACAAAAATGCCACAGTCTGAGTTGTTGTGTTGTTTCGGTCGAATCTTTGTTGTCTGCACAGTAGGATTACCGCTGGGCCACTCACGCGTCGGATTACCATTTCACAAACAAAATGGTATCAAATGTACCTGCATGTACAAAGTAGTTGGTTAATATTTTTTTAATATTAAAGGACATTATAAAAGTAAAATATTTTAAAACTACATATACCGCAACTTTAACGAATTCTGAGTACATTTCCTATAACTTCATATACTTAGTATCATTGTAGTACGGGTCAATTACCATAACCATCCAATCTTCAACTAAGAATAGGAACAAGACAAAATGGCGTTGATTTGTACTACACACCGGCATGAATATGTATTGGCATTCGTGTAAAGGTGGACCAACATCTTGGTTAACATACGGATTGTAAAAACTCCATGCAAGATTCACTTCAGTTAGGGGCACAAAGCTCTGCCCAAGATGCATGAAGAATGAATTCACGAAACCAAATTGGGACCACCTTTGTATTCCCCGCGACCAGTAGTATTCCTCTCTGTGTCGTAGCAACACCATATAAGCGTCGAGGACATGCTCGAAAATCCAATTCCCAGGCCCTAAGGATTGCAATGCACTGTGGACTAATTCATATAACTGGCGCGGATGTGACAAAGGATATAAATTTTCTTCCGGTGCCACCACGTTTCCAAACATATGTTTATTTATAAATGCCTCCTTCCAATCTTTAAGTTTTTTTTGGTTTAGGACCCTTTTCATCCATAAGAGATGTGGTCTCCCGCATCTTGTACCTGATTAAGACCCAAATGTACATTATTATTATATAGTATGCTTTTTCGTATTTATAAATATGAATATAAATAATAATTAATATGCTTTAATTAAAAGCATCACTATATATACCTTAAGTGAACCAGATCGTCTGACGTCAGAAAGTCCCGCAACTCTTTATATGCTTGGGAGGTCAGAATGTAACACTCCTCGTAGGCTTGGGTGGTGGGAATGGAGCTCTTCTCGATTACTTGTGCGGTGGGTATGTAGCTCTCTTGTACAACATAATCAGTTTGTTTCCCAAGCCCTTCATTGAATTGGGAGAATTGGGACTGTGGTCCAAAATTTGTGAGAACCCCCTGTCGAGGTATTTGTTTCCCTCTTGCTTCAAAGTCGTATAGACTGTATTGGTAATCCCAATTAATTTTTTGCAGAACCAACTCGGGAGGCAACAGAGTAAGTGCTGAAAATTTATCAAGTAAAGACTTTGCACTCTCAACCTGTCATGTAAGATGAACACAAACAAATATTATTAACACTAAATATGAATAAATGTAATATTAAGTATTTACTCCAATACATGATAAATTAAAGAAGAATATAATTTTATACCATTTTAATAAGGTGTTGTTGGTTGTAAATGGCCCGAGGCTCATAACAACTGTCGAGGTCCCTTGCCTGTCGAGGTCGGTGGATTTTCCAACGTGTAATTTTCCTATACCAGACCATGTAATCATCTATTGACACATAATTAGAAATTTCAGTTTGTTGTCCTTCGAGATGATCCATGTATGCCTCCCAAATCAAAATGTATTCCTCTCTTAATGTGAGACCCCAGATTTTATGAATAAAGATTTAATTTTCTCGAAATATTTTTTTTATTATGGTGTGGATTTGAGATAATGTTATAGCTGTGGGTAGTATTTATAAATTTTGAAAAGTATGCAAGTTGTTGTATAATAATCGATTGGTCGGGGAATATTCTTTTTGGTCGGGGAATATCCGTATGACGGTACAATCATTGGTGGACCCCGCAATGGAAAACGGCAAAAATATTTTATAAAAATAACGGTGGAAGTTTTACCGTTAATACTGTTGAACTACTCGGTAGTAAAAGTACAGTAATACGCGTGGTTGCATAGTAGCACACGGTATTGATTATTGATGCTTACGTGATAAGTCACTCAGTTTTGTTTTATTGGTATTATTAATATAATAAAACAAAAAAAATGTTTTTATATAAAACAGAATACTTTTATAAAGTTATTCTATAAATAGAATATATTATATTCTATTATGCATAGTGTCTGCATAGTATTTTGCATAGTAAAATCTTTTTTATATAAAATGTAATATTTTTATAAAGTTATTCTATAAATAGAATATATTATATTTTATTATGCATAGTGTTTGATATAGTGCTTTGCATAGTAAAATCTTTTATAAAGTTATTCGTTATTTTTATTAGATTATAAATAGAATATATTATATTTTATTTAAAAGATTTTGCTTTAAATATGTAATCCGTCGATTAAAGTAAATCAACTCGACCGCTCATGAGTTAGTTACTATGCAGATCCATTTTTTTATAAATAGAAGCTCATCCATTCATTATTTCATTTAATTCCTTTGAAACTCTAGAGAGAAACTATAAAGAGAGTTCTTCTTCTATAATCTTGAGCGTATTTCTTTAGAGTTTAAGAACACTTTGAGCATAGTGCAAGTTTTCTTCGAGTATATCCTCGCCCTACAAGTCAGAATACTCTTCATTCAAATGTAAGGGATATTATTTGTTGTACTCGTAAGGGGTTTTATTCTTTCGTATTCATGAAGAGAATTATTTTCTTTCAATACTCGTAAGTGCTGTTATTCCATTTTTTATTATTATGTTGGAATAACCTGTTTATGCGAAGTACCGCATACATGGTGAAATTCTTCTATTATTCCATTATTTATTATTATGTTGGAATAACCTGTTTATGCGAAGTACCACATACATGGTGAAATTCTTCTATTATTCCGTTCTTTATTATTCTGTCGGAATATCCCGCCGCATGCGTATTACGCCCGACCGGTTCCATTATTTATTATTCGTTGGAATAACTCGTCTGCATGCGGCTCATCGCATGCATGGTGATTTTGTTGTTATTCCATTTTTTTATTATTCGCCGGAATATCCATGTCATGCGCTTACGCCGACATTATTTGGGACCTAGTTCCATTATTTATTATTCTTTGGGAATAACTATTTCATGCGTGCGATCTATCGCATCTAATTTTGAATCCTTATGTTATTCCATTCTTTATTATTCTGTTGGAATAACCTGTCTATGTGGATTACCACATGCATGGTGAATGATCCTTCGTATTCATTCCTTATTAAATTGTGGAAATGATCTGTCTATGTGGATTACAGCATGGCGAGTGAAAATCCATTTGCAGTTTCATATATTATATTATACTCAGTTGGTTAAAGTTTTGACTTCTATACTCCATGAAATTAGTGGAATATCCTTGATATTTGCGCTTCATCCAGTATCTTTTCATGGAAATATTCTTCTGAGCATTCTTGAATTTTACTCTACAAAGAAGTATCATGTTGACAATTTGGACATTATTAGTTCCTTGATAAATTAATTCTTGAATTTGTTTTATTGAATTATTATGTCATTGTCATCATCCTCATGTTTATATTATGTTGAAAGTCATCTATGGCCTGTAGTGCATAGATGGACTTGGTATGATTATGACCGTGGATTATTCTAAGATAATCATGACCGTAATGTTACAAATGATGTGGAAAAAGTCCTCATTGGCCCGTAGTGCATTGATGGACAGTTTTTGGTATGATTATGGCTATGGATTCTCTTCGGCCAAGGGTACAAAGATGAATTGTTTTATGGCATGATCAGGACCGTTGAAGAAAACATGATTATCTTTGGTCGTGGTGCATGGATAATTCGTGGTCGTGATACTAAAGAATATCCTTGGCCTCTAGTGTAGGGATGATTTGATGATGTGGATTATTTATTAAGCTGGGTCTCAGCGATAAAAGTGATGAAAAACCTTTTAAATCATAGAAGATAGTAGATTTTATTCACTACTTGACTCTTCTAATGGATTGCTTGTTCCACTGCAGTTAAACTTGATAGTTATTATATTTTATCAGTTTAACACTGTTGAAGGCTAACGATAAATTATTCTGCATTATCTTAGTCATAATATTTCTTACTGGGCTAGTTGAGCTCACCCTTTCTTTTACTATTCTCTTCAGGAAATAAGAACATAGCTGGGACTAGTCGGGGAACAGAGTGATGGTCCTAGATGTTTGCATTAGTAGTCCTCACTATTATGTGAAATAGTGTGATAATAATTGTAATGAGGACTCTTTTTGAGTTTTTATACTCTCTAGTAGACAATATTTGTATTCAAACTCACAGTTTATATTTTGTCGTATTGTACACTACTGTTGTATAATTAAGTTGTAATTGAATTTTGTACCATGTATCTGGCGACTCAAGATGGGTGATGTATACCTATTTTGGGGGCGTCACAGTTGGTATCAAAGCTTAGGGATATGATCCTTGGCTGAGATGTGAGACAATAACTAGGAGGGGAGAGATGGGGAATTCTTCGCTAGTATGACCTACCTAAGTTTATTTGGTATTTAATTGGGCTCATTATAGTATAGGGATAATATGTGATATGTTAATTAACCCTTGTTTTGTGACAGTATTTGAAAATGGCATATGAAAATGCTGAGATAAGCAATGAAGCACATGAGACCGTTGAGTCAGCTCAACCAAAAGGTAACGACCAACAACACGATAATAATCATATCCTAAGTGGCAACTACCATCTGAACAATGATAACCATCGTGGGGGAAATTATCATGCCAAGAATGGTAACCACTTCGGTGGTAATCATGGCCAAGATAATAGAAGTGGAAATTTCAAGAAGAGAAGGTCATTTAGATCGATTTTGTCGCATAGTGAAGTCAAGTCCAGCTGGGACGGTGGTACCAAAGGCGGATACGGAGAAAACAAAGTCGGTGGTTTCAGGAAGAGCGTTTTTCATGACTTCTCAAAAAAAAAAAAAAAAAGCGAGCGACCCGAACGAAGTTAGCACAGGTTAGTTAATTATAAATTCTTGCGAAGTCTATACCTTATTCGATACCGGTTCTACCTATTCTTTTATCTCTCTTGCTTGCGCTCAACGTTTAAATTTAACTCTGGAGAAGTTAGACTTTGACTTATTGGTTGAAACTTCGATAGTAGAAACCTTCGTTACCTCCAATGTTTATAAATCTTGTTGATTCAAATCGACACTTTCACGTTACCTGTCGATCTTATCTCTTTGAAAATACTTGCCTTTGATGCGATTTTAGGAATCGATTGGTTAACTACTCATCATGCTTTTCGTAAGGTTGTTAGCTTTAATATTCCTAACCAACCTGTTATACAAATTCAAGCAACCAAACCACTAAATTCAATCATTGTCATATCAAGTCATAAGTAAAGAGCCATGAGCCTTTCACTGGTGACTTCCTTGTGTGGAATGCACCGAAGCCAAACTTTCCGTAGGGGACATTGTGAATAACGATGACAAGTTGATAGGTATCAATGTGACGTACTATCCAAGTCTTGGATGAGGGTCACAGTTTTGAATGATATTTTTATCGTTAATAAATATCTTGACGTATTCCTGAAGACTTCTTAGCCTACCCCTAGAGCGTGAAATCGAATTTTGTATTGACCCTAGTATAAAACCCATTTCTTAAACCCTCAAATATTTCTTCAACTAAAATGAACGTAACATGCGCCAAAGACGTTGACTTAAGCTGTTGAAGATTACGATCGTACCATTCAATATCATCGTGGAAGTACGAACATGGTAGCTGATGCGCTGAGTAGAAGATTGTATGCGGTTACAAGTGCGAATATACGAACCCACGTGAATATAATAACGAATATACGATTAGAATCGAATTTAATCGAGAAAGTTAAAGCCGCTCAAGCTACATATTCAAAGCTGATGAATGTGAAGAAGAAGGTTCAAGAGGGCGTTATTCTAGAAGCAAGAATCGACGAAGAGAGAAAATCTCAACCCTCGATTTAATTGGCCCATTTAAAATCCTCGATCGAGTAGGAACTGTGGCCTATAGACTCGTTTTACCACCAAGTATGTCGCGTGTTCATAACGTTTTTAACGTATCGATGTTACGTAAATATGTGGACGACCCGAACCACAATATTAAATTAGAACTAAACGATATAGCAGAAGATTTAACGTATGAGGAGATACGTGTTAAAATCTTGGATAAGAATGATCGTATTCAACACTTAAAGGTTATACCTCAAGAATTAAATTCTAAAATAAAGTCAAGATATCTTCACCTCTTCGACATACCAGGTACGTACGTAAATTTTGATGGCAAAATTTCATAAGGAGGGGAGATTATGAGACCCTAGATTTTATGAATAGAGATTTAATTTTCTCGAAATATTTTTTTTTATTATGGTGTGGATTTGAGATAATGTTATAGTTGTGGGTAGTATTTATAAATTTTTAAAAGTATGCAAGTTGTTGTATAATATTCGATTGGTCGGGGAATATTCTTTTTGGTCGGGGAATATCCGTATGACGGTACAATCATTGGTGGACCCCGCAACGGAATTATTATCGGATTGAGAAAACGACAAAAATATTTTATGAAAATAACAGCGAAAGTTTTACCGCTAATATCTTGTTGAACTATTCTAGTAGTAAAGTACAAAGAATATGCTGTGGTTGCATAGTAGTACACACAGTATTGATTATTGATGCTTACGTGATAAGTCACCTCGCTTTTGTTTTATTGATATTATTAATGTTATAAAACGTAAAAACTTTTTATATAAAATGGAATACTTTTATAAAGTTATTCTATAAATAGAATATATTATATTCTATTATGCATAGTGTCTGCATAGTGTTTTGCATAGTAAAATCTTTTTTACATAAAACAGAATACTTTTATAAAGTTATTCTATAAATAGAATATATTATATTTTATTATGCACAGTGTAAGCTTCATCACTCGTTGAGGGAGATACAATGGATTTTCTTTAGACATTGCAGCAGTTGTGTTTGATGTTGATCCTTTAACCTCTCCATAATTCCATGCTACTTTTTTAAGGCCGATGATAGGATACTGTGGCTTGATGCCATATGATAGGCTTTGGTGCAGCCACTTTCAAAGGGTTTTCAACTCCTTTGAGCTGAATTAGTTGAATTGTAAGTGGTGTGACATCCACGTCTCCTTCAGAGGATATAACTGCTACAACTTCCTTCCATCCTGGAGGAAATGCGTCCCTACTCTTAGATGATACATCGTCGTTGTCTTCCATTTGTAAGTCACCGCTGTCAATCATGTTTTGAATAAGATGGCGGAGTGCCCAACATTCCTCAGTGTTTTGACCATGAGAGTGGGAGTGGTATTGAGATACTCCAGTAGCATCAAACCGTTTTGAGTGTGGGTTGACTAGAGGTAGCAGTGCTGTGATTTTGCCCTCATTGATCATCATCTGCAATATTTCTTCCATCAGTTGGCCTAAATAGGTGAATTCCCTTTTGTTGTCAAAGTCCCAACGGGCTTTAGCTTTTGCTTTTCTAGCAAGCTTTTCCTCCAATGTTTCACTTTCTAGAGTACGTGATGGAGTACTTGTGATGAGAGAAATGGGCTAGCATGTTCCTAACTAAAAAACTGACATGTGACTTGGTGTTAATGAATCACCAGTTCTGCTAATTGATTGACTTGTTAACCAAGAGCCTTCAACTCTCGTTCCATCATGAACTGGAACTATGAATAATCCCATTTGTCGGCATTATCCTTGCTAATTTGGGATGAACCACCCACATATTTGGAGTATTTGGAGCTCTCTCCACTGCCCCAGTTGATCATGTTAACCTCCTCTTCCTTATGTTGAGGGAGAGGGTTATTTTGAACATGTGGTTGGTCGGGCTTGGCCACTACGATCTCACCACTATCAATTAAATCTTGGATCTTATGATTAAGGGCCCAACAATCCTGAGTGTCATGGCCTGGAGCTCCAGTATGGTAAGCACACTTCTTGCTTGTGTTGAAACCTTTTCCACTCGGGTTAGCTGGTGGAAGGGGATGAGTGATTTTCTTCTGATCTGTCAGAAGTTTGAGAATGTTTTCGAGTGAATCCCCTAAGGGTGTGAACACTCTTGTAAGTTTGACTTCTCCACTTTTTGGCAGTGGAGGGTTTGAAGACTCTGCTTGAAAAGAGGAATAGTTTCTCCTCTAAATAGGTAAGTTTTGATTGCCTTTTTGTCCTTGCAGTATCAATGAACATCCTCTTCTTTCTTCTTATGGACCCTTTGGGGGTTGTTCCCATAAATTCCAGATTGGATATGCTCAACTATGACTTTTAATGCGGCGAGATCTTGATCTTCCCAGACTTCAATCCCATTTCAGCCATTTCTCCGTGCTTAATCATTTCTGAGATCGACTTTCCTATTCCAGCTAGGACCCTTTCATAAAATGGAGCTCCTTGAATATCTATGAAGGTTATCACCATTTCAGACTCTGTCATGGATGGGATAACTTGAGCAGCCAGACGCCTCCATCTTTGGGCATACTCTCTGAATGACTCATTGACTTGTTTCTTAACCTTGGTAATTTGATACCGGTCTGGAGTCGTCTGAGTTTGGAAGTTGTATTGACTCAAGAAAGCATGGGCTAACTCATCCCAGTTGTGAATTTTGGAATTATCCAATCTGGTGTACCATGCTCTGGCTTCTCCTGTCAGACTCTGCTGAAATAGCTGCATTATGAGTTTCTAATTCTCGGCATAGGATCCGAGCTCTCCAATGAACACTTTTAAGTGGGTATAAGTGTGAGACCCCAGATTTTATGAATAAAGATTTAATTTTCTCAAAATATATTTTTTGAATATTATGGTGTGGATTTGATATAATGTTATAGTTGTGAGTAATATTTATAAATTTTGCAAAGTATGCAAGTTGTTGTATAATATTCGATTGGTCAGAGAATATTCATTTTAACATGGAATATTGTACGACGGCACAATCATTGGTGGACCCCACAACGGAAGTATTGTCGTAGTTAGAAAACGACAAAATTATCTTTCTATAAAAATAACGGTGGAGGTGTTATCGTTGTTAACCGCTGTTGAACTACCCGGTAGTAAAAAGTACAAGAATGTCGCGTGGTTGCATAGTAGCACACAGTATTGATTATTGATGCTTACGTGAGAAGTCACCGGTTATACTCAATTATTGCTACATAGAATCTTTGCATCATATCACTAATATTATTGATTCAATTATTGTTACAATATCATCTGCATAATATGTTATATTATTAAATCAATAATTGAGACGCTAAAGTTATTCATATTATTATTTGCAATATTGACAATGTGTAGAAGTTACAAGGAGAGGTTTGGTCACCTAATTGCGCGCGCCAATAAGGAGAAATCCTTATCGGAAAAGCCCCTCTTCACGAGGAACGACACGATTGTTAAATATTATGAATTATAATATTAATGATGAATAAGTTCGTATTGATTAAAGATGAATTTTATAGTTCCATTGTGTTGGAATTATTTGTGTTAGTGGAAATTGATATTTGTTTCGATAATAATTGATGTCTGGCGGTTATATTATTCAATTGGGTATTCAGGACACTTTTCGTGTCGGAGTACTATTCACGAATTACTATTCACGAGTTACTATTCATGAGTTACTATTCACGAGTTACTATTCATGAGTTACTATTCACGAGTTACTATTCACGAGTTACTATTCACGAAGTGGTACTATTCACCCATAAGATATATTTCTTTTGGTCCAAATCATTTTTTGGTACAATATTATTCCATGAGGAGTCAGGCTTAATTTTTTGCATCACATTTGGTGGAAAGTTATAATAGTGAATCAATATGGATCATTTGGTTTAAAGTTTTAATAGTAAAGCAAGATATGGACCGTTGCTTTAAGTTTTAATAGTAAACCAATATGGACCGTCATGGTTTAAAAGTAAATCAATCTGGACCATTCATGAATCGAGTTATTATTCGGTCCATTCTCCTATAAATAGAAGCTCATTCCTTCATTATTCTTATTTAATTCACTAAAACTCTAGAGAGAAAACTATAGAGAAAGAAGAAAAGTATTCTGCTACTTCACTACTCCAGTATTCAGTTTTTCTAAGGTAGGGGATATTATTTGTTGTACTTGTAAGGGGTATTCTTTCTTTCTTATTCGTGAAGAGAACTTCTGTTATTCCATTCTTTATTATTCTATTGGAATAACCTGTATACGCGGGATACCCTATACATGGTGAAATTCTTCTGTTATTCCATTCTTTATTATTATGTTGGAATAACCTGTCTATGCAAAGTATTGTATACTTGGTGAAATTCTTCTGTTATTCCATTCTTATTATTCCGTTGGAATAACCTGTTTATGCGAAGTACCGCATACATGGTGAAATTCTTCTAATATTATGTTTTTTATTATTCTGTCGGAATATCATGTCTGTGCGTTTACGCCGGACTGGTTCCATTATTTATTATTATGTCGGAATATCCTGTCTGTGCGTTTACGCCGGACCTGGTTCCATTATTTATTATTCTGTTGAAATATCATGTTTGAGCGTTTACGCCGGACCTGATTCCATTATTTATTATTCTATTGGGAATAACCTGTCGGTGCAGTCTATCGCACGCATCGTGAATCCTTCTGTTATTCCATTCTTTATTATTCTGTTGGAATAACCTGTCTATGTGGATTACCACATTCATGGTGAATGATCCTTCGTATGCATTCCTTATTAAATTGTGGAAATGATCTGTCTACGTGGATTACTGCATGGCCGGCAAAAATCCATTTACAGTTTTATATATTCTATTATACTCAGTTGGTTAAAGCTTTGGCATCTATACTCCATGAAATTAGTGGAATATCCTTGATATTTGTGCTTCATCCAGTATCTTTTCATGGAAATATTCTTCTGAGCATTCTTGAATTTTACTCTACAAAGCAGTATCATGTTGACAAATTGGACGTTGTTGGTTCCTGGATAAATTAATTTATAAATCTTTAAAATTTATTCTTGAACTTGTTTTATTGAATTATTATGTCATTGTCATCATCCTCATGCTTATATTGTGAAGAAAGTCATCTTTGGCTTACATGCATAGATGGACTTGGTATGATTATGACCAGGGATTATTCGGTATAATAATTACCATAATGTGACGAATGATGTGGTAAAAGTCCTCATTGGCATGTAGTTCATTGGTGGACAGTTGTTGGTATGACCAGGGATTATTCGGTATAGTCATGACCATTGATGATTACATGAATATCCTTGGCCGTGGAGCAGGGATGATTCGGTTTTATTTATTGTCGAGTCTCAAATGATAAAAGTGATGAAAAACCTTTTAAATCATAGAAGATAGTAGATTTTATTCTCTACTTTACTCTTCTAATGGATTGCTTGTTCCACTGCAGTTAAACTTGTTGTTTATTATATTTTATCAGTTTAACACCGTTGAAGGCTAATGATAATTTATTCTGCATTATCTTAGTCATAATATTTCTTACTGGGCTAGTTGAGCTCACCCTTTCTTTCACTGTTCTCTTCAGGAAATGAGAATGTAGCTGAGACTAGTCGGGGAACAGAGTGATGGTCCTAGATGGCGCATTAGTAGTCCTCACTATTCTATTTAATAGTGTGGTAATAAATGTAACGAGGACTCCATTGAGTGTGGATATTGTCTAGATGACAATATTTGTATTAAAACTCACAGCCTATGTTTTGTCGTATTTTACACGACTGTTGTATAATTAAGTTGTATTTGTATTCGGTACCTTGTATCTGGAGACCCAAGATGGGTGATGTATACCTGTTTTGGTGGCTTCACAGTTGGTATCAAAGCTTAGGGATATGATCCCTGACTGAGATGTGAGACAACAACTAGGAGGGGAGAGACGGGGAATTCCTTTGCTAGTATGACCTACCTAAGTTTATTTGGTATTTAATTGGTCGGTCAGGGTATATGGATAATATGTGATATATTAATTAACCCTTGTTTTGTTGCAGTATTTGAAAATGGCATCTGAAAATGTTAAGATCAGTAATGAAGCACATGAGACCGTTGAGTCACCGACGATCAATATCCTGGATAATGTGCAACAGGAAGACAATAATCCTCAGTTAAACAATAACACCGATGAAATGATGAACGATGGGATGTTCAGAGGCTTTATGCAATTCATTCAACATCAGGCGAGAGAGACTCCTGTTCATAATGCAGGTGGAAACAATGGCAACCCACTGATCGATCACCGCTTAAGCGATTCAAGGAGCCGGGACCACCGGAGTTTTTGGGAAAGCCGTAACCACTTAAGGCGGAGCGTGGTTAAAGCAGATCACCAAGATATTTGATGTCTTGGGATGCTCTGAGGAGCAAAAGGTTCCCTTTACCACCTTTATGTTGCGTGAAGAGGCAGATTACTGGTAGGAATTTGTAAAACGTACCCAGCCTGACGCACTCAAGATGTCTTGGGAGAAGTTCCAAGAGCTGTTCAATGACAAGTACTTTCCCGAAAGCATTCGTCACATGAAGGAGGTGGAATTTATCAAGTTGGAGCAAAACAACATGACCGTGTCGCAGTACGAAGCCAAGTTTGCCGAGTTATCCCAATTTGCATCCCATTTGGTCGATAATGAGGAGCGAATGACATGAATGTTTCTAAGAGGTTTGAAACCCGATATACGTCAATACCTCATTTCTCACAAACTTTGTTTATATTCAGATGTTGTGAATAGGGCTCAGTTATTGGAGCGCGATAATGAGTCAACACAACCAAAAGGTAGCGAACAACAGCACGATAATAATCATACCGGTGGCAACGGCCATCAGAACAATGATAACCATCGTGTGGGAAATTATCATGCCAAGAATGGTAACCACTTCGGTGGTAATCAAGGGCAAGATAATAGAAGTGGAAATTTTAAGAAGAGAAGGTTCAATAATGATGGAAAGACAGCAGCACTAGCACCCGGTTCGAAGGAAGAAAAATGACCACCGGTCGTATGTTTCAAATGCGGACAGGAGGGACACATCCGTCCAAACTGTACGCAGCAATCCAAAGCGTATTTTAATTGTGGAAGAGAAGGTCACCTAGCTCAATTTTGTCGTATGGTGAAGTCAAGTCCAGTTGGGATAGTGATGCTAAAGGATGTCCCAGACAAGCCAAAGTCGGTAGTTTAAGAGAGAGCGTTTTTTTTTGTGACAAGGAACCTGAATAAAATTATCACGGGTATGTTAGTCATAAACTCTTGCGAAGTCTATACCGTGTTAGATACCGGTTCTACTTACTTTTTTAATTTCACTTATTGGTGTTCAATGTTTGAAGTTAACTCGGAGAAGTTAGACTTTGATATATCTATTTAAACTCAGTTGGGAGAAACCTTCGTTACCTCCACTATTTATAAATCTTGTTCAAATCAACACTTTCACGTTACGTGTCAATCTTATCTCATTGAAAATACTTGTCTTTGATGCGATTTTAGGAATCGATTGGTTAACTACTCATCATGCTTTTCGTAAGGTTGTTAGCTTTCATATTTCTAACCAACCTATTATGCGAATTCAAGCAACCAAACCACTAAAGTCAATCATTGTCATATCAAGCCATAAGTAAAGAGCCCCGGTCCTTTCGTTGTTGACTTCTTTGTGTGGAATGCACCGAAGCCAGACTTTTTGTAGGCGACGTCGTGAATGATGATGACAAGTTGATAGGTATCAATGTGACGTACTATCCAAGTCTTGGATGAGGGTCACATTTTTGAATGATATTTCTATTGTTAATAAATTTCCTGACGTATTCTTGAAGACTACTTAGCCTAGCCCTAGAGCGTGAAATCAAATTTTGTATTGACCTGAGTACAAAACCCATTTCTAAAACCCTCAAATACCTCTTTACTTAAAACGAACGTAACATGCGCCAAAGACGTTGGCTCGAGCTATTGAAGATTACGATCGTACCATGCAATATCATCGTGGAAGTGCGAATGTGGTAGCTGACGCGTTGAGTAGAAGATTGTATGCGGTTATAAGTTCGAATATACGTACCCACGTGAAGATAACGAATATACGATTAGAATCAACTTTAATCGATAAAGTTAAAGCTGCTCAAGCTACACACCTGGAGCTGATGAATGTGAAGAATTAAGAAGGTTCAAGAGGGCATTATTCTAGAAGCAAGAATCTACGAAGAGAGGAAATCTCAACCCTCGATTTAATTGGCCCATTTGAAATCCTCGATCGAGTAGGAACTGTGGCCTATAGACTCGTTTTACCGCCAAGTATGTCGCGTGTTCATAACGTTTTTAACGTATCGATGTTACGTAAATATGTGGACGACCCGAACCACAATATTAAATTAGAACTAAACGATATAGCAGAAGATTTAACGTATGAGGAGATACGTGTTAAAATCTTGGATAAGAAGGATTATATGCGACACTCAAAGGTTATACCTCAAGAGTTAGAATCTGAAATGAAGTCAAGATACCCTCACCTCTTCAGCATACCAGGTACGCACGTAAATTTTGAGGGCGAAATTCTATAAGGAGGGGAGATTGTGAGACCCCAGATTTTATGAATAAAAATTTAATTTTCTCGAAATATATTTTTTGAATATTATGGTGTGGATTTGATATAATGTTATAATTGTGGGTAATATTTATAAATTTTTCAAAGTATGAAAGTTGTTGTATAATATTCGATTGGTCGGGGAATATTTGTTTTAACAGGGAATATTGTACGACGGCACAATCATTGGTGGACCCCACAACGGAAGTATTGTCGTAGTTAGAAAACGACAAAATTATCTTTCTATAAAAATAACGGCAGAGGTGTTACCGTTAAAACTGTTGAACTACCCGATAGTAAAAGTACAGTAATACGCGTGGTTGCATAGTAGCACACGGTATTGATTATTGATGCTTACGTGAGAAGTCACTCAGTTATACTCAATTATTACTACGAAGAATTGTTGATCATCATATCTCATATTATTGATTCAATTATTGTTACAGAGATCATCCGCATAATATGTTATATTATTAAATCAATAATTGAGACGGTAAAGTTATTCATATTATTATTTGCAATATTAATAATGTCTAGAAATTCTGTCAAGGAGAGGTTTGGTCACCTAATCGCGCCAATAAGGAGAAATCCTTATCGAGCCCCCCTTTCTGAGAACGACACGGTTGTTAAATATTGTGAATTATAATATTAATGATGAATAAGTTCGTATTGATTAAAGATGAATTTTATAGTTCCATTGTTTTGGAATTATTTGTGTTAGTGAAAATTGACATTTGTTTCGATAATAATTGATGTCTGGAATATTGTTCAATCGGGTATTCGGGGCACTTTTCGTGTCTGGGTACTATTCACGAGTTACTATTCATGAGTTACTATTCACAAGTTACTATTCATGAGTTACTATTCACGAGTTACTATTCACGAGTTACTATTCACGGGGTACTATTCACCCGTAATATATATTTCTTTTCGGTCCAAATCATTTTTGGGTACAATATTATTCCATGAGGAGATGTACTAATTTTTCAGACCGTTGGTTGAAGATATAATAGTAAATCAATATGGACCGCTGGTGGAAAGTTATAATAGTGAATCAATATGGATCGCTGGTTTAAAGTTTTAATAGTAAAGCAGTATGGACCGTTGCTTTAAGTTTTAATAGTAAACCAATATGGACCGTCCGTTTAAAAGTAAATCAATCTGGACCGTTCATGAATTAGTTACTATTCAGTCCATTCTCCTATTAATAGAAGCTCATTCCTTCATTATTTCTTACGAATTCACTGAAACTCAAGAGAGAGAAACTATAGAGAGAAATAAGAAAAGTATTCTGCTACTTCACTACTCCAGTATTCAGTTTTTCTAAGGTAGGGGATATTATTTGTTGTACTCATAAGGGGTATTCTTTCTTTCTTATTCGTGAAGAGAACTTCTGTTATTCCATTCTTTATTATTACATTGGAATAACTTTGTATCTGGATATACCTATACATGGTGAAATTCTTCTGTTATTCCATTCTTTATTATTATGTTGGAATAACCTGTCTATGCAAAGTATTGCATACTTGGTGAAATTCTTCAGTTATTCCATTCTTATTATTCTGTTGGAATAACATGTTTATGCGAAGTACCGCATACATGGTGAAATTCTTCTAATATTTTGTTCTTTATTATTATGTCGGAATATCCTGTTTGTACGTTTACGCCGGACCTGGTTCCATTATTTATTATTCTGTCGGAATATCCTGTCTGTACGTTTAAGCCGGACCTGGTTCCATTATTTATTATTCTCGTTTAATATATCGTCTCGAGCGGCGCTTTCTGGCCGGACCTGGTTCCATTATTTATTATTCTGCTGGGAATAACCTGTCGGTGCAGTCTATCGCACGTATGGTGAATCCTTCTGTTAATCCATTCTTTATTATTCTGTTGGAATAACCTGTCTATGCGGATTACCACATGCATGGTGAATGATCCTTCGTATTCATTCCTTATTAAATTGTGGAAATGATCTGTCTACGTGGATTACCGCATGGCGGGCGAAAATCCATTTGTAGGTTCATATATTCTATTATACTTAGTTGGTTAAAGCTTTGGCTTCTATACTCCATGAAATTAGTGGAATATCCTTGATATTTACGCTTCATCCAGTATCTTTTCAGGGAAATATTCTTCTGAGCATTCTTGAATTTTACTCTACAAAGCAGTATCATGTTGACAAATTGGACGTTATTGGTTCCTAGATAAATTAATTTATAAATCTTTAAAATTTATTCTTGAACTTATTTTATTGAATTATTATGTCATTGTCATCATCCTCAAGCTTATATTGTGATGAAAGTCATCTTTGGCTTACGTGCATAGATAGACTTGGTATGATTATGACCAGGGATTATTCGGTATAATAATGACCATAATGTGACGAATGATGTGGTAAAAGTCCTCATTGGCATGTAGTTCATTGGTGGGACAGTTGTTGCTTGACACCCCCAAACGGTACTTCAATTGATTTGGTGTTCCTTTGTATAAATATCATCTATCTATCTACCCATAATAAATGCAAACCATGCAATAGATAGAAATAATAATAAATCTCCCCTTATGGGGTTACATCAACTACATAAATACATACAATCGAGTTACTCTAACCTTAAACATACATCTTGGAATCATAAACAATTAAGTCTTAAACAACATCATTAACTTAAGTCTAACCTAAATACATCATCAAATAAAATAACAAGTCTTCAACACTTGCTAACTTTGCCCTTGCCTTTACTAGTGGAAGGTTAAATCGGTTCTTTTCGTTCTTAAGCGCAATGTTATTATTAAGCAAGAGTGAGCACAAATGCCCACAAGTATAACAATGAAATAACGTATAATAACATGCGAGTGAATCAAAAACATCGAATAAAAGCTCGACTTTTGAATCAAGAATGAATAACAAGAATCAAAAGATTTACGAGGGTCATAAGACCTTGAACTATGTCCTAGGTTATCAAGGGTTATACTTGAAACCTTTACTTGATCGTAAGACTATGGACCTTTCTACTCGTACTTAGGGGATCGGCCTAAGTACCATCTTTATGCACAATATCTTAGCGCTAACGCATAAGTAAATCCCTTTGCGGGGTTGTTCATCTCGGTTTGACATTCGAGTCACACCAAAGGAAGTTTGGTTTGGACAATTCATCGAGGTTAGGAAATTTAGAGCGCTCATCAACTATGGACTAGTCGAATCAATAAGGGTTCGCTAGTCTAATAAGGTTCAATAATAATGATATTCAAATTGAATAATAATCTCGGGAAGTATATCTGATAGGACAATTATTGTATAAGCTGAATCATGCTTTGAAAAGATAATCAATCTTTAATATAACATTTGAACATGAATAATAATAATGATAATTTACTCGAGGTAATTAATAAACTTGAACAATAATGACAAGTAGGGTTAGGAAACTTGCCTCGTGCGTAGGCTAGCGATTACTACTTAGTTCACCACAAATCCTACACACATACCATAAGTATTCACGACATTCATTAGTTACATTTTCACTTAATTATTTAATATAAACTCCACTTTATTTAACACATCATTACCCTTCTAATTTAATTTCTTAATTAAATTAGAATATTTTCATTCTCTTACTATTATTACACTCGAATAAATTATTTCATAATAATTTCCATCGAATATTTAATTTATTCCATAATATCTCAATTAAAATATTTAATTTATTTTATAAATATTTTAATAATAATTTTCATCGAATATTTATTTTATTCCATAATATCTCAATTAAAATATTTAATTTATTTTATAAATATTTTAATAATAATTTTCATCGAATATTTATTTTATTCCATAATATCTCAATTAAAATATTTAATTTATTTTATAAATATTTTAATAATAATTTTCATCGAATATTTATTTTATTTCATAAATATCTCAATTAAAATATTTAATTTATTTTATAAATATTTTAATAATAATTTTCATCAAATATTTATTTATTTATTATTTTTTTTTTTATTTTATTTTATTTATTTATTTATTTTTTATTTTTTTGGGAGGTAATTTAATTTAGTTTAGTAGCTTGCTATAGAATAAAGGTTACCGAGCTCATTTTCTGCAGTTTTCTGCGATTCTGCGATTCTTGAACATAACAAGGCCAAATTAGGCGAAAAAATCAATCACACGTAAAATTATCGTGAATATGGCCATAACTTCCAATTAGTTATTTTTTTTTTGCAATTTAGACTTACCCAATCATTGTAATACATATATAATCATTACTTAACCCATCTAGCATGATTTTAACAAGTTACAACACATAATTTGCAAAATCAACACATTTACTTTTCTTTATTCTTGATGTTCTTGAAGGTTTTGAAAATAAAACATGAAAATTGTCACTCTGGATTAGTTATAAACAAGAATCAGTTTATTTAAACTTTGGTCTCTTCAGTATCAACATGCATAATAATATCTGAGTGTAAAATTTAGGGATAACATATGATCGATACATAAAATATCACGTATAAGGCCATAAGGCCAAAACCCATACTACTGTAAATTTTTGAAATAGCAATTCATAGTATTATGGCCCGATGACATGATAATTCACATAATATATATATAATCAAATACGATTTGATACATCTTAACCCATATATAAACTCATAATCAAACCCTTTCTCAATTATAGAGATTTTACAAAATATATGAAAGCCATTTTTATAAAAACTAAATGGCGTAACTTTAAAATTTGGGAAGAAGGGATTACCCTTGAATACTCTGCTTAGATTACACAGGGGTGACAACAATTCCCAATTTCTCACACTTCTTCACCTTTAATCACAGTATTCACAATCTCTCTCAAAGTTCTCAAACTCTCTCTGCCTCTCTGCTTTTCCAGACTTAGAATAATAATAATAAAAGAAGACGTAATATAATATAGAGGAGAAGAAGAGAAATGACGCGTAATGGTCGATTAACCCCGAACATGGGTAGCTGCATCCAACCACTACTAGGGCCTTGTTTGGCAACCCTTAATTGATTCAAAAGTCATTTAATTTAATAAAGCTTTATCATATAGTTTGAAAATGTCACACTCCTTATAAAATAAATCAATATTTTATTTAATATATTTTAAATAAAATATAATAATTTCTCATAAATTCACATAGTCACATAAATAATTTTCTCATTAATAAATAATGTCAAATTATTAATTCTCTAATTAATAATTAAATTAATTAAAATACCAATATGCTTATTAAATATTTCTTTTAATACTGATAAGCTCACATAATCACATACTTTGATAATAAAAACTCTCTACATTAATTTAATAAATGTAACACATATAATTAAATTAATCTACCACAATGCGTCAATTAATTATTTAATCTAATAATTAAATCATCGAAAAATATTTATTTAATTCAATAAATATTAAAATTAATTACAAAATTCTCGTTTGTCACATCTTTTCCCCCTTAAAAGGATTTTGTCCCCGAATCACGACTCGATAAATTAGACCGTTACATTCTCCCCCCCTTACAAAGATTACATCCCCGAATCGGTTACATAATTAAGTAAATAAATGAGGTAATTCTTCATCATATTCTCTTGAGTTCCCACGTAGCCGTCGTCGTTGTGGTTCCTCAAATTACCTTAATGAAGGTATAACTTTATTTACGAGAACTTGTTCTTTTCGATTCGACAATTTGGACAGAATTTCTTCGTAAGATAAGTCTTTCTCAAAATGTAGGGGTTCATATTCAATTACATGCTTGTAATCGGCCTTGTAGGGTCGTGTCTGAAACATGGAAGGCGTTGTGGACATTCTCGAGTCTTTGGAGGTAAGGCTACCTCATCGCATGACTTCTCCGATTCTTCTCGGTACTTGAAAGGGTCCGATGAATCTTGGGCTCAATTTCCCTTTCTTTCAGAACACGATCTTCCCCCTTCGGGGAGAGACCTTCAAGAAAACATAACTACACGATTCAAACTCGATATTTTTACGATGTGGATCGGCGTATTTCTTCTGTCGATCTTGGCCGCTACCGATCGTGCTCGGATCACTTTGACTATTTTCGTCGTCTTTGTACCAATTACGGCCCTATGATTGTCTTTCACCAACTTCATCCCGATAAAGCGGAGTTACGCACTTTTCTGTAGTATAGCGCTAACCGTGGCGGCATACTATACTAAGCGTGGTAGCTATTGTTTGTAGTCGAACTCTACTAATGGTAGGTGATCATCCAATTTCCTTTAAAGTCCATCATCACACGGGCTCTTAGCATATCTTCTAATGTTTGAATCGTTCTCTCACTCTGTAAAATCTGTTTGAGGGTGGTAAGCATACTCATTCGCAATTGCGTACCCATGCATTCTAAAGGCGTTTCGAAATTTGATGTGAAGCGCGGATCTCTATCGAAACAATTGACCGGCACTCCGTGTCTCGAAACAATCTCTTTCACATATAACCTTGCCAAGTGATCTAAGTTGAATCGATTTTGATTGGAAGGAAGTGTGCGGATTTCGTCGATTCGATCGGCGATAACCCATCTCTGCGTCGTAGCCTTTACGAGTCGTCGGAAGGCCGACCACGAAGTCCATTGTAATATGTTCCCATTTCCATTACGGGATTTCTAGCGGTTGTAGCAATCCACTCGGTCTCGATGTTACGCTTTTACTTTTCGGCGGGTGGACACTTGGCAACACATTACGCAACATCGCGTTTCAAATTCGGCCACGAAATGTTGTCGAAGATCTTGATACATCTTTGTACTACCTGGGTGAATCGAATATCTCGAACTATGAGCCTCACTCAGAATTTCTTCCTTAATTTCTTGTACTGGCGGAATCCAGATTCTATTTTCAAATCTCTGTATTCCTTCCTTATCCATCTTAAATCTTGGTTCGGTTCCTTCGGATATCTTCTTTGTCACCTTTTTACATTCTTCGTCCTGAAGCTGAGCCTCCTTTACTTTATCTAGTAGAGTTGTACAGATTGCATACGAAATAGCTTCTCATCAATCTCCATAGGATACTTCACTTCCAACTCCGGTTTCTCCATTTACGTAATTAGCTCCTCTCTGAGCGATTAACATCATCAATTTCTCACGACCCTTTCTACTTAAGGCGTCGGCAACCACATTGCTTTCCCGGATGGTATAAAATCTCACGATCGTAATCCTTAATTAATTCCAACCATCTTCTTTGGCGCATGTTCAAATCATACGTGTAAAAATATATTTTAGGACTCTTGTGGTGGTATATATTTCACACTTCTCCCCATATAGATAGTGCCTCCAAATTTTTAGAGCAAAAACAAGCTATGACTAACTCCAAATCATGGGTGGGTAACCCTTCTCGTAATCCTTCATTTGTCGTGATGCATACATGATGACTTTCCGTTTTGCATCAACACACGACCAAGTCCTTTATGCGATGCATCACTATAAACAACAAAATTTCATGTATCCTCCGGAAGAGATAACACGGGGTAGTACTCAACCTCTTCTTTAATTCTTGAAAACTTTCCTCCAACTTATATCCGTCAAACAAATTTCCACGACTTTTTCGAGTTAAATTCGTTGCTTGAGTTGCGATCTTGGAAAAAAGTCTTGTATGAACCTTCTATAATATCACGCCAATCCAAGAAAACTTCATTACTTCGATGGCGTCCTCGGCTGATCCCGATTAATCACGGCCCGACTTTGGATGGATCTCCGAAATTCCGTTTTTTATCGATCACGTGCCCAAGAAATTGCACTCGTTCGATCCAAAATTCGCATTTGAAAACTTGGCATACAACTTTTCCCTTCTCAATACTTCCAGCGTTAATCTCAAATGCTCTTCGTGTTCTTCTTTGGTTTCGAATAGACCAAAATGTCATCTATAAATACCACTCTGAACTTGTCCAAAAGCGGCTTGAACACACCATTCATTAGTCCCATAAATCTTTGCAGGAGCATTCGTAAGACCAAACGACATTACTAAAAAATTCGTAGTGGCCAGTATCGTATTACGAACGCGATCTTTGGTACATCCTCGGCCTCACCTTCAATTGATGATAGCGCTTCTCAAGTCTATCTTGGAAAAGTACCTCGCTCCCTTGATTGATCAAAGCAGTCGTCGATCCTCGGTAATGGATATCTGTTCTTAATCGTGACCTTATTCGGTTCTCTCGTAGTCGATGCTGAGTCGCATCGATCCATCCTTCTTTTTCACAAACAACAAGCGCTCCCCACGGCGATACGCTCGGTTGAATGTACTTCTTGTCCAACAATTCTTGTAGTTGTACCATTAATTCCTTCATCTCTCTTGGTGCCATTCGGTATGGTGCCTTCGATATTGGAGGCGATTTAGGGGCGCCAAATCGATTCTGAAATCTACCTCTCTATACGGTGGAAGTCACGGTAAATAAATGCGGAAATCGTCGTGAAGTCCCTCACAATCGGTATTTCTTCCACCTTGGATTCTCTTTTCGACTATCGACTATATAAGCTAAGTATCCTACGACCTTGTCTTAACAACTTCTAGCTTTGCATCATCGTCGGACAACTCAAACATGCAGGCGACTTCTACCATAAAACACTGACCTTTGATGGAGTCATAAAGGTTAATCGCTTCTTTTGGCAATCAATTCTGACCCCGTAATTGAATAACGATCCATTCCCAAAATAACGTCAAATTCCCCAAGTCGAATAGGGATAAGATCTCGTTCATGATATTACCCTTAATATCCACTCTACGGTTCTTAAACACGCACTTATGAGGAATTATCTCCTATTCGCAATTTCTATATTCATGGGATATTCAACTCATCCATAAGCAAATCTAAACTATTAGCAAAGTCTTTGGATATAAAGGAACAAGTAGCACCGAATCAAATAAAACATAAGCATTAATTTCATTGATCGGAATGATACGACACCACATCACGAGGATTGGATTGCATCTGCTGCGTCGTATTGAAAGTCCAAGGCGATTCGGTCGGTTTTGTTGCGGTTGGTCCGGTGATGGTTAAGGCATTTCCTTTATTATTTCCCGGTTTCCTCTCGATCCCGACCCTCGAGAGTCCTTCTTGGGACAATCTCTTGCCGGATGGTCCTTGAACCACAAGTAAAACAAGCACCCTTCTTTGGGTTTGGACGGTTTGGTCTTTATGTGGCCTTCACATCCACAATTGTAGCACACTCTTTTTCCTTTCATACAAACTCCCGGATGGGCTTTCCATAAGTCGGGCATGCTTGATTCTTTTCTTACGACTACCTTCTTGATTCCCAGATGATGGTTTGTCGTTCCACCTTTTCTTTGATTGAAATTTCCACCTCTGTGCCACTTCCTTTCCTTGACCTTGTTATTTCCTTTCCACCTTCACTCTTCTTCTTCTTTTGATCTTGATTGTACTTGGTCACTTGCGCCGCTTCCTCCTTGGTGAGGATGGCCTTTTCGATACTCCGACAAAGCGTGTTTATTTGAAACATTGATACCTTCTTTGTACACCGAGGCTTTAGTCCTTGCTTTTTCAAACCGTCTCGCCTTCCTCTCATCCCGTGTGAACTTGATCTGGGGCAAACCTTGCCAATTCGTTGAATTTAGCCGCATAGTCGAGACGCGCTCATATTTCCCTGCTTGACTCTAGAAATTGAACCTCCATACAGTTACGTGAACTAGTTGGGAAATACATTTGAAAAACATCTCTTTAAATCTCTCCCACGTAATTATACCTTCACCTCCTCGCACTTTGTTTGCTTGCCACGTAGCTAGCCTCGGACTTGACATAAGCGTTGCAAAAGCGGTCTTACGGTCTTCTCTAACCTAGCAACGTCGAAAACCTTCTCCATTTCCATAACCCACGTTTGAGCCTCGATTGGGTTCATGGAACCTTTGAACTCTGGCGGTCCCCCAGCCTTGAAGTCCTTAAAGCGTTGTGTTTGGTGGAGCTTGAGGTTGGTTATTCATGGCTCGGTCGGTAAGTTAAGTTCAAGCTTTGCTTTGCAGGATTAAGCGTTGGCATAATTGTTATTATTGGTTGACTCTTCTGGTAGGTTGGCGTTGTTGTCTTCTCCTTGGCGGCATTTTTACATTAAATAAGCGCTTTATTAGAACTTTATTTATTTCTCTAAATAGTTAAGGCATTACTCAACAATTTAACATATCACTTAACACATCATCTCAAACAACTTGATATATTTGCATTCAAATCAAAGTTTTAACATTAAGCGATAGCATAAGCGCTATTTACATCAACTATCACGGAATAAAGAATCCACGGGATTTAAAACATTCAAATATTCTTTTCGTTCATAAACACGTCGAATTTACATATAAAAACTAATTAAGTCTTTCACATAATTAAACAAATTCTATCCTTTATCTCATCGAAAGTCTTTGAATAGCCTTGCCACGCTCCTCATCCATGATACGAGACATCGTCCTGCGATCCGGCATATCGATGGAAGTCCTTGAGCCTGAATGGGGTACCTCAAACCTCGATCTTGGGCCTCATCCATTGCATGATTAAGTGTAGAATATGTCTCTTCAAGCTTTGCCTTCTTTGCACGACTATCATCTTCTGCACGATCAGCTCAACGCGATTCTCTTACCCATCCCTCTTCTGCTATGTTCAGTCTTTCGGAGGTTTCCTTCAGTTCCTTCTTCAGCTTTTCTATCTCCTCGGTCTTATCTTCAGTTTGACCCTTCTCATGGACCAAATCCCATTCTACATTTGCCAGTCGAGAGTGAAGAGTCGAAATCTCCCTCTCCTTCTGCTCTAGAGTAATATGCTGAATAACCGCTCGCTCAGTCAAATCCTGGACCTCGTCTCGTAACTCCACGTTACGGTCGTATAACGTGTCATACATCTCAGCATCAACGGTGTGCCGTGGTAACTCCTCTTCTTCCTCTTCCTCTTCATCTTCCTCTTCCTCTTCCTCAACAAATTCCTCCTCAGGATCAGTCTCGGGCTCATGCTCCTGACCAACAACGGTGATCAATGGAGATGACTCCCTCTGTACCAGCTGCTCCCTAACGACATGAATGTCTCGGGGCTCCTCCTCTGTCGGTACTATAGGTACACGGGGTTCTTCCTCCCCAGCTTGACTAGCTTCTCCAACATTCGACATCCTGACACAAAATTTTAAGTTTTAGTTACTAAGTCGTATCATCTAACGCATACTTTAACACATAAACACATAAGGTCTTTTATTATCTTCAATGAATTACATAAATTCATTTCTTATAACTCGATAAGAGTTTTCCATCACTATCTTCTTTCTATAAGGCTACTACCTAAGGTTGTTCCCCCACCTAAGGTTCATAACCTCTGACTTTGATACCAACTTGTGACACCCCAAAATCGGGTACTTGATTCCACGGGATTTGGTGTTCCTTTATATAAATATCATCTATCTATCTACCCATAATAAATGCAAACCATGTAATAGATAGAAATAATAATAAATCTCCCCTTATGGGGTTACATCAACTACATTATAAATACAATCCCCGAGTTACACTAACCTTAAACATACATCTTGGAATCATAAACAATTAAGTCTTAAACAACATCATTAACTTAAGTCTAACCTAAATACATCATCAAATAAAATAACAAGTCTTCAACACTTGCTAACTTTGCCCTTGCCTTTACTAGTGGAAGGTTAAATCGGTTCTTTTCGTTCTTAAGCGCAATGTTATTATTAAGCAAGAGTGAGCACAAATGCCCACAAGTATAATAATGAAATAACGGTATAATAACATGCGAAGTGAATTAAAGACATCGAATAAAAGCTCAACTTTTGAATCAAGAATGAATAACAAGAATCAAAAAGATTTACGAGGGTCATAAGACCTTGAACTATGTCCTAGGTTATCAAGGTTATACTTGAAACCTTTAATGATCATAAGACTATGGACCTTTCTACTCGTACTTGGGGGATCGACCCTTAGTACCATACATGCACAATATCTTAACGCTAACGCATAAGTAAATCTCTTTGCGGGGTTGTTCATCTCGATTTGACATTCGAGTCGCACCAAAGGAAGTTTGGTTTGGACAATTCATCGAGGGTTCGGAAATTTAGAGCGCTCATCAACTATGGACTAGTCGAATCAATAAGGGTTAGCTAGTCTAATAAGGTTCAATAATAATGATATTCTAATTGATTAATAATCTCAAGAAGTATACAATAGGACAATTATTGTATAACTGAATCATGCTTTGAAAAGATAATCAATCTTTAATATAACATTTGAACATGAATAATAATAATGATAATTTACTCGAGGTAATTAATAAACTTGAACAATAATGACAAGTAGGGTTAGGAAACTTGCCTCGTGCGTAGGCTAAACGATTACTACTTCCGTTCACCACAAATCCTACACACATACCATAAGTATTCACGACATTCATTAGTTACATTTTCACTTAATTATTTAATATAAACTCCACTTTATTTAACACATCATTACCCTTCTAATTTAATTACTTAATTAAATTAGAATATTTTCATTCTCTTACTATTATTACACTCGAATAAATTAAATTTCAAAATAATTTCCATCGAATATTTAATTTATTCCATAATATCTCAATTAAAATATTTAATTTATTTTATAAATATTTTAATAATAATTTTCATCGAATATTTATTTTATTCCATAATATCTCAATTAAAATATTTAATTTATTTTATAAATATTTTAATAATAATTTTCATCGAATATTTATTTTATTTCATAAATATCTCAATTAAAATATTTAATTTATTTTATAAATATTTTAATAATAATTTTCATCAAATATTTATTTATTATTTTTTTATTTTGTATTTTATTTATTTATTTTTTATTTATTTATTTTATTGGTAAGTATGGTAATTTAGTTTAGTAGCTTGCATGGGAAGCGAAAGTTACCAGACTCATTCTGCGGTTGATTTTCTGCGATTCTGCGATTCATGAACATAACAAGGCCAAATTAGGCCAAAATCAATCCCACGTAAAATTATACATGAATATGGCCATAACTTCAATTAGTTATTTTTTTTTTGCAATTTAGACTTACCCAATCATTGTAATACATATATAATCATTACTTAACCCATCTAGCATGATTTTTAACAAGTTACAACACATAATTTGCAAAATCAACACATTTACTTTCTTTGTTCTTGATGTTCTTGAAGGTTTTGAAAATAAAACATGAAAATTGTCACTCTGGATTCATTTATAACACCAAATCCAGTTTATTTAAACTTTGGTCTCTTCGTATCAACATGCATAATAATATACGAGTGTAAAATTTAGGGATAACATACGATCAATACATAAAATATCACGTATAAGGCCATAAGGCCAAAACCCATACTCTGTAAATTTTTGAAATAGCAATTCATAGTATTATGAAACTGATGACATGATAATTCACATAATATATATATAATCAAATACGATTTGATACATCTTAACCCATATATAAACTCATAATCAAACCCTTTCTCAATTACAGAGATTTTACAAAATATATGAAAGCCATTTTTATAAAAACTAAATGACGTAACTTTAAAATTTGGGAAGAAGGGATTACCCTTGAATACTCTGCTTAGATTACACAGGGTGACAACAATTCCCAATTTCTCACACTTCTTCACCTTTAATCACAGTATTCGCAATCTCTCTCAAAGTTCTCAAACTCTCTCTGCCTCTCTGCTTTTCCAGACTTAGAATAATAATAATAAAAGAAGACGTAATATATATAGGAGAAGAGAAGAGATGATACAGCGTAATGGTCGATTAACCCAAACATGGGTAACTGCATCCAACCACTACTAGGGCCTTGTTTGGCAACCCTTAATTGATTCAAAGTCATTTAATTTAATAAAGCTTTATCATATAGTTTGAAAATGTCACACTCCTTATAAAATAAATCCAATATTTTATTTAATATATTTTAAATAAAATATAATAATTTCTCATAAATTCACATAGTCACATAAATAATTTTCTCATTAATAAATAATGTCAAATTATTAATTCTCTAATTAATAATTAAATTAATTAAATTACCAATATGCTTATTAAATATTTCTTTTAATCTGATAAGCTCACATAATCACATACTTTGATAATAAAAACTCTCTACATTAATTTAATAAATGTAACACATATAATTAAATTAATCTACCACTGATGCGTCAATTAATTATTTAATCTAATAATTAAATCATCGAAAAATATTTATTTAATTCAATAAATATTAAAATTAATTACAAAATTCTCGTTCGTCACATATATGGCGACCCAAGATGGGTGATGTATACCTATTTTGGGGGCGTCACAATAAGGATCTCCCAATCCATCATATTTCTCAAAATTGGGAGTTTTGAATTTCTCCAGATAATGAACCTCGGGAAAGATGCAAAGGTCTGAATATGAATCACTTTCATGTGTTCCAATCCCTTTGATGGACCGAATGGTCTCTTCCATTTGTAGAAGCTTCTTCCAAATATCACTGGTGTCTTGATCTTCTTTAAGATGGGTGATTTTAGGGGTTTTGTTGGTCTTATTAGATTGAAACTCAAGTGCTGGAACTTCTTTGTCCGGACCCTAGATTCCTCCATATGCGGAGGGTTCTGTGTGGATGGGTACTTGTGGATCCTGAGTTGACTTATGTAATTCTTTGAGCAGAATAACCAACTTTGTGATTTGATTGCTTAATCCTTCAAACTCCTCGCGAGAGACATGAGTAACGGGACCAATCGTTTCCCTACAAAAAGATTTATGTAGTAAAGTCTAGGAAAATGTGGTAATGTCACGTGCTATATGATGTGTCTATTTTTTAGGAGTATTATCCTGCAAAACAGATGTTAGCTATTTTAATGACAGGATAGCATGACAGGTTGTAATATGCATGTTCACATATTGCATTATATTTTCCATTACATTGAGATTGACATGGAAATGAAATTACAAGTAATTAAAAATGGGAAGGTATGAAGAGACTTCCCTCCGCATTTGGTTTATTAGATGCTGACCTATCTTAGGTTACTCTCGCGGCTTTTCGGCATGAAGGTCCGCAGATCATCGCAATTTACTTGATGGGAAGTTTATCCGATCTTTCAACTGGACAAAATCTGGGTGTTGCCTTTCCTAAACCTCGTGGAATTAGTCTCCCGACGAGTCCAGTAATTAAACATCGATAGGATAGCCTCCTGGTGGAGGGACCACACAACATACATTCACATATATCGCGTCTCACCGTATGGAAATGATGACATGTGTGAAGCACTAATATCACATGCAGATATGGTGCGAAGCACTAAGTGCAGTAAATAAAGCATTAGTATACATTCATTCAAATGTAAATGCAACATCCACACACAAGAAGATAAAAAGTTTTGAAAAGCTTTGATAGCGGATGAAGCCCTCTTACTAGAGTCCCCAGCACAGTCGCCACCTGTCGACGTCGGGATTTTTATTTGTCCCTTTCTGTTCTTGTCTTTTGGTGTTCTCATGTTAAATGAGATTTGTTTGAACAAACAACTTTGAAAAGGTTCGGCATGTATATGTCGACGATTTGACTGTAAGAGTCGCCAGTTGGTATTTTTAAATGGTTGCACCAACTCAACCGATAAAAGGTTTGCACAAAGACCTAATGATGTGACACTATTTAACTGGTCTGTAAAACTGAATTTCGTTAGGGTCCGAGGGCTTGATTAAGCGAAGGGAAGGTGTTAGGCACCTCCCGACTTCCGTGATAACACGGTTACCGCCACTTTCCAATTTAAACTTTTATCTGAATATATGTGTGTGTAGGTCTATGTGCAGTTGTCTGGAAGTAGTGTTATGCCTCGTTTGCACCTATATACAAAAGGGTTTGACTTTTGTATAAAAGTTCAATTTTGATGAGATATGGCGGTGATGTTTCGTAAAACAGTATTTTCAAACCCTCATGCTCAATAGTTGTAACGCCTGAGAAAATCGGATTTTTATGACAATTAAATTTTTATTTGATTATGTGAATTAAATGAATTTAATTGATTTCTTTGTGAGTAAGCTATGTGAAGGTTGTTCTATGACCTAGAATGTGCTAACGTGGTTAGTATTCTGGCTACGTGTTAGAAATAGTTGTTTGGAATTTCCAAGACGATAATAATTGTTTTCCGAGAAATTTTCGTAAAAACACTATTCATCCATTTCTGTTCGAGGAATTATTTTGAAATTCCGGGAAACGCGTAATGATAGAATATCGTGACGAGTTGGAATATCTGATAATATTTTATTTATGGAAAACGCAGTTGTCGCCTGCGGACTTAAAACCTAAGGGTTGAGTATATTGATTTCTGAGAAGGAAATAATATGCGTAGAAGGAATGGCATTAGGTTTAATTCAAGTGTTATACAATTGGTGATGCTATTTTGTATCTATGTATAATACGTTGAGTAAATACAAGGTACAATACGATTATCAGACGTATGGTATACAAAGGGAATACGTGAATTGTACGTGTAGAATACAATGCGTATCATAGGATTAATCTATGTATCAATGAGTAATTCACTTGTATTGGATTATGATTAGCCCAATCAATTGAATGACTAAGCCCAATGAGATGGATGGGTTAAGTCCAAGTCAAGGCCCAATGTTTATTTAGTTAAGCCCAATTCATTAAAACCGAACCGCGGGTTGAACCGGTGGGTCACCGAATGGGCAAAACCCATGGGGCAACCCATGGGATGTCACAAAAGGAGGTGGGCCGGCCACCTTGGTGTGGAAGCCAAGCATAAGGCTTGGTCACCAAGTGTTTTACTTGGTGACCACACATGAATAGTAAGGAGGTGATGGTTCTTTGACCATTATGCCCTCCATTCTAATTTTCTATAAATAAGAAGCTAGGTTGATTCATTTGTGAGTTTTTCAACTTGCCAACCTATATCATTTGAGAGAGAAAAGAGAGCTAGACTTATAAGTCCTTCACTTGGGAAGCTTTAACCTTTATTCTTCCAAGAGATTTTTAAGAAACTTGAGGTAATACTTCTTGTTCTTCATTCTCCATCTCTTTTTGATTTTTCTTTTGTATTGGAGAATCATAGATGGGTGGTATATGCCTTGTATGAGAGATTAAAGATGACTTACAATAGATTCAATCTCTATAAGTCATGAGATTATAAGGATCATAAGGTTTGAAATAGTTTTGAACCATGAAAATATTGGTAGTTGAGATCAATTATTTTTAAACGATTGGACACCATCAATCCGTTAGTATTTGCATCTTGTTTGAATAGGATGTAGATATGAAGTTCATGGAGTATTCCATGTGATTTGGCCTAGAGAACCCTAGTAACGAAGATATGGCGAATTTTACGAAAATAGACGTTAAACGTCGAAAACGTAGAAATTCCGGATTGGTAGTCGAAAAGTTGCTGAGAGACTTGAAAATGTTGGTTTTCAATGCCAACACGTGAGATAGGGTAATTAAGAGTTGTGGGTTCAAGAATCGACGGATTCCGACTTAGAACGAAGAAAACAAGCATTGAACGCTCATTAACGTTTACGAACGTATATAAAATGAACTCAATAGTGAATTATGAGTTAACGGATTCGAAAGTGTTGAATTCTTATATAAACGCGTAGGGTATGTCATTTATGACGTGTAGGCTTTTGAACGGACCAAATCGGGCTTATAACGAAGAAGTTACGGCCTCGGGAAATTCACACAGGTTTTCAAAACTGCTGAGAATCTGGTACTTTTGATAGTAACTTACGTTTTGAACTTCAGTTATTTCGAGACCTATTTGGGTTGAGTTTATATACTCAATAAATGTACTAAGACTAATCCTATATTACCTATACTAAGGTATAGAGTATGAAACTTAGGAATGTAATACATGTTAACAAGATATGTACAATGAACAAAGTTGGTACCTTATCAACGATGTTTGAGTCCGGTTAATAAATGTCAATAGAGTGATACACCGGGACGAAGGGTAATAAGTCATGTTGACTTTAATAAAGATATTAAGTTAACACAGACATAGAAGAGAAAGAAGCTTGTAAGAACAATGTGAATAGTTGTTTGATAGCTAATTACGATTGTCTTTATGTGAACATATCATGTAGATTACGTGAAAATTTGAGGAGGTCATCGAATAAGTTATTTGAAGACGGTGAAAGGCAAGTTTTCTTAACGCTTTTCTAACTTCCATGTTAGCCAAGTTTTATGTGATTCATTGAACTGAATTGCAAGACTTGTTTTAAAGAAAGGGTCGATGCCAGATTTTAACTCGGCTAGACTATTCGTAAGATATAGATTGATTATTATTCATATCATTCTACATAGAAATGTTAACGCTATCGTATGTTAAGTAATTGGTACGGACGTGAAGGTAAGGTTTGTCTATGAACAAACAAAAGTATTTTTCATCGATTATACGATGGGCACATGAGTTTGCCAAAAATATTAAACGTAAATACGTTTAATGAATGTAGTGTTGATCAACATAGAGTATTATAGGCTGATCGCCTAGAAGTGCTCGTAAGTTATACGGATGAATGGCCTTAGTGCTGTGGACTCCTTTTCAAGTATGAAAACTAAAATTTATCGTTCATGGTCTATCAATAGGTTCGTAATTCTAATCTATTCTATACTTTGGGAATTGATGTTATGAAGCTATTAAAGTATTATTGATTCGAATACTTCATAACTATTGTTCAGTTATGTTGGAATTGTTGTATAATTCATGAATGTGGTATTCTGTTATCCTTGATTAAACTCACGAAATTATCATGCTCACTTCTTGCTTGAATTATATAACTACAGTTAAAAAGATGAACGTACTGTGAATGCCAAGAATGATAAGGGCAAAACTAAGATGGATGCTTAGGCATTGTGTAATAGTTTAGTAAGTTTGTATGTATTATACATTATGAACACCGAACGATGTAAGCTGGGTTTATGAACACAGGAAGGATTATACTTTGATTGTAATAAGAAGATAGTAATTACTTTCATTTTGTTGTATTTCAATGGAATGATTGTATGGATGTTAGTACAGTGGAGCACCATCTGTCGGGTTGGAAGATACCCGAATTTGGGGGCGTCACAGGTTGGTATAAGAGCCTTAGTGTAACATTCCAGAATTTTAAAGTGTAATATTAAATATTTATTGATATATATAAGTATTTAATGGATTATGTTTATTGTTGAATAAATAATTATTCAATTTGAGTTGATGTGATTTAGTTAATTATTTGTTGAATAAATAATTAAATATTAAATATTAAATATTTATTTGCAATATTAAATATTTATTGAATTATATGGCAATTTGAGTTGATGTGGTTTAGTTAATTATTTGTTGAATAAATAATTAAGGAGCTAAGTAAATTAATTGTTATGAGATTATATACCAATGTAATTTAATAAGTAAGCTAAAGAGCTTATAGTGATTTAAATAAATTATAATATTTTAAATGGGAAATTGTAATTTAAAATATTAGTTGGTTAAATAAAATTATAATTATAAAAGAAATTATAGTTATGTGATATTAAATTATGTGCTAAAGTAATTTAATAGATTAATGTTTTAATTGATTTATTAATTAAATAAAAGTGTGACTAATAACCTTGCTATAAAGGAGATATTAAAATAAATTAAGGGAGTTTAATTTAGTTTTGCCAAACAAGGCCTAATGCCTATTAAGTCTTTTATATAATTGTGTTTTACCAAACAAGGCATAAGGATTAATTGATTATTTTTAGTGGTTAGCCAAACAAGCCTTATGGCTTTTGATTTTCAAAATAAAAATAACTGATGTCAGTTAAGTTAGAGTTATATTATATATTTAATATATACATTATATCCATATACGTTATATTTTTATTACGTAAACTAGAGTTGGGAGAAGAGAGAAGAAAAAGAACACAGAGAAAAATTTGAGAAAATTCTAGAGAGAAAGTGAGTGATTCTAACAGGTTTTTGAGAAAGGAATTGGAGAGAAGAAGCTTGAGAATAACCACCATCTTCTTAATCAAAGGTAGGAGCTTAATCTTTTCTTTAAAAAATTAGTTTTCTTCTTCTTCCAAAAAGTTCTCTGTGAAATTTTTATAAAGGATAAATTATTGTTATGTATATAGTGTTGTATGATTATTGATTATAAGGTTATTCCACGAGTTTATATATAATTATAGATAAAGTAATTCATGTATATATGTGTTTTGTGGAAGAAAGTATATATTAAAGTGTTTACATGAAAATATATATATGAAATGGCTTAGTTTAAAATAGAAATTTAAGGTTTAATTAGTTGTTAAATTGATAAATTGATTATGGAAATTGATAGAGTATGTATAATCAAGAGTATGTATAATCATAACTATGATGTTTTGAAATTTTTGTTTTGATTGAAAAACAAAATCACAGTGTTGATTTTCATAAAAAATGTCAACAATGGAGTTTTTGCCAAAAATATTGAAATTGGGTGTTGTAACTTTGATGTTTATGTTATTTTATGAGTAGAAACATGTTAGAAGTCTTCACAATATGTTTATATGAAGTCTATGTGTAAATTACATGATAATCAGTCTATTAGATTCGAGCTTTTAGGCCAATTTGGTTTTTCTTCAGACTTTCTTGCAAAAGTCGTCAATCAATACTTGAGTTTTTGAGGCGCGCCCCAAGAAGATACGTTAGTGGCGCCGTAGCGCCATCTCCACGCCTCAACGCGGCTTCATAGTTCATTTACCTGCATGCAAGTAGCTAACTCAACTCGGCATGCAATGCTTGAACCATAGTGTAAGCGTGAAATAGCTTGTGCATGACTGAGTTAGCAGAATGGTCTGACAGTGTACTTTTTGTACACGAAATTTTAAGAAAACATTTTTGTGATGATAGTAGGACTGTAAAATATAGATTTTAGTATTTCTATACTATGAATAATTATGTTATTAAGGATTAACTTGTGTTATAAGTTGATTATGTGATTAAATAATCAAACCTATGTGATGAATGTATTAGTTATGTGATAATGACTAACTATGTCACGATGACATATGTATATAGGATATTGTGATTCAAATTGATTCGGTTTAGTCTACGAGCAAGGCAAGTTTTCTAACTCTAATTTATAATTGAGCAAGTTTTCTAATCCTTTGTCTTATTGGGCTAATTATTGTTTTCAATTCGATTATCTTATAATGATGTAAGTGGTCTAAACTTTGGTTTGATGTTGAGCAAGTTATTCTTGTATTTCAATTATTGATTAACATGCATAACTGAATTGCCATGCATGTTTATTCAATCCTAATTAACTTTGGTGTGATGTTTATTTCAATTATTCAATCCTAATTAACCTTGGCTTAGTATTGTTCAAGCAAGGTATGCTATATTTATTCAAATTGTATGCTATTAGATTATTCCTAATGCATGACTTTAGTTACTATGATTGATTCAATCACAATTATTTTATAGTATAGTGTTGTTGGTCTTATTCAACTACTCCTTAGTTGATGTTCGTTAAATTCCAAATTTCCTTGAAAGCTTATCCAACCCAAACTTACTTTGGTGCGGACTTGTATTCTAAATACTGAGATAAACAACTCTTTTAATAGAGGTTTACGCTTAGCGTTGAAATGGTTGTGCACAATACATTGTACGAATGGTTGATCCCCCTAAGTACGTGGAGTCCTTATACTCTTATGACTGTTAAAGTTAAAGTTGAAAGATTACTTATAACTGTGGACATGATTCGTGGTCATTAGACCCTCAGTGAATGTTATAATTTTCAGAAAGTTAATAGAATATATTGTTCAGTTCTATTGAGCCTAGTATTGACAATTGATGTAAAAGTTTAAAGATTTATTTATTGTTATTTCAAGTGGGCCTTGTTTGCTCACTCTTGCTGTAAAATTTTATTATAGCTAAAGTTGAAACTGGTGACGTACCTAGCACCAGTAAGGGAAAAGGAAAGATGGACAAGTACTGAAGACTTGTAATAGATTTGATAGTTTTATTATCAGACTTTGGTTTAAAGATTGTAATGAAGTTTATTTTATTTTCCGCATTTGAATGTTTGTAATTAAAGGTTAGATAACCACGAGAGATTTTTATTTAAATTTAATCTGTATAAGGGGTTTTATTATTCAATTTATTATAATTGGGTAGTTAGCAATGAATGTTTTGATTAAGTGAACACTTGAATCTGTGGAAATGAAGTACCGTGGATTTGGGGTGTCACGAGTTGGTATCGAGCTTTAGGTTATGAACCTTAGGTGGGGGGGGGGGGGGTAAAGCCTTAGGAAGTAACCTTTGAAAAGATAGTGGAGATAACTCTTATCGAGTTTTAAGAAAGAAGTAATAAAACACTTATGTGTTTATGTGTTTATAGTTTATGTACTCGTGAGTGTCGAGTAGTAATGATTAATAATTAAAACTTTGTTGTCAGGATGACTAATGTCGGAGAATCCAGTCAGGATAGGGAGGAGGGACCTCAAAGGCCTATAGAGGAGGAGCCTCGCGACATTCAGGTAGTTTGGGAACAACTACTACCACGGGAGTCAGCCCCATTAGTCACAGTAGTTGAGGATGAGGATGATGATGTGGAGACAGACGAGGAGGATCCCATTGAGTTACCACAGGAGGATGAGGATGAGGATGATGAGGACGAGGAGGAAATGATTCCACTTAACTCGATAGCAGGCCGTATATACGATGAAGTGCATGATTGTAATGTGGAACTTCAGGATCTGATTGAGGAGTTGCGAGGAGATAGTAGTGAACAAATGTATTGCAATGACATAAAAAAGATGGCGAGATCTGAGGATCGTGAGGAGCTAGTGACAAACGCCGAGGAGAAACTATCTGCATGAAGGAGAGAAAGAACAATTGATCGAGATGGTTCTTTGAAGCGAAGAGCAAGCCGAGAGAAGAAGTCGCGCTAAGAGGGCAAGAGTGAAGATGCATACGAGGAAGCTTATCAACGAAGCTGGAAGAGCGATAAAGGAACTCACAGGCGAAAAGGATGAAGATGGAAGTGATGGATAAAGTATTTGACACCGCAATTAATCGAGCTCAAGATCGGGTCATGGGATATCCGATTCAGTTCGAGACGCTGCAATCATTCGTGTTAGATCATAGAACAATGTTTCGAGTCATGGAGGAAGAACGTGATAGGGCTAAGAAGTATCTTAATAGATCATCGTAGAAAATGTGCCTGTAAAGCATGTAATAAGTATTAAATAATGTGTAAATCCCTAGTGTTAAGTAACCATGGGATATGATAATAATGATGTTGTCCTGTAACTTTTGTAGTTCAGGAAAGGAATGTAAATAGTAGTAATGCTATTGTTTTTATGTTTTTCGAAGTAATGATGAATAAATAAAAGTTATTATTTTATTCAAAGTGTTATGTGTTATGTGGTTATTTCTTTTATGGAGGAAAATTAATTAGAAATACTTAAAGAAGTTTAGTAATAGTCTAATAGATGTTTTGTTTTAACAGAAAATGCCTCCCAGACGTGAACTACCCCACCCCGGCAGAGAAACAATAAGAGAACTACCAATAACGGCAATGTTGACGGTAACCCCGTTCAACAACTAATGACACTACTGACAGGAGCGTTGTAGAATCAACCACAAAACCATGGTACAACGTTTAAGGATTTTGGCGGTTGGACGACACGAATTCGTGGGTCTATGAATTCGATTCGAAGCACAAACACGGATTATGGAGATAGAAAAAGTATTCGATGTCACTAGGGTAGGGGATGATCGGAAAATTTGCCGCATAACGTTCATGTTGAAATCGAAGCTAGTTATTGGTGGCAGGCCAATAAAACTCGTGAAGGGCCAAGAGTGATGACCTGGGATAGGTTCAAGGAGTTGTTCTTCGAGTCCTATTTCCCGGAGAGTTGGAAGAGTCAGCTAGAAGTACAGTTTCTGGAACTAAAACAAGGGACGATGACGGTATCCGATTATGCCGCCAAATTCAAAGAATTTGCGAGGTTTGCGCCATATCAAGTCAAAGACTGCAGACGGCGTAAAGCGAAAAAGATTTGAACAGGGTGAAGCCCGCATGAGGGTATCCTGTTCGATTGAAGACATTTTCAATGACGGTGATAGAAAGCAATACTCATTGAAGGTGGAAGCGAGGCAGTGACAAAGTTCAACCAGGAATAAAAGAAGAAGAAGAATGAGAATGAGATTAAAAATGGAGGTGGTAGTAGTGGAAACAACAACAACAACAACAACGGCATGAAGAGGAAGTGGAATGGGAACGTGGGTGCTGGAAACCAGCAGGGTAACCAGCAAAATAAAAAGTTTGAAGCATGTGCGATATGCGGGAAATTCCATAAGGGTGCGTGCTTGATAGGGAAGCGAGTAAGCTACAATTATGGCCAGGAGGGTCACATCGCCCCAAATTGCACCCTACCGAAGAAGAATATATGCTTCACGTGCGGATCCAAGGATCACTTTGCTCGTGAATGCCCTAAGAAGAGGGAAGGAGTGACAACCAGAAGCAATGGAGGTAACAATGGAGGTACATGGGCCATTGCAGGACCTGCAGCATCAAACAAACCCACAGCCAGAACCTTCAACATGACTGTGCAGGATGCTGTGCAATAAAAAGATGTGGTGTCAGGTTAATTCCCAATCAATGATATAAATGCTTATGTATTATTTGATTCGGGTGCTACTTATTCGTTTATATCTGATGAATTTGCTAAGAGGTTAGAATTTCCTAGAGAAGAACTAAATTTTCCTTTGAACATAGAAATTGCGAATAAGGAAGTAATCCCTCTTAGATTTGTATACAAGAACTGTAGGGTGAACATTAAGGAGAATATCTTGTTGGTAGATTTGATGCCGATTAGACTCGGGGAATTTGATGTAATTTTGGGAATGGATTGGCTGTTCAAATATGGAGCTGTAATCGATTGTCACAAGAAGTGTGTAAACCTTATGACTCCATTAAAGGTAGTATTTTTTGGTAGCAAGTCGCCTAGACAAATGAAATGTCTGACGACTATGCAGGCCAAGAAGTTGTTGAGTCAAGGTTGTGTGGGCTATTTAGCTTACATAATCGATACTCGGAAGAAGGGTGTGAAATTAGAAGAAATCTTAGGTAGTGAGAGAATTGAAGACGTGTTTCAGAAGATTTGCGGGACTTCCGCTTTGTGAGAGAAATTGAGTTCGTGATTGACTTAAGCGGAAAGAGCGATCGATATCGAAGGCCCGTCTGAGAATGACTCGGTAGAAATGAAGGAATTGATGATCTGATTGCAAGAGTTCTTTGGACAAGAAATATATTCAACCAAGCGTATCACAAGTGGGGAGCGTCAGTTTTATTCGTTAAGAAGAAGGACGGATCAATGCGTCTTTGCATTGATTATAGGGAGTTAAATAAGGTCACTATTAAGAATAGGTATCCATTGCCTAGAATAGATGACTTGTTTGATCAGCTGAAGGGTGCTAAATATTTCTCGAAAATAGATTTGAGAAGTGGGTATCACCAATTGAAGGTAAGAAAGGAGGATATACCTAGAACGACATTCAAAACTCGGTACAGACATTACGAGTTTCTGGTGATGTCTTTTGGTTTAACAAATGCCCCTGCTGCGTTCATGGATTTGATGAACAGGGTGTTTAAACAATTCTTAGATAAGTTTGTGGTGGTATTTATTGATGACATTCTGGTGTATTCCAAAACTCAAGAAGAACACTTGGAACATTTATGTTTGACATTGGAAACACTAAGGAAGGAAAAGCTGTACGCAAAATTCTCTAAGTTCGAATTTTGGCTCGATCGTGTACAATTTTTGGGTCACGTGATTGACAAAGATGGGATTTCAGTGGATCCATCAAAAGTGGAAGCTGTAATCAATTGGGAACAACCAAGAACACCGTCAGAAGTGAGGAGTTTCTTGGGATTGGCTGGTTATTATAGAATATTTATTCAAGAATTTTCTAAGATAGCCACTCCGCTAACAAATTTGACAAGGAAAGCTATAAAATTCGTTTGGACGGAGAAGTGTGAAGAGAGTTTTCAAGATTTGAAGAAAAAGTTAAGTATGACACCTGTGTTGACATTACCAGATAATACAGAAAATTTTGTGGTGTATAGTGATGCCTCACACAAAGGGTTGGGGTGTGTTCTTATGCAGAACGGCAAAGTTATTGCGTATGCATCAAGACAACTAAAGGATTATGAGAAAGGGTATCGACTCATGATTTGGAATTGGTTTGCAGATTGTATTTGCTCGAAGATATGGAGACACTATCTTTATGGAGAGAAATGTGAGATCTACACAGACCACAAAAGTCTGAAGTATATTTTCACTCAAAAGGATTTGAACATGCGTCAAAGAAGATGGATGGAACTGATAAAAGATTATGATTGTGAGATCTTTTACCATCCGGGAAAAGCGAATGTGGTTGCAGATGCTTTAAGCAGGAAAGGTCGAGAGAAGCTGATGCTGATAACAACTCAGGAGGAGCTTATTTCAGTAATGACAAAACTGGAGTTGGAAATCAAATTTCCAAAAGAATCTGACGAACAATTATTCCAGATAGAAGTTGGTCCAACTTTAGTGGACAAAGTGAAGAATGCTCAACTACAAGATGAAGAATGTGGGAAAATCAAAGAGAATCTGGTTGAAGGCAGTGATGTAAAATACAAGGTCGATACCGAAGGATTACTATGATTCGAGGGAAGAATTTGGGTTCCAGCAGTGCTAGAACTGAAAGAAGAAATTTTGAACGAAGCTCATAGCTCAAGATATTCGATTCATCCAGGAAGCAAGAAAATGTATCAAGATTTGCGCCGATATTTTTGGTGGGCAAACATGAAAAGGGATGTTGCTGAATTCGTAGCGAAATGCTTGACATGTCAAAGAGTAAAAGCCGAACATTAAAGACCCAGCGGGTTACTTCAACCGTTGGAAATACCGGAATGGAAGTGGGAACACATCACGATGGATTTTGTGGTGGGTCTTCCAACTACTCAGAGAGGATGCGATGCGATTTGGGTGATAGTGGACAGACTGACGAAATCAGCACACTTTTTACCAATAAAGATTAGATTCAATCTTGATCAGTTGGCAAGATTGTACATTAAAGAGATCGTTTCGAGGCATGGAGTGCCAGTATCAATTATGTCCGATAGAGATCCGCAATTCACATCAAATTTCTGGAAGAGACTACAAGAATGCATGGGGACACAATTGCGAATGAGTACGGCTTATCATCCACAAACAGATGGCCAAAGCATTCAGACATTGGAAGATATGCTGAGAGCATGTGTCATGGACTTTAAAGGAAGCTGGGAAGAACAATTACCGTTGGTGGAATTTTCTTACAACAACAGTTATCACACGAGCATCGGTATGCCACCTTACGAGGCATTATGCGCGAGAAAAGTGCGAGAACTCCTTTGTCTTTGGGATGAAGTCGGTGAACGCCAACTGTTAGGACCAGAACTGGTACAACAAACTGTTGACGTTGTTAAACTCATCAGGACAAGATTAGTAGCAGCCCAAGATAGACAAAAAAAGTATGCTGATCAACACAGACAAGATCGTGCATTCGACGTAGGAACTTTTGTATTCCTAAAAGTTTCTCCTTGTAAGGGGAAAATTCGTTTCGGTAAAAAGGGAAAGCTAAGCCCGAGGTTTATTGGACCCTTTGAAGTGCTGCGAAGAGTGGTAGAAGTGGCTTACGAGGTAGCTCTACCTCCAGAGTTGGAAAACATTCATAATGTTTTTCACATTTCGGTGTTACGACCATATAAACCCGACTACAAACATGTGATCGAGTATGAACCGTTACAGTTTGAGAAATATTTGTCTTATGAAGAGGTTCCTATCCAGATTGTCGACAGGAAAGAACAAGTGCTCAGGAATAAATTGATACCTTCTGTGAAGGTGATATGGAGGAACCACAACGCTGAAGAAGCTACGTGGGAACTCGAAGAGAAAATGTTGAAAGAGTACCCTGAGTTATTTGTTTAATCTGTGTCTTCGATTCTGGGGACAGAATCTTTGTAAGTAGGGAAGAGTGTAACGAATGATTTGTGATTCTGAGGACAGAATCCTTGTAAGGAGGGAATGATGTAACATTCCAGAATTTTAAAGTGTAATATTAAATATTTATTGATTTATATAAGTATTTAATGGATTATGTTTATTGTTGAATAAATAATTGTTCAATTTGAGTTGATGTGATTTAGTTAATTATTTGTTGAATAAATAATTAAATATTAAATATTAAATATTTATTTGCAATATTAAATACTAGGGTTAACCCGTGTCTACGACACTACGAATACTCGTGTAATTATTTAATACATAAAGATGAATCTAAATAAAAAATGTGAGTTGACAATATGAAAAAAGTATATTTGATAAAAATTAGAAAATTTCGTAATTATTTGTTGTAAATAAGAAAATTTATAATCAAGATAGACATCCCACCCAAAAAGTAAAGAAATCAAGAATTTTGCCACAAATTGTATCTACATGATCATTATTTACAAATCGAGACTGGCAAGCAAAAATAAATTTGTTAAGGAAACAACTAAAGCCAACATCCACATTCACTGAACAATAAGATTGACCTAAGCCAGTTAACTATATTTATTAAATTTGAAACAATCCCAGTGCCAATGACCTTCAAAATTTCTTTAAGCACATTAAAAAGCACTCCTCCACACCTATATGTTATTGATTCCCTTCATGTAATTTGCACTTTTAGATGGAATATGGATTAATTAGTAAAACTAATTTATGCACAATCAATCATACAAGTGTGTCCACTGAATACCAATCGCTGATACATTAACATGTAAAAGCATTGTAGTAAGGAAATAGCATAATGATACCCACTTGCTTAAAAGGTTCATGTGACCAAAATTGATTTAGAGCTCCTTTGCCTGATTAAAGAAAAAATAAAATAAAATAAGAACTTCAAAAATAATTGACCCAACCGCCAAAAAAGGTATCATGAAAAAGATATCTAGTGTAAATTTGAAAGAGTTAAAATTCTAAATATTTTTTTGCCACATGAAACTATCTCTTGATAGGAAAACTGCAACATCCATTTCACATAAACACTATAATAAATGTGTGCAGTTGTGTGCTGCATTTGTGGAACCATGCACCTAGTGACTCTTTGCAGACCAAGAGACTCTTTGCAGACTAAAATGTGTAGAAAATCAAGTGAATGTCCCAAAAAGGAGTCTCACATGTTCACTCGGTACTCGTCTTCAATCTTTTCCTTAAATTCCTTGGCTGTTTTTCCATTAAGTGTTACACGACACAAAATATTGCACATCTGTGGTTCTCGCATTTTGAATTGTAATAGAAAAGCATTGAAAAACTCCATATCCAAATAAAGTAAATAGCAAAATTATCATGAAATCATCTAAGAAAAATAATACGACCTCATAAGGGGAGTTCTCAATACGATCACCACGAAGAACCTCCCAAGATTCTTTGCAGATCGCCCACTATGGTCTTTGGCTTACAAAATGGGAGAGTATAATAGGAGTAAAGGGGCTGTGTTTTTGTGGAAGCTAATTTGTTCACTTTCACATTCGAGAAGGTCCCCCCTACACAAGCATGAGCGAACAACAAATTACATTTCGAAGAATAGTCATCATAACATCATAAATATTAAACTATCAAGACCACTAATAGAGAAAAAAGAATACGCATTCTGTAACATTCATGTAGTGTTCATCCACAAATTATTTTAATGCGAATTTGAAAAATATATGGATCCATATGGTGCACTTAATGAAAAGTGCACATTTTACGGACTAAACAAAACTTCCATAAAATTTACGCTATATTCATACATCCAATCTCGCAAGTTTGAGGATTGTGGCATGACAGGGATTGGTGTACTAAGTTCAAGCACAAAATCACGGTCACGATAGTTGAAGAGTCCATAAGTTTTTTGTCATCCAAATCAAACGGTTATAGCGTCGATATTATGAACAACATATGGTTATAGCATCGATATTATGAACAACAACACTTTGATATTGTTGCCAAACAAAACCAAATAAAATTGTCAACTCAAGCATTCAAGAACTGGAATACTCAAGCATAAGCATAACTGCCAACTCTTTCTTTTTTGGGAAACAAATTAAATGGTAATGAGTTTTCTAGATACTGATGAATACAATTAATAATTTTTCTAACTTCATACAACTCAAAGATTATTATCCCATCTGATCAAACATGTATTTTACTAGAAAGGAATGAAAATCGTATACACTATTAAGTCCCTAAGATAGTATACATATTAATTACAAATTCTTTTGTCTTCTAAATTTTAGGAATTATGTAGTGCAATGAACACATTGATTAACAATTATTTCGCAATCAATTATTCTCATGCTAGCCAACAATGGAGTCGAGGGTTTGCAAGTGATGGCCGCATAGGAAAAGGACTTGAGCAATCGGGATAGTGAAAACTTATTTGAGGACGAGATCACGGAGAGTCAATACAAAATGACGCAAATTTCAAATAATAACTTTGCAACTCTAAAGCAATATAAAAACAATCATCAACATTTAAAAAAAGATGCATTATTAGCCGCTAAAAGATGCATTCTCTGTGAACAGGAGCTTATATACTAAATGAAACCGAGCTCGCAGAACAATACTCCCCCAAGATGAGGACATGTTTATTTAAGGCAATCTTGCTCAAAGTCAATGACCTCCATCACTATTTTGAAGTTCATAATCAAAAGCATTCAGATTTGTAATGGAAACAACAATTAAGCTAATTACACACAAATATATATACATATATAGATACGTATGTATAACGACAGCAATACTCTAATACTCTAATCAACAAATTAATGTTGAAAGAAAAATGGCAGTTAAAATGTCACTTGAATCAATCATCTTTTTTTGGCGATGATTAAATAATGTAAGAATCCCCAAGTTCTTCATCATAATTCCAGTATCATGTCATCACGACTAAAATAAACAATCAATAAATTTAGGGGGAAACTCAGAACAAAAGTACTCAGAACAAAAGTAAGGGAGCACATAGTATTTATGGGTTTCCCTACGAGTTCTTTGATCAACCCTTGGTTAAAAAAATTACTCTTTTTCTTCATGACAATTTCACAAACAGATTGTAGCGAATCTAAACCCTAGATTTCTCGAGACCGTACGAATGCAAAACAATGGAACAAATCAAAAGTTGCGTGGACCAACGAAGATGAAACGGCTGCTTAAATTACCAAGGGCTTGGTGGATTTCTTAGAAACCCCAATCGACTTCCAAACTCGAGTCTCTTTGAGTGCGAGCACGTCATCACCAGCCGGCGTATCCAGCAGGCAGAGGGACTTGGAATTGGGGGAGAGATAGCCGTCGACGATCTGATCTTGAAATTGGAGTTGTAGATTTTGGTAATAGAAGGTGTAATGGCAGAGGAGTTGTGGGTTAGGGTGGAGAGGTATAAGGTGGAGAGAATGAGGAAGGTATAGGCTTGAGCGGCAATGACTGAATAGGCTTAACCTTTGTGTTTTGTTTTAATGTTTTGAACGGTTAGATTTATCTTAAAGTTTTAACGGTCCGGATCTAATATTAGGCCTTGAGCGGGAACTTAAAATTTTTCAAAATCAGTCCTATTTTGTATAGATAGATTTATTGAATTATATGGCAATTTGAGTTGATGTGGTTTAGTTAATTATTTGTTGAATAAATAATTAAGGAGCTAAGTAAATTAATTGTTATGAGATTATATACCAATGTAATTTAATAAGTAAGCTAAAGAGCTTATAGTGATTTAAATAAATTATAATATTTTAAATGGGAAATTGTAATTTAAAATATTAGTTGGTTAAATAAAATTATAATTATAAAAGAAATTATAGTTATGTGATATTAAATTATGCGCTAAAGTAATTTAATAGATTACTATTTTAATTGATTTATTAATTAAATAAAAGTGTGACTAATAACCTTGCTATAAAGGAGATATTAAAATAAATTAAGGGAGTTTAATTTAGTTTTGCCAAACAAGGCCTAATGCCTATTAAGTCTTTTATATAATTGTGTTTTACCAAACAAGGCATAAGGATTAATTGATTATTTTTAGTGGTGAGCCAAACAAGCCTTATAGCTTTTGATTTTCAAAATAAAAATAACTGATGTCAGTTAAGTTAGAGTTATATTATATATTTAATATATACATTATATCCATATACGTTATATTTTTATTACGTAAACTAGAGTTGGGAGAAGAGAGAAGAAGAAGAAGAACACAGAGAAAAATTTGAGAAAATTCTAGAGAGAAAGTGAGTGATTCTAACAGGTTTTTGAGAAATGAATTGGAAAGAAGAAGCTTGAGAATAACCATCATCTTCTTAATCAAAGGTAGGAGCTTAATCTTTTCTTTAAAAAATTAGTTTTCTTCTTCTTCCAAAAAATTCTCTGTGAAATTTTTATAAATGATAAATTATTGTTATGTATATAGTGTTGTATGATTATTGATTATAAGGTTATTCCACGAGTTTATATATGATTATAGATAAAGTAATTCATGTATATATGTGTTTTGTGGAAGAAAGTATATTACAGTGTTTACATGAAAATATATATATGAAATGGCTTAGTTTAAAATAGAAATTTAAGGTTTAATTAGTTGTTAAATTGATAAATTGATTATGGAAATTGATAGAGTATGTATAATCATAACTATGATGTTTTGAAATTTCTGTTTTGATTGAAAAACAAAATCACAGTGTTGATTTTCATAAAAAATGTCAACAATGGAGTTTTTACCAAAAACATTGAATTGGGTGTTGTAACTTTGATGTTTATGTTATTTTATGAGTAGAAACATGTTAGAAGTCTTCACAATATGTTTATATGAAGTCTATGTGTAAATTACATGATAATCAGTCTATTAGATTCGAGCTTTTAGGCCAATTTGGTTTTTTTCTTCATCATTACGTCAAGTTGTCGGTCAATCACTGGAGTTTCATGTGCTGACCAAAGAATACGTTAGTGGCGCCAGAAGCGCCATCTCCACATCCTGTCATGGCAACAGAAGTTCATTCATTTACCATGCATAGCCAACCAACCACGATGTAAATCGTGGAAATGCATGCATGAAAGTTAGCGAAATAGTGCGACGATTGTACTTTTGTACACGAAATTTTAAGAAAACATTTTTGTGATGATAGTATGATTTGTAAAATATAGATTTTAGTATTTCTATACTATGAATAATTATGTTATTAAGGATTAACTTGTGTTATAAGTTGATTATTTGATTAAATAATCAAACCTATGTGATGAATGTATTAGTTATGTGATAATGACTAACTATGTCACGATGACATATGTATATAGGATATTGTGATTCAAATTGATTCGGTTTAGTCTACGAGCAAGGCAAGTTTTCTAACTCTAATTTATAATTGAGCAAGTTTTCTAATCCTTTGTCTTATTGAGCTAATTATTGTTTTCAATTCGATTATCTTATAATGATGTAAGTGGTCTAAACTTTGGTTTGATGTTGAACAAGTTATTCTTGTATTTCAATTATTGATTAACATGCATAACTGAATTGCCATGCATGTTTAGTATTCAATCCTAATTAACCTTGGCTTAGTATTGTTCAAACAAGGTATGCTAAATTTATTCAAATTGTATGCTATTAGATTATTCCTAATGCATGACTTTAGTTACTATGATTGATTCAATCACTATTATTCTATAGTATAGTGTTGTTGGTCTTATTCAACTACTCCTTAGTTGATGTTCGTTAAATTCCAAATTTCCTTGAAAGCTTATCCAAACCAAACTTACTTTGGTGCGGACTTGTATTCTAAATACTGAGATGAACAAATCTTTTAATAGAGGTTTACGCTTAGCGTTGAAATGGTTGTGCACAATACATTGTACGAAGGGTTGATCCCCCTAAGTACGTGGAGTCCTTATACTCTTATGACTGTTAAAGTTAAAGTTGAAAGATTACTTACAATCGTGGACATGATTCGTGGTCATTAGACCCTCAGTGAATGTTATAATTTTCAGAAAGTTAATAGAATATATTGTTCAGTTCTATTGAGCCTAGTATTGGCAATTGATGTAAAAGTTAAAAGATTTATTTATTGTTATTTCAAGTGGGCCTTGTTTGCTCACTCTTGCTTGTAAAATTTCTTATAGCTAAAGTTGAAACTGGTGACGTACCTAGCACCAGTAAGGGAAAAGGAAAGATGGACAAGTACTGAAGACTTGTAATAGATTTGATAGTTTTATTATCAGACTTTGGTTTAAAGATTGTAATGAAGTTTATTTTATTTTCCGCATTTGAATGTTTGTAATTAAAGGTTAGATAACCTGAGAGATTTTTATTTAAATTTAATCCTGTATGGGAAGGTTTTATTATTCAATTTATTATAATTGGGTAGTTAGCAATGAATGTTTTGATTAAGTGAACACTGAATCCTGTGGAAATGAAGTACCAAGATTTGGGGGTGTCACACTTAGGTTATAAAACTTAATGGGGAAAACCTTAGGCTAATAACCTCGTAAGGAAGGTAAAGTCCGAGGAATGAAATTCAAGTCCATTGAATTAAGAAGATATTGAGATAACTCAGTATCGAAAGAATTAAAAGATGAAAATTAATCTTAAAGATATTAAATGTGATTTGTGCTAATACTATTGTGTATTATGTACTAATCAATGTGTTATGTGTTTGTAGATGTCAATCGATAGCTTGTTGTTTAGAAACGTGGAAATGATAAGTGAGGACTCAGTTAACCAAGTTGAGATTGTACCAATGCCAGTGGCAGAAGTACCGATAGTTGTACTAGAAGACTCAGACATTGAGGAGTACATCTCTGAGGAGGATTACTCTGAGGAGACTATGGGATTAGCATCATACCTTAACAAGATGCTAGATGTGGAGGAGGAAATGGAGGTGACATCGATTAACACGGTGTTACCTACTCAGGAGCAAGCATCTCTGGATGCAACTAGAGCATTGTAATTATAAGGATGAGGTCCTTGAGCTACAACAGAAACTAGTTGAGAAAGACCAAAAAATAGCTAGGATGTCATACATCCATGAATGCGCTCATGAGGATTTCAAACTAAAAATTGCTTGTTATTCTATTAAGTCCGGGCAGACTCGACATACCATAAGTCGAGATATAGTGTCGATTCTGGCAAATCAGAAATATGAAAATGCCGTTCGACAGTGTTAGTAGATCGCTAGATCTTTTTGGTATATAAGTAGTGACGTAAAACCCTCTTTTGTATAACTAAGGGTAGTCTTTTTGTAAATCCCAACTTTTGTAGAAGGCAATCACGGGATAGTATGTAATAGTTTTTGGCTAAGGGAAAATGATGTAAATAGTTTTGACTATGAAAGCATATTTATATAATGAAGTTTTTATTTAACATGCTTGTTGTGGTAAGAATGGTTGTTGTTAATTTAAAATGATAACCGAATAGTTAAATAGATAATAACGAAGCTTTATTTATTTAATCAGAATTATGCCTCAGAAGGAGACAACGGAACCAAGAGGCCGGAGTCTCATAATGAAAATCGTGGGGGTCCTAACAACCCTATGCAAGAGTTCATTAATTTATTAACTAATTTGTATTTAACCAAGTGGAGGGTGGGATTCACTGTAGCTCACGGGTAGCAAGAACAACTACCTTTAAGGACTTTAAAAGTGTGGGTCCTCCCGAGTTCCGAGAGAAGCGGATCCACTAGAAGCCCGGACATGGATTAGGGAGATTGAAAAGGCGTTTGTTATAACAACGTGGGTGAAGCTTAAAAGACTTCTTTTGCGACTTACATGATGAAGGGGAAGCCAACTCTTTGGTGGGAAGCTCACGAGGGTGGGGCTAGGATAGAGGTCATTACGTGGGAGCAGGTTTAAGAAGGTTTTCTTCGAGAACTATTTCCCTACTAGCATGCGGTAGGATGGAAATTAAGTTCCTAGAACTTAAGCGGGGATATGACAGTTCCTCAAAGATGCTGCCAAGTTTAACGAATTGGCGAGATTTGCTCCACATCGTGGGATCTGAGAGGAAAGGAAGGCACGCGATATTTGAGCGGGGCTTAAAACCACGGCTCTACTGATGAGGATATTGGTTTTTCAGAGTGCTTCCTACGGGACCATTCGGAGAAGGCAATAATATTTGAAGGTGGTGGTGAGGCTTTGTCTCAATTACCACAAAAAGAGGAAGATTAAGAGTAAGATAGAAGGAGGTAGGTATAAATTTGAAGTTGCCGGTGATAGCGACAACTTGCCAAAGAGGAAGAGTTTTAATCACGGGAATACCGTGGTAAAGCAGGAGATCCCAAAAGGAGAATGAAGCATGTAAGACATGCGGAAAATCTCACATAGAGTCATTTAAAGGGGAAAGTAGTATGCTACAACTGTAAGGCGGGAGGGCATTTGTCACCTTGTTGTCTAACCCTAAGAAAAAACCGAGGTGTTTTGTCTGTGGGTCAATGGACCACATGGCAAGAAATTTTCCGAAGAAGGGTTTAGAGGGGAATAAGAGTTCTGGTAGTGGTAAATTAGCCATTACTGGACCAACACCATTAGTGGGTAGACCCTCAGTTCGTACGTTTAATATGACTGTTCAAGATGCGGTTGCATCAACAGATGTGGTAGCAGGTATCATTACGGTCAATGAGATAAATGCTTATGTGCTATTTGACTCGGGTGCTACTTGTTCTTTTATAGCATGTGAATTTGCTAAGCGATTAGGTTTAATCCCTGAGAAGTTACCTATACCTTTAGATGTTAAGGTAGCAAACGAAGAGATAATCCCTATTGAACATATTCATAAGAATTGCTGCGTGGAAATTAGAGGGAATAAGTTATCGGTAGATTTGGTACCGATAAGGCTAAAAGAATTCGACGTAATTCTTGGTATGGATTGGTTGGTGAACCATGAGGCGATTATAGATTGTCATAGGAAAAGTGTAAACCTTCGGCTTTCTAAGAAAACCAAGGTAGTGTTCTTTGGTAGTAATTCACCGAGACGCTCTTGTTGTCTGTCTATGACACAAGCTAGGAAGATGTTGAGAAAAGGGTGTGTAGGTTATCTATGCCATGTGGTGGATACCCAAAGAGTGGGAACATCCTTGGATCAGATACCTGTTGTGCAAGAGTTCGCGGATGTATTTCCGGAGGAGTTATCGGGTATTCCACCGGACATGGAGGTAGAGTTTGTAATTGATCTGTTGTCGGGAACGGCACCAGTTTCAAGGGCACCATATCGAATGGCGCTAGTCGAAATGAAGGAGTTAATGGTTCAATTACAAGAACTATTAGACAAGAAGTACATTCAACCAAGTGTGTCTCCTTGGGGAGCACCAGTGTTGATTGTAAAGAAGAAGGATGGGTCGTTAAGACTTTGTATCGACTATCGAGAGTTGAACAAGTTAACGATTAAGAATAGATACCCTTTGCCCAAGATCGATGATCTATTTGATCAGTTGAAAGGGGCAAAGTATTTTTCTAAAATAGACTTGCGCACGGGGTATCATCAGTTAAAGGTGAGGAAGGATGATGTACCTAAGACGGCATTCAAAACTCGTTATGGTCATTGGTAATGTCGTTTGGGTTGACTAATGCGCCAGCCGCATTTATGGATATGATGAACAGAGTGTTCAAACAATATTTGGACAAGTTTGTCGTAGTGTTCATTGATGATATTCTAGTCTATTCAAAGACGCCAAAAGATCATTCGAAACATTTAAGAATAGTGTTGTAGACACTACAGAAGGAGAAGTTGTATGCGAAATTCACAAAGTGTGAATTTTGGCTTGAGAAGGTGCAGTTTCTAGGGCATGTTATTGATAAGGATGGCATTTTCGTAGATCCGGCAAAAGTAGAAGCAGTTAACGAATGGGAGCGACCAAAGACGCCAACTGAGGTTCGGAGTTTTGACAAGAAAGTCGGTGAAGTATGTGTGGACTGAAACATGTGAGAACAATTTTCAAGAGTTAAAGAAGAGGTTAAGTGAGGCACCGGTATTGTCCTTACCAGACGATACAGGGAATTTTGTAGTGTATAGCGATGCTTCGCATAAAGGACTGGGTGCGTACTCATGCAACACGGCAAGGTCATTGCGTATGCGTCACGTCAATTGAAGGATTATGAGAAGGTCTATCCTACTCATGACCTGGAATTGGCAGCGGTAGTTTTTGCCCTAAAGATATGCAGACATTATCTTTATGGTGAGAAATGTGAGATATACACGGACCACAAAAGTCTGAAATATATCTTCAAATAGAAGGAGTTGAACATGAGACAGTGAAGGTGGTTAGAGTTAATAAAAGATTATGATTGTGATATTTTATATCATCTGGGGAAAGCAAATGTAGTAGCCGATGCGCTAAGTAGGAAGGGTAGAGAGAAATTATCAATTTTAACAACTCAAAATGAGTTGATAACAACGATGGCAAAAATGGAGCTAGAAGTTAAGTTACCGGAGGAAGCGGTAGAGATGTTATTTTCCATGGAAAACCAACCTACCATAGTGGAGCGGGTTAGGGGAGTACAATTGACCAATGAGGAGTGCAAGCAGATGCAGAAAAGAATAGAAGACGAAGAAAAGACTGAGTATAACCTCGATAAGGAGGGATTACTTCATTTTGAGGGAAGAATTTGGGTTCCTAATGATCCCGAATTAAAAGAAGAAATTATGATGGAGGCCCATAGTTCGAGGTACTCGATACATCCCGGTAGTACGAAGATGTATCAAGACCTTCGTCAGAACTTGTGGTGGCCGAATATGAAGAGGGAGATAGCAGAATATGTTAGTAGGTGCTTAACTTGTCAAAAAGTTAAGGCTGAACATCAACGACCGAGCGGGTTGTTACAACCGCTAGAAATTCCGGAGTGGAAGTGGGAGCACATCATGATGGACTTTGTGGTGGGACTCCCAGCAACAAGAAAAAGATACGATGCTATTTGGGTGATAGTGGATCGATTGACGAAATCGGCTCATTAGAACCAATAGGAGTTAGGTATAACCTATATCAGTTAGCTAAGTTGTATGTCAAGGAAATTATTTCCAGACATGGAGTGCCTATTTCGATCGTGTCAGATCGTGATCCACGATTCACATCGAACTTTTGGAGAAGTTTGCAAGAGCAAATGGGAACGCAGTTAGGATTGAGTACGGTGTATCATCCTTAGACGGATGGTCAGAGTGAGCGAACAATTCAAACGCTTGAAGATATGTTAAGATCTTGCGTTATGGATTTCAAAGGGAGTTGGGACGAATTTCTACCGTTGGTGGACTTTTTGTACAACAATAGTTTTCACGCTAGTATAGGCATGCCGCCTTATGAATCATTGTATGGGAGAAAGTGCCGAACTCCATTGTGTTGGGATGAGGTGGGTGAACGTCGGATGTCCACCTGAGATGGTTCAGCAGACGGCGGACATGGTAGAGTTAATACTTACTCGATTAGTTGCGGCTCAAGACCGGCAAAGGAAGTATGCAGATCCTCATAGAGAGAATAGAGAATTCGATGTAGGATCTTTTGTTTTTCTGAAAGTATCGCCTTGGAAAGGGAAGATACGTTTTGGAAAGAAAGGGAAGTTAAGTCCCAATTCAGATTATTGATAGGAAGGAACAAGTTTTAAGAAATAAGGTCATACCTTCAGTGAAGGTGTTATGGAGAAACCACAATGCTGAAGAAGCAACGTGAGAGCTCGAAAGTAAAATGAAGGAAGATTTTCCTCATTTGTTTTTGTAATTATAAGCTAAGATTCTGGGGACAGAATCCTTATAAGGGGGAGAGAATGTAACGCCCAAGAAAATCGGATTTTTATGACAATTAAATTTTTATTTGATTATGTGAATTAAATGAATTTAATTGATTTATTTGTGAGTAAGCTATGTGAAGGTCGTTCTATAACCTAGAATGTGCTAACGTGGTTTGTATCCTGGCTACGTGTTAGAAATAGTTGTTTGAAATTTCCAAGACGATAATAATTGTTTTCCGAGATATTTTCGTAAAAACACTATTCATCCGTTTATGTTCGAGGAATTATTTTGAAATTCCGGGAAACGCGTAATGATAGAATATCATGACGAGTTGGAATATCTGATCATATTTCATTTATGGAAAACGCAATTTTCGCCTGCGGACTTAAAACCTAAGGGTTGAGAATATTGATTTCCGAGAAGGAAATAATATGCGTAGAAGGAATGGCGTTAGGTTTAATTCAAGTGTTATACAATTGGTGATGCTAGTTAGTATCTATGTATAATACGTTGAGTAAATACGTGGTATAATACGATTATTGTACGTGGTATACGAAGGGAATATGTGAATTGTACGTGTAGAATACGATGCGTATCATAGGATTAATCTATGTATCAATGAGTAATTCACTTGTATTGGATTATGATTAGCCCAATCAATTGAATGACTAAGCCCAGTGAGATGGATGGGTTAAATCCAAGTAAAGGCCCAATGTTTATTTAGTTAAGCCCAATTCATTAAAATCGAACCGTGGGTCGAACCGGTGGGTCACCGAATGGGTAAAACCCACGGGGCAACCCATGGGATGTCACAAAAGGAGGTGGGCCGGCCACCTTGGTGTGGAAGCCAAGCATAAGGCTTGGTCACCAAGTGTTTTACTTGATGACCACACATGAATAGTAAGGAGGTGATGGTTCTTTGACCATTATGCCCTCCATTCTAATTTTCTATAAATAAGAAACTAGGTTGATTCATTTGTGAGTTTTTCAACTTGCCAACCTATATCATTCGAGAGAGAAAAGAGAGCTAGACTTATAAGTCCTTCACTTGGGAAGCTTTAACCTTTATTCTTCCAAGAGATTTTTAAGAAACTTAAGGTAATACTTCTTGTTCTTCATTCTCCGTCTCTTTTTGATTTTTCTTTTGTATTGGAGAATCATAGATGGGTGGTATATGCCTTGTATGAGAGATTAAAGATGACTTACCATAGATTCAATCTCTATAAGTCATGAGATTATAAGGATCATAAGGTTTGAAATAGTTTTGAACCACGAAAATATTGGTAGTTGAGATCAATTGTTTATAAACGATTGGACTCCATCAATCTGTTAGTATTTGCATCTTGTTTGAATAGGATGTAGATATGAAGTTCATGGAGTATTCCATGTGATTTGGCCTAGAGAACCTTAGTAACGAATAAATGGCGACTTTTACGGAAATAGACATTAAACGTCGAAAACGTAGAAATTCCGGATTGGTAGTCGAAAGTTGCCGTGAGACTTAAAAATGTTGGTTTTCAATGTCAACATGTGAGATAGGGTAATTAAGAGTTGTGGGTTCGAGAATCGTCGGATTCTGACTTAGAACGAAGAAAACGAGTATTGATCGCTCATTAACATTTACGAACGTATATAAAATGAACTCAATAGTGAATTATAAGTTAACGAATTCAAAAGTGTTGAATTCTTACATAAACGCGTAGGGTATGTCATTTATGACGTGTAGGCTTTTGAACGGACCAAATCGGGCTTATAAAGAAGAAGAATACTGACCCGGAAATTCACACGGGTTTTCAAGCTCACGAGAATGCGGCATTAAGGTGCAGCGTGCATGGCGCTAGACGTAGTGTAAAAAGCCACGCCTGCATGATGCGATTATGGCGGAAAAAAAAAAAAAAGGTCTGAGACTCAGCAATGCATACGAGAGTTTGTTCATGGACTGTCATGCTTGGCCAAGTCCCGCAAAATCTCTGGAGAGTGGAAAAGCATGCAATACCACTAGAATGCTTTTGATGTCGTGTGCACACTGAGTTCAAGATGCTTTTGATAGTAACTTAGGTTTTGAACTTCAGTTATTTTGAGACCTATTTGGGTTGAGTTTATATACTCAATAAATGTACTAAGACTAATCCTATATTACCTATACTAAGGTTAGAGTATGAAACTTAGGAATGTAATGCATGTTAACAAGATATGTACAACGAACAAAGTTGGTACCTTATCAACGATGTTTGAGTCCAGTTAATAAACGTCAATAGATTGATACACCGGGATGAAGGGTAATAAGTCATGTTGACTTTAATAAAAATTTTAAGTTAACACAGACATAGAAGAGAAAGAAGCTTGTAGGAACAATGTGAATAGTTGTTTGATAGCTAATTACAACGTGCTATGTGAACATATCATGTAGATTCTATAAAGGCTGAGGTCAGTCGAATAAGTTATTTGAAGACGCTAAAAGGCAAGTTTTCTTAACGCTTTTCTAACTTCCATGTTAGCCAAGTTTTATGTGATTTGTTGAACTGAATTGCAAGACTTGTTTTAAAGAAAGGGTCGATGCCAGATTTTAACTCGGCTAGACTATTCGTAAGATATAGATTGATTATTATTCATATCATTCTATATAGAAATATTAACGCTATCCTATGCCAAGTAATTGGTACGGACGTGAAGGTAAGGTTTGTCTATGAACAAACAAAAGTATTTTTCATCGATTATATGATGGGCACACAAGTTTGCCAAAAATATTAAACGTAAATACGTTTAATGAATGTAGTGTTGATCAACATATAGTACTATAGGCTGATCACCTAGAAGTGCTCGTAAGTTATACGGATGAATGGCCTTAGTGCTGTGGACTCCTTTTCAAGTATGAAAACTAAAATTTATTGTTCATGGTCTATCGGCCGGTTCAGAATTCCTAATCTATTCTATACTTTGGGAATTGATGTTATGAACTGTTAAAGTATTATTGATCCAGAATACTTCATAACTATTGTTCAGTTATGTTGGAATTGTTGTATAATTCATGAATGTGGTATTCTGTTATCCTTGATTAAACTTCTTTGAAATTTGTCATGCTCACTTCTTGCTTGAATTATATAACTACAGTTAAAAAGATGAACGTACTGTGAATGCCAAGAATGATAAGGGCAAAGCTAAGATGGATGTTTAGGCATTGTGTAATAGTTTAGTAAGTTTGTATGTATTATACATTATGAACAATGAACGATGTAACCGGTTTATGAACCTGGGAAGGATTATACTTTGATTGTTATAAGAATATAGTAATTACTTTCATTTTGTTGTATTTCAATGGAATGATTGTATGGATGTTAGTATAGTGGAGCACCATCTGTCAGGTTGGAAGATACCCGAATTTGGGGGCGTCACAATAGTAATTGAGGCCTTTGATACTTCCATTTTATTATATGTTTGGCTTGGTTAATTTTCTTTTCAAGATGCTAAGCATCTTCGAGAAAATAAGTTACATAGCAGTACCGAACTCCTTGTGGGCATGGGAGCCATCTAAGGAAATTCAGACACCGTGAATAATTTATAAGCAGGCTGTAGCTGAAAATGTCCATTACGGGAACCGAATCTAGATTCGGGAACCGAATGTAGATTCAAGAACTGAATCTGTGATCACATGATGCCTAGGCTCACATGACAAAACAATATGTACAAAAGCTAGAAAATAGACTAGATTTGAGTAAATCTAAGCATTCCAGCTTCAACGGTTCCAGTTTAGTCACCCTGAACCGGTTAAAGTGAGAAATAGCCAGATTTAGACAAATCTAACCCGCAGTCAAATAAAAGCTAGAAAAAAGAACTAGATTTAAATGAATCTAAACCATTCCAGCTTCAACGGTTTCAGTTTAGTCACCACGAACCGGTTAAAGTGAAAAATGGCCAGATTTAGGCAAATCTAGCCCACAGGCTGATGCCACAGATCGACGATCCGGGCATACCCACACGACACGACTCTCAACGTGAGTAGATATATATATAAAGATGTGAGAAAAAGCTTTAAAATCTAAAATATCTTACAGTGAGCTTCCAAGAAGATTTCAGATAGCTTTTGAAGCCTGGAAACTCGATTTCCACCAGTTAAATTTCAGTATGTAGCAAAACACCAGCTTACAAGTGTTTAGAAAGAAGAATCACTTAGTTTAGAGCACTCTAGAAGTGTTTATGAGTTGAAATGGATGGATTTTTCTCTCTTTTTTTCTTTTTATTTCAAATGGCCAACCAAAGGCATTTATAGACCAGATGGCCGCGGGTCTACCTACGGCTGCCCGAGTTGCCCCAGGCCATGTGGGTCCCGACATCTCGAAATACGTGCACTCGTGCAACGCGCTGTCCGCTCGAACCTTCATAACTTTCAATCCGCGCATCCGATGGAGGCATGCTATACCTTTCTAAAATGTTATTGTCGAGAGCTACACAATGACATGGGATAAGAGGTTATACAAAGACGGGAAGATGGGTCCGTGACCATATCTTCAAGTCTTCAAATTCTATCTGGTGTGTTGTCTTGTGTAGTAGTCACTGAAAATTTGAGCTATGGTACTTGTGGGATAGTTCAGTATGAAATGTGGGTTGAAATGATGTTGAGACGACGTGAATATAGTATCGAGGTGGCAAAATGATGATTTTGCCCCTCACCGTGGTTATCTCTAGCTTTGTGCAAATGTAGCAGTCGTTGCTCAAGGTTATCTCTGAGATTAGGTCGATGTGAGTGCTGAATGTCCTCAGGGTTATCTTTGAGGTACTTTGACCTCCTGGGGTTGTCTCCGGGGTTAGAACTGAGCCTCTCGGGGTTGTCTCTGGGGTTATAACTGAGCTTCTCGGGGTTGTCTCCGGGGTTAAAACTGACTATTTCGGGGTTATCTCCGAAACTAGAACTGTATCCCTCGCGGTTATCTCTGAGGTTTGGAACCGAGCATCCTGGGGTTGTCCCCGAGATTAAAAACTGAGTATCCCGAGGTTGTCTCCGGGATTGAGCTGATTTGACTCCCAGGGTTATCTCTGGAAGATGAATTTGCCCTCCTGCAGGGTTAGTAACAAGAATGAAAAATTTCGAGTGTGTTCACTCGTATCTACAAGGGTAGGATTCTGATTCTCCTATTCTTTTATAGATTGATAATTAAGCACAAGAATGATCTTGGTTTATGGTTTGTAAGAAAATTTTAAAATCTATTTTTATTCGCTTTCGCTTCGTTTATGTGATTTGATTGCATATACATGTTTCTAGTAAACCTAACACTTTACACCTAGTGCCCTAAAGTCGTTTGGTTTGGAAGTCATTGGTCCAAAACTCGTTAAATGGACTTGCTAAGATGACTGTAAGCTTTTCTTTATGGTACTTAGAGTCTTCCCATGATGAACATCAAGATGACATAACGCTCTTCTTTCTCTCGGCAGTTCAAAACACTCTTCATGTAGTAGAACTCTAACTTCTACATTGTAGAACTCTCACTTCACTACTTCTTTCTTTGTCTGACTCTAAGTGTTCTTGGTGGATCGTAGAGTGAGCCTTCGGACTCACTGTCTCTTATGGTTTAGAACAATCCACCTTTTCTCCAAACTCGGCAACTCCTGCAACCCTTGATCTTTGAAGATCTTTGAAGCCCTTTTCCTTCTTTTGTGCAGTGCTTCAACACTTCTGTTTGCCTCAACAGCTCTCAGATACTGATGACTTGACTTCTTTGTTCTGGCCCCTTCTGAATAGCAAGACACTTCAGATTTTTTGGCGTGTCCAGCTCACTTTTCCTTGTGATCTCCTATTCACTTATCATCAATGGACTGACCCAATGCTTAATCACTTTAGCCTTGTTCTTCAGAAGCTGTCCAGTATCTCTGTATGCATTTCATCAGTTCTTTCTTTGTTTGGCAAACACTACGATCCTGGTAGCTTCCAAGATCGTTGTCTTCTGTCTGCTTGACAGCTACTTCACTTCCTGACTTTCCTTAGTCAGTTACTGAAGTCATCTTCTGATCTCCTTGGAAGACTTCATCTCGAATGGCTTCACAACTCAATCTTGATGCTGATTGGGTTGGTGCTTAGATCTTCTGTTAGCTTGCATGCCATTCGTTGACTGCTCTGTAGTTTCCTTTAGAAGGGATGTATCTTTGTAGTGCCAACCAGAGACTTCATTCCTTTGGATACTCTACTCATGTATTGAGAATCGTATTTACTCTACGATTTTGCCTTGGCATTGTGAGCACAACGGTTGAGGTCGTTGTTCTGTTCTCTACGATTCAGCTTCGGCTGTGAAGACACTACGACTCCGAGATCAGATCTTGACACTCTACGAATTCTATCTTTGTGCTCGATGTCTTTATCTGATCTTGCTCGACTACGATTTCTGCCTTTGATATGATCAGTAGACTCTACGATCCTGAGTGTAGTCTACGATCTCTTACTTGGCTTTGGCAGATACTCGTTCGGCTCATAGGCAGACTGTCTCTACGATTCTGAACATGATTTCCTCAGCAGACTACGGTCCTATGGAAGTTCTTCTCGACACACTACAATCCTCTCCCCATCTCTCCTGGCAGTCTACAAACTCCAAGATTACTATCTTGCAGACTACGATTCTGCCTTGATAGCTCTCGAGTTATCATGACTCTCCTGGAAGACTACGATTTCTGGTGCAGTGCTCGACGATCAGACAAGCCTATCTATTACATCATAAGATCAACCTAACATGTTTAATCTTTCTATGTTTATAGTCCTTGTACATCATTTTTTTAAGGACTTTACAAAGTTGTTTTGCTTATGTAGGATCAACTTAACATATTTGATCAATTCATTCTAAGTCCTTGTACATATGTTTCTATTATCTATCAAAGGGCTTTACAACTTTTCTTAATGCAAGCATACTTGTATATTCATTTGTATATATCATAATCAAATTATATGTAAATAGAAATAACATTCACATGCTTATTCCTGACAATCTCCCCTATTTGATTATGACAAAAACAGTAAGTGCATATGCATGTTATGAATGAATCTTATATACAGTGAGCAGGTGTATTTCTAAAAAAGATAATCATGAATGTCATTTGTAATGATGTGGAATTTTGATACACTGACATTTTACATCCTGGATCCAGAACATACCTAACTAGTTAGAGATGTACCTCTTTTGGTTATATGTATGTTTCCAGGATTTTTGTTGATCAACTATTCATATGTTTGTCCTACTCGCTTTTGCTCCCCCTTAGATGTATGCTTCTTTTCTTCTTCTGGCTCCCCCTCAGCTTCTTGCATACATAGGCTCATCATTCATTGGCTCCCCCTCAGATGATGACCTTGCATCTTCTTCTGTTATCTTCTTCTTTGACTTCTTCTCTCCTTTCCTTCTGCTCTCTTCTTGCCCTTCTTTGAATGCCACTTGCTCTGCCTCTTTCCATGCCTCTTTTCCCCCCCTTTTGTCATTAATCATTTGGGAGAGCTGCTCCATGTTGGACATAAGTTGCTCCATCAGGTAGGAGGAGTTATCAACTTCAAACTTGAGTTCTTTTGGCCTAGCTCAAGTTGCACTGAGAAAGACTGCTTCATGTTGTCAATCTTGTCAGAGAGGGCTTGGATCTGCTCTTCATTGGCCTTCTTTGCTTGTAGTGCATCTGCCTTCTGATCATTCATGACCTTTAGATAGATGTTATCTTTCTCTTTGAGTTTGAGAGATACATCAGCCATAGTAGCTTGAAGTCTGTTCTGGAGTGAATTATCTACTGCTGCTGTCAGCTTCCTTGACTCTTCAGTGAATAGAGATATTTTCTCAATCAATTCATCAGAATTTTTCATCAGTTCCTTCTCCACAAATACTTGATCATCTTGTTGAGCAGTTTCCTGTCGAGCATCAGATTGAACTCTACGATCTGCATCCTTGGACATATTTTCGAAGGTGTTGAGAATCTAAAGAATCGTTGAGTTCCAATCACTGACTAAGGATGAAGGAATGTTTGTTAGTAATGCTTGAGCAGATGGAGGCTTCTGGTATTGAACTTGAACACCATCAGTAATAGAGTGAACAGACTTTACGATCATCTCCTTGGTCATGATCCTTCTTCCTTGAGAGTCCACTCTACGATCGTAGGGGATATAGTGACTGCTAGCATGTCTGTAGACCTTATAGTGAGGCTAGTTTGTGATCAATTTGGTGGCAAACTTCTTCACCCTTGGGAAGTTTTGTGCTACCAGCTCCATGCTTGGAAAATGAGAGTAGCACCAGCTGAAGTAACTTGCATCCTTTTCAGTATGTGCTTTTAGCCAAGGTATCCACTGGAAAAACCATCTCATAAGCAGATCATCAGGATTGTAGAGGATGGTTGTGCAGTCTAGCTCCATGTTGTTCCAATTTTTAACTATATCAAAGGTAGTCATCCTTACCAACTTCAGCTGTTCATCTCCATAGTTCACCCATCTTTTTGGTGGTGTTTCTAGTGGTTCATTCGAGACTTCTACCACTATTCTCCTGGTGAATTTTTCTAGAGAGAGGATAGGATAAAATTCTGGTTCCTCTGATTCCTGATTTTTAGAATTGGAATCATTCTCCATTTCTTTTCTTTCGGAGCCTGAACCATCTTGATCATTTCCAACAATGAATCCTTCTTGCTGCATTTCATTTCCAAAACCTTCTTCAGCAAGATCTTCTTCACTACTGGTTCTATCTTCAGCACTTTCATCCTTTGACATAGACTCATCATCACTTAGTTCGATGACAGCATTGGAGTGATCACTGCTCCTCTTGGAGGCAAATTTGGCTTGTAGTCTGTAGCTCTTCCTTCTTGTTGGAAGTTTAGCTATAGGAGTTTCAGATTCTTCTTCCTCTTCAGACTCTGAAGCCTTTTGATCATCATACGAACTTCCTTGAGGTTCAGCACTGATAGGGGCAGACCCTTCTCCTTTGGACTCATCACTTTTTGGGCCATCATGGGGGCTTTCAGGATTGGAAGGGCATGTTCTTGTTCTTTAGAAATAGCATCATTTGACCTATCATCTGGGCTTGTTGGGGCAGTTGTATTTGGGGATTGAGTTTGGCCATCTTGAATCTCTTCTTCATCAGCAGAGTGACTGCTCTGAGGATTAGCCATAGGGCTTGAGCATTCTTCTTCATCAGCAGATGCTGCATTTTCATTCATTAATCCAGCTTCACCTTCATTGCTGGATTTGGTCTGTGGGGACTCAGCCTTGAGATTGTCAGTTGCCTTTTCTTCTTCTGATTCTACATCCTACTCTTCATCAGATGTACTATCTTGGGAAACTGAGGCTGGTTTGATTATCACCTTGGCTTTCTTGCTGGATGGCCCTTGAAGCAATCTATTACTTCTCCTCTTTGTGGTTTCAGCAGTTAGGACTTTTTCTTCTCCATCCTTGTCTTTGGTGGAGAGACTTCTTGATGAAGCCTCTATTTTCCTCACACCTCTGAATTTCTTTCTGGCTGGTGTGGTTGCTGCTGGTACAGAGTCATCAGACTTAGAGTTTTCTACCTCTTTCACCTTCCTCTTCTTTATAGAGGTCTTGCTAATGCTCCCAGTTGTCAGCCTTCTGTTCTCCTTTGGGTTCTTTTTCCAATTCACAAATAGTTATGGAGACATTACTTTGTGAACATTAAAAGGTTCTCCCTCATCATCCTTGATTCTTCCTCCTAGCTTCTTCTTCATTACAATGCTCAGTAGTCTTCCATGAAAAACCTTAGTCAGGGGTTTATCTGTAGATTTCTTCATCTCAGCCTTTTCCAGCCATTTGGAAATTTGATCTAGCAAGATAACCGCAAAGTTGATTCGTCTTCTTTGAACTATTGCAGACATAATCTTTAGTTGTTGATCAAGCACCGTGTCGTGTGCAGTGTCCTTGCATAATATGCATTTTCCTACTATTTCAACAAGGAACTCGAATTCCTCAGGGAACTCCTTTTTCTTCATATCCTTTAGACTGGGGTTTCTTTGGTACCCCATAATCTTCTTTGCTTGCTCAGTGTTGATCTCATCAAGGTTTCTCAGTCCTAGGTTAGGGAAACCTAAGCATTTATTTATATCAGATGATTTTAGCTTAAGAGACTGACCTTTAACCTTGGTTGAAAGGGTTCTGACATTTATGGATGCATTTGAGTAGAATTCCTTGACCAGTTCAGTATATACTCAAGTGCTAGCCTCAAGACATTCTGAGAATCCAGCTTTCTTCACAAGTTCGAGAATGTCTCTGAACTTCTTTTCGGATTTTTCAAACGTCTTGGTTCCGAGCTGAATGCCAGTGATTACTCGCCAGTTTTCCATTTGAGTAGTTCGAGGAATATGGGTATTTAATTTAGAGGGGTTTTTGAGAGATGACTGATTGTGATTTGGGCAAGACTCTGGAAGGTCAACTGATTTTGGATTTTGAGAGGATTCTGGGGTTTGAAAATAGGAGGGAGAAAGGTTCGATAGCTTTTGATAACTGTTTGCTAATTTGAATTTTCCTTTATGGCAGTTCCTTCTAACTCTGCATAATGAGTGATGTGTCAACCAGCTATTGGTTGCACGATGCCCAGTAATGAGTTGTAACTCCCCCATTAACTTTTTAGTTTAATGTTTTTTTTTCAAAAACGAATAGGTGTCAATGTCGTGGATTGACCGTTGACTATTTTGATTCATAGAGTATCATGATAAAGTAGCTATGGACTCTACGTTTTCTTTTGTAGACTTAACGATCATCTTTTGAGAGACATTGCAGTGGGTGGTTTTGACATTAATCCTCATTTTAATGCAGCACAGCTTGATATATTCGAACTTATTTCCTCATAATCTGAATGTTTGAGCCATTGTCTCGTTTCTCAAGCTCCTCGTGAACTGGAGTATACTACAGGTATCTGCGATCATCGAAGTCCGCTTCACGATCGCCGAGGTTCTTTGCAGACGATCATTGAAGTTACATTACGATCGTTGAGTTCTCTCAAACTCTACTCTGCGATCGTTGACTGACGTCCTTGAGATGAACTTTACTTAGCATTCCTTATGGGTCAAGATAGCTCAGGAAGGGACAACCTATTAGAGTGAGCTAAGGGTCAGGTTTGTCCCTGAGGCGCTTTCCAGATGATCCACTTTAGAAGTGATTTTGCAATGATATCTCATTTGACCCTTTTTTTGTGGGGAGGTCCTCTACCAATTTTGGACAATTTCATTTGTTGTAATCATGGTGTCCTCCTGCTCTTACACTACGATAGGATGTTTGATCGTGAGCACTCCACAATTTTGAGTTGGGTGGCTGATAGGTTATCAGTAGTACGTTTTGAGCCGTTCCTACTGACCATGGTTCTTCATTTGGTTCATCAGTCACAATGTTTTGGGACTCTGTAGCTGGTACATTACTTCATAGTATATCTCAGTGTTGTTGTTCCTTAACAGATCACTGCTCCCCATGGTTGATGTTGTCTTCCCAGATAGATGTGATTCCCTTTACTTTAGGTTCATTTGAAGGCAGCCTTGCATATCTCCTTCTGACTTGAATCACAATTATCACTTAGATCTCCTTGTATCGTAGGCATGGATATTTTCAGGATTGATCACTCTACGATCATTTGACAGCACTATGAACGTAGTCTTCTTTGATAGTCTTGTGCGTGTGAAGTTCTGCTCCCGTAATGAGTTCCTCTTGACTGATGCTCGATGATCCTCTGATGTGAGCTTCTTTGAGGATTCTTCTCATATAACATGCTTTGCCTGATTTGAGCATATAAGACCCTTTTCATCTTTGGTTGCATGACCTGCTTCCGTATACAGATTAGCAGCTATATGAGCTTCATTCAGGTTAGCTCAGTGGGTCTTCAAGGATAGGCTTGGACATATAGGAATTTTATCAGAACCATTTATGAACAGTCCTTAGCCTTCTGCTGGTTGAGTCTTCTCGATGAAGTCTTACCTTGACATTCCTTAGTGTGGTGGGACATACATAGTAAGTACTGCAGTTAAATACATTTCTATTTTTGGTACCCAATATTAAATGGGTCCTTGCTAGGTTAGTTTTCTAAACCCCTGTTCCTCATATTTAGATGATCATCACATTTATCACCAACTGTCATATTCATGCATGTAGCTAGTTTTAGATAATACATTTTGAGATGCATGATGGTGAGTGTGTGTAAGATTCGTCATTTTAAGAAACAAACTCTTTTTCTTTGATGGTTTCATCATTTGCAGGGTTATGTTCACAAGATTTGAGTGTTCACAGAGTGAGAATCAACTCTACAATTTAGGAGTATCTAGTTGATTCGTGGAGGTGATCAGCTTCTACACATCATCAAGATACTCTTGTAGAACTAATCATACTATGTGTTGTCAAACACTTAGAACATAGGTTTGTACATACATACTAACCCACCAGCAAAGATTACTTCACATAGAATTAATTTGGCCTGTGATGCTCTTATGACCCATTTTAGATTTCCTTCAAGATGTCATCTTCAACCTAAAACTTGGATGGAGAGAAAGTTTATAGGCATTTGAGTTTCCATCCTCAGGGTACTTTCTCTCTTCACCTTTTTAGGTAGATTATGACTCCTTGAGAGAATACTATTATAGTTCATAAGAAGGTGCATTTATGATGTAAACATTTATAATAGTGAGGAACCGTACCTTTTTACTGTCAGTTTCTTAACAGTCATTTATCTTTAATATACTGAGTTTAGGCATTGATGTGCATAGCTTCACATTTGCTCCTGACAGCTTATTGTTCTTGTTGGCCTTTAATCAATCAGTTGTAGTCTTGAAGATGTAGCCTGAGAATCTCAGCATCTTTAGTTCTTTGACATCCTTCAGTTCACAAAGTTTGCACCCAGCTACTGGTTGGCCAGATACATGTTTGAGATGAACTTCTTTCTTCGCTGGATAAACATTTCTGAGTATATATGGCCTTTTCATCTTTCAGGCTAGTGGATGCTTGACTCTATGTTGTTGATGTCTCTTGGGCTATCTCGTCCGGTCTTCAGACTACAAGATTAACTGCAGGCAAATATTGGTCTTGTTGATATAATACTCAAGAATATGGACCAATCTGAGTAGCTTCAGGTGTATATACACATTTACATGTACACAATATTTCCAACGTGTTAGAGCATCTACATATAACAAGTGACTTACTACTAAACTAAGTTTAGAACAATGTTAGTGCCTGGGATCAGACTCAAAGCGATTAGCTTTTGAATATAGCATGAGAACCTGCTCTGATACCAATTGTTAGTTCGATGAGCACAATATAGATCTAAAAGGGGGGGTTGAATAGATCCTTTTTAATTTCAAATACTTTTCTGGTTTATTTGTATAGCAAATATGTGACAACCCCAAAATAGGTCCATTCCATCCAACCTATTCTGAGTCGCTAAATACATGGTACAAAAAACAGCTACAATTTTATTACAACAATTGTCGTGCAAAATACAACAACACATATGCTGTGAGTTTGGATACAAATATATACCAACTGTGACTCTCATCCCAACCTTGGATAGCACATCACAATGACACCTTACATAAAGTTATAGTCAAAAACTGTTTTAGAAATTAGAATCTTTGGGAAGTGCTCAAGGAAACCCAGATACATGGGAGGCCATGCTACAGGTTATGATAGATATCATATGGCCACAGAATTATCCTTGGTTGACCCAATAGACCCCAAAGAAAAACGAGAAGATTACTATCATATTCTTCCCAATGGTGAGTCTTCTCTTGACATATAATTATCTCCACTGTCTCTAATTGAGAATTATACTTCAAACAAACACCAAGATCATATAGGTAGTGCGCGTAGATATACTCAGTAAGTGGATGTGCATAACCCTGTCTTATGATGACACGAGGTTGTATGTCTTTAGACATCTTGTATGATAGTGGCTAAACACCCTTCCAACGTTGGGTTCGCCTCACCCTATTTGATTCACCAAATATAACTACTAAATGATGACCACAGATTCTATTCCCTGTTACCCCGCTCGAAACCCAAATACACTCTTATTACACGAAAAGAATTGTGAAGCAAAAGGGTGAGCACAACTAGCTCAGTAAAGAATATCATGACTAAAGATAATTAAATTATCAATAGCCTTCATCAATAATAAATCAGAGATTTAGAACATATGTAGATGATAAAAACTTTCAACTATAGTTGCAGTGGAACGAGCAATCCATTAGAAGAGTCAAATAGACTATAAAGTCTATTATCTTCTCCATGTTAAAAATCCACCAACAATGTTTTATTCCTGTAACATCAATCAACAATTCTGGTCCACAATCATATGAATAACTCATAATCATAATTGTAGATCTAAATTCCTCTTCTCATCCAGGACGAAGATAATTTACATCACCTGTCTTTACCTGAAACATCAAAGATCATGGTTATACCAAATCACATTTCATGTTCATAATCATACTAATAACTTCATCTTTGCACTACGGCCGAAGATATTCTTCAACAGTTCATCTTTGCACTACTGGCCAAAGATATTCAACAACATGTCATCTTTGCACTACGGGCCAAAGATATTCATCAACAATTCATCTTTGCACTACAGGCCAAAGATATTCCTCAACAGTTCATATTTGTACTACATGCCAAATATATTCATCAACAGTTCATATTTGCACTACAGGTCAAATATATTAATATCTCAAAGAAATATATAATCATTTCAGAATTTATATAAACAATTATAACCATGTTGATCATTTCACCTTTGCACTTAAGCTAAGGATATTCAATTATAAATTCAATGGTCATGATCGTACCAGTCAACAATTCAACTTTGCACTATTGGCCAAAGAGAATCCATAGTCATGATCATACCAAAAATCTACCCATCTTTACACTCAAGTCAAAGAGAAATATCATCATTAGGGTTATAAAAATGTTATATATGATAATAAAAATAATATGATCAACATATAGTTTTAATCTCAAGAGTAATATTCATAAATCAACTACAATTTACTTAGAAAAAGAAATCAATTTTGTCATAAATAGTAACTCGTGAATAGTAACCCATGAATAGTAACTTCGTGAATAGTAACTCATGAATAGTAACTCGACACAAAAAGGTAGAAATTTCACAATAAAATCTATACTAATATTTCGGTATAATGATATTGAAATAACATTTCTTAAACATATAAACAATTTATTTTAATTGTTTACACTTTACTAAATAATGCATTTAATCATCCTAAAAAGCCAAACTCATAAGATTTCATCACCAATAACCAAAACCCTCATAAAAAATCTGCATATACCTTATATAGGATTCTAAAGCCATAAAATCCTATTTTTCAATTTTTTTTACTTCACATAACATATTTAATTCATTTACTCATAACTAGTCCATTTTCATGAAAAATACCAAAAGAGTTTCAAAAATATTTCTTTTCTGGGATTTAGCAGAATATAGTCCCATACTGAACATATATTTTTCTCAGAATTTTTAAAATTCATTTACTATTTTTCATATGGCCAAAATCACTGAATATTTAGACATTTATCATAAATTGTACTTTTATCCAAAAATTCCAAAATTCACAGAGTACACTAATATTATATAGATGTACTCCCAATAAAAATTTCATCAATTTTGGAGTTAACCACAAGGAGTTATAAGCGATTACTTTTAAAATAGTCTTTTCTCATAAAATTCATAACTCTTAATCTATACATCCAAAAATCGCCATTTTTGGACACAATCAATAAAACTCATCAAAATATCATTTCAAATTTTTCTAGAATTTTCTGAAGGACGAAAGAAGTACGAACTGAAAAACATAATAACCCTTAAAATCCCTTACCTCAAAAGAGCAGTACTTCTGACTGGAATATTGGATGAAAAGACAAAAGAAACTTGCACTAAAATGTAACTCTCAAAGTATCTAAATACTCAAACAAATATGCTTGATAATCTAGAGAGAAAGAAAACTTGTTTCTGGTGTGATTTTCAATTCTAACATAAGCACCTATTTATAGGAAAATGCTAGAACGCCAAAGGAGACTAAAATAATAAATTATTATTATTTATTCTCATTCTTTCTACGCGTGCTTTGAAAGCCATCAGCCCCTCAATTCTGAAAATTTTAGCAGCCCACATGTTATTGACACCAACCAAAGTGGGTCCCACCCATAAATTTAATAAAAATCATTTTATTTTCCGAAACTTCAATAATTCATAGAAAATAGCTCGATTATTAGAAAAATACGAATTTTATGTCCATTCTAACTAAAATCGAATTCTCTACAACTTTGTAGCTTTGAGTTTTTCCAAATTCCAAACCAAAAATATCCAAAATCCACAAACGGATGATTTTTAATACCTCCACACCGACAAAATACTGATAAAACACCTCAGCATTAATTCCTTCATTTTTATCCACATAAAAAATAAATATATCCATCGTTTATATCCACATAAAATAAATATTTCCTTATCATATAAATCAATAATTAATTATTCATAAATAATATTACAGAATCACAATAATGACAACCAGGCAGTTCCCAAGAAAGAGGGGCTTTCAATAAGGATTTCTCCCTTTTGTCTGCCAGCAATTAGGTGACCAAACCTCTCCTTGAAGAACTTTCTAGACATTGCCAATAATGATATCTAATAATATTATTCCAAATAATATGAATTATTGATCTGATAATGGAGATGATGTGTAGTGACAATTATTGAGCAACAATAATATAAAATATCAACGCAACAATTATTGAATCAATAAAATAAAATATTGAAGCAATAATTATCGTAACAATTATTGAGTAGTGCCTTCTTTACGTAAGGATCAATAATTCAAAAATACCGTAAAACCGTGTGCACTTTGTGCAAACACGCAGACATCGTATTTTAACCATAGGGTATTCCAACAAAGTGTTAATTGCAGTAACAACTACGCCGTTATTTATAAAAACTCAATTTTTATCGTTTTCTTCATCCGACAGTTATTCGTTATGGGGCCCACAAATGGCTGCGCCGTCGTACGAATATTCCCCGACAGAAAGAATATTCCATGACCAAACGAATATTCCCCGACAACAATGAATATTTTATAACCACTTGTGTATTTTGAAAAATTTATATCTCACCCTTAACTTTAAACTTTTATCAATTTAACCATTTACTGAATAGTTATTATAAGAAAAATTGAATACTTTTATTTCATAAAATTCGGGGTCTTACAAAATAATTTAGTATATGGAAAACATAAGAATCGTTTCAAGCATAGCGGAATAAGTAAAAGATCCCATTCATTGATATATTCATAATCATACACACATTTTTATTAGAGTTAGTTCGGTTGTAAGCAGTTAAAACATACATAGTATTTATAGCAGTTAATATACATAATATAAATGACAGAAGGTAAATGACACAATGGGTTTTAAGTGGTTCAGAGACTCAAGCTCCTAATCCACTCTTCTGCTTTCAACTAGCTGGATTTCCACTAAGAAAGGGCCGCACCCTGAATCACTAAGATTCCTTCAAGGCTAGCAGCCTTGGGACTTCTGATAAGTAGGATTTTTCATGCGAACTATGCCCATCTCAAGTACATTTTAGTCTAGTTTAGCTGCATTTCATGTTAATTTGCATTGCACGTTCTTAAAACTCCTTTTGGTGAATAAGTGCAGGAATCGACCTGTTTTGGTGGTGATTTGGAGCATAAGGCAAATGGATGCTTGAAACGAGGTAAAAGGATGGGATATGCATGGCTTGAAGGTGCATTGGTGCAAGGAAATAGAGCATAACGGAGCAAGCAGCAGTAGTAGGAAAATAGAAACCAGGACCTGCAGAGTTCAAACCGTGCGGCCGCGCGGTAAAATAGACTTGAAGACGCGCTACTGCATGCGATCCCCAACCAGATCTTGGATGTTATCGCAAGTCTCGCGATCGCGAGACGAATAAGTTTATGGAGCTTGGCGCCAGGCAAGTAGAGCAAACCGAACATATGAACCTCATCGCAAGTCTCGCCGCGAGACTATCATCTTCGGAGAAAGCGCGCCGTGTGCGATGTCGATGTCTTGATGTGTTTTATTTTATTTTCGAATTTTAAAGGTTGTAATTGATTAAAAACGATTCCTGACTGGTGTCAGGGGTATCATTCGATATTTTATTAGTTTTTCACGTAACATTACATCGTAATTAGGGTTTTTACTTTCTAGGGAGGATTCCACGTAGAAGGAGGCGATAACGCTACTTTTCTACTCCTTCTTGGGATTTCTCTACGAGAGCGGATTATTAACGTTAGTTTTTGCTGGAATATTATGAGGATTGAATATTGATGTGTATTCAGCAATTGGGTTTGATAGTTTCATCTTTCATCTTTCAATTATTGCTTATTGATCATGTTTAACTTTGATCCCATAATGGCTTTTGGTTCAGTCATGAACTAAACTCCATTATGGGATTCTAACGGATTTTATTATGTAGTTTGATTGCATGCTTAAGTGCTGGGTTGTTTTGCATATTGTATGGGAAGTCTGTCATGATTGTTTTACATACATGAATGCTTGATCACCACTCGTTTCAGTATTTGTATGGAACTGACAATGAACACGCAAATATGGACTGTAATCATGATAGTATACGTATATAGGGCTGTGTTATATGGCTTATGTATTTCATGAACCAGATAGACATATACTGTTTCACCGTATAAGTTAAGATAAGAGCTTGGACTTAAAATCAATATAGTTACAATTTCGCATAGACATATAGTGATGTTGGTTATATTGATGATTACATAGAGTCTATCATCTGTGGATGCTGTGTAAGTAGGTCTTAGTGCATTGAAAAATGGCTAATACTCTTTTAGTGCTCTTGGCTACTTTCTTATAATATGTGATCAAGTCAGGCATGATAGTGGCGATTGAATGAAATAGTAAATGAAGTTAGAATCCCATTAGTTCCAATTTCATTTAGTATACCGTCTATATTATTTTAATTGTTATTTGCAATTCAAGAATCAACCAAGTTTAATCTTTAGTGTGATCATATAAATATAGTGATTTAATTAATGAATAGTAATTTAAGTTAAACAACTTTCTCTGTGGGATCGATACTTTACTTGCTCTGTATTACTTGTTGACGCATGTATGCTTGCATGAGTTAGAGCTCTTTTGTTAGTCATAAAAAATAGGCAACAACTTCAGTTCACTAAGAACTCTTCAAGGCCAGCAGCCTTGGAACTTCTCTAGTTCCCTAGGAATTCTTCAAGCCAATGAGCTTGGAAGCGCATTTAGTCCCTCGGGACAAGGACCCTCGAGCCCAGCTTCTTGTTGAGTTGTTTGTTTGTTTGTTGGAGTTGGTGCTGAGCTGCTAAGATGTCTTTATGTTTTGAACATCTTATGTACTTAGCAGCTTTGCGTGATCATCTTTGGAGTGCAGTTGAGTGTTGCATAATGCTCAACTTCTTCAGTTACTCAACCTCCTCTAATGATCCCTTGATGAACTGCCTTGAAGATCATTCCTCTTGATACATGATGGCTGCACATGATGGGTTTCTAAGATGACTGTAAGCTCTTCTGCTAGGTACTTAGAAACTTTCTCATGCTTGCCACCATGATGATGTTTGTGATCTCCCTTCTTGATACTTGATGTCTTCTCATGATGGACTTGCTAAGATGTTTGTAAACTCTTCTCTATGGTACTTAGAGTCTTCCCATGATGAACATCAAGACGACATGACGCTCTTCTTTCTCTCGGCAGTTCATAACACTCTTCATGTAGTAGAACTCTCACTTCTACATTGTAGAACTCTCACTTCTACTTCTTTCTTTGTCTGACTCTAAGTTTTCTTGGTGGATCGTAGAGTGAGCCTTCGGACTCACCGTCTCACATGGTTTAGAACAATCCACCTTTTCTCCAAACTCGATAACTCCTGCAACCCTTGATCTTTGAAGCTCTTGCTGATTTATATTCCTTCCCAATCCTTCTGTTGGAAAGTAGCCGTTGAAAGCTATTCAAATATCAGATCTCGAGTTGACTGAGGTAGACTGCTGATGTGACATGTCTTACTTTTCTGACACTGCAGTCTACTGTTTCACCTACCCCATCAGAGATATCACTTTAATGTCTTGGGCAGGTCAAAGACTTTATTTCTTCCTTCTGATTTCTCGATCAGAGGTTGTCCTTTTGCATTGATGCTCTCAATAAGCTCTTGTCCGAATATTATCCTTCAGATTGAACCGTTGCCAATGCTTCAGTCTTTTGCAATTCGAACTATACGATTCTGATGCATATCTTCAAGGACCTGATCGTAGTATCATGTTGACTGGTAGAGACAACACTACGATCTTGAAGAGTGTTGATTGGATCTTCTATGTAGAACACCTCTTCCTTCTTTTGTGCAGTGCTTTAGCACTTATGTTTGCCTCAACAGCTCTCAGATACTGATGACTTGACTTCTTTGTTCTGGCCCCTTCTTAATAGCAAGACACTTCAGATTTGTGGCGTGTCCAGCTCGCTTTCTCCTTGTGATCTCCCGTTCACTTATCATCAATGGACTGACCCAATGCTTGATCACTTTAGCCTTGTTCTTCAGAAGCTGCCCAGTATCTCTGTACGCACTTCATCAGTTCTTTCTTTGTTTGGCAAATACTACGATCCTGGTAGCTTCGAAGATCATTGTCTTCTGTCTGCTTGACAGCTACTGCATTTGTTAACTTTCCTTCGTCAGTTACTGAAGTCTTCTTCTGATCTCCTTGGAAGACTTTATCTTGAATGGCTTCACAACTCAATCTTGATGCTGATTGGGTTGGTGCTTAGATCTTTTGTTAGCTTGCATGACATTCGTTGAGTGCTCTCTGGTTTCCTTTAGAAGGGATGTATCTTGCAGTGCCAACCAGAGACTTCATTCCTTTGGATATTCTGGGAGTGCTCATTTGTTGAGAATCGTATTTACTCTATGATTCTGCCTTGGCATTGTGAGCACTACGGTTGAGGTCGTAGTTCTGCTCTCTACGATTCAGCTTTGGCTGTGCAGACACTACGACTCTGAGATCAGATCTTGGCACTCTACGAATTCTATCTTTGTGCTCGATGTCTTTATCTGATCTTGCTCGACTACGATTTCTGCCTTTGATATGATCAGTAGACTCTACGATCCTGAGTGTAGTCTAGGATCTCTGACTTGGCTTTGGCAGATACTCGTTCGGCTCGTATACAGGATTTCTCTACGATTCTGAACAAGATTTCCTCAGCAGAATACGGTCCTGAGGAAGTTCTTCTCGACACACTACGATCCTCTCATCGTCTCTCCTGGCAATTTACGAACTCCAAGACTACTATCTTGCAAACTACGATTCTGCCTTGATAACTCTCGAGTTACCTTGACTCTCCTGGCAGACTACTATTTCTGGTGCAGTGCTCGACGATCAGACAAGCCTATCTATTACATCATAAGATCATCCTAACATGCTTGATCTTTCTATGTTTATAGTCCTTGTACATCATTTCTTTTTAAGGACTTTACAAAGTTGTTTTGTTTATGTAGGATCAATCTAACATATTTGATCAATTCATTCTAAGTCCTTGTACATATGTTTCTATTATCTATCAAAGGACTTTACAACTTTTCTTAATGCAATCATACTTGCATATTCATTCATATATATCATAATCAAATCATATATAAATAGGAATAACATTCAAATGCTTATTCCTGACAATATATATTTGCGAATATTACATCAGTTTCATATCAACATCATCTATATACATGTTAAAAGACTAAAAGAAAATATACAGGGAAGAAGCACATGCTCTTAAATGAATCTAGTGTTGCGACACTAATCCCAAGTGATGTGTGGCTCCGTGTAGAGGGGACCGACTCATCATGACCAGGTGAGGATGGCAGATCAAATGGAGAATGGATGCAAAAGCCAATTTACGAGGATGAGTCCTGAGGAAGCCCAAAAAATCACGGAACTAATTGGCACGTGGGGATCTATATCTAATTTATAGAGAAAAAAACATTAGGTGATTAATCAGGTATGTTTCTTTTTCATTTTGGTTCAATCGGTTATTGTATTCTCCTTATCGAGATAAGAAATATAAATAATCATGTTAAGAAATTGCGATACGTCAAAATCAAGTGGAAGAAAACCAAAATTATAAATTATAAATCATATTTTATAAAAAGAAGTGCTGCGAAAAACTGAAATATAAAGAATTGCGAGGCATGAAAAGCCGATCAAAAATATAAAGAGAAGATATAAGTAAGTAATGAATGAATTGTCTCCTACGATACGATTGACAATGCGATAACGATTGAAGATATGATTGGCGATGTAATTCTCAATGAGAGATGAGATTTGACATGCGAATTGATATGCGAATTAATATGTAATTTAATATGCGATTTACGATGCGATCTGATAATAATTCAAGATTTGATTTGCGATGTGATTTGATAATAATTCAAGATACGATTTGCGATGTGATTTGATAATGATTTAATGTGCGATTTACGATGCGATTTGATAATAATTCAATATGGTATTTACGATATGATTTGATAATGATTCAATATGCGATTTGTGATACGATTCGATAATGATTTAATATGTAATTTGCGATGTAATTTGATAATATTTCAATATGCAATTTGCGATGAAATTTGATAATAATTCAATGTTCTATTTGCGATTATATTTGATGATAATTCAATATACTATTTACGATGCGATTTGATAATGATTCAATATGCAATTTGCCATGCGATTTGATAATAATTTAATGTGCAATTTGTGATGAGATTTGATAATAATTCAATATAAAATTTGTGAGGCAATTTGATAATGATTCAGTATGCGATTTGATAATAATTCAATATGCGTTTTACAATGTGATTTGATAAGGATTCAGCGTACAATTTGCGAAGTGCGATGTGCTATAATGTGCAATTTACGATACGATCGGCGAAGACATCGGCAATACCCGATGAAGTAGTCCGTTGGCATTGACCTTAATGAAGGCGTCGACAGTACCCGATGAGATCAACATAAATCATCATCCTCCCCATAAGATGGGAGTCATCTTTTTAAATCTAACATTTGCATATCATTGCATAATTTATACATGGCATTGCATCATTAGATATACATTCTCATGCATTGAGTGTCTAGTAATCTTTGTCGTGTTCATTCCATTGTATTGCATAAACATGACAAATAGGGGCATCTGTAGACAGTCAAAATTTTGTTTTCCTTGGACTAACCTTGTAGAAGGGTAAAAACATAATTTCACTTCAGAGACAACCCCGACAGAGGGAAAAAGCATCATTTCGCCCCAAAGACAACCCCGTGGAGAAATAAACGTGTAACGACGCCAAGACATGACGCGGACCGAACGGGGATCGCAAAGTTAAGGAAAAGGCCGCAAGAATCCACCAAATCAATCATTCAACTGCGAGCTATCCAAGACAAGCCAATTGACAATTTTTGGGAATTAAAAGATACCTTTCATCTAATTACATCATCTTCTCGAACTCCGATTCAGTCAAAACTCGACCTTATTTTGCAGCCTTCCGCAAAGACTTTCTGGAATTTTTGGTTATGGAAAACCAGACCAAGACCGAAGGAATAAACATTTATACGACGAAACCCATGGGGCCCAGCAGTAGGTATACCTGCTGATAAGTGGATTTAATATACACGAATAGATGTTCATTTCAAGTTTAAATTCGTTGTTATCTTCTTGTTTTGTGTTCGTTTTCAATCGTTTCATGTTATTTTATGTGTAGGGTGGTCTTGGAGGCAAGTGGTGAAGAAAGGCAGACTTTTGGAGTAAAGTTGGAAAAATGCATGAAGTCACAATATTTCTTTAGCAATGGACATGCCACGGCCAAAATAAAGGTGCCAAAACTCAAGACTCTGCTTTGCCTTTTGAAGGCTGGGCGCAACATGGATTTTAGAGGTTTTGTTAGGCGCCTGGACTCTAAAAGAAAGGGAGACCTCGGCCAGAACATAAGGGCACAGAGAGATTACGTTAGAAAAAGAGAAATCACACAACACAAGAATAAAAATGTAGAGAAAAATTCTAGATTTTGACTTGCAAGCCTTGGAGGAGTAATTTGAAGAGATCTTCGTGATGATTGCAATTCCAGGCTACGTGAAGGGTGTTCACCATTATTCTTCTCTTTAGTCTTTTATTTGTAATTGCAAGGATGTTTTCGTTTGATTATTCAGTTTTTAAATCATTCGTTATGAACTAATTCGCTTATTAGGCTTGTGATGGATCCTTGGGTGAAATAATGATTTTATAACTTTGATTTCCAGTTCAATAAAATATTTTCAGTTTATCTATGTTAATTTGAACGCGAATTTATGAATTGCTTGATCAACAATTCCATGTGGATTTGAATGGAATCGAGAGAGGATATTCAAATCTAGACCTAGTTAATATAACACGTGTCATGAATTTTGTGAATAGCATATTCTTGATTATTGTTAAGGTAGAGATATGCTTGACATCGCATGTAATTGGATAGAGAACTTAAGCTTAAACCTTCTTTAATTTCAGTTCACATAGAGATATAGTGAGTTGGTTGAATTAGGTATTTAACTTGTTTCTATCTTAATTGTGGATTTAAGTTAATATGGTATTAGTGCATCGAGAGGTGGCTAGTACTTTATTTGTGTTCTTGATTAATAAACTGGGATATTAAATTGAGTTGGAATAAAGGTTTGAAAATCAAAGTGAAGCTTCGGGTGAAATCATAAGTCTAATTCTCCATCAATTGTTTGAAATTCCGGATTTTGATATTAGTGATTGTTTTGTGATAGTTTATTCATTTATTAATTTAGTTTCTATAATTTTAAACCATTGAATTGAATAGTTTAATAGAATTAGGATTAATAGAAAATTGATAATTGTGAAGTTAAATTTCTTGCTAATTTGTCTTCGTGGGAACAATACTTTATTCACTACTATATTACTTGTTGACCACGTATACTTGCGTGTTTTGCGCGTATTGATTTTACCCAACAAGTTTTTGGCGCCGTTGCCGGGGACAATTTACCCTAGATTTTACTATTTTTACAATATCAATTTAATTAGTCCAGTTTTACTTAAACATTTTTGTTTTTGTTTTTGTTATCCTTATTTCAGGTTTTTGACATTGGTTTATGCAAACACGATCTGTAACGCCCGAGAAAAATCAAATTTTTAGAAGAATTAAAATTTTATTTAATTATAAGGATTAAATGAATTTAATGGATTATTTATGGAGCAAGCTAATTGAAGGTCGTTATATGACCTAGAAATGTTAGAACATCGTAGGATTTTGGCTACGTGGTAGAATTTCCAAGACGAAAATAAAAGCTTTCCGAGAAATTTTTTGAAAAACACTATTCACGCATTTCTGCTCGTGAATTATTTTTGAACTTCCGAGAAATACGTAATGATAGAATATCGAGGTGAGCTGGAATATCCAATAATATTTTAGTTATGGAAAACGTAATATTTCGCCTGCGGACTTAAAACCTAACGTTCAAGGAAAATGATTACGATAAGGAAATGTAATGCGATTAATGAATTAAACAATAATCGTATAATATATAGGTATTATACGAAGTAATGAATACGAGTATGATACGGGGTATTATGCGAGTACGTATGAATGATGGTATGTTGTATGTATTGAATAAGAATATGAGTTAGGATATGAGATTAATACGTAAATTATGCGTTATTAGGCTTTAAGCCATTTATGAATAGAATTGTGGATTGTGTATGAAATGAAAGTCCATAAACTTTAAGGACAAGCCCAATATAGATTAATGTTTAGCCCAAGTGTGTATTAATATTAAGCCTAAGTATGTGTAATGTAAAGCCCAAGGTAATTTAATATGCAAGCCCAATGATTAAGTAAATTAATTAAGTTAAAGGCCCAAGCTTTGATCCCATGGGTTAGGGTGATCCATGGGGCAACCCATGATAATGTGGTTAGTCTTGGTGACCAAGATAATGAAGTGATGAGCAAGTGTTGTGCTAATCAAGTAAGCTTAAAGGCTAAGTTATGTGCTTAACAAGAATACTTAAGGGCTAAGCAATGGATAACTTAAGTGGTGAGCAAGCAAAAAGGGTGGTGGCCAAGTTAACTTAATGTCTAGGTAATGAATAGTAAGGAGGTGGATGGATTAAAGACTAAACTACCCTAACTTAGGATTTCCTATAAATAGCAAGCTTTGTAATTCAATTGTTGGTTGTTATATTTTCATTCAACTTAAGGTTGAGAGCTTATTTGGTTGAGAGAATAAGCACTTATAAAATTAGACTTTCCTTGTTAAGCTTTTCCACCAATAACTTATAGTTTATTGGTTAGAGAGAGTATAAGAATAATCTAGCAAGTTAACCTTTGAAGTTCAAGAATCAAGAAGGAGATTAAAGATTTACCAAGTGTTATTCAAAAGTAAGTGATCTTAAACCATGTTTCTTTCTCTCTTCCATTGATAGAGAAGGGGGTATTGGTAGAACAAGCATGCTAAGAAGAGGTTGGAATAATGAATCAAAGGGCTTAAGTCTTAATAAGCCGGATAAGTCATGAATAAGAAATTCATTCGTAAATAAGTTATGAACTTATAATGAAAGTATAAGAGCTTGTTAGAGTTTGTAACATGTTTACCTTAATAAAATTAGTATGATTAATAAGATGTAAGAATAATGATTAAAGAACTTAACTCATTAATAAGTCATATGAAAATAAGACATAAGTCATGAAATGGAGATATAAGTATTTTATACTTGAATAAGTTGCAAAATCATCAAGAATAGGTAATAACTTATCATGAATATAAGTTAATGAAGTATGTATGTCAAGAGGTTAGTATGTCAGAATGAATCCTTTTGAAACGGTTTAAAAAAATCTTAAGTAACGAAGTTTCGCCGGAATTCACATGATTAGACCATAATCGTCGAATTCGTGAAATTCTTGGAATGGAAGTCAAATTTTGAAATTGAGCTTGGAAACATTGGTTTTCAATGGAGACAGGTCATAATTGTCATTATAGAGTTGCGGACTCGAAAATGGCCGGATTCCGACTTAGAACGAAGAAACGAGCGTTGAACGTTCACGAACGTTTATCGTTTTCGTTAAAAATGGACTAATAGGTGGAATTTTATCAAATGAAGTCGAATAGATAAAATTCTTGCATGACCACGTAGAGTACGTGATTTGTGAACCGTAGGCTCTTGAACAAGCCAATTCGGACTTATAACGAAGAAGTTACGAAGCCGAGAATCTCACTAAAAGAAAATTCTGTAAAAATTTTCTGGTGCTGAGCATTGGCACCGCGGTGCCAGTCAAGGTAAAATAAGTCACGCCGCAGCGCCAAAGTGAGCTTCAGCCCCTGGAGACTCACGCCGCGACCAATAACACAGGGACTCACATCGCAGCGCCGAGTCCGGTCTCCAAGCCCTAATGGGCGATGCCGCAGCGTGGTATAACAAAGGAACACTGGCGCTGCAGCGCCAGCCTTAAACCCTAGACAATAAAGGATGGTTACAAGTAGAGCTTGAATGGAAATTGTTTAACAATGAACTAAGGGACTTAATAAAACATTATTAAGCCATAATTAAAACTCTAGTATGATCACTTAGAGTTAAAGTAAGTCAATTAAAGATGAACGCAAACGGTATGCACTAAGCGTACTTAACCAATGACGATCGAGTTTCGGATAATAACGTAAGGACGTTTCTAAGCCGTAAAGAAGGATGTCTAAACTCGACACTAGTTGTATAAATAACTTCACTTAAGTAATTGAAGAGACAGGAGTTGGTAAGGATGAAGTAAAGAATGACGGAAAGCCTGAACCAATAATAACAAATCTAATACGGGATTAGATTGAGAAGTAGGGTAAGATTCTTTAAGAACTATATATGTTCAATCATGACCTAATGTGGTATGTTATGTGGTTGTGTGTTGTAGAGACCGTAAGGACTCAAAGGGAAACGTAATTATACTGTAGTAGACGATGAAGGAAAGTTTTTCCTAAACGCTTGTCTAACCTTCGTGTTAGCCAGGTTTTCAAATGATTCAAGTTATGAGATGCATGTATGGTTTTGAAGAAAGAGTCGATGCCAGTTTTAGCTCGGCTAGACTAATCTTGATAGATTGATTGAACTGTTTACAAGTCTTTCAATATAGAATTACTAACGCTATCATACGCCAACTATTTGGTACGAATTCAAGGTAAGCCTGAATATGAATAAACAAATGTATTTTCATTGAGTATTCGATGGGCACGTGAGGTTGCCACAAGTTAAGCGTATACACGTTTAATGAATGTAGTGTTGATCAACATAGAGTACTATAGGTTGATCACCTAGAAGTGCTCGTAAGATATGCCGGACTTACGGACTTCGTGCCGGGTTGTCCTTTTCAAAGAGACTATAAGACGTTCACGTCTTGAACCAGAATTGATGAATTACAGATTATTGTTATTGCAAAATGTTTTGAAGGAAAAGAAACGCTATTTTAAGTTATTGATAGTACTTTGTAACTATCATCCAGTTATTGAAGATATACGATTCCTATGTTTCAAGCATGCTTTTAAAATGAAATTGTTGTATTTGTTGAGCTTGTTATGCTCACTCTTGCTTGAACCATATGAATGCAGCTTAGACCGAATGGACCGAAGGATTCTACAAGGATAAAGAGAAGGCTAAAGTGAACGTGTACATTACCTATGTAATAGTATAGGTTTGCAATGATAATATTTGATATTATGACAAGAACAAATGTAACGGTTATAAAGAACCTGGGGAATGGTAGTATTGTTTTTGAATATATATAAGACATATTCGTTCTTTTGAGGCATTTCAATTGAATGTTTGTGTGAACTGTAGCACCGTGGAGCACCATATGTCAGGTTGAAAGAGACCCGGATTTGGGGGCGTCACACGATCCAAACATCCAGACTTGCTTCCTTTTGAGGATGACATTGAAAGAAGATTTCAGAGGTTAAGTAAGTGGATCAAGGAAATAAGGAACGAATTCGAAAACTCTGATAAGGAAGAAGAAATGGCTGCCGAAGACCAGAAAGCGTTGAGAGATTTTGCAACACCTAAGGTGACTGATCTGTAGTCGAGCATCACTAGGCCTGCAATAGCTGTGAATACTTTTGAAATCAAGCCTGGGACCATTTAGATGTTGCAGAATTCAGTTCAGTTGGGGGAATGGAAAATGACGATCCGAATGAGCATTTAATCAGTTTTCTGGAAATGTGCGACACTTTCAAGTACAATGGGGTGTCGGATGAGGAAGTGAGACTTCGCTTGTTCCCGTTCACTTTACGGGACAAGGCGAAGAGTTGGTTATATTCTCTGCCGCTGGGATTGATTACTACGTGGGAAGACTTGGCTCAAAAATTTCTTGCCAAATTTTTCCCACCGGGAAAAACTACGAAAATGAGGAATGACATAACGATGTTTGAGCAGCAGAATGGGGAGTCGCTATACAAGGCATGGGAGAGGTACAAGGAATTACTTAGAAAGGGCCCACATCATGGATTACCCAAGTGGCTGCAAATGAACACCTTTTATAACGGACTAAATGGGAATGTCAGAACCAGTATTGATGCAGCGTCGGGCGGAGCATTCATGGCTAAGAGTTACGAGGAAGCCTACAATTTGATTGAAACCATGGCGGCAAATAACTACCAGTGGCCCACGGAAAGAATGACACATGCAAATGCAGCTGGGATTTTGGAAGTAGATGGGGTGACAGCTATACAAGCACAGATTTTTGTGTTGTCCAAGAAATTTGATGCTATGACAAGGGCTCAAGTACATCAGGTTGCGGTAGTATGTGAATTGTGTGCAGGTGATCATCCTACAGATCAGTGCACAATTAATCCAGAATCTGTCCAGTTCATAGGTAACTATAACAGAATCCCGCAGAACACATACCAAAACACCTACAACCAGGGGAATCAGAACCACCCAAATTTCTCGTGGAGCAATAATCAGCAAAATCAAGCTCCACGACCATCATATCCCCTAGGTTTTTAGAGTCACCAACAACCGGTTCAACATCAGGAAAGGAAATCAGATTTCAAGGAAATGGTGTCGAAGTACATAACTGGAAATGAGGCAACAATGAAAAATCAAGCAATGATAATAAAAAATCAAGAGATGGCAATGAAATCACAAGATTTGGCTATCAAGAATTTAGAAAATCAGATTGGACAACTGGCGTTAGCATTGAATAATAGACCACAAGGAATGCTACCAAGCGACACTGAGAGAAATCCGAAGGGTAGTCATGAGCAATGTCAAGCAGTTATGTTGAGAAGCAGAAAACATCTCGCAGGTAATAATACAGAAAATTCAGTGACACCGGAGGAAAAAGTTGATGACAATAACGTGGTTGAAGGTAATAAGGGTGAGGATAAGCATTGTGAGGAAATAAAAGTAAACAATAAGCCAATGTTTTATCCTCCACCACCGTTTCAGCAGAGAGTTCAAAAATAGAAATCAGATAAGCAGTTCGCAAAGTTCTTAGAAGTGTTCAAGAAACTCCAGATTAACATCCCATTCGCAGAAGCCCTAGAGCAAATGCCGAGTTATGCGAAGTTCATGAAAGGAATTCTATCGAGGAAAAAGAAATGGGAAGAATTTGAAACAAAGGGCACTAATAGAGAGTGTAGTGCGTATGTCTGAACAGGTTACCACCAAAACTTAAAGACCTGTGGAGCTTTACTATCCCATGCACGATCGGGAAAATGTCGTTTAACAAATGTTTATGTGATTTGGCGACGAGTGTGAACCTCATGCCATTGTCAGTATAGACAGAATTGGGTTTGCCCGTGCCAAAGCCTACGAATATTTCATTGTAGTTGGCGGATAGGTCAGTCACATATCTGAGAGGCATAGTAGAGGACATTCTGGTTAAAGTGGATAAGTTTATATTCCCTGGGGACTTTATCATTCTGGATTTTGAGGAGGATAAGAACATATCGATTATCCTAGGGAGACCTTTCTTGGCTACGGGAAGGACACTTATAGACGTGCAAAAAGGAGAACTTACTATGAGAGTTCAAGATCAATAAATCAAAGTTAATGTGTTCAAGGCCATGAAATTCCCTACGGATGAGGAAGAATGTTTTCGGATGGATTTAATTGAGCTAATCATCAGTGAAGATATGAGCAAGAGTTTGGTCAACGATCCGTTAGAAACATCCTTATTGGGGGATGAAGAAAATGACGACCCAGAATTTGTGGATTTCTTACAGATGCTAGACTCATTGCCATGACTTAGCCGATTCAGAGCACCGTTTAAACCTTTGCACACTGAGGAAATAGCTGTAGAAAAACTGAAACCATCTTTGGAGGAGCCACCAACATTAGAACTTAAGCCACTCCCTAAACATCTCAGGTATGTGTACTTAGGCAATTCAAATTCTTTACTTGTAATTATTTCTACTGCACTTAACGAATTGCAGGAAGAAAAGTTGTTGAGGGTGCTTAGGGAACACAAATCAGCGATTGGTTGGACGATTGCGGATATAAAGGGAATTAACCAGTCATTTTGCATGCACAAGATTCTGATGGAGGATGATGCAAGACCGTCGATGGAGCATCAAAGTCGACTTAACCCAATTATGAAGGAAGTGGTAAAGAAGGAAATTCTGAAATTATTGGATGCCGGTATCATATATCCAATTTCCGACAGTAAATGGGTTAGTCCCGGTTCATCATTGTGCCAAAAAAGGGGGAAATGATCGTGGTACGTAATGAGGATAACGAGTTAATTCCAACAAGAATAGTGATAGGTTGGAGGGTGTGCATTGATTATAGGAGGTTGAATAAGGCAATCCGAAAAGATCACTTCCCGCTACCCTTTATCGATCAAATGTTAGACAGATTAGCGATACATGAGTACTACTATTTTTTGGATGGATACTCGGGCTATAACCAGATCGTCATCGCTCCTGAGGATCAAGAAAAGATAACATTTGCATGCCTTTACGGCACATTTGCATTCAGGAGGATGTCATTCGGGTTATGCAATGCACCTACAACTTTCCAACGGTGTATGATGGCCATTTTTCAGATATGGTGGAGAAAAATGTTGAAGTCTTCATGGACGATTTTTCGGTCTATGGAGACAACTTTGATACTTGCCTAGGGAATTTGGTCATTGTATTGCAGCGATGTAAGGATACAAACCTCATACTCAATTGGGAAAAATGCCACTTCATGGTTGAAGAAGGCATAATTTTGGGCCATAAGGTGTCCGCTCAAGGATTGAGGTGGACAAAGCAAAAGTGGATACGATCGAGAAACCGCCTCCACCTAGCTCGATTAAGGGTATTAGAAGTTTTTCGGGGCATGCTTGGGTTCTACAGAGGTTCATAAAAGACTTTCTAAGATTGCAAAACCTTTATGCGTCTTTTAGAGAAGGATGCTACTTTTAGTTTTATCATGAATGCAAGTCATTTGAATTATTGAAGAAGAAATTAACTCTGTACCTTCGTGATAGTGACCGACCGAATATGCCATTCGAGCTTATGTGTGATGCGAGCGACTATGCGGTTAGGGCTATTTTGGGCCAAAAAGATTTAGACAAGGTGTTTCACGCCATATACTATGCAAACAAAACACTCACAGAGACTCAAATGAATTATACAACCACGGAAAAGGAATTGCTTGCAGTGGTGTACGCGTTTGACAAATTTCGGGCATACTTGATCGGGACTAAGGTGATAGTCTACACGGACCATTCGGCGATTCGGTACCTAATAGCGAAAAAGATGCTAAGCCACGCCTTATCTAATGGATTCTCTTACTTCAAGAGTTTGACTTAGAAATTAAAGATAGAAGAAAGGGGACGGAGAATCAAGTTGCCGACCATTTATCAAGGCTGGAAAATCCAGAGAAAAAGGAAGAAGATAGATGTGCAATCAACGAGTCATTCACGAATGAGCAACTATTTGGGTTAAATGTAGAATTTCCTTGGTATGCAGACTTCGCGAATTATCTGGTGAGCAACATGCTTCCCCCTGATCTTACACGACAACAGAAAAAGAAGTTTCTTCATGATGTCAAGTGGTACATGTGGGATGAGCCTTATTTATTCAAACAGTGCGCCAACAAGATGATTAGAAGGTTTATCCCCTGCAGTGAAGTGCACAACATACTGCAGGAATGCCACTCATTGGCATATGGGGGACATTATGGGAGTGAGCGCACCGCGGCAAAAGTGCTTCATGCTGGGTTTTATTGGCCGACATTGTTCAAAGACGCCCACCAATTTGTGAAAACATGTGATAGATGTCAAAGGGTGGGGAATATCTCTAAACAAAATGAGATGCCCCTACAAACAATTCTTGAAGTGGATATCTTTAATGTATGGGGCATCGATTTCATGGGGCCATTCCCTTTCATCTTTGAGCAATCAGAATATTCTACTCACGGTGGATTATGTCTCGAAGTGGGTTGAAGCTGCAACACTACCATCCAACGATGCCAAGGTGGTCCTCAAATTCCTACAGAAAAACATTTACATGAGGTTTGGCACGCCAAGAGCAATAATCAGTGACAAAGGTAGTCACTTCTGCAATAAATCTTTTATAGCTCTTTTGGCTAAGTATGGGGTTAACCACAAGGTGGCTACAATGTATCACCCTCAAACAAATGGATAGGCTGAGGTATCAAACAGAGAAGTTAAGAAGATATTGGAAAAAGTCGTAAATCTGAGTCGAAAAGATTGGTCACTTCGGTTGGATGACGCATTATGGGCTTACCGGACTGCATACAAAACACCAATCGGGATGTCACCATATCAATTCCTGTACGGGAAAGCATGTCACTTACCGGTGGAGCTACAGCACAAGGCCTACTGGGCAATTCAGAAATTGAACTTTGATCAAGCCGTTGTAGGAGAAAAGAGGCTACTCCAACTAAATGAGCTCGATGAATTCCGACTTCATGCATACGAGAACGCCAAGCTATACAAAGAAAAGGTCAAAAGATGGCACGACAAGAAAATTGTGCATCGAACATTCGAGCCGGGTCAATCAGTCCTCTTGTTCAACTCACGGCTGTGATTGTTCCCAGGAAAGCTTAAGTCGAGATGGTCGGGACCATTCACTATAAAGCGAGTATTCCCTCATGGCGTCGTTGAACTCTACAGCCGTAATCCATTAGAGACGTTCAAGGTCAATGGTCAACGGATAAAGCATTACTGGGGTGGCGAGTCAAACTGGGATGTCGTCAACATTACCCTCGCCGATACACAGTAAAACAAGGAGTAGTCAGGCTGAACGACTTAAAATCAAGCGCTAATTGGGAGGCAACCCAATATTTCATTATTTTTCATAGTTTTATTTCTAATTGTTCGAATGTAGCTTTTATTAAGTATGCAGTAGGTATTATAGAGTAAAAGTTTTGTTGAAACTCTCAATCATAATCCAAGTCGTCAAAAATCTAATTTCTTGCATGTTTATGGTTGTAGGAGGAGTCAAAAGTGAGTAAGAGCAACAACGGACAAGAAAAGAAAGAAAATAGGCTACTTTTGTTCTGCACAATATGAAGTCAAAAATCTAAAGTCATAAGGCATGCCGGTAGGGGTGGGCTCAATGGTTTCGGCCTTGCACCCACCGGCCAAGGGGTATCAATTCAAGTCAGCGCAAGTTTAGCCCTTACACACATTGCTTTATTATTTCCCCAATACACGCCTTTTCTATCTCATTCTTCACACCCAAACCACCCAGCCTCCATTACAAGACCACCTAACCCACTCCTTCTACCCACGATTACACTAGAACTCCACCCTCTCACCCCATTACCATACATACATCCACTAATCACATCATCAAGATTGGGCCACTTCCTCTCCCCTACATCACCTCTATATAAACCCTACCACATACCTCCCATATTCATCACTAAAAATACGAATTCATCAAGAAATTGGGGAACACATAGAGCAATTGAGTGTAAGTTACATTTCTATTGGGTTTTCATCTTCTCTCAACTGATCAATTACCATAAAAACAACCTAGTTTTGGGGGAAGAACGGACTTTGCACACCAAGTGTTTGAGAAATTGAGTGAACCAAGTGTAAGGGGAAGGTAGTGTGTGATAGCAAGTTCTAACATTCGGAAATCAATGGCTTCGCAACTGACATCTAAACGCCAAAGGGGAGAGAGTTCACGATCCACACAACCGACACGAACCTATGATCATCGAAAATTTGTGAGTGCCCGCCACCGCCGACTGGTATGATTACATGCTAACCAAAGCCCTTACGCCGGAGCGGGGATTGGCCCCCGAGGGAAATGATGGGGAGATGATGTCTTAAATCTATCAAAAGGGGTGGATCAAACTCACCGAATATTCGAAACCCGCCGTTGTCAACATTGTCAAGGAGTTTTATGCAAACGCCGAAGATAAAGCCCCATTCAATGCGTTTGTGCAGGGTCGCATGGTCCCGTTCAATGATGATGCCATTAATTCATATTATCAGTTGTGGGTGCCACGACAGTGTCAGTATGCACATTTGAGGGATTTTGACCCTGACTACAAGGAGGTTATTACGAACATAACAAAGCCGGGAACATCTTGGATTAAAGGTCGAAAGGGAGGTACAGTGTTCCATAGCAATGACCTTAACCGGTATGGAAAAATATGGTATGCATTCTTATGCGCTAAATTGCTTCCGTCCCAACACACTTCGGAAGTCACCAAAGAGAAGGCATTGATGTTGTACACAATTGTGCAAGATGTCATTATTGACGTCGAGGCTATTATCAGTTTCTCCATCCGCCGGTGTTTACGTGGAAATTTTTCAGGTGGCTTGCCACACCCATCACTCATATGTGGGTTGTGTCGCAATGAAGGGGTGAGATGGTCCGACGATGAGCCTACTCAAATGTTGCTCGCTTTGCTTGATTCTAGAATGATAGCGTGGTATTCTGTATGGGCAGGAGGCGAGTCACATCCACGAGGTCTGGGCTTTATTTTTCCATCGGCGTCGGAAGACGAAGTTAATGCAGAAGATACCTCGAAGGATGAGGATGAAGCTATGGGAGATCAAGGAACCGAACAGGTACCGCAGACCGAGGCAATATCTAGTCCTCAGTTCCTTGAGTTCTAAAATCAGATGACTGCGCACAACAAAGCAGCACGTCGGGAAATGCGGTGATTGGCAATGCGACAAGATCACATGTTTGATGCTATGAACGCATCCTTCGCCTCACTCAACACAACCCTTCAAAGTTTCAACCCGGTGGCTCAATTTCCATATCAACAACCCGGACCACTACCGACATTTCCGCCAAGTGATTCTGATGACGAAGAGCACCAACCACCTCCCCAGGCTTAGGCGATTTCAAGGAAGTCCTCATGCACTTAATTTTATTTTTTATCCAATGAGGGCATTGTGTTACTTAAGTTTGGGGGATTTAAATTCTTGTTTGCAAGCATATGTTATTTTTGTTTGCATTTTAGTTTGCATAAGTAGCTTTGGTTTTTGCATAGTAGTCTAGGTTATTTTGTTGCATTGTTTTCATTTTTAGTTAAAAAAAAATTATTTAGTTAAATATTGTGTTTGCATATGTCCAATAGTGCTGCAGTTTATGTTATTTGTGGGCCAATGATGAGATTGAGAATAAGTTAACCAATACAGTATTGATTATTAGAACCGTGATATAATTTCTGTTATGAATCGAATCTTGCACGTGTTTGAACTGTTATAAAAAGGTTAGAACGTCAATAACATCTTTGTTGACCGATCAGTTCAAATTGATACGTAAATAGTTTTTAAAGGATAATACTAGGGTAAATGAGAAAAAGACAATGATAGGCGGTAAAGGCTAAAATTTGGCAAGAACCTAAGTTTGGGGGAGTATATGTGGGGTATATAAGTTTTGTTAATAAAAAGGAAAAGAAAAAAAAATATATGAAACATGTTGAGTCTTGTGGTGGGTTGAGGAGAAACACTCCCCATAAACACAAGCGTGAGATGGAGCATAAAACGCACTCACCAACCATCTATCTAAAAAAAGGGGAATAATGACGGGAAAAGAGCAAAAAGCCCCCGTGTAAAAAAAAGAGAAGAAAGTATAAGTATCCTGCATGAAACCTTGAATTTGGTATTGTTTAGTTTTAGTTGGGTTGTGCCTATCTTTGAAATTTTTAAGTTTGCACTGTATGATTCCTTCTAAGAAGTTGTTTATGTATTGAATTTGGGTCCGTATCAGTTATCTTAGATGTTGATCACACACGCACGCTATACCAGTGATAATTGTTCAAGATTTGAGAATTAATACGAAATTATGGATTAGTTTTGGTGATTCATATTGTAGAGTTGCTTGTTTTCTCTGAGGCCGATGGGATAATTTAGTTTCTACGATATTGTTGGATTCTAAGGCATTTAGATTTTATTTATTTCATCTCATTGCATTGCATAGCATGTAGTTTGTTTTGTGCTCGAGGATTAGCACGATTTAAGTTTGGGGGATTTTTATAAGTGGATTTAATATACACGAATCGATGTTCATTTCAAGTTTAAATTCGTAGTTATCTTCTTGTCTTGTGTTCGTTTTCACTCGTTTCATGTTATTTTATGTGTAGGGTGGTCTTGGAGGCAAGTGGTGAAGAAAGGCGAACTTTTGGAACAAAGTTAGAAAAATGCATGAAGTCGCAATATTTCTTTAAGATGGACATGCCACAATGAAATGAATCATATTAGACTTTTGTACCCTCAGGGGGTGGGGTGCCAAACCTCAAGACTCTCGCCTTTTGAAGAGGCTCACGCAACATGGATTTTAGAGGTTTTGTTAGGTGCCTGGACTCTAAAAAAAAGGGAGACCTCGGCTAGAACATAAGGGCACGGAGAGATTACGTTAGAAAAAGAGAAATCACATAACACAAGAATAATAATACAGAGAAAAATTCCAGATTTTTACCTGCAAGCCTTGGAGGAGTAATTTGAAGAGATCTTCGTGATGATTGCAATTCTAGGCTACGTGAAGGGTGTTCATCATTATTCTTCTCTTTAGTATTTTATTTGTAATTGCAAGGATGTTTTCGTTAGATTATTCAGTTTTTAAATCATTCGTTATGAACTAATTCGCTTATTAGGCTTGTGATGGATCCTTGGGTGAAACGATGATTTTATAACTTTGATTTCCAGTTTAATAAAATATTTTTGGTTTATCTATGTTAATTTGAACGTGAATTTATGAATTGCTTGATCAACAATTCCTTGTGGATTTGAATGGAATCGAGAGAGGATATTCAAATCTAGACCTAGTTAATATAGCATGTGTCATGAATTTTGTGAATAGCAGATTCTTGATTATTGTTAAGGTAGAGATATGCTTGACATCGAATGTAATCGGATAGAGAACTTAAGCTTAAACCTTCTTTAATTTCAGTTCACATAGAGATATAGTGAGTTGGTTGAATTAGGTGTTTAACTTGTTTCTATCTTAATTGTGGATTTAAGTTAATACGGTATTAGTGCATCGAGAGGTGGATAGTACTTTATTCGTGTTCTTGATTAATAAACTGGGATATTAAATTGAGTTGGAATAAAGGTTTGAAAATTAGAGTGAAGCTTCGGGTGAAATCATAAGTCTAATTCTCCATCAATTGTTTGAAATTCCGGATTTTGATATTAGTGATTGTTTTGTGATAGTTTATTCATTTATTAATTTAGTTTCTATAATTTTAAACCATTGAATTGAATAGTTTAATAGAATTAGGATTAATAAAAAATTAATAATTGTGAAGTTAAATTTCTTGCTAATTTGTCTTCGTAGGAACGATACTTTATTCACTACTATATTACTTGTTGACCACGTATACTTGCGTGTTTTCCGAGTATTGATTTTATCCAACAAGTTTTTGGCTAGCCACAGGTATACTGCGACTGGCCCACAGGCTTTTAACCAGCAGCCAGTAGCTCGTTAAGAAAAAAAAGAAGAAGTTAGAGAGAAAAGCTCAGATCTAGTGAAAGAAAGGCTCAGGTTTAGCATTCTAACACTAGATTTAGCTCAAATCTTTCACATATATAATAAATCTCATACACCTTGAGTTGTAGAGATTAGATTTGTGTCCCGTGAGGTTTGTTCACGCATCCCCAAAGGTTAAAAGCTAACTTTTGTTTATTTCCTTTGTAAATGTTGTTCTAAATACTAGATCTATTTCTTATATTGTTTTTATCTAATTAGACTTGTTGTGTTGTATATATTTTGCATACTAGTTGGCAGATCTAGAGATTCTACCTATTATTTTTTGTATATATAGTTGGAAATAAAGTCCAAAGACTAGATCTACCTAGATCTAAGCTGAATCTAGCCCTTTGAACGGTTATAGAGCTTGAAAGTCTAACCTATATGCTAGATCGGTTTAGATCTATGGTAGATCTAGATGTTTAAATACTTTTAGTCAGTCCTGGTCACTCCGTGGAGCCCTAGATCTATATCTAGAGGTGAGGGGGTCCTAATGATTCGTGATAGGAAAAAGGTTAAAACCTAAACCCTAAGGGTTAGAACCTATAAATTAGATACTTCCATGAACTCCGTCTTGCATCCTTTTAGGATTATTCTCATTTCATGATATAGTGGTTATATGAGTCATAGAACCCAGGGAGACAATAAAAAGTTTTCTGAGAAAGACAAAATTCACAATTTTTGAGGAAACGCCTTTCGTCTTTTTGATAAGTTCTTTTCGTCGTTTCAACATATTATATTTCACAACATAGTTTTTATACGTGGTTTAAAGACCTATGAACAAATAAAAGTTTTTTCGTAGAAAAACGCAAAAAGCTTCTACGAGTGAAACGGGTCCGTCGTATTGATTTTCTGTTTCAAGATCTACCAGTAATACAAAGTGAAGTCACGTCATACCCGATTAAAGGTTTTTTCTTGAAAAAGTGCAAATTATTACTATTCACGGGAATAATACGAATTTTATTTTTTGACTTTTTGATCGTCTAACTATTTTCTGGGAAATGGTTGTCAAAAATACTATTCACCACAAAACGTGCCAAGTCTGTTGGACTTTTCACTTCAAAGAATAGTGTTTATACGGAACTAAACTCAGTAATGTCAGACTTTTAAGTCAGTAAAGGTCAATTAAACCGGAAGACTTAAAAATAAACTAAGTTTAAAGGTAACTAGTTGTAATCAAACTAAGTTATATGTAACTAAGTTGATGTTACCAAACTAGGATCCAAACTAAGTTACAACTTAGCTAAATAAAATAGATCTATATGAACTTAAATCGACCAATCAAAGAAGAGACAATGCAAGTATGATGTAAGCATGACATCATCATAAAAGAAACACAAAGATGATGTCATCATAATGATGTCGCCTGGTGGGAAAAAGGAAGTTTGGTGGCCTAAATTACCTAAATGCCCTAGGTTTGAAAATCCTATAAATAATAGCCTAATCCTTCTTTATTTCTCACTAATTTACAAAGCAAAAATCAAGTATTCAAAGTTATAATCTAGAATTAGAAAGAGAGAGTTCTTGTGAGTTAGATTAATCTCAAATTGCAAAAGATTAGTTAAAGCTTGCAACTTCAAGAGGTAAAATCCCTAGTCGTTATTATGTTCGTTTTTCGTTCATATTATAGTCTATAAGTTCAAGAACATAAGTCGTGGTCATGTCTGCAAGTCATTCTCCGTGTCCTTCATAAGTGAGCAAGTTGTTATTATGTTCAATATTATGTAATAGTATAGTACAAATCTTAAGAACACAAGTTGTTACCATGTTCAATTTTTCAACTCAGTGTTTCTTCGTGTGTTCTTGAGCAAATATAATATTATTTAAGTTTATGTTATTTTAATTTTAAGTATCATAAATCAAATATGTAAGTCGTTATAATGCCAAAATTATTTCAAGTATGAAATCCAAAAGCTCAATTTTTTATATTTATATTCAATAAATGGTTAAATTGATAAAATGTTATAGTTATAGGTGATATGTGAAAATTTTACAAAGTAAGCAAGTTGTCATAAAATATTCGTGGTGTCAGGGAATATTTGTTTGGTCGGGGAATATTCTTTTTGTCGGAGAATATTCATACGACGTCGTAATCATTGGTAGACACAACATAACGAAATAATTATCGGATATAAAAAACAAAAAAATAACCTTTTTATAAAAATAACGGCAAGACTGTTACCGTTAAACTGTTGAAATACCCGGTGATAAAAGTACCGTAATACGCGTTATTCCACAGTGGTACGTGGTATTGCACATTAGAACATGATAGTGCACAATATCTCTGATTATTGATGCTTACATAAGAAGTCACTCAGTGTTTGATTCAATAATTGCTACAGTAATAATTGTATAGTAATTTATATTATTGACTCAATAATTGTCACAGTAACAGCTGAATAATATTTCTCATTATTATATACATAATTGTGACACATATTATTGAAATGATATTATTAGATATCATTATTGACAATGTCTAGAAAGTTCTATCGATGAAATGAGGTAGGTTATATAATTACGCGCCAATAAGGAGAAATCCTTATCGAAAAGCAACCTCTTTCTTAAGAATGATCTAGTTGTCAATATTGTGATTCTATAATATTAATTAAGAATAATTATTGAAAGATTGAAGAGTTGTAAATAATTGATAAAATAAAATTGTTGTTAAATATGATAAGTTCAATTTTGATATAAATGGAGGAATTTTAGCATTAGATATTTATTGAAAGTTTGAAATATTTTTCGTGAAATTATAATTATCTCATCCGATAAAATATTCATTCAAATATATTATTATAATATATTATAATTTTATAAATTATAATTGTTTAAATAGTAATATTATAATAATATATATAATTTCCTGACATGTGAATAAAAGTGGAGGTTATCATTTTGGTGTTGAATTTTCTTAGCCTTAAGGATTAGAATTCAAGTTGGAATTGTATATCTTTTTTTAAGTTAACTAAACGTGTGAGAATTGTTTTGTTCATTTTTTCCAACATAGCATGTTATCCATTCATTTTGTCAAACAAAGCATTCTCATTTAGCAGCTTGGCTAGCTTTTGGATGCCCTCCTTAACCCAATAAATAGGCTACTTAGTTAAACAATAAAACTCACACAAGAATCAAAAAATTCTTTCTCTATAATATTGAGCGTATTTCTTGTGAGTATAAGGATATTTTGAGTATTGACAACAGTGCAAGATTTTCTCAACATAATCTCCATTATTCTAGTCAGAACTACTTTCCTATTAAGGTAAAAGATATTATTTTTCTCGTAAAGGATGTTATTTTCTTTCAATATTCGTAAAGGATATTATTTATACTCGTAAAGGATATCATTTTCTTTCTTACTTCATATTATGTAAGTGATATTATTTCATTTTATATTACTATTCATACTATTCTATTCATGGGTACTATTCATACAGTATTATTAATGGGTACTATTTGTAGGGTACTATTCATAAGTACTATTCACAACAGAATTTAAATTCCTTTTCTTTGTCCAAGTTATCTTTTATGAATCTTATTCTTGAAATTGAATCCATGTTATGATCTTCACGTTGACAATTTGGACATTCTTAAACACTTGATAAATTGAATTATAAATCTCTAATATTTATCCTTGATCCCACTTGATTCATTCTTTATGTCATTGTCATAATTCTCAAACTGAAATTATGTTTAAAGTTATCTCTTTTGCCTGTAGTACAAAAATGAACTATTGATTGATGAATATCTTTGGCTCGTAGTGCAAAGATGAAATGTTGATCGATATATTTGGCCCGTAATGCATAGATAGACAAGTTTTTGGCATGATCATGACCACTAATGATACAAATGAATATCTTTGGCCCGTAGTGCAAATATAGATTATTGTTTGGCATGATCATTGGTTTTACAGTTGAACATCTTTGGCCCGTAGTGCAAAGATAGACAAGATTGCACAGTAGCACACAGTAGTGCACAGTATCTCTGATTATTGATGTTTACGTAAGAAGTCACTCAGTGTTTAATAAAATAATTGTTACAGTCATAATTATATAGTATTTCATATTATCGACTCAATAATTGTCACAGTAACAACTGAATAGTATTTCTCATTATTAAATCAATAATTGTGACACATATTATTGAAATGATATTATTAGATAGCATTATTGACAATGTCTAGAAAGTTCTATCGATGAAATGGTTTAGGTTATATAATTGCGCGCCAATATGAGAAATCTTTATCGGAAAGCCACCTCTTTCTTGGGAACGATCCGGTTATCAATATTGTGATTCTATAATATTAATTAGGTATAATTATTGAAAGATTAAAGAGTTGTAAATAATTGATAAAATAAAATTTTTGTTAAATATGATAAGTAAATATTTGTTCAATTTTGATATAAATGGAGGAATTTTAGCATGAGATATTTATTGAAAGTTTGAAATATTTTTCTATGGAATTATAATTATCTCATCCGATAAAATATTCATTCAAATATATTATTATAATATATTATAATTTTATAAATTATAATTATTTAAATAGTAATATTATAATATATATATATAATTTCCTGACATGTGAATTAAGGTGGAGGTTATCATTTTGGTGTTGAATTTTCTTAGCCTTAAGGATTAGAATTCAAGTTGGAATTGTATATCTTTTTTTTAAGTTAACTAAACGTGTGGGAATTGTTTTGTTCATTTTTTCCAACATAGCATGTTATCCATTCATTTTGTCAAACAAATCATTCTCATTCAGCAGCTTGGCCAACTCTTGGGTGCCCTCCTTAACCCTATAAATAGGCTATTTAGTTAAACAATGAAACTCACACAAGAATCAAAAAATTCTTTCTCTATAATATTGAGCGTATTTTTTGTGAGTATAAGGATATTTTGAGTATTGACAACAATGCAAGATTTTCTCAACATAATCTCCGTTATTCTAGTCAGAATTATTTTCTTATTAAGGTAAAAGATATTATTTTTCTCGTAAAGGATGTTATTTTCTTTCAATATTCGTAAAGAATATTATTTATACTCGTAAGGGATATCATTTTCTTTCATACTCCATATTATGTAAGTGGTATTATTTTATTTCATATTACTATTCATAACGGTACTATTCATGGGTGTTATTCTTACAGTACTATTTATGGGTACTATTCACATGGTACTATTCATAAGTACTATTCACAATAGATTTTAATTTCCTTTTCTTTGTCCAAGTTATCTTTTATGAATCTTATTCTTGAAATTGAATTCATGTTATGATCTTCATGTTGACAATTTGGACATTCTTGAACTCTGGATAAATTGAATTATAAATCTCTAATATTTATCCTTGATCTCACTTGATTCATTCTTTATGTCATTGTCATAATTCTCATACTGAAATTATGTTGAAAGTTATCTTTGGCCCGTAGTGTAAAGATGAACTGTTGATTGATGAATATCTTTGTGACAATCCAGAATTTTATTTATAATTTCAAATATTTATTGAATTAAATAAATATTTTTAATTGATGTGTTTGTTATGTAGTAGATATTTATTGGATTATTTATTAGTAAGTAAATAATTAACGAGTTATAGAAATTAACTTAATTAAGATAAAAGAGTGATGAATTAAATTTATGAGATAATACTCTAATTTAACTTAATAACTAAATTAGAGAGTTATTAAGGATTATATGGTTTGTTATAATGTTATTTAATTTGATTTTTTTAATTAAAGTGATGTGTTAATTTATTAAATAAAATTATAATTATAATAAAATTATAATTTTATTGTATTGATTTATGTGGTAAATGGATTTAATAAATTGTTATTAGATTTATTTTAATTTGAATATGGGAATTTATTTAAATAAAGTGTGACAATAAATATGACTTATGAAAATAGATTGAAAGAGTTTTAATTTGGTTTTACCAAACAAAGCCTTAGAGCTTTTTAAATTCTTATGGTAATCTTGTTTTGCTAAACAAGGCTTAAGAAATGATTAAGTCATTATTTTAATTGGTTTTGCCAAACAAAGCCTTATGGCTTTTGAATTAAAAAAAATTAATAATATAATATAATAAATATTACATAATTAGTATATTTATTAGTATGACAGTTTTATACGTTTATTTGTATTCTTGCGTCTGTTTTTTTTTTTACATAAGAAGTTTTGGCCTAAGCTTGAGAATAGAGGGGATGAAGAACAAAGAAGAGAAGAAGAGAGAAAGAGAATAGGTTCTTTGTAAATTTAAAAAAAGAGAGGTGATTATGAGAATCAAAGAAGGGAGAGGAAGGATAATCAAGTCATTCTCATCATCTAATTAAGCTCAAGGAGAAATTAAAAGGTAATATTATAGCCCTAGTTTTTAGTTATGTTTTATCAAAACTTCTTTTCTTTAATTGGTTGTGGTGCATGATTTGAGTAAAGAATTGGTTTATAAAGATTATTGGGTATGTATAATCTGTTAACCATCATATATGATTGATACTTGTTTGTCAAATTCGTGAGAATTGGGATTGTAGGAAGAAATTATAAAAATAGTGTTTATGTTTATAGGAAATGGCTTTAGAAAGTACAAAATTATGTCTAATATGTGTTATAATCTGTAAATTGGTATTGGATTATGTTAGTATGTGAAGAAACGAAAACGACGTAGTTTGAATCATGTCAATTGGTTAAGAAACAAAGTCGTGGCGATTGAATTCGCTAAATATGTTTAAAACATGAAAATAGAGTATGAACATGTATTTTGGGTCAAATTTTAGGTTGGTTAATGTTTTTATAAATTGTTAGAATTCTAGTATTTGTATTTCTATGAATTATGAATCCATAGAATCAAAAACGGACTAATTTGGATGTGTATAACTCAAGTTATGAAGATTAGTAGGAGAAAATGGTCAAACAATCGCAAAACATTATAATCTGGGCGAGGTCTAGCGCGGGCGCGCCACCCAAGAGTGCGGGCGCGCTGGGACTATGAAGGATTTGGGTGTGGCCGCGCCCAATGTGTGTCAAGTGTGACTGCTTTAACCTAGTTTGGTAAAACGGTCATAACGTTTTCATACGAACTCCGATTGAGGTGATTCAAGATGATCCGGAACGAGGACGAATAGACCTACAACTTTTATTCTTTAAGTTTTTCAATATGAGGTCTATAACAGGTGTCACAATGGTCATCTTTAGGACTGTTGTGTTTTCGGAGGCAATCAGAGGGCGTCGGGCATACACGTATGCAAGTGTAGTGCTCTTGACGATAAAAGATGTTGTTCTAAGTTATACGTGAATATTATGGAGTATAATGATTCTTAACATTAATAAATGATATATTAGATAAGTTGTATACGCATACTAAGCACAAACAAGAGAGACAAATTGGGCGTGTGACGACTAAACGTCGAAACACCGTGATAAGTGATAATGAACATAAAAAGTGTTTTAAATCAAATGAAATGAATATTATAAGGTATTGAATAGTGTTAATATAAAACCAATAAGTAGTCCTAGCAAGACTTAAACACTTGAATGAACTTCGTATATGAAACATAGTGAGCTATAAGTCGAAAGTTAACACAATCAAATTGAACATTGTATATTTATGATAGGAAGGGTTATGAGACGTAGAATAAAGTTTACATTACAACTACTATGCGTTGCTATTTGACTAATAGTTAATGTGAATGATTATATAATTGTGTAGGGCACGTGAAGTGCAGATATCTGTAAGCTGTTAAACTGTTATTGGTAAACAACGATCAAGGCAAGTCTTTCAATTCCCATTTGCTATGTGAACTTGATTATTAACTGTTTTAAATCTTTATTGCAAAGAGCATGATGTGTTATATATATGTTGAAAGTATAAAATGTTAAAGTCAATTTATGACTATGTTGATTGATTAACGCATGCTGATTGAGTAAGGACTCATCTTTATACCTGTTATATGAACTGTAGCATGTATGTTATATGTTGAGCATGTTATTATGTGTTATGTGATGCATGAAAACTGTTAAATTTTGCTGGGCTGTCGAACTCAACCTTGCAAATAAACACTTTTGTAGGTTCAAGATTCAAGGTAAAGTTATGTGTTACTTGAAAGACATGAATCAGATTTGAAACATGTTTAAGGTTCCGAATAATGTATTAAAGGTTGCATTGTAATATCGTTTTGCGCTGTAAACTATTGTAGTATTAAAATGATTTTGAGATATTTAGATGTAAAGGTTGAAGGTTTTGGGAACGAGGATAGTTTGTAATAGAAAATTTTAATTATTCCTCAAATTTCAATGGTTGTACTATCATTTAATGATGTAAAAGTAGAGGTTGAATATATTATTAACGACTGAAATCGAGAATTAAATTGTATGAATTTTTGGGGTCGTTACAGTTGGTATCAAAGTTGTAGGTTATAAACCTTAGGTAGTAGTACCGTAGGCTATATAACCTTAGAGAACGAAGGTGAAGATAATGAAAGAATAAGCTCAAATAGAGTTTGAACAATAAGAAGTAATTTAAGAAATTTATAAATAAGGGATTAAAACATGCGTGAGAGGATTCAAAGAAGAATCTCGCAGAGTTATAAGGAATATGAATGTGGGGTTACCCAACTCTAATAATAAGGATGTAAGGTGATAATAAATAGACAATGTCTATAAGAAGAGAATGGTAAAGAAGTTAAGAATCCAAAAGTTATAGTTAAGTATATAGTTAAGTATATAGTTTAGTAGTTGATGTATGGTATATGGGCTAAACGATTCCTTCATAGAGTTGAGGTATATACGAACTAGTAACTCGGAACCTAGTTTGTTGGTTGTTTGTGGGAAACCACTCAGCGTACCATATTGAAACTATTAGAGACTCGATGTGTACCAAGTCTAGAAAATGGATACGTATGATGAAAATGTAGAACTTGAATGAAATGTTGAACAATATAAATGAAGTTGGAAATTCATAAAGCAGGAATTGTTATATAAACAAGAAGATTCAGAGAAGAATCTTAAAGAGATATAAAGATAAGAAATGGGAGTTACCTAACTCCAATAGCCAAGATAACGAATAATGTCGTAAATGAAAGGAAATAAAGGGGATCGTAAAACAAAATGATCACGAGTGAAGAAAAGAGTTTTAATGGAGATGATTATAGAATAAGATCACGACGTGATCTGTTTAAGTTATAAAAGAAAGATGGTTTGTAATGTTTGAATAATTATAGCTTAAAGCTATGAAGATGGTGTACTATGAAATAGTACGAGATAACTCACGAGGAGTTATAGATGATGTGATATGAGGAATATGTATCGAGAAAAGAGAAAGTTATAAGCAAGATAGAGTTAGGAGGGATTTCAATTAAGGACTCATGTGATGACTGAGTTGTACAAACCTTTGTACGGGCGAGGGTTTTGTGCTCGTGCTTAGTTTATCACATTGATAATCATTGGAATGTTGGTGTCGCGCTATCAATGTATATGTGGCAAAAAGGTGACTCTTTTCTCATGTGTATATTTGATAGTTAGAAACTATTAAGATTAGTAAGATATTATTAGGATTAGGTGAGGTTCTTAAAACTAATGCATATGGTAAGTTCGTGACTCATAATAATATGGTATGTTTTGAACCCCTCAGCGAATGGATGCCTATGGTCTGACTAGAATAAGTTCTTAAACTCATATTATTGTGATAAGTTACTGAACTTCCAATGTGCGGTAAGTTTGATGAACTGGGGTATAATTAAGTGTGAATGGTGATAGGAATAGATAGACTTATTACGCAATGGATCATTATAGAAAGTGGAGTCGATGATGGAAGCACAGGTATTCCAAATCTTCTAGCTATGTTATATTTCAAAAATTTTGACATCAAGCTAAATTCGCACTATGTGCCTTTTTAAAATGAATTTTTACTCTCAACGCATGGTGATAAATGTGTATGTGTGGACTTCGGAACACTGACACATCATTACCTGTGGAGATATGATATCACTAAAACTAATTTTCAATGATTTTTGAACTGTTTAAAGAATTGTCTATGCTAATTATTTCGGCTAGACGAAAATGATTTGAAAATATCAAAATGTATTTTATATCATTAATGCATCATGGAACCTGGTGCAAAGATGATAAAAAACGATGGAGTTATCAATCCAGAATTTCTTAGTGTTGGATATGATATAAGGATCGTCAGCCCACTATGGTATAATGTAGTATGACAAAGTCACAAAAAGACGGAATCCTCAAACGGACTATAAATACAGTGCGGTATCATGACGTCATAAAAAGATTTTTGAGATTTCTTTAAGATATGAGAATATATATATATATATATATATATATATATATATATATATATATGTATATGTATATTTCGATTAATGTCTGAATTGTTGTAGAAGTCTATACTATTTGATTCAGCTAGACGAATATTGAAAGATGTTCATGAAATTTAAGCGTTTATTGAAAAGTTATGCCAAACCAAATTGTTTTGGTGTGGATTCAGATGTTGAAAAGCTGAGGTGAACAACCCTATAAGGGGACATGTTTTCGGGGACAATGGTTCCGAATGTAACGCATATAATCGTTACAAAACACTACGTTGGGGCCCAACGTAGTGGTACAATAGGCTCGCCACCTAGTGTACGTGAGGAGGGTGTTTTCAGTCTTTGTGATTGATAAACACTCTGGTTTGCAGTGTGAAGGATTGAGTTGAAGCACTAGTAAACCGAGAATAGAGTTCACGGTCTTGTGACCCCACAGCATGATTTGGAATCTTTTAAATTCTTGAGTTATTCATACTTCTTCCCAATTGTTGAGCAATTGTGAAAGATTCTTGCTATTCTAAAAGGCGAATTTGGTAAGGATGATATTCCTTAGAAGGAAGTAAGTCGTAGAATGCGACACTGAATGATGAATATATTGATTAAGTGAAAAAAGAAAGTTTGAAATGAGAAGGAGATGAGTTATCAAAGAATAATATAAATCTTTTAATAAAAATTTTTAATAATTATAGAAAGATCTTTGTGGAAAGGAGTGGTTATAAAACCCAATGAATGAATAAAATATTAACGTAAAAACTATTTTTATAGATTGAATGAATAAAGATTAATAAAATTTTGAGGACGAAATTCTTAGAAGAATGGGTGAATGTAATATCCCGAGTATTTATGAACGATCCTTAGAGAAGGAAATAAATGGGTTAAAGAATATATAATACTCAAAATATAATTGAGTTCAAGTGAAAGTTATGAAATAAAACCTAGAAATTGTTGAGGTAATGAATGTAATAGGAAATATAAAACCTATATTAAGGTAATGTGTTGAAGTTATTCAACGAAGAGATTTGAAAAAACAATGTGAGGAATGTAGGGTTTCGGTGATTTCGAGGACGGAATCCTTATAAGGTGGGAAGAATGTAACAATCCAGAATTTTATTTATAATTTCAAATATTTATTGAATCAAATAAATATTTTTAATTAATGTGTTTGTTGTTTAGTTGATATTTATTGGATTATTTATTAGTAAGTAAATAATTCATGAGTTATAGAAATTAACTTAATTAAGATAAAAGAAAGATAAATTAAATTTATGAGATAATACTCTAATTTAACTTAATAACTAAATTAGAGAGTTATTAAGGATTATGTGACAACCTGAATTTTTATAAATTATTAAAATAAGAATTTAATAATTAAAATTCTTATTATGAAATGTTTTGAGTTTGAGTTTGTATATATACGTGTTACATATTTTGAAATATGTGTCACGGTGTGAAGAGAAATATATATTCATATATTGGGAAAGTGAGGTTTAATAGTTAAGTTAACTATTAAAGAAATTAAATGAATTTTATAATTAAGTTTAAATATTTATTGAATTAAATAAATATTTTTAAATAATTTATTTATTGAGAAAATAAATAATTTTTGAAATTTTGGAATAATAATTTAGTTACATGTGTATGGTAATTAAGTTAAAACAAAGGTAAATTTTATTATTTGAAGATTTAATTTAATGAATTAATTAAATTAAATGAGTTGTTTAATATTAAAGAAATAAAAATTAAATAAAGTGATGTTTCTAATTTATTAATTAAATTAGACATATGTAATTATTTATTAATTATAAGTATAATTATAATTAGTATAATTACCATTATAAGTTATTTAAACTAATTAAGCTAAAGTCATTTAAATGAACTAAAATCAAGTGTGACAAAAGTAACTATATAATATAATGCTATTAAAATAATTTAGTATGAGGGAATTTTATGTAGCCAAACACAACCTTATGGCTTTTGGCCTAACATAACTGATGAACGTGGGGAGTCTTCAGTTTATTTCTAAGCGTCTTTTATTTTTTTAGCCAAGTACAGAGAGGGTTTGGAGAGAAGAAGAAACACAAAGATTTTTGAGAAGGAAGAATCATGGTTGTTTTAAGGGAGGGTCACCATCTCTTGCTAGCCTACAACTAGGGTTTTAAAGGTATATTTTACTTCTAATGTGATGTTTTGAGTTTCCATGACCATTCTCTGTAAATGGTTAAATCGTGTTGGATTGATATATATATATATATATATATATATATGGTGTTATATTCTGTTAATCGTCGTCTGTGAGGGCTATTTGATGATCAAATTCGTGAGAGTTGGGTTGTAGTAAAAGATTTCAAATAAAAGTGTTTATGTTATAGAATATGGCTTAGAAAGTATAAAATTTCATGGTCAATACTTGTAATTTATGAATTGGTGATGGATTATGTTAGTTTGTGAAGAAACGAAAACAACGTAGTGTAAATCATGTCAATTGGTTAATGAAGAAGTCGTGGCGATCGAATTCGCTAAAAGTGTAAAAAATGAAGAAATTTAGAAAATTAAGGTTTTGATTCTTCAAATATGTGTATATGTAATGTTTATGTATTTGGAATGGTGTATAGCATGTTTATTGATGTTGTTACATAAGTTTAGATGTTAAGTTTCATGAATTTTTGTAGGAATTGGGATGGTTTTGGAAGTCATGCACAAGCAGAAAGTATAGCTTTTTATACGTGTTGGTAGCGATTCTTGGCACTTACCTGACTTGACTTGGCCAAGCAATGCATCATCAGTTTTCTATGAAGCGAGTGCAGCAGAGGCATTCTGCGATGCCACGAGCCTAGGCATAGAAGTCTGTCTATTTGAGGATTGTCAAGTAAGGGTCTAATCTAGTTTAGCATTCAAGATAATGATGTAGAGACATAAGTGAAGAACTTAACCACGTGTTAAGTACCAATTAAAAGAAATAACTTGAAAGTATAAAATAAAAATTAAATAATGATAGAAATGTTAAGTTAATTAATCTAACCAACCTAATATACATCTAAAAGGATGTAGATGCAAGATTGTAAGAACTTGACTAAATGTTATATAACCATTTGAATGAAGTAATTTAAAAGTATGAGATGGAAGTTGATTTAATTAACTTTAATGAAGCTAATACATTAATATAATGTAATATCAAGCTATGACGACTTAACCAAATGCTAAGTGTCGGTTAAAAGAGAAGTATGAAGAAATACGAAACGAAGGTTAACTAAAATAATGTTAACAACCATTATATGTCTAAGGTGATATAAAGACAAGGTTAAAGACTTAACTGCATGTCAAGTGTCAATTAAAGTGGAATGTAATGAGAAGGAAAAAAGAATTTTAATGTAATTAAACTGATTGAACAAAGAGATGTCGTAACAAGACTTAAACACTGGATTGAATATGATAAAATATGATTGAATCAAAGACATGTAGTTGATAAAGGTTTTGATTTAGGGAATTAAAGTAAGAAGACATAAAAGTTTAAATTATTCTGTATTTTATAAAGTTTAACATTGAATAATGATGTAAAATCAGAAGGTAGATGTGTTATTAACGACTAAAGTTAAGATTTAAATTGTATGAATTTTGGGGTCGAGCACCGGTAGCAATTTACTAGCAGAATTATGAGAGCAAGGGACAACGCTTGAAGGCTGCGTACCACGAGCCCAGCGATGACTTCGACTATTTGCAGGTTATGTGTATCGGACTTATATTAGTCTAGCATGCACGTTAATGATGTCGAGACATAATATAGACTACAATAACGAATTGTCATGTGTTGTAATGTAAAATGTAAAGATTTGAAATAACTATTTAAATAAGTTATAAAATGAAACCAAATGTGATGTTTGTAAAGGTTAGAGATGAACGGTTAGGCGATGTTGGCTCGTAATAAGATTTTAAATTCGTTAAGTATGTTAACCAATATGGTTAGATGCTAAGTTAAGGTTATGACCTAAGTGATGGTTTAAACTCTTAAAGCTAATGTTCATACAACTAATTGTTGATGCGGTTTTAATGATGTATGTAGGATAATTGGAGATTATTTTACACTTGTGTAAGCTTACAAACAAGGCAAGTTCTTTAACCCTACTCTTATAATAATTGTGCAAGTTTTTAAACCTTATCTTTGTCATTGAGCAAGACTATTGATTCTATTCTGATGAATGATTGAATAAGCTCATGTAACCTAATTCGTTACATCGAATGAGTTTCACATTTTCATTTCTTGTTATTAGTATTCAAAACATATATTGTTCTAACACATTGATTCAAAGGAGATTGTTTTAACTCCTTGAATATAATACTTTGCATATATATCATGCTTATTCAGTTATATATTGTTGATATCCGATCTTTGACTTTGATAGCCTTGTTCAGTTATACATTCTTGTATTAAACCTGTATTGATGGAAATTGAATAAGTGTTCTTAAATTCTAGAAACACTGATAAGCTAGTTCTAAACTAAACTTTCTTTAGTGCGGAAATTCTAAATTCAAACTGAGACGAACAACCATAGGGGATTTTGTACGTGTAACGTTTAGATATTTGTGCACAATACATGGTACAAAGGGCTGATCCCCCTGAGTACATCAAGAAGAGTCTGTACATTCTAATGACTGTTAAAGTTAAGGTAATAATACCTAGACACCGTGGACATAGTTCGTGGTCTTAAGACCCTCAAGTAATTAAAGTTCGAACTTGTTTTCTATTTTGATTTGTAGAACAAGTTCTTTATTATTCAGTATTCGTTGTTCACTCTCATATTGTTGTTATACTATCTTTATGTCAGTGAGCAATTGTTTGCTCACTCTTGTAATTAAACAATGCAGCTAAAGTTGAAAGAGGTGATGATCCATCTACTAGCAATGTAACACCCCAGTCCCACATCGAAAGATAGGGAAATAATTTGTCTGCATATAAGGAAATAAGTTACTACCAATAGTACCTTCAAGTCATGACCTTTTGGGAGCCTGTGGTGGGCTAAGATGACCCAAGAAGATACTATTGGGCCAGTAGTTTGAGGCCTTATTGTGATGGATTTGATTCGATTCGGACTTGGGATTTGACCCGAGATTTGTTCCGGACTCGGGATTTGACCCGGGTTGTTTCATATGGTATCAAAGCCGACTCTCAAAGCTCCTGCCCAAGTTATCCGATCGGGTTCTTGGGAGGTGGGGACACGAAGGCTGATGGTATTATCCCACAATGGAGAGATGGAGGTCCAGAGGTGGGGACACGAAGTCAGCCGGTATTATCCCACAATGGCTAGAGAGGCAAAGATCTTTGGGTCGTGTGTGTGATCGGATTCTGACGGGGACGTCAGAAATTTAAGTGGGAGAGTTTGTAACACCCTAGTCCCACATCGAAAGATAGGGAAATAATTTGTCTGCATATAAGGAAATAAGTTACTACCAATAGTACCTTCAAGTCATGACCTTTTGGGAGCCTGTGGTGGGCTAAGATGACCCAAGAAGATACTATTGGGCCAGTAGTTTGAGGCCTTATTGTGATGGATTTGATTCGATTCAGACTTGGGATTTGACTCGAGATTTGTTCCGAACTCGGGATTTGACCCGGGTTGTTTCATATATTTATTTGTATAACATCTCTTGCAAATTATGCAAGTTTTCGTAAACTTTAATTACTACTGCTATATATATATTTTTATTTAAAAAAATCATCAATTTATTATTTTAGGATCTCCAAAATCAATCACAGACTACTCCCTCCGTTCAATCTGAAGGGCTCAATTTCCCTTTCTTGCCAAATCAAAATTTTCCCTTCTAGGGAGATACTTTTAAGAAAACATAACTACCAACATCGAATTCTCAATTTTGTCAGTGTTGATTGGCATATTTCTTCTGTCTACCTTGTGAAGCTATTAATCTTGCTCGAATCACTTTGATGATCTCGACAGTCTGCTATACCAATTCTGGACCCAATAGCTGACGTTCTCCTACCTCATCCCAGCACAACGGAGTTCTGCATTTTCTGTCGTATAACGCTTCGTAAGGCGGCATGCCAATACTCGCGTGATAACTATTATTATAAGCAAATTCCACCAATGGCAGATGGTCATCCCAATTTCCTTTGAAATCCATTATACACGCTCTGAGCACATCTTCTAGTGTTTGGATAGTTCTCTCGCTTTGTCCGTCGGTCTAAAGATGGTACGCTATGCTCATTTTTAGCTGTGTTCCCAAACATTCTTGCAATCGTTTCCAGAAATTTGATGTGAAACGTGGATCTCTGTCTGATACAATGGACACAGGTACACCGTGTCTTGAAATGATTTCCTTCACGTACAGTTTTGCCAACCAATCTAGGGTAAATCAAATCTTGATTGGCAAAAAGTGAGTCGACTTCGTCAATCGACCGATAATCACCCAAATAGCATCGTAACCTTGTTGGGTCATTGGAAGACCTACCACAAAATCCATTGTGATATGCTCCCATTTCCATTCTGGTATCTCCAACGGTTGTAACAATCCGCTTGGTTCTTTGATGCTCAGCTTTAACTTTCTGACACGTTAAGCATTTCGCCACACACTTAGCCACATCCCTCTTCATCTTCGGCCACCAAAAATGGTGTCTAAGATCTTGGTACATCTTTGTACTTCCAGGGTGAATCGAATATCTTGAGTTGTGAGCTTCACTCAAAATTTCCTCTTTAACTTCTGGTACTGGCAGAACCCAAATTCTCCCTTCGAATCGAAGTAACCCTTCCGAATCGATTTTGAATTTGCTTTCCTCCCCTTCGGATATCTTCTATTTTATCTTTTTGCATTCTTCATCCTGAAGTTGTGCATTCTTCACTTTATCTACCAACGTTGAATTGTTTTCCATCTGGAACAACTTTTCATCGGATTATGTCGGATATCTAATTTCCAACTCCATCTTAGCCATTTCTGACACTAGCTTCTCCTGAGCAGTCAACAACATTAACTTCTCTCGTCCCTTCCTACTTAAGGCATCAGCAACAACATTCGCCTTTCCGGGATGATAGAAAATCTCACAATCATAATCTTTGATTAGTTCCAACCATCTTCTTTGTCGCATGTTTAAGTCTTTTTGTATAAAGATATACTTCAGACTTTTATGGTCAGTATATATCTCACACCTCTCTCCATAAAGATAATGTCTCCAAATCTTCAGGGCAAACACCACCGTAGCCAACTCTAAGTCATGAGTCGGATACCCCTTCTCATAATCTTTCAACTGACGTGATGCATACACAATAACTCTGTCGTTATGCATAAGTACACAGCCTAGTCTTTTATGCGATGCGTCACTATACACCACAAATTTTCCTGTATCATCAGGTAATGACAACATAGGTGTTGAGCTCAGCCTCTTCTTCAATTCGTGAAAACTTTCCTCACACTTTCTCCATCCAAACAAACTTAACTGCTTTCCTGGTTAAATTTGTCAACGGGGTCGCGATCTTAGAAAAGTCCTGAATAAAACGCCTATAATAACCTGCCAATCTTAAGAAACTCCTTATCTGTGAAGGTGTTTTTATTGATCGATTTACTCTGACTTCAACTTCGATGGATCTACCAAAATTCCGGCTTTATCAATAACATGCAGAAGCCGCATCTGCGTTCCATCCAAAACTCATATTTTGAAAATTTTGCGTACAACTTCTCCTTTCTCAATGTCTCCAACGTCACTCTTAAGTGTTCAACATGTTCTTCCTTGGTCTTAGAATACACCAGGATATCATCAATAAACACCACCACAAATTTGTCTAGGAATGGTTTAAACACCATTCATCAAGTCCATGAGCGTTGCGAAAAGCGTTGGTTAAACCAAATGACATAACCAAAAACTCGTAATGACCATACCGAGTTCGAATAAAATCTTGAGACGTCTTTCGGCCTCACCTTCAATTGATGATAACCACTCCTCAAGTCTATCTTTGAAAAATATCTCGCCCCTTCCGGTTGATCAAGCAGTCGTCGATTCTTGGTAACGGATACTTATTTTTAATCGTAACCTTATTCAATTCTTGATAGTCAATGCAGAGCCGCATCGATCCATCCTTCTTCTTAACAAATAACATTGGCACTCCCCATGGCGATACGCTCGGCTGGATAAACTTCTTGTCGAGCAATTCTTGTAGTTGCACCATCAACTCTTTCATCTCTACCGGGGCCATTCTGTATGGTGCCTTAGATATCGGGCATGTTCCTGGTACTAAATCAATCACGAACTCAATTTGTCGATCTGGCGGAAGACCCGACAAATCGTCTTGGAAATACGTCTGCAAAATCTCTTATGATCGGTATCTCTTCTAACTTCGCACTTTTCTTTTGTGTATCAACTATGTAGACTAAGTATCCTACACATCCTTGTCTTAACAACTTCTTGGCTTGCATCACCGTCAGACAACTTGCTTGTCGAGGTGATTTGCTGCCATAGAACACAACCTTTGACGGAGTAATAAGGTTAACACATTTTCTTTGGCAATCAATCACTGCTCCGTGATTGAATAACCAATCCATTCCCAGTATAACATCAAACTCCCCCAGTCTAATTGGTATCAAGTCTACCCTCATCTCTTGACCCTTTATAACCACTTTAAAATTCCTATATACAAATCTAACAGGAATCACTTCCTTATTTGCAATCTCTATACTTAAGAGAAATTCTAATTCTTCCTGAGGCAAATCCAAGTTTTGAGCAAATTCATCGGATATAAATGAACAAGTAGCACCCGAATCAAACAGTATATAAGTATTAATACCATTAATCGGAATGATACCTAACACCACATCCTTAGACTGAATATCATCCTGCACAGTCATATTGAAAGTTCTTGCAGTAGGTCGGCTTGACTGAGCTAGTCCAAAGATAGTCGATGCACCACCACCGTTGTTGTTTCCCTTTCCTCCACTTGCACTCCCCGCTGGCTTTTTAGGACAATCACGAGCCATGTGATCTTTCGAACCGCAGGTAAAACATGCTCCTTTCTTCGGACTAAAACAGTTCGGTGCAATGTGTCAATCCTGACCACAGTTGAAACATACTCGCTTTCCCTTCAAACATACCTCAGTATGATTCTTTCCACAAGTAGCACAAGCTTTAAACTTTTTCTTTTGCTGTCCTCCCGTAGTCGAATTCTCATTCCACTTCCCTTTCTGATTGTTACTTCCAACATTACTTCCACCAGCCTTATTTTCACTATCATTCTTCCTCTGCTTTTGTTCTTGATTGTACTTGGTCAAGGCATCGCTTCCACCTTCTGCGATGATTGCCTTTTCCAGTATAGCCGTAAATGTATTTAACTGGAACATTGAAACCTTGCTATACAGCCAGGGTTTCAATCCTTGTTCGAACCTTCTTGCCTTATGCTCATCAGTATTGACTTGATATGTGGCAAACCTTGCCAACTCATTAAACTTCGCAGCATATTCTGGCACCGTTATAGTCCCTTGCTTAAGCTCCAGAAATTGCACTTCTAACTGATTCCGAGAACTCATTGGAAAGTACATTTCAAAGAACATCTCCTTAAATCTATCCCACACTATAACTCCTTGTCCTCCACGAACTTTATTTGCTTGCCACCAGTAGCTAGCTTCGGACTTCAGCATAAATGTTGCGAACGCGGTCTTCTGATCTTCATTAACTCTAGCAACGTCGAACACCTTCTCCATTTCCATGATCCAGGTTTGAGCTTCCACTTGATTCATAGACCCTTGAAATTCTGGCGGTCCGACCGCTTTGAACTCCTTGAAAGTCGTAACTTGAGCTTGCGGATGATTCGTAAGTTCTCCCGTCAACAAAGCTACCAACTGCTGAACTGGATTAGCGTTGGTCTTATTGTTATTGTTAGTAGACCCCTCAAGAGGTGCTTATTGACGTGGTTGTCTTCTTCTAGGAGGCATTTTCTGTTACAATATACGCTTATTAGTTCATTACTAAACTTCTTGGGTATTTAAAGTTTAACTTAAACATTCCAAGATTAAAGCTATAACACATAACATTTCAAATAAACTCTAATATTTTATTCATTCATAATGTTTTAAACATACTAAAGATAACATATCTGCTATAAACATCCACTTTCCTGAACTAAACCAGTTTCAAGATTACATATTCATACTATCCCTTTATTTATCTCAAATAAAGGTTTCACAACTTGTTTATTCACATAATTAACCTCATATTATTATCACTCTTATTCTATCTAGGCATATTAAGATGTCGTAAGGCTTCTCGACGTTCCTCCTCCATGATACGGTAAGCCGTTTTACGATCCATCACGAACCACGGCGAGTCTTCAAACTGAGGTGGGTAATAATGGACTCGATCCTGGGACCTATCAATCGCATAATTAAAAGCATAATCCATCTCCTTCGTCTTGGCTTTATTCACATGAACTTTAGCCTTAGAACGGTCTGCACGTTGAGTCTCTTTCATCTAAGCATCCTCTGCTCTTGCACGCTTAGCTGATTCCTCTTTGAAATCATCTTTCAGCTTCTCCATGTCATTCTTCATCTTCTCGTTCACTACTAACAAGTCTCCATGCTGACCCTTTGTATGAACTAGATCCCATTCTATGTTTCCAAGTTTTGAATCAAGTTCCTGAATCTCTACATCCTTTTGCTCCAATGCAACGTGATGCATCTCAACCATCTCCTTCAGCTCCTCAACATTATCTTGTAACTCTATGTTACGGTCATACAGAGCGTCATACATCTCAGCTGATACGGATTTTTGTGGAAACTCCTCAGGATCCTCATCATCATCATCCTCCTCAGGACTATCCTCCTCGGGATCGGTCACAAGCTCATCCTCCTGGATCAACTGTTCCCGCACTACGTGAATATCCCGGGGTTCGTCATCTCTAGATACCTAAGGTATCACTTCCCTAGCTGGACTGGACCCTCCTTCGTTAGACGTCCTTGTCAACAAAATATTTTAAGTTTTACTTAACATTATCGATACTCGCGAGCACATAAGTATTAACACATAGCACATAATGTCTTTTATTGTTTAGTTTCAATAGATGCCTTAATCCATTCCTTAAAACCCGATAAGAGTTAATCACCTCTATATTTTCTAACTTCTTAAAGGCTATTTAGGCTATAACCTTAGAGAATAAAGGAGAAGATGGTAAAGAAGTTAAGAATAAAAGTTATAGTTAAGTATGGTACAGTTGTACTCTTTAGTAGTTGATGTATGTTATCTGGGCTAAACGATTCCTTCATAGAGCGGAGGTATATACGAACTAGCAACTCAGAACCTAGTTTGTTGGTTGTTTGTGGGAAACCACTCAGCGTACCATATTGAAACTGGTAGAGACTCGATGTGTACCAAGTCTAGAAAATGGATATGTATGATGAAAATGTAGAACTTGAATGAAATGTTGAACGATATAAATGAATTTGGACATTCTTAAAGCAAGAATTGTTATATAAATAAGCAGATTCAAAGAAGAATCTTGAAGAGATATGTAGATAAGAAATGGGAGTTACCTAACTCCAATAGCCAAGATAACGAATAATGTCATAATGAAAGGAAAGAAAGGGGATCGTAAAACAAAACGATCACGAGTTAAGAAAAGAATTTTAAGGGAGATGATTATAGAATAAGATCACGACGTGATCTGTTTAAGTTATAAAAGAAAGATGGTCTGTAATGTTTGAATAATTATAGCTTGATGTTATAAAGATAATGTACTATGAAATAGTACGAGATAACTCACGAGGAGTTATAGATAAGGTGATACGAGGAATTCGTTTCGAGCAAAGAGCAAGTTAAGAGTAAGATAGAGTTAGGTGGGATTTTAATTGAGAACTCATGTGATGGCTGAGTTGTACAAACCTTTGTACGGGCGAGGATTTTGTGCTTGCACTTGGTTTATCACATTGATAATCATTGGAATGTCGGTGTCGCGCTATCAATGTATATGTGGTGAAAAGGTGATTCTTTTCTCATGTGTATATTTGTAGTTAGAAACTATTAAGATTAGTAAGATATTATTAGGATTAGGTGCGGTTCTTAAAACGAATGCATATGGTAAGTTTGTGACTCACAATAATATGGTATGTTTTGAACCCCTCAGCGAATGGACGCCTATGGTCTGACTAGGATAAGTTCTTAAACTCATATTATTGTGGCAAGTCCTGAACTTCCAATGTGCGGTAAGTTTGATGAACTGGGGTATAATTAAGTGTGAATGGAGTATTGAGAATGATACGAATAGATAGACCTATTAAGAAATGAATCAATATAGAAAGTGGAGACATAAGTTTTTCCAAATCTTCTAGCTATGCTAGACTTCAAAATTTTTGACATTAAGCTAAATTCGCACTATGTGTTTTTTTTTAAAAATGAATTTTTACTCTCAACGCATGGTGACAAATGTGTATGTGTGGACTTCGGGACACTGACACATCGTTACCTGTTCAGATATGATATCACTAAAACTGATTTTCAAAGATTTTTGAACTGTTTAAAGAATAGTCTATGCTAAGGCTAGACGAAAATGATTTGAAAATATCAAAATGTATTTTATATCATTAATGCATCATAGAACCTGGTGCAAAGATGATAAAAATGATGGAGTTATTAATGTAGAATTTCTTAGTGTTGGATGTGATCTAAAGATCGTCAGCCCACTATGGTATGATGTAGTATGACAAAGTCACGAAATGACGGAATCCTCAAACGGACTGTAAATACAGTGCGGTATCATGACGTCATAAAATGATTTTTGAGATTTCTTTAAGATGCGATAATATATATATCTGTGTATATGTATATTTTGATTGATGTTCGAATTGTTGTAGAAGTCTATGCTATTTGATTCAGCTACACGATTATTGAAAGATGTTCATGAAATTCAAGTGTTTATTGAAAAGTTATGCCAAACAAAATTATTTCGGTGCGGATTCAGATGTTGAAAAGCTGAGGTGAACCCTGTAAAAGGGGACGTGTTATCAGAGATAATGGTTTTGAAAGTAATGCATGTAGTCTTTACGAAGTTAAGATGTAATACGTTGTGCACGACATAGGGGTACGATAGGCTGATCACCTAGAGTACTTGCAGAGAATGTTTTCAGTCTGTGTGATTGCTAAACATTTTGTTAAAGATGGTTTATGGTGGTGATGCACTGTTAAACCTGGGGTAGAGTTCAAGGTCCGTATAGTCTTATGGTTGTTAAAGGTTCAAGTCCAGATACTTGATAACCTAGGGACGTAGTTCAAGGTCTTATGACCCCTCAGCATGATTTGGAATCTTTTGAATTCATGTTATTCATATCGCTTCCCAATTATTGAGCAATTGTGGAAGATTCTTATTGTTCTGTAAGGTGAAAGTGGAAAGGATGAGAAAAATTAAGCAAAACATAATAATTTCAAGAAAGAAATGAAATTCCAGAATAAGAGAAAATGTGAAACTCTTAGAAGATGAAGAGGTGAGGAATATGATGTTCTTAGAAAGATCCTTCAAGAAAGAATTTGGTTACAGAACCTAACGAATAAATAAATATTAAAATAAAATCTATTTTGATAAATGGAAGGAACGAGTATTAGTAAGTCAAAATTTAAAGGATGAAATTCTTAGAAGAAAGGGTAAATGTAATATCCCGAGTGTTTATGATAACGATCCTTAGAAAATGAAATGAAAGGGTTAATGAATATATAATAATCAAGATATAATTGAGTTCAAGTGAAAGCTTATGAAATAAAATTTACAAGAATTTATTATGAAGAATGGTGGTAGTGGTAATAAATAAAACCTATATTAAGATAATGTGTTGAAGTTATTCAACGATAAATTTTGAAAAGAGATGTGGTTAAAAACCGTGTAAGGGAGGTTTCGTTGATTCCGAGGACAGAATCCTTATAAGGGGGGAAAGATGTGACAACCCGAATTTTTATAAATTATTAAAATAAGAATTTAATAATTAAAATTCTTATTATGAGATATTTTGAGTTTGAGTATGTATATATACGTGTTACATATTTTGAAATATGTGTTCTAGTGTGAAGAGAGATATATATTCATATATTGGGAAAGTGAGGTTTAATAGTTAAGTTAACTATTGAAGAAATTAAATGAATTTTATAATTAAGTTTAAATATTTATTGAATTAAATAAATATTTTTAAATAATTTATTTATTGAGAAAAATAAATAATTTTTGAAATTTTGGTATAATAATTTAGTTACATGTGTATGGTAATTAAGTTAAAGCAAAGGTAAATTTTATTCTTTGAAGATTTAATTTAATGAATTAATTAAATTAAATGAGTTGTTTAATATTAAAGAAATAAAAATAAATAAATAAAGTGATGTTTCTAATTTATTAATTAAATTAGACATATGTAATTATTTATTAGTTATAAGTGTAATTATAATTATTATAATTACCATTATAAGTTATTTAAATTAATTAAGCTAAAGTCATTTAAATGAACTAAAATCAAGTGTGACAAAAGTAACTATATAATATAATGCTATTAAAATAATCTAGTATGAGGGAATTTTATATAGCCAAACACAGCCTTATGGCTTTTGGCCTAACATAACTGATGAACGTGGGGAGTCTTCAGTTTATTTCTAAGCGTCTTTTATTTTTTTAGCCAAGTACAGAGAGGGTTTGGAGAGAAGAAGAAACACGGAGATTTTTGAGAAGGAAGAATCATGGTGGTTTTGAGGGAGGGTCACCATCTCTTGCTAGCCTACAACTAGGGTTTTAAAGGTATATTTTACTTCTAATGTGATGTTTTGAGTTTCCATGACCATTCTCTGTAAATGGTTAAATCATGTTGGACTGATATATATATATATATATATATATATATATATATATATATATATATATATGGTGTTATAATCTGTTAATCGTCGTTTGTGAGGGCTATTTGATGATCAAATTCGTGAGAGTTAGGTTGTAGTAAAAGATTTCAAATAAAAGTGTTTATGTTATAGAACGTGGCTTAAAAAGTACAAAATTTCATGGTCAATACTTGTTGTAATCTGTAAATTGGTGATGGATTATGTTAGTATGTGAAGAAATGAAAACAACGTAGTGTAAATCGTGTCAATTGGTTAAGAAACGAAGTTGTGGCGATCGAATTCGCTAAAAGTGTAAAAATGAAGAAATTTGGAAAATTAAGGTTTTGATTCTTCAATTATGTGTATATGTAATGTTTATGTATTTGGAATGGTGTATATCATGTTTATTTATGTTATTACATCATAAGTTTAGATGTTAACTTTCATGAATTTCTGTAGGAATTGGGATGGTTTTGGAAGTCGGGGCAAGCAAGCGAGGCTGCTGCAGGTTTAGTTTGTGTCCGTGGCAATGTGTTTAGATTATTACTGAAAAAATGGCGCAATTGCGCCATTAGTTTTCTATGGTAGTAGCGTAAATAAGAGTGCTTGGGCGTTAAGGTTGGGGCAATGCAGTAATTGCGTGTGTTTCGAGCCTCAGTAAGAGAAGTCTGCCTATTTGAGGATTGTCAAGTAAGGGTATAATCTAGTTTAGCATGCAAGATAATGATGTAGAGACATAAGTGAAGAACTTAACCACATGTTAAGTACCAATTAAAAGAAATAACTTGAGAGTATAAAATAAAAATTAAATAATGATAGGAAGGTTAAGTTAATTAATCTAACTAACCTAATATACATCTAAAAGGATGTAGATGCAAGATTGTAAGAACTTGACTAAATGTTATATAACCATTTGAATGAAGTAATTTAAAAGTATACGATAGAAGTTGATTTAATTAACTTTAATGAAGATAATACATTAATATAATGTAATATCAAGCTATGACGACTTAACCAAATGCTAAGTGTCGGTTAAAAGAGAATTATGAAGAAATACGAGACGAAGGTTAACTAAAATAATGTTAACAAACCATTATATGTCTAAGGTGATATAAGGACAAGGTTAAAGACTTAACTGAATGTCAAGTGTCAATTAAAGTGGAATGTAATGAGAAGGAAAAAAGAATTTTAATGTAATTAAATTGATTGAACAAAGAGATGTCGTAACAAGACTTAAACACTGGATTGAACATCGAGTGACGATTAGAAGGAAATGTTTTGAAATAAAAGGATAAGATCAATAATCGATGCAATCTAATTGATTTCATTGTATATATGTAACTGATGCTTGTATATATGAACTTCTAAACTATTGTAGGATAAACGCAAAGCAGTAAGTTGTAGTTGGTAAGCAACGAATGAGGCAAGTCTTTCAGTTCCTATTTGCTATGTGAACTTGGTGATTAACTATTTTAAATTTTTATTGTAAATAACATGATGTGTTATATATATGTTGAAAGTATGAAATAGTAAAGTCAATCTATGAGTAACGTTGATTGAATAAAGCATGCTAATTGAGTAAGGAACTCAATCTTTATATTTGTCGTATGAACTATAACATGTATGTGATGTTAGTACAATGTTTATGAGATATATGTTGATGCATGTTATTATATGCTACGTGACGCATGAAAACTATTAGATTTTGTTGGGCTGTCGAGCTCAACCTTGCAAATAACCATTTTTGCAGGTTAAAGATTGAAGATGTCACTATGTGCTACTTGAATGAATTGGTTCAGAAATAATATACGAAGACTTATATTTTTAGCTAAAGTTGCCATTTCTTTAAACCATGATTAAGACTCGTGAGATGTATTAAATGTTTGATGATGTATAGTTTTATATTGAGTTGTAAAGCTATAGTTAGAGTTCTCTGATATGTAAAGGTTATCAGATTGAAATGTAAAATTTTATATGATAACGATGATAAAGCGAATCATAAAATATGATTGATTCAAAGACATGTAGTTAATAAAAGTTTTGATTCAGGGAATTAAAGTAAGAAGACATAAAAGTTTAAATTATTCTGCATTTTATAAAGTTTAACATCGAATAATGATGTAAAATCAGAAGGTAGATGTGTTATTAATGACCAAAGTTGAGATTTAAATTGTATGAATTTTGGGGTCAAATTCTGATTATATGGTTTGTTATAATTTTTTTAATTTGATTTTTGTAATTAAAGTGATGTGTTAATTTATTAAATAAAATTATAATTATTATAAAAATTATAATTTTATTGTATTGATTTATGTGGTAAATGGATTTAATAAATTGTTATTAGATTTAATTTAATTTAAATATGGGAATTTATTTAAATAAAGTGAGACAATAAATATGACTTATGAAAATAGATTAAAAGAGTTTTAATTTGGTTTTGCCAAACAAAGCCTTAGAGCTTTTTAAATTCTTATGGTAATCTTGTTTTGCCAAACAAGGCTTAAGGAATGATTAAGTCATTATTTTAATTGGTTTTGCCAAACAAAGCCTTATGGATTTTGAATTTAAAAAAAATTAATAATAAAATATAATATAATATGTAAGACCCCAACTTATTATAAATAAAATCGAATTTCCACTAATTATTATTGTGAATAATAAAGTGTTAATTTGATATAATACTTTGGTTATGGGTGAAATGTGCAAATTTCACAAAATAAGCAAGTGGTTATAAAATAATCATTGTTGTCGGGGAATATTCGTTTTGTCATGGAATATTCTTGTTGTCGGGGAATATTCATACGACGGCGCAGTCATGTGTGGGCCCCATAACAGAATAACTGTCGGATGAAGAAAACGACAAGTTTGAGTTTTTATAAATAACGGTGTAGTTATTCACGTTAACACTTTGTTGGAATACCCGGTGGTTAAAATACGATGAATCTGGCGTGGATGCAGTATTGATGAATTATTGATCCTTACGTAAGAAGAAGGCACTACTCAATAATTATTCTGAGTTATTCGCTAATATTTTATTTTATTGATTCAATAATCTTTGCGTTGATATTTTTATATTATTGTTGTTTCAATAATTGTCACCGCACAAGATTTCCCATTATCAGATCAATAATTCATATTATTTGAATAATATTATTAGATAGCATTATTGGCAATGTCTAGAAAGTTCTGTCAAGGAGAGGTTTGGTCACCTAATTGCGCGCCAGTAAGGAGAAATTCTTATTGGAAAGCCCCCTCTTTCCTGGGAACGGCTTGGTTGTCATAAATGTGATTCTATAATATTATTTTTGAATAATTAATTATTGATTCATATGATAAGGAAATATTTATTTTATGTGGATATAAATGTTGGATATATTTATTGTGGTTAAAAATAAAGGAGTTAATGTTGAGGTGTTTTATCAGTATTTTGTCGGATTGGAGGTATTAATAGATCAAATCAGTATTCTTACAGCTTTATTGTGTGAGTTATAATTTTTAATCCGACCGTTGGATCGTTGTGATTTTTGGATATGTTATACATATATAAGTTGAGTATATGTCCACAAATTTTGAACCGTTAAAAATGAGCGTATGATTTGTTATGAATTTTAAGAGGTGACTGATTCGGAAATTAGGTTTATATATAATTTTGGTGGAAAATTCTAGAATTGAGTGGACCCCAATTGTGGTTGGTGAAGAAATGTGCTGAATTTTTATTTAAATGTGGTGGGTGGGAATAGTAGCAGGTAAAGCCATCAGGTTGCAGGTCAAGTCTACTTCGGCGTGCTAACATTTTCCTATAAATAGAGGGCTAAGTTAGAATTGAAAATCACACCAGAATTCATAAGTTTTCTCTATTTCTCTCTCTATATTATCGAGCGTATTCTTGTGAGTACTTTGATACTTTGAGTGTTGCTATACGGTGCAAGTTCCTTCAGCACTATATCTAATATTCTAGCCAGAAGTATTATCTTTTTGAGGTAAGGGATGTTATTTTCTTCGTAAGTGATATTATTTCTTCAATATCATTATGCCGAAATATTGGTTGGAACTTTTTATCAAATTTGGAACTTTTCATGTCAGGGTTACTATTCATGAGTTACTATTCACGAGTTACTATTCATGAGTTACTATTCACGAGTACTATTCACGAAACATGATGATTTTTCTTGTGGAATTTCTATCTTTTGGTGTTGGAGTTACTATTCACGTATACGACACTATTCACGAATACGACACTATTCACTGAAAAATGAAATTTTCTTCTTTTTATCCAAGATGTCTATTATGGTTACTATCTTTGATTGTATCCATGTTTTGATCTTTATTTTGAATTCTGCTTCAAAATTGGTTATTATGAAGTATTTTTGAACTTGGATAAACTGTAATACGAATCCCTAATATTTGATCTTTTATCTCACTGTATTTGTTTTCTTTAAGATATTTTTCATCATCCTCAGTCCTAAATGATGATATTACTGAATATCTTTGGCTTGTAGTGCAAAGATGAATGATTAACTGATGAATATCTTTGCTTCAGTAGTGCAAAAGATGAATGATTACCTAATGAATATCTTTGGCCCGTAGTGCAAAAGATGAACATGTGTTGAGATGAATATGACCAATTGGTGATACAAATGAATATATTGGGCTCAGAGTGCAAAGATGAATATTTGATTCAAGATGTATATTGATTGATGTTACAAGGATAAAATATTGATGATGAACTTTTAAATCTTAGAAGATAGTAGAATTCTTTTCTACTTGACTTTCTTAATGGATTGTTGTTTCATTGCGGTTGTTGATCTAAAACTTGTTGTCTATTATATTTTTTCAGATTATTCCTGTTGAAGACTAACGATAATTTGTTATATATTATCTTAGTCATAATATTTTTTCTTCGGGCTAGTTGAGCTCACCCTTTTCCTTTTGTTCCATTTTCTTCTCGAGGATGTGAGAACATACAGAGAACTATTTAGGAGTTTGGAGTGATGGTTCAGGATGGTTGTTTTAGCAGTCCTCGCTATTTTGTAAAATAGTGTATCAATAATTGTAATGAGGACTCCTTTTGAGTTTTTATACTCTCTATTAGACAATAGTTGAATTCAAACTCACAGTATATGTGTTGTCATATTTTTCACGACAATTGTATTACTGAAGTTGTATTTGTTTTTGTACCATGTATTTGGCGACTCAGAATAGGTGTTGTATACCTATTTTGGGGGTGTCACATAATAAATATTACATAATTAGTATATTTATTAGTATGACAGTATATTTATTAGTGTGACTGCTTTAACCTAGTTTGGTAAAACTGTCATAACATTTTCATACGAACTCCGATTGAGGTGATTCACGATGATCCGGAACGAGGACGAATAAGCTTTAGTGAATTGGTGAGAAATGAAGGAAGAATAAGCTTCTATTTATAGGAAAATATAGTTTCGATAATTGCACGTTTTGGGGCTCCAAATACCTTCCTCATTTTCTTTATTTTTAATTTAATCCTACAAGTATTATCAATCTTGCACCACATCCCCTAATAGTACAAGAATGTGAATCAATAGTACACACATGTGAACAAATAGTTATAATCATGTGAATTAATAGCAATTAATTGCTCATTTATCCGGTTAATTACCCGATTGGTCAACAAAACCTCCAGATGCTGAAATAAGCCTCCTCTTGAGTTCTTGAAAACTCAAGAGGAGGCTTATTGACATATTGACATGCGACATATTATCCCTATACTCTGATCGACCAATTAAATACCAAATAAACTTAGGTAGGTCATACTAGCGAAGGAATTCCCCGTCTCTCCCCTCCTAGTTCTAGTCTCACATCTTAGCCAGGGATCATATCCCTAAGCTTTGATACCAACTATGACGCCCCCAAAATAGGTATGCATCACCCATCTTGAGTCGCCAAATACATGGTATAAAATTCAAATACAACTTAATTATACAATAGTCGTGTAAAATACGACAAAACACAATCTAAGAGTTTTAATAAGAATATTGTTATCTAGACAATATCCACACTCAATGGAGTCCTCATTACATATATTGTCACACTATTTTATAGAATAGTGAGGACTACTAAAACAACCATATGGACCGTCAATCCGTTCTCGACTCGCGTCCAATTATATATTCTCATTTCCCGAAGAGAAAAGTGAAAGAAAGGGCGAGCTCAACTAGCCCAGTAAGAAATATTAGGACTAAGATAATGCAGAATAATTTAGCGTTAGCCTTCAACAGTGTTAAACTGATAAAATATAACAAACATCAAGTTTAACTGCAGCGGAACAAGCAATCCATTAGAAGAGTTAAGTAGAGGATAAAATCTACTATCTTCTATGATTTAAAAGGTTTTTCATCACTTTTATCGCTGAGACTCAGCTTAATAAATAAACCACATCATCCCTGCACTATGGCCAAGGATATTCATTAGTATCACGACCACAAATTTGTTAGGTTTGTAATATTCATGAACGCAATCAAATTGCACAAAATAAGCGAAAACGTGTAAAAATCAGAGTTTAAAATTTTATAAACCATATACTCGGATCATCCTTTATGCGCAATTATTAATTAAACGAAAGATAATGAATTAGAATTATACCCTTGAAGATTCGAGCTTCCTCAGGTACAAGTTCACCTCCAAATCCTTTCGCGTTCAACTTGAATCCGTTGGGTTTGGTTCCTTCCATTGATCAACGTTAGCCACCCAAGTGTTTGGCCTCTAGAGGTGATCTACCAAGGAAGAAGAAAGATTCAAGAAGATGGGTGTTTGACAAAACCCTAGTTTTTCTATCTCTCATAGAAAAGGAGCGTACTCTCCAACAATTGGAATCACGTCTGTTGTGAAAAAGTCAACAACAACTCTACACCCATAATAAGACTCCTCTTATTTATAGATGTAGACAACCCTCCTTAACAATTAAGGATTTGGTTTTATTTTAATTAATTAAACTCTTTTAATTAATTAGGCTCCTAATCTTATTAGGAATAATTGAGAGTACTTTTATTAATTAATTCCCAACTCTTTAGAAATTAAAATAATTATAATTATAATAATATTAATAAGACTCCTCTTATTAATTTATATATTTAATATTTCCAAAATATTAAATAATAAATATTAAGCTATTTAATTTATTCCATCACCATAGATTAAATTAAATACACTTAATATATTATTACGATTATGCCATTAACTTCTTAAATAATTATTCTTCCTTTTATGGTGTGACCCTTTAGGTTCTCCATATTAAACCGGTTGTGAATAAATCAATTAGAACAATTCTAATCTTATTTAAATAAATAAAGTAAACTATTCATTTATTTAAATAAATAATATTTATTCTACAATAGGGATAAGTCTCCCTAGCGATTAACGACTTTTCAGAAAATATAGATTTCAACATTAATCATAAAAGAACCTTTGAGTAAATAGTTACCGTACAATTCAATCCTTCGACCATACAATGTCCCAATTAAATATAAGACATGGAATTACTGTCAAGTCTTATTTTATTTAATTATATGTATTTCGACTCTTAAATGCACAACTCCAAATAATGCAAATTAGAAACTCCTTTCTAATTTTATTCTGCCTTGGCTAATGACTACTGGGTTGTCATTTATCGAATCACATAGGACATTTCTCTTCTTTGACTTGAAGTAGTAGATTCTTTATTGATCATACATTATCTCCATGTACGACTTATTATACCCAAGCATACCCCTTTGATATACCCTAAGGGTCTTAAGGAATAAGTCAAAGTATAAATCATCATACACAAGATACTATGATGATCTCAAGTCCAAGGATCACTTGTACTACTATCACTACAAGAATTCTTATTGACAGATAAGTAAAACTCCATTAGGTATTCCTTAGCTAGCCACGTTCAGTGAACTTATTCTCTAATAAGCACCTACATACTTGCTTTAGTGTCTCCACACAAATAATCATGAGATCAATCATCCTCATCTAATGAGCAAGCAACGTATGTACCAATCTATCCGGATTCACTAATCTCCAATTTAGTAATCCAATGATTGGGAGCTATTTTAGTTTTAAGCTTTCTAAGAATTTAGGTCTCATTAGAATGATCATCATTATTATTCTAAAAGCATTTCTTAAAACTATGGGTTTATCACATATTATAAAACAGCATCATATAGATAATTAAAAGCCTTTAATAAATTCATATTTTTTATTAATTTAGTTAATTCAGCTACGGTGGGCACCCACACTCGACCTTCGAACCTTATTATACTGTCCTTATCCAATCTAAAATTTTGTCCTTCATTTTCTACTATTCTCTTCCATATCTTCTCGCATTCTTCATCTTTCTCTTGTGCTTCCTTTATTCTATCCAATAACGTCGGGTGAACTTCCATTACGAATAATTTTCCTTCTGCTTCTTTTGGTTCCTCCAATTCTATTTCCAACCTTTCTATTTCTCTTATTAACCCCTCTTGAGTTGTCAATCTGAATAACTTCTCCCTTTCTTTTCTACTCAAAGCGTCGACTACTACGTTTGGTTTTCCTGGGTGATAAAGAATTTCGTAGTCGTAATCCTTGATTAATTCCAACCACCTTCTTTGTCGCATGTTCAACTCCTTTTGTGTGAAGATATATTTCAGACTCTTATGGTCCGTGTATATCTCACATTTTTCTCCATACAAATAATGTCTCCAAATCTTCAATGCAAAATCTATCGTCGCTAACTCCAAGTCATGGGTAGGGTATCGTTTTTTGTAATCTTTCAACTGTTGTGGCGCATACGCAACGACCTTGCCATGCTGCATTAGCACATAGCCAAGTCCTCTGTGCGACGCATCACTATACACCACAAATCCTCTCGTATCATCTGGTAATGATAATACATGTGCCTCACTTAACCTCCTTTTCAACTCTTGGAAACTCTCTTCGCATTTGTCCGTCCACACGAATTCACTGTCTTCGTCGTTAAATTAGTCAGCGGGGTTGCTATCATAGAAAAATCTTGGAAAAATCTTTGATAGTACCCGACTAACCCTAAGAAACTTCTTACTTATGTTGGCGTCTTTGATTGTTCATAGTTACTTACCGCATCCACTTTTTCAGGATCCACTAAAATTCCATTTTGATCTATCACGTGTCCTAAAAATTGAACCTTCTCCATCAAAAATTCACGTTTCAAAAATTTTGCGTACATATTTTCCCTTCTCAACGCTTCCAATACCATCTTCAGATGTTCAGCGTGCTCTTCCTTGGTCTTTGAATAAATCAAAATGTCATCGATAAATACTACTACGAATTTATCTAAGTATTGCTTGAAAGGTCAGAATGGAAATTTGTCCATAATTTTTTTCATTCCGCTTGTAAAACATGACACCACAAGCATAATAAAGCTAAGTTATCATGTTCTAACACTAAATAACGTTCAATAACATAAAAATAACAACATCATAAACCTACTTATGTACGATTTATGACTTTTGCTTAAGAACACACGAAGAACAAGAAAAATCGTAAATAGTAATGACTTATGTTCTTGAGCTTTTAGATTTCATACTTGAAATAATTTGGGCAATATAACGGCTTTCATATGTGATTTATTATACTTTAAATTTGAAATAACATAAACCTAAATAATATTATATTTGCTCAAGAACACCCGAAGAAACACTGAGTTAAAATACCGAACATGGTAACGACTTGTGTTCTTGAGATTTTTACTATACTATTACATAAAATTGAACATAATAACTACTTTCTCAAGTACTTATGAAGGAAATGAAGAATGACTAGCGTACATGGCCACGACTTATGTTCTTGAGCTTATAGACTATAATATGAACAAAAAACGAACATAATATCGACTAGGGATTTTACCTCTTGAATTTGCAAGCTTTAACTACTCCTTTACAATTTGTGATTAATATAACTCACAAGAACTCTCACTTTCTAATTCTAGATTATAACTTTGAATACTTGATTTTTTTTTTGTAAATTGGTAAGAAATAAAGAAGGATTAGGCTATTATTTATAGGATTTTTAAACCTAGGGCATTTAGGTAATTTAGGCCATCAAACTTCCTTTTTCCCACCAGGTGACATCATCTTTGTATTTCTTTCAGGATGATTTCATGCTTAAATCATGCTTACATCATCTCTTCTTTGATTGGTCGATTCAAGTTCACGTGGATCTATTTTATTTAGTTAGGTTGTAACTTTGTTTGGATCCTAGTTTGGTCACATCAACTTAGTTACACATAACCTAGTTTGATTACAACTAGTTACCTTTCAACTTAGTTTATTTTTAACTCTTTCGGTTTAATTGACCTTTACTGACTTAAAGTCTGACATTACTGAGTTTAGTTCCGTATAAACACTATTTTGTGAATTGAAAAGTCCAACAGACTTGTTCTGCTTAGTATCGCCTTGTTCTTTCTTTTGGCTTGGTTGTTAGTCTTTTGTTGTCCATTTTGGGGGTTGTCCCATGTGGTTCTATCAAAAGCTTCTGGGGTATGCCCTTTTCGATTGTATTTTCTCTTCTTTTTCTATATACAAACAAACTTAGCGAAAAAAAAACAGACTTTGCACATTTTTTGGTGAATAGTGTTTTTGACGACCATTTGTAACAATCCAAGATTTTATTTGCAATTTAAAATATTTATTAAATTAAATAAAAATTTTATTGATGAAGTTGTTGTTTTGAAATTTAAAATATTTCTTAAATTAAATGAATATGTGATTTTGTTAGTAAATATTTATAAATTATATTTATTAGATAATATTCTAAATTAATTTAATTTATAGTTATTATGTTGTAAGATAACATGAGATGTTATATTGTTGTTGTGATGTGATAAATTAAGATGGTATATTATTATAATAAAGTTATAATTTTGTGATGTTTGTTTAAGTGGAGTATTTATTTAAAATATAGTATGTATAATTATTTTATTTGATTAATGTTGGATATGGAGATCCAAATAAGTCATATGTGGTTATAAATTATAAACTAAGTTGTTTATTAAAACAAATTAAAGTAGTTTAATTTAGTTTTGACCAAACAAGACTTAAATATATTAAGTCTTTATTTTAAAGACTTTTTGCCAAACTAAGCCTTATGGCTTTTGGATTTCTTTTAATATTTGAATTATAAATAAAATAAATTTTGAAAGCATGTTCTCTATGTACTCACACAAATTTTGAAAGCATGTTGTCGATGATAACATTTGTTCAATTTAGAAATTGTTAATACTCTAGCTCTTATTGATTCATCAATATACCTTGTTCATGAAGATATTATAATCAAACTCTTGAATTGTTATTTGTTTCTATCTGATTAAACCAGTACTTGGTTGATGAGCATTCTATAGATCTATAATTCCTTGGACGCTAATTCCCAACCAAACTTTATTTGGTTCGGAACTTGATAATCTAAGCTGAGATGAACAACTCTATTATTAGGGGATTATTTTAGAAATCATAATAAGCGTTAAAATGTTTTGCAATAATACATAGTACAAAGGGCTGATCACCGGAGTACGGAATGATGGTCCATATAGTCGTTTAGGCTGTTAAAGGTTCTGAGAGAAACACACTGTTAACCTAGGGACGAAGATGATGATTATAGTCTTTAGGATCATTAAAAGGTAAAAGTAGAAATACTTGAAACCTAGAGTATAGTTCGTGGTCTTGTGACCTTCAGTGTATTGATGTTGATATCTATTGTTAATTTAATGTTCATTATTCCTTTGAACTCATAGTTGTTGAATTAAATTTTATTATTCCGGTAAGAATACTTTATCATTGAAAACTCAGTGAATTATCATTCATAAACCGTTATTGTATATTATCCTTCTTGTGGGCAATTGTTTGCTCACTCTTGCACAAAATAATGCAGATGAAGTTAAGAAGTTTGGAGAGTTTTGTACAAGCAAGGGCAAGGATAAAGTGATTAATTAGACGACCACGTTTAAGTTATCTTTTATTTATGAAGCTTATGTATTAGATTTAATTATGATCATGTTTTAATTTCTGCTGATGATTGTATTAAAGGTTAGATGACCTGGGATTTATCTTGAGATTATGTAACCCTTGATGGGAGATTTATTATTTAAGCTTTTGAGTTTAATTATATCATTTGTTTATGGGTAGTTAGTTTTGATTTAATTGGACAGTGAACACCAAATCTGTGGAATTGAAGTGCCCGGGTTTGGGAGTGTCACAAGTTGGTATCAAAGCTTTAGGTTATGAACCTTCTAGGAGATCGAAAACATAGAGGTGATAAACTCTTATCGAGTTTTAAGGAATGAATTAAGGAAATTCATTGAAGATAAAATGATAAAAGACTCTATGTGATTATGTGTTAATGACTTATGTGCTCGTGAGTACTTAGGAGTAGCATGTATTGTACATATCAAGTTTTGGGGTTGTTAAAACTTCGTTGTCAGAATGACTGACGAAGGATGATAAGGATTAAGAGTCTTAGAAGTGCATAGTTTGAGTATGGTTGGTATTAGGAAAGCCATACCCGTTGATTTCTGTTGTAGACCTTGGGTATAAGCTTAAGTTTGAACGAGAGGATAAAGTTGGGGTGATAAAGGTGAAGGATAAGAACGAGGAGGGGGAATTCCTCCAGTGAGGTGTGTGGTCATAACATTGAGTTATAAAAGAAGGTCTAGAAATTAGAAGGTCTAGCCGTAAAGCACCAAGCCGCGTTAGCACAAGAAGATGTTGCGACTCAAGACTTTACTACATCATTTGTAGATGTAGAGCGGATATTAGCTCATTCAGAAAAGTCAAAATATTAAAGAGGATAGTTATTAGCTGGAAACGAGATTGCACAGGAATGACTGGGGAAAGAAGTCAGCAAAGCGTGCGAGAGCTGAAAACGCGTGGGTGAAGGCTTCTAAATGCATAGATCGTGTTGAATTCAAAGAGCGCCAAGCGAATGATGAACCTTAGAATTTAGTCTTCCAATCTCCTGACGATTCGTATCGTGGAGCAAGAGCGCAATGAAGTTGTACAACGTGGAATGTTCTTGTAGATTGCAAGAAAAATAATAAGATGATTATAATGAAAATTAATAGATGTGGATCCTAACTTTTGAATTAAATAGTGGGATGTGATGAAGTAATCCTAGAATTTTATTATTTCGGGATAAATAATATAAATAGCAGTGTGGCTATTTTGTGATGTGGTGATGTAATAAATGAATAAAGTATTATCATTGTTTATTAAAATATATTATGTGTTATCTATAAGTGGTTAAGATAAGTTTACAAATGTTAATGTATGGATGAACAATGATCTAATAGTTCAAGTTTAAAATAGTAAGATGCCGCCTAGAAGAAGACAACAATGTCAACGGAGCCCCAAGGAAAATGCATTCAATACGGAAACTAACACAAATCCAGTGCCACAATTGGTGAATTTTTTAGTGAGAGCACTAGCAAATCAACTGAATTTCTGGCTGTATAATCAAATCTCGATGTTCCAACCAAATTCGTTTACAATAGGGTTGGAAAGAATGATTGATGTAGACGGGGAAGGTAATACGCTGACATACAATCAAGAGCAGAGGGGAAAGAAGAGTGAAGATGATAAGGTGGGTGATAGTCATACCGGTAACGCTTGGAAAAGAAAGTGGGACAATAATATTAACACTGAAATCAGCAAGGGAAGGAAAAGAAGAAGGTGGAGGCGTGTAGCAACTGCGGAAAGAAACATATAGGTGTTTGTTTGAGGGGAAAAAGGGTGTGCTTTAATTGTGGATCGAAGGATCACATTGCGCCAAAATGTTCAAGACCGAGGAAGAGAGCCTGCTTCACGTGTGGATCGAAGGAGCACTTGGCTCGAGGTTGCCCAAAGAAAGTGGTAGGAAAAGCAAGTGGAAGCAAAGGGGACAGTGGCAAACTAGTTATTGTAGAGTCAACTCCGCCTTGTCGACAAACTGAATAATCATCCAACATGAAGATCTAGAACGCAATGCAAGGTATGGTTCAGATCAGTTATCTATACGGCTCCGTGTTATTTAATTTAACTGTCACTTGTTAATTTATGCCTGATGAATTTATTTAGAAACTATATTCTCTTCGGGAAGAGTTAGATTATTCCCTGAACATAGAAAGTGCGAATAATGATTCCTTTTACGTTGATAGGTAGAATTGTCGTATTGGTATTAAAGGCCACGTAATGGATTTATTTCCGATTTGATTTATAAAACTCTAAAGTGGTTAAACTAGGTGGTGATAAGTTATTGTCAAAGAAAATGCATAAATCTTAAGACTCTGAGGAAGTCAAGAAGTTATTTAGAAAATATTGCTAATTGTTAGCTAACTTAACGAGAAAATCGGTGGAATTTATATGGGCAAGAAATTATAGAGTGAATTTTCAAGAATTGAAGAAGAATTTAGTATGGCACCTATGTTGTCTTTACTACATAGTATAGAAAACTTTGTGTTGTATAGCGACGCATCATACAATGTATTAGGCAGTGTGTTTAGGCAGAACGATAGGGTCATTTTTTACGCATCACGTTAGTTAAAATTTTTATTAGAAAGGGTGTCCCACTCACGATTCAGAGTAGAGGTATTACTAGTTGCTCTGAGGATTTAGATGTGTTATTTTTGGGAAATAGTGTGAGATAAAAATATATATATATAAAAAAATCAGATGAGAAGCTTTTTAGATGGAAAACCGTATAACTTTGTTGGATAGAGTAAATGAAGAGTAGCTCCAAGATGAAGGTGTCAAATTCAAAATCGATACTGAAGGATAGTTGAAAGTAGAAGGAAGAAACTAGGTTTCGTTAATACCAAGAGTTGAAAATGAAGTTTGGCATAAAATTTATATATTGAATCAACTAGGAAGCACAATATATATATATAGCCTTCGATAATGCTATTGGTGGCAAGATATGGTGATAGATTTTATGGTATGTCAAAGTTAGCATATTACATATCGAACAGTGTGTGAAGTTATGTCTTAATGAAATCGTTTCAAGACACGATGTTTCTATGTCAATTGTGTCGAACAGAGATTCACGATTTACATCGAATTTTCAAAAGGGTTTGCAAGAACGTGTGGAACGCAATTAGAAATAAGTATGTCATATCGTTTGCAAATCGATTGCCAAACTAAAAGGAAGTCCAAACATTGGAAGGCAAGCTAAGCGCATGAGAAGTTTTCGATAATGTCATGCGAGGAATCCGAATTGAGCAAGTTATGGATAAGTTAGAAATAATTTAAGAGTAAGGTAATGTTAGGTGTGATTTCAACTGAGGACTCATATGGTGACTAAGTCGTACAAACCTTGGTATGGGTAGAGGTTTTGTGCATATAGGTTTATCACATTGATAATCATTGGAATATTGGTATCGCGCTATGAATGTATAAGTGGTGGAAAGGTGATTCTTTTCTCATGTATATATTTGATAGTTAGAAGTTTTTAAGATTAAGTTAGATGATATTAAGATTAGGTTCGGTTCTTAAAACTAAAGCATATGGCAAGTTCGTGGATTATCAAAGTGTGGTAATTTTGATGAACTATATTGGGTTTAGAACGGTTATAGTATAGGAAGCATTGATGAAAGATGGTTTTGAGGTAGCCTTACCTCTATAGTTAGAGCGCATTCGTAATGTTTTTCATTTTTTCGGTGAGATGATCGAACAAGCTCGACTGTAATCATGTGACAAAGTACGAACCGTTATGGTTGTGCTACTAGGGAATTTTTATCCAGGTAGTCGACTAGAATGATCATGTGCACAGGAATGAGTTAAAACCTTTTTAAAGGTGACATGGAGGAACCACAGTGTCGAAGATGCTACGTGGGAACTCAAAACTGAAATGATGAAAAATTACCATGAGTTATTTGTTTTGTTCAGGTGTCTTGATTCGAGGGGATGTAATCTTTTTAAGGAGGGAAGAATGTGACGATTTGATTGTTTGAGTTGTGATTACGGGGCATGTAATCCTTGTAAGGAGGGAATGATGTAACAATCCAAGATTTTATTTGTAATTTAAAATATTTATTAAATTAAATAAATATTTTATTGATGAAGTTGTTGTTTTGAAATTTAAAATATTTCTTAAATTAAATGAATATGTGATTTTGTTAGTAAATATTTATAAATTATATTTATTAGAATAATATTCTAAATTAATTTAATTTATAGTTATTATGTTGTAAGATAACATGAGATGTTATATTGTTGTTGTGATGTGATAAATTAAGATGGTATATTATTATAATAAAGTTATAATTTTGTGATGTTTGTTTAAGTGGAGTATTTATTTAAAATATAGTATATATAATTATTTTATTTGATTAATGTTGGATATGGAGATCCAAATAAGTCATATTTGGTTATAAATTATAAACTAAGTTATTTATTAAAAGAAATTAAAGTAGTTTAATTTATTTTTGACCAAACAAGACTTAATATATTTATATTAAGTCTTCATTTTAAAGACTTTTTGCCAAACTAACCTTTATGGCTTTTGAATTTCTTTTAATATTTGAATTATAAATAAAATAAAATAAATAATAAATAATATATATTATAACTGATAACTTATTATTTTAATTATTATAACGTCTGTTTCAGACGTTTGGGTGTGTGTGTTGGGTTAAGTTTTATTATACGTAAAAATCATTTGGCCTAAGTCTACCGAGGAAGAAGAGAAGAAAAGTTACAATGAATAAAGAGAGTTGAGAGTAAGATTTTTGGAGAAGTTCAAAGAAAGTCGTGGTGTTCTAGCAAGAATTACCAAACAATAGAAGGGATTTCCATAACTTTGATAATATATATATATATATATATATATATATATATATATGTGTGTGTGTGTGTGTGTGTGTGTGTGTGTGTGTGTGTGTGTGTTTCACGGCAAAATTCTTATATTCTGTGAATTCTAGTTTTTTTGCAAATTGTTGTTATATAATCTGTTTATGGTGATTGTATATAATTATGATGTTAGAGTATGTAGTTAGGGATGAATTTGTATGCTAATTTCGGTTAAAGGGAAGGAAAAGTAATCACAGTATATATATTTTTCATATGGCTTGTGAAAGTACCAATTTTAATGGTCAATTTTTATGTTAATTTGTGAATTGAGGCTTGATTATGCTAGTCCATTAAGAAATGAAGATAACGTAATTTGAATGAGGTGATTTGGTCAAGTATAGAGATCACAGTGTTGATTTTTCTAAGAGATATCAAAAATGGAGTTTTATAAGAAAAATATGAATTTTGAGAAAGTAAAATAGTTTTAGTTGTTGTTAAATTGTGCTAAGTGATTGAATATGTTAGCAATCATGTTTATGATAGTTGTATATTTATTTTACGTGTTAATTTCACTATTTGGTGGGTGAAATTCGTGTTAGTTGGACTAAAATCTGACTCTTGTTCATAGCCTTTCTCGGTTCTGTTCGTGTAGACCTTTGGCAATTGATTGATGCCAAGCTGCCGAAAAAGCACAGTAGCTCTGCCGGCATTGCATTTGCAGGCCCTGAGGCTTGTGTATATGGCAATTGTGCATACATACCTTATCCCTGAGACAGTGAGGTCTGTTTCTACTGCAGACTTTTTAACACCACTATAACTTGGTCTAAGGTTATGTTAATGTGTCAAATATGTAACGACAAGGTTAAAACAACATAGTGTTATGTGGTTAGTGATTCTAAAGTTATAAGAAGATAGTAAACTATGAAAATGACATGTTTTGATTTATTGAGAATGAGGATTAGTAAATAAGTATTATGAAGGTTAACATTTGAAATTTCTGATATTTATATAGTAGCATAAGACTTGTACTAAATTAGCAAGTTTAGCTAGAAATGGTGTTATTTTGGAGGTGGATGTTAACATGTCTAATAGATATTGTGATTGCACTAAAATGTGTAGGTTATTGGAGTAACGTGAGTTGTAATTGTATAGCTTACGCAAGAGGCAAGTTCACTAACCTTTGCTACTTTATTATTCAGTAAGGTTACTTTTCACTATTACGTTATACTTATGCAAATTCTCTAACTCTAATCTCTTGTTTAACGATTTATTATTATGCGAATTCTTTAACTCTCATTTAATTGTTGAACAAGTTAGTTAATCTTTATTTCTTTATTTCAAATGAGATTACCTTGTTTATTCAAGGTCAGTAATGTTGTTTATTCAGTTACTAATAACTGTTGTTTGATCTTCGTTCTCTAATATCATTGTACTATCTTACATTATTGTACCGAACTCTAAGTTGTCTAGCGATTCTTTACCAATTCAACTAATCCTTAGTTGATGAATGTTCTAAACTCTAAATTTCCCTTGAAGTCAACCCAAACCAAACTTTATTTGGTTTACCTATGTACTCACACAAATTTTGAAAGCATGTTGTCGATGATAACATTTGTTCAATTTAGAAATTGTTAATACTCTAGCTCTTATTGATTCATCGATATACCTTGTTCATGAAGATATTATAATCAAATTCTTGAATAGTTATTTGTTTTTATCTAATTCAACCAGTACTTGGTTGATGAGCATTATAAAGATCTGTAATTCCTTGGAAGCTAATTCCCAACCAAACTTCATTTGGTTCGGAACCTGATGATCTAAGATAAGATGAACAACCCTATTATTAGGGTATTATTTTAGAAATACGGAATATCGTTAAAATTTTTGCGCAATACATAGTACAAAGGGCTGATCACCTGGAGTACGGAATGATGGTCCATATAGTCGTTTAGACTGTTAAAGGTTACAGTAGAAACACCTGTTAACCTAGGATGAAGATGATGATTATAGTCTTTTAGACTGTTAAAGGTTAAAGTAGAAATACTTGAAACCTAGAGTATAGTTTGTGGTCTTATGACCCTCAGTGTATTCTTTGATGTTGATATCTATTGTTAATTTAATTTTCATTATTCCTTTGAACTCATAGTTGTTGAATTAAATTTTATTGTTCCGGTAAGAATACTTTATCATTGAAAACTCAGTGAATTATCATTCATAAACCGTTATTGTATATTATCCTTCTTGTGGGCAATTGTTTGCTCACTCTTGCACAAAATAATGCAGATGAAGTTATGAAGTTTGAAGAGTTTTCTACAAGCAAGGGCAAGGATAAAGTGATTAATTAGACGACCACGTTTAAGTTATCTTTTATTTATGAAGCTTGTGTACTAGATTTAATTATGATCATGTTTTAATTTCCGTTGATGATTGTATTAAAGGTTAGATGACCTGGGATTTATCTTGAGATTATGTAACCCTTGATGATAGATTTATTATTTAAGCTTTTGAGTTTAATTATATCCTTTGTTTATGGGTAGTTAGTTTTGATTTAATTGGACAGTGAACACCAAATCTGTGGAATTGAAGTACCCGAATTTTGGGGTGTCACAATAATTGGGTTCTAGGCAAACATGGCCTTGAGACCCTTGGGTTTTTAACTGATGAAGTCATATTGATGTACGTATTATGTTATATCAATTATATGGGTTTTACGTGTTTTGTTCCTAAAGCCTAAGAATAAAAAAAACAGAGTGTTGAAGAATATGAGTTAGAGATCTTTGAGAGAGAATAGAGGTTCTTTGGAAATTGGAGAAGAAGAGATGCTAGAAAATCAAAAGAAAAAAGGTTTTTCAATTCATCTAGACAAGGTTTAGAAGAACAGAACTGGGACTTGGAAGGATGGGGTAGTCTCTCTCTCTAGAGTTTACTCTCCCTTCTCTCTAGGATTTTAGCCCGGCTTTGTTCCCCCCCCCCCCCCCGTTCCTTTACGTTTTCTTTCTTTCCTTTTTTAGTCTCCCGCCCATCCTCACCTACCTTCTCCATCCCCACCAAACTTTTCAGTTTACCCATTCTAGCTTCTGGTTTCTTCCTTCTCCTTCTCCACCTCCCTATCCCTCCCTTGGCCTCCTCTTCTCTAACATCCGGACTTAATCTTCCCCCCCCTCTCCCTGCTCATTCTCTTGCCTCTCCCTCGCTTCAGTACTTTGGTGTCATGGTCGATCATCCTCATCTCTCCATTTGGAAACTCCTGGAGAGTAGTCCTTCTCGGGATTTCTTTGGAGAGTTTGGTGTCTCCTTTCCAAACTCTCCTTTAGCCTCTGTTGCCTTGGAGGAATCTCGAGCCTATTCCTCGAATGTTTCTATCGGGATTCGATGAATCTCGCCTTTCTTTGCTTTCATTTGGAGGAGACCCTTGGTCCCGCCACTTCCTCGGCGCCCAAGATATCTTAAAGCGATTCATTACTTCACTAAGAATGACCGTGAAGAAGCACTTAGAAAGAAGGAAGAATGCCAAGTCGATGGACTATATTTCGCTTACGGGACTTCCTCTCAAGATGTTAACAACCTCTCTTCTATCGGGATATCTGCTGCGTTAGCTAATGCTCGTAAGGTGTTCGATTCTTGTCTCACAAGGCTAGCAAATGCTCGCAAGGACTATATTGTCTCTCGGGAGTCCCTCGGCTCCCCGATTACATCCCCCTCCTTGAATGCCCGGGCTAATGTTCTTTGGCTTGCCTATTCCCCTAAGTCCCGGAGTTGGTAGTTGCAAATTCAGCTAATGAGAAGAACTTGGGGTTGAGCTTTTTCCCCCCTTGCCGATGAAGGGAGTGTTACAGTTAACCCCCTGTGGAAATCCTTGACTTGGCCTTAATAAATGGTCTTCTAGCCTTGTTGGTCAATTTATCCACTCAAGCTCCGTTCAAGTTGGTTGAATCTTCTCGCTAAAAAATTATGGGGCACCTTTGATCGACAAAAGTCTATCTTCATGGTAAGGGGTACTTCTTATTCAAATTTGATTCGGTGATAGAAAGAGACAATGTCTTAGCCTCGGGTCCATGGTACATAGCTTCCAAGCTTCTTTGCTTCTGGTAGTGGCGAGGAAGGGCTAATTTCAAAGATAAGCGATAGTAGCAAAGTTCCGATATGGGTAAAGTTCAGTAATATCCCCCTCTCTTACTGGACAAAGGAAGGTCTAAGTTACCTGGCAAGTGCAGTTGGTCGGCCATTATTTGCCGACAACATGACTTCTAAGTTGGAACCTATGAGCTTTGCTCGAATATGTATTGAGATTGAAGCTTTGTCTTCATTTCCTGCCTCCCTCAATGCTGTTGTATTTGACAGGATTGCTCGGGTTGAAGAAACCGTAGCCGTGAAAGTGGAGTATTGGGCGGGCCCCCCGTTTCTAAATGTAAGCTGTTTCGGACATTCCCTTCTCAAATGCCCGAAAACTAATTTTCAGTGGGTTCCCAAACACTCCCCGACTCTCTGTGAGGCCCCTTGTTCCACTATTCCTAGCACAACCAAGGCCTCTCCTCCTCCAGACCCCAAGGTTCATGGATTGCCGTTTCAAAATGACTTAAAAGCTCTTCCTCCTCCCTTCCAGCCTCTCCTTTCTCTTCCACCAACGCCTTTTCCCCTATTGCTCCTCCCCTTATTCCTGGTGATGAGTCTAAATCTCCTATTCCCCCTAATCCTTTACTTGATAAGCTTAAGCAAGTTGATGAGAAGGAATGGAGGGACCTGAAGCATAAGACTAGGCCTGGAAAGGAGCCTCTTCAGAGTTCTAAGAAGAGGAACAAAGGTCCAAGGGGTCTTCCCCTTCTAGACTAATACTTTCCCCCTTTTTATGACATTCTTTTGTTCATATAATGTCAGGGGTTTAAATAAAAAACCAAAGCAGGCTTTTATTCGCAACTTTTTGTTAGACAACAATATCTCCTTTGTGGGCCTCATTGAGACCAGAATAAAAGCTACAAATGCTTCCAGAATATCGCGGGCTATCTGCCGTAACTGGGTTTGGAATTTTAACTATGACTACCACCCGAACGGTCGGATTTGGGTGGGCTGGGATCCTTCTATTTGGAGAGTGGATGTCCTATTTCAATCTGCCCAAGTTTCCCACTTCAAGCTCTTTCCTCTTTATGGCAGTTATCCAATCTTGGCTTCTATAGTCTATGGCCAGAACTCTATAGTGGGGAACGTCGGGTTGTGGGTGACCTTAATTCCTTGTCCTCCTCGGACACTTGGTGTATTCTTGGAGACTTCAACACTATCAAGAGTGTCTACGAATCGGAAGGTGGTGATTCTTCTTAGGATACTGAGTATGGTGATTTTAACGATCGCTTGTAGACACTATTGGTGTTCTTGATATTCGTCTTATTGGGCCTCTGCACACATGGTGGAACTGTCAGTTGCTAATCCTATTCATAGGAATTTGGATAGAAGCAATGGGTACAGCTTCTTGGTTCAACGTAATGTCTGATTCCCTAGTCACTTATGGTCCTCGTGGTCTTTCCGATCATTGTCCAGTCTTACTTAATACTGGTATGCTTCTTCGGAAAGCCAAGAAGCCATTCCAATTCTTTAACTTCATGCTGGAGTTGGAAGGGTTTGACGCTGCTGTCTCGGATTGTTGGAGTATCAGAATTCGTGGAAATCCCTTTTTCATCTTTAATGAGAAACTTCGAAGATTCAAGTGCGCCCTCAAAACCTTGAACTCTTCTAACGGTAACTTATCGAGGAATGTTAGCACCCTTGAGCTCGGTCAGTCGTCAGATTCACAATCTCTTCATGCAGATCCTTAAACTCTTGTCGCTTGCCCTAGAAGACAAATGCTCTCAGTCCTTATGGAAAGCATTGGCTCTTGAAGAATCTCTCTTGCTCCAAAAATCCCGAGCCACTTGGCTTGCCCAGGGCGATAAAAATTCCAAATTTTTTGCCAATGTTATCAAGAGTAATTGGAACCACAAAAAAATTCTCTCTATTTTAATAGCTCGGTGTTCTTATTGAGGATCGGTAGGGTATTCAAAGAAGTGGCGGTGGACTATTTTCGAGGATCTCTGGGATCCTCTCCTCCTACTTACCCCAGGTCGTGATCTTCGGAAAACTTCGTTACAAAGCGGATTACTCTGCTTCAGTCGCTAGCTTAACTACTCCAATTCTTGATTACGAAATTCTTGCGGTCCTTCAATCCATGAAAAGAATAAAAGTCCAGGTCCCGGCGGTTTTAATGTTAATTTCTTTCTCCATTCTTTGGGACATTATAGGCCATGATTTCACCTTCTTTGTCCACTCTTTCTTCATCTCTGGGCACCTTCCGTGTGGAGTTAATGCAATGACTATTGCCTTGATTTCAAGGCGGATAATCCATCCAATATGTCGGATTTTAGACCTATTTCTTGCTGCAACACAATCTACAAATGTATAGCAAAGATCCTTGCCAATAGGCTCAAACACATTCTCCCTTCCCTTATTGACCATGCTCAGTCGCTTCATCTCTTGGGAGAAGCATTAGTGACAATATCCTCCTTGCAGAGGAGCTTTTCAGAACTACCACAGACTTTTTACGGTCTGCCGGTGTGCTCTTAAAATTGATATTCGGAAAGCCTTCGACACTGTTGACTGGAGGTTTCTCTTGGATTTGTTGGGCCTTCTTAAATTCCCCCCTATTTTCATTGGCTGGATTAAAGAGTGCATCACTACAACTATGTTTTCTATCAAAGTCAATGGAGGTCTGTTTGGTTACTTTAAAGGAGCGAGGGGTCTTAGGCAAGGGGATCCCCTGTCTCCTTACTTATTCGTTCTAGCTATGGAAGCCTTCTCCATGATTCTTCACAAGGAAACTCTGTTGCCTAATTTCAAGTTTCATTGGAAAACAGAATCGTGCAACATATCCCACGTATGCTTTGCCGATGATATTCTCATATTCTGCCATGGCGATATGGCCTCTGTTTCCATTATTCACTCGTGATCCTTCTCTATGTTTTCTGGCCTAATTCCTAATGCTCGTAAAAGTCTGTGTTTCCTTGCCAATGTCCCAAATGATGTTAAGGTAAGTATTAACTTGTTGTTGGGTATTCCTTTTGGAGTATTACCAATTAGATTTCTCGGGGTCCCTCTTATCTCCTCTAAGCTCTCCCATTCAGATTGCCCAACCTTGATTCATAGAATTCTCGCCGGAGTTTCCTCTTGGACCTCCCGATTCCTCTCTTTATTCGGTAGAGTTCAAATTTGATTAAATCGGTGCTTTTTGCAATCCAATCTTTCGGGCCTCCCATTTTTTTCTTCCTAATTAGGTTCTAAGAGCCATTCAATCTATCATGTGTAGATTCCTTTGGAAGGGCCTTCTCTCCTTGAGATGGTACAAAAGTCTCTTGGAAGGATTTGTCCCTTCCCTTTGTGAAGGTGGTCTTGCAATTAAGAACCTTCTTGATTGGAACTCGGCTCTCATTATTCTCCAACTTTTAAAGGTCATCTCCCATCTTCCCCCTCCTTGTGGGCTAACTGGTCAAATCAGCAGATTCTATCAAAGACCAATTTTCGGTATATCTCGAATCCTTGGACCTGTTTCATGAATCTGGCGTAAAATCCTAAAGCTTCGTTCCATAGCTCTCCCTTTCCTTACCTATAGAGTTGGGAATGAAAATTCCTTGATCTCTCGGTTTGACCCGTGGTTGAATGGGCAACCCTTAAATCCTCTCCTCTCGCTCTCCAACTCCGAATCCACGTTAATGCGCGCATTTCGACATCATCTACATGGGTGCATGGTCTTTGCCTTCCGGTAATCATCATGATGTGCAACAATTACGCACCTTGTTTTCATCTCTTCCTAATCCTTCCGATGTCGAGGACTTGATTCTTTGGGACAACAAGGCGGTGAAACATCTCAAAGCTTCCACTATCCGGGAATCTATTCAAACAGCGTGTTCAAAGAAAGTCCCATGGGCTAAATTGCTTTGGTTCCCCCTCCATATCCCCCGATTCTCCTTTACCTGTGGCTTGCTCTTCTAACATGATTACCCACAAATGATAGGTTCTCGCTTACCATAGCTTACATCTATGTTTTTGCCCTTTTTCGCATAAATCATGTTGAGACATTCTCTCATTTGTTCTTTGATTGTCCCTATTCTACATCAGTTCTCTCTTGATTGCTTGCCTTGAGATGCGGACCAATGTTCCAAGGAGCTGGGATAGTCGGTGGACTATATCATTCATCTTAAAGGAAATAATATTGATTCGATATTTTTAAAGTGGTCTTTTCCACCACAGTTTACAAACTTTGGGCGATTAGAACTCAATTGTCCATAAAAATGTCAAAATGCTGTGAATGTTTTGGCTAGGGAGATTATTAATATCACTAAGTCAAGGCTTTCTTCTTTCCCCAAATTCCTCAAAATTTTGCGTAGACTAGGCTGTCCTAAGTATTTGGTTGTGAGGCTGCTGCTGTAGTGCATTTCATGGTTCATGGTTTGGTCTTCTCTCTCTGCAGAGTTGTTTTGGCCATCGCTAAATTCTAGAATTAGCTTAGCTTCCATGGGGGTTCTATATTCGGTCTCCTTGGCTCGCGGCCTCTGTTTTGGTTTGGTTTGCTATTGCTTCTTTCCATGTTGGGTAGCATCTTTAGTCCATAGCTGGGTTCGGCTTTGTGGCCAGTAAAGGTCTGGGCTGGCTTCGTGGTTCTTCCTCTTGTCTTCGGGAAGCTGGGGGATTTGGTTCCGGCCGAGTTTGGAAACTTCGGCTTGGGGTTCGGTCAAGATGGTTTGGTCCTCTCTTACTGGCTCTCGTAGTCCTCCTATGCTTCAGCATCCTCTTCGGCTGCTGCAATGCAGTTTGGTTCAGTCTTCACCCCCAGTTTTCAAACTCGGGCAGGTCGGAACTCAGTTGTTCTTAAACATGCCAAATTGCCTATGAGTGTTCGGTTTCCATGGCAGTTCGGCCTCTTCGTTGGTGTGGTTCAGCTATTGCTTCTGTCCGTTTTGGGTTCGGTAGCCTCTTCAGTCCGTATCTGGGTTCGGCCTTGTGGCCAGTAAAGGACTGGGCTGGCATCCAGCTTGGCATCTCGGCTCGTCTTCGGGGTTCTTCCCCTTGTCTTCGGGAAGCTGGGGGATGTTGGTGTTGGCTTCGGGGTTTCGGCTTCGGCTTCGGGCTTCGGGGTTTCGACTTCGGTTTCGGGGTTCGGTATAGATGGGTTTGGTCTCGTAGTTCTTCATATGCTTGACTTCCTTGGCCTCTTGCAGCGATTGGTTGATTCCCCCCCCGGCTACTTGGTTTCACGTGATTGGTTGTCTATGTTGTTTAAGGTTTCATGCTTGTATTTTCTATTATCCTGCTTAGTATCGCCTTGTTCTTTCTTTTGGCTTGGTTGTTAGTCTTTTGTTGTCCATTTTGGGGGTTGTCCCATGTGGTTCTATCAAAAGCTTCTGGGGTATGCCCTTTTCGATTGTTTTTTCTCTTCTTTTTCTATATACAAACAAACTTAGCGAAAAAAAAAGGTTTAGAAGAATTAAAATGTATTAATTTATTTTTCATTCTCTTGAGTTTTCATTGAGAAATTGGATTTCTATGGTTAATTTGTTAAGAAATTAGTTATATATGTTATTGGGTATTCTTAATCTATTTTATATCATCTAAAACTGGTTTTATAGTTATCAAATTTGCAAGAATGTGTTGAAAGATAAAGATTTGAGTTTTGGTTGAAAAATATTTGTTTTGGTCAATTTTGAGACTAAGATTAGTTATGAAATCATGATATAAACCTTAAATTGATGATGGATATTTGTTGTAAGAATGTTGAAAAATGAAAAGAACGCAAGTTAAATGAATCAATTTGGTTAAGAAACGAATTCATAGTGAATGAATTCGCTAAACATGTTAAAATATGAAAATTTAGTATAAACATGAGTTTTGGGTCAAGATTTGGGTTAGTTAATGTTTCTACAAATTTTTGATTCTTTGGTATGCTGTAGTTATATGAATTACGAATCTATAGAATTAAAAACTGACTAATTTTGATGTGTATAGCTTGAGATATAAAGATTAGAAGGAGAAAAAGGTCAAATATCGTAAGAACAGTAAACTTCAAATTACGGTTACGATAGCAGTATTGGTGTCTTTGTATCCCAAGTCTATTGGGGTGCGATTGTCTTTATTTCAAGACTTAATTGGTAGCAATTTGCGCTTATAGTGTGTCAGGTGTGACTATTTTAACCTCCTGTAGTAAAACGGCTATTACGTTTTCATAGGAACTCCGATTAAAGCGATTCAGGTTGATTCGGAAAGATAACGAGTAGACCTATAACTTTTGTTTTTTAGGGTTTTTGATTTGAGGTCATTAACAGGGGTCAAAATGGACATCTTTGGAAATGATGTGCATTTAGAGGCAATCGGAGGGCGTCAGACATGTACGTGTGCAAGTGTAGTGCTTCTGACGATAAAAGATGTTGTTCTAAGTTATAAAACATGAATATTATGAATTATAATGATGCCTAACATTAATAAATGATGTAATACGTAAGTTATATAAGCATACTAAGCATACACAAGAGAGACGAATCGGGTGTGTGACGAATGAACGTTTAAAAGCCATGACAAGTGTTAATGAACGTAAAAACTATTTCAATTCAATTGAAATGAACATTATAAGGTATAGAATGGGAATAAGGAGTCCTAACAAGACTTAAACACTTGAATGAACTTCGAGTATGACTAAGAAGAAATATAGTGATATATAAGTCAAAAGTTAACACAATCAAATTAAACATTGTGTATTGATTAATAGGAAGTATTGTGAGATGTAGAGTAAAGTTTACATTACAACTACTATGAGTTGCTATGTGACTAATAGTTGATGTGCATGATTATATAATTGTGTAGGTCACGTAAAGTTCAGATAGCTATAAGATGTTAAATTGTTATTGGTAAACAACGATCAAGACAAGTCTTTCAGTTCTTATTTGCTATATGAACTTGATGATGAACTATTTTTAATCTTTATTGCAAAGAGAATGATGTGTTATATATATGTTGAAAGTATGAAATGTTAAAGTAAATTTATGACTATGTTGATTGAGTAAGGAACTCAATCTTTATACTTGTTATATGAACTGCAACATGTGTGTTATGTTAGTCTAATGATTATAAGATTTATGTTGAGCATGTTATATGTGTTGCGTGATGCATGAAAACTGTTAGATTTGTTGGGTTATCGAGCTCAACCTTGCAAATAATCATTTTTGCAGGTTAAAGATTCAAGATAATGATATGTGCTACTTTAATGACATGGATCAGATGTAATGCATGAAAATTTAAATACTTTAGCTAAGTTAATATTATTTTGAACCATGTTTAAGGTTCTGGATGATGTACTTGATAAATCACAATGATTACGTAATAATAAACTGTAAAGTTTGAGTTATCTTATATGTAAAAGTTATCGGATTAAAATGTAAGATTTTATAAAATTACTTTGATGAAGCGAATCATAAAATAAATTTGATTCAGAGATGTATAGATGATAAAGGTTATGATTCAGGGAAATAAATAAAGTAAGAAGACATAAAAGTTTTAATTATTTCGCATTTTATTAAGTTTAACATCGAATAATGATGTAAAATCAGAAGTTAGACGTATTGTTAACGACCAAAGTCGAGAGATGAATTGTATGAATTTTGGGGTCGTTACAAACTTCCAGTCATGCAGAAAGGTTATGATGTCATTTGGGTTATCGTAGATCGATTGACAAAGACAGCTCATTTTCTACCCATCAAGATCCGATTCAATCTCAATCAGTTAGCAAATTTATACGTAAAGGAAATCGTATCGCGACATGGAGTGCCGATGTTGATTGTCTCCGATCGAGATCCGCGTTTCACGTCAAATTTTTGGAAAAGTTTGCAAGAAAGAATGGGAACACAGTTGAGATTAAGTACTGTTTATCACCTCCAAACTGATGGGCAGAGTGAACGAACCATACAAACGTTGGAGGACATGCTTAGAGCTTGTGTGATGGACTTTAAAGGGAATTGTGATGACCACTTACCATTAGTAGAATTAGCATACAATAATAGTTATCATGCGAGTATCGGTATACCTTCATATAAAGCTCATTACGGGAGAAAGTGTAGAGCACCGTTGTGTTGGGATGAAGTTGGAGAACGAAGACTTTTGAGACTGGAATTAGTTCAACAAATGGCTGACATGGTAACAACGATAAGAGCCAGATTGGTAACTACTCAAGATTGCCAGAAGAAGTAAGCATATTTGCATCGTCAGAACTGAGACTTTAAAGTCGGTAGTTTCGTATTTTTGAAAGTATCTCCCTGGAAGAGAAAGATCAGATTCGGAAAGAAAGAGAATTTGAGTTTGAGGTTTATAGGACCATTCGAATTATTGAGGAGAATAGGTGAAGTGGCGTACAAGGTAGCTTACCGCCCAAATTGGAACACATCCACAATGTGTTTCACATTTCTGTGTTACGTCCGTACAAGCCAGACTATAAGCACGTGATATCCTTTGAGCCCATCCAAGTGGAGAAGAATCTGACTTACAAAGAGATTCCTATCCAAATAATAGATAGGAAAGAGCAAATGTTGAGGAATTAAGTTATATATATTATAAATATAATTTGGCGAAACCACAACGCCGAGGAGGCTACGTGGGAATTAGAGGATAAGATGAGGAGGGACTATACCCATCTATTTGTGTAACCTTGTACCAATTCCGTGGACGGAATTTTTATAAGGGGGGGATGATATAATACCCGAGAATTTTATAAATAATTTTAGTAATAAAACAAAGGTATTTGCAATTATTTGTGTACACACACACACACACACACACACACACATATATATATATATATATATATATATATATATATATATGACATGGGACTAATAATTAAATATAAATTGAATCATGTATGAAAGGATTAAGAAATATATTGATAATGATGATAAGCTTGGTTATAATTAATTAAGCTCAAGTGTTAAGCCTTTTATGGCATAATTAATTTCTTAATGAGATTAATTAATGGATAACTAAATGAAGTGTTGAACCTAGGATATATCCAAGCCCAACATTATTAATGTGACATGCTTGCAAGAGTTGGGAAGTGTGGCCCAAACAATTGATGTACTAGAATAATGTTAGAGTCTAATGTGTACTAGCATTTGTACCTAGCCCAACTTAATTTAACTTGAGATTTAGCCCAATGTGTAATATATGGATGGTAGATATATGTATTTATATACATGTACATGTAGGTATATATGTGGGAGTATGTATATAAGTATATATACATATATATGTGTATATAAACCTACACTTGATAGAACTTTGTATAATAGGTAAATAAAATGCCTAACATAGCCCTAATAGCCCTCCCAACCGACCACCCCCCTGATTTTCTTTAGCTAATTGAGCTCACAAGTGTTGATGTAAATTCAAATACGCTCAACACGCAAGTATACGTGGTCAACAAGTAATAGAATGATGAATAGAGTATCGTTCCCACAGAGACAAGTATGTAATTTAATCTAACAATTTCCAGTTTTATATTATTTCAATTTTATTAAACTAAACAAATTAATGATTATAATTAAAGAAAACTAATAAAATAAATATCAAACCAATCAACACACTAAGTAAACGTAAAATTCAAGCAGACAATGGAGAATTAGGCTTACAATTTCACTTTAAGTTTCACTCTGATTATCACACCTTTTTCCAGTTCAATTTCCTAACTCTATCTCACTAGATTCGTTGTTTTAAAAATATTTTCATCATTCTCAGTCCTAAATGGTGATATAACTGAATATCTTTGGCCTATAGTGCAAAGATGAATGATTACCTGATGAATATCTTTGGCCCGTAGTGCAAAGATGGACAGGTGTTGAGATGAACATGAACACTGGTGATACTAACGAATACCCTTGGCCCGTAGTGCATGGATAATTCGTTGAATTGAAATATTTATTGAATGATGCTACAGGGATACAATATTGATGACAGACTTTTTGTAACGCCCCCAAAATAGGTATACATCACCCATCTTGAGTCGCCAAATACATGGAATAAAAATCAAATACAACTTTATTATACAACAGTCGTGTAAAATACGACAATATTTACAAGCTGCTTACAGCTGAAAATGTCCATCACGGGAATCGAATCTAGATCCAATGGGCTGAATCTGTGATCACATGATTCTTAGGCGCACAAGATACAGTTATCGAGTTATGTCTCGATTGAGCCTAGACTTGGACCGAAGTCTAGGCTCAATCGAGGCATAACTCGATAATGTTAGTCAATATATATATATATATATATATATACAAGCTGAAACAAAACCACGGACCAAAGTCCGGGCAAATGCGCGCAACACGACTCTCAACGTGAAGAAGGGTGTGTGCAGAGATGAAGAGAAAAACTCTGAAGTGTGTGTGAAGGCTTACAGTTGACTGCCAAAGAGGACTTCTATATCTTTAGAGTGGGTAAACACTGGCTTTTGTAGGTACAAAAGGGCTATATATGAGCTCATAGGTGTTTAAAATGAGAAAGTACACTGCATGGGGTGAGTGCAGAGCAAATTGGGCAGGGCTTCCTCGCCGTTTTCTCTTGCAAAATGGGAAGCCTAAGCCCTCTATTTATAGACGATTTAGCCGCAGGTGTACCAGAGGCAACCCGGGTGGGCTCGGGTTTTTCAGGTCAGGTCATCTCGAAGTACGTGCACTCGGACACTGTAATGTCCACTCGAACTTTCAGAAGTGCAATCCGGGCATTCGTTTGAGGTATACAGGACCTATTTCGGACCGCCATTGTCGAGAGTTGTACGATGGCATGTGATTAGAGTTTGTACGAAGTCATTGAAGATGGGACGATGCCCTTCGGTCTTCAAGCTTCAACTTCCATCCGTTACCCCGCACAATAGTCACTCGGGATTGGTTAGTCTTGTGGGACACAGTTGCGTAGAGATGTTGAGACGACGTGCCATGGCATTGTGTTGGCTAGATGATGATGTTGCCCCTCACCGGTGTTATCGCCGGATTGAAAATGATCATGAGACATTGCTTAGGCTTATTTGACCGAGATTGACTGCAATTGTTGAAGGTCCTCATTGTCATCTTTGAGGTGTGCCTGTTTTCCCGATGTTATCGCCGGGTTGGTACAGTGTATCTCGTTGTGAGCGCCGAGATTGAAGCTGGTCGCATTTGAAACAAGCATTTTCGCGGTTATCGCCGAAACTGCATTCCTTGGGGTTATCACTAAGGTTGGTGGCTATTCCCATGGTTGGGACTGAGACTGGATACCTCGGGGTTATCTCCGAAATTAATCGGTCTTCTCCAATGTGTGTTCAGGTATTGGATTTGCACAACTCGGGGTTATCTCTGAGGTTGAAATTGTTACTCCCAGAGTGTGATCCAGGGTTGATGTTGAACTTCCGGTAGTATCCGGTATGGATATGGATTGTCTTTCAGGGTTCCCTCTTAAAAGACGAATCTATCCTCCTGCAATGTTAGTGACAGTAATACAGAAAATTTCGAGTGTCTACGGATGCCCCTCTTTAGCATACTCATGCATGGCGATGCATGGGTAGGATAAAGAATCCTAGACAGTTGAAACACAATAAGAAAAACGTGGTACTATGGGTAGCAAAATGATGCAAATGTATGATGCATGTGTGCGAGGTTGTAGCCCAACATGCTGGGGATGATTGCTGGATCCCTGTTGCTTCAACTGGGGATTGGCAATGCTGACCAGATTTGACGTGCAAGCCGAATCTGTTAGGATGTTGATGTTGGAGTTATCACCAAATTCTTGTGTTCTTGATAACGACTTGATCCTTAAGAGGTACCTCTTATGTGCAAGAGATCTGTGGGGATAAAGCTTGGTCTGTTTGAGGATGTGTATAACATATTCCATCATACATCCTCTTTAATAACATTGACCTTTTCTAGTTGGTATCGCCAGGAGATGTCAAGATTCTGTTGGATTTACTGTCAACAGCAAATGCTGTCAGGGATGCCTGACCTTCATTGATGTGTACTTCACCGACATGTGAATCAACGCTGAAAAATCATGTGGGATATATTGTCAAGGCTGCTTGACCTTCGCTGACGTGTGAATCAACAGCTGAGACTCTGCGAGTAGATTGTCAAGGTTGTTTGACCTTCGCTGTCGTGTAGATCAACGGAGAATTGCGTTGTGACCCCCACTGGGGATCCGCTGGGGAATATGAGTAATCAAGCATGAAATCCTCGAATAGCTCTAGAGCTCTGATAGGTTTAATTATTATTGGCTGAGGTAACGTCAAGGCTGCTTGACCTTCGTTGATATGTGTGTCAACGGCTTAAATGTATGTTGTAATCCCCAGCTGGGGCTTCACGTTGTAACCCTCGCTGATGCGTGTAGCAGCGGCTGGTCATCGGATGGTTTCCGATGCTTTGTTGGGTTTACTTCCAACGGTTATCATGATGTCAAAGCTGCTTGACCTTCGCTGATTTGTGTGTCAACGGATAGCACGTGTTGTAACCCCCGTCGGGGACTCACGTTGTAACCCCATCGGGAACTCACATTGTAACCCCCGTCGGGGACTCACGTTGTAACCCCCGTCGGGGACTCATGTTGTAACCCCCGTCGGGGACTCATTGAGGGTAACGACCCGGAGTTGGCGGCATCAGACCTGTACAAGGTATTGCCGGATGTGATTTGTGACAAATGAGATCATTGGCAGGGTATACCTCGTGTTCGGGTGTCTACCAATGAGCGATGTACAGACTCAAAGTTTCATTTGAGAAGGCCAGGATTGTATGCTGTTTTGCTCAATCGCGTGGCGTTTTTATTCCCAATTTGAGCTTTCTAGTCCGCAAGAACTCTTTTACAACTCGAACTAGACCGAGCCGAAGGGGTGGGACCCATATAGGGGTGCCACAGGTGCACTCTTCTTGAGCCATAGGTGCACTGCTGCTGTACTGCATTGTGCACTTAGTGCGTGCATGAGTTCACCTGCAGCATGACCGCAGGTGAGCCTGCTGCCACGGCGTGAGTTGGTCCCACAAGTCATTTTTAACTTGTCGCGCGAAGAGAAATCTGTGAGCCTCCTTCAGATCTGCTGAGTTCAGGCTATTTTCTGCACATTCTGTCACCGTACAAGTGTTCTACACTATCCTGGTAACGTTTGCATGTATTTTTTTCCAATTTTTATCCGTTGGATTTCGAGTTATAGCATGAAATGCATCTAAACACATAGTAGTGAATATGTATGCATAAATGACTTGATAAAAAATATTCAACACAGTAAATGTTAGTATTAAACCATGCTGAACATAATGATGTGAAAAAATTTGACTTTTGAGACAGTCAAATTGGCACCTTTTTCTGCTATTTTTTGTCCTATTTGAGGTCCAATGAGAAAAGGTATAAAGGCAAAGTACTCCTGATATTGAGGTTAACCTTATGCATGTATGATTTTGATTTTTAATGCATATATTATGTATATAACTTTGGGGCAGGTGTGCTACTGAATGGCCACCTAGACATGCCTATGTGCATGTGGATAGTCCTATTTTCAAAGGGGACTATGGAAAAAAATTTCAAATGTAGGCATTGGGTAGTCATGCATTTTAACTCTATTGTATGTTAAAGTAAGTGCATGCGTGCATATAGTCATAAATGCTTTTTAGAAAGCTCCAGGTAAGGAAATACCACACCCTTTCTAAGGTGATTTGGAGACTTGTTGTCCAGATATTATGGATCCAGATCAGCCGAGCAGTTCCCACAGGACCACTTTTGGCGTATGACGGAGGGCTTCTGAAGTGCCTCATCCCCGTTCTGTCAGACAGCCTCGTCGATTGGTGGAGGCCGTGATTCGTCCTGTCCGGGTAGATGTGCCAGACGTCGAGGACGAGGAGGCGAATATTCCGATTGAGGATCCCGCTCCTGCTACACATGTACCTCGTAGGGAGCTCCCGAGTATTCAGGTGGCAAACCCAGAGCTGCTGGGTGATTTGAGCAGACATCAATCAATGTATTTGCATGCTAACGAGGTATGGCGTTAGACTTTGATCTTCCTTATTTCCTATTGATGAGTAGCAAAAGGGTTTTTGATGCTGATCTGCATTTCATGTAGGTTAAGGTTTTTATGACCGAGGAGGCGGTTCAAACATTCACTCCATGTACCAGGCGCTTCATCCTGACTATAGAGCAGTAGTGCATGAGTGGGGATTCGGGGCATTTTTCTTGATCCTTCTCCGTTGTTGTCCTTGGGGTTACCTCAGGGCATTGTCTGAGCGATGGTTTCATCAGACTCAGTCACTCCATCTGCTGGATTGTGAGGTGATGATGATGCCTATGGATTGGCGATTTATCACAGGTATGGAGTTTGGATGGGAGCCAGTGCCTTGCATGGTGAATATTACCCTCTGCCGCCGGATCCTTGTTAGAGTTCGGCATGAGGGCTTCAACGGCGGGGGATCGTCCGTTCACGTCCTTTGAGCATAGATGCTATGAGCAGGCTTTTAAGTGAACCCATGTCTGATGATGTCACGTTCTACGGTGATTGTTCCTGATGATCATTCGAGGCTGCTTCATAGTAGATACCTCTTCTACGGTGTCTTTCGCTTTGATCAGCGCCACACGTGATGTGGACCGTATTGGGGAGTATGATTGGGTCTCCTATACCTTTGCCTATTTCCTCCGGGGCATGTGTATACGCTCACATGGTTTGACCGAGGCTTGGCTAGGCTTTTACCCGTTTCTGCTGGTGAGTATTTCTCTTGTCATTTCCCATTTAGAGATTAAGAGTGTTTACTGATAGCTGATATTTTTCCATTATGTTGGCAGTTTTGGGCCTATGAGAGGCTCCAATGCTTGCGTCCTGCGAGTGTGTTAGGTTTAGATACCTATCCACGAGGACGACGATGGCACCATTCTATTTTGCCAGAGGTCCCCGTAGCTGAGGGCTTCACTCACTGCCGTATGCAGCTGACACCATCACATGCATTCCATATTCAGGGGAACACTTGACCATCAGCTTTGAGGATGGATACCCGACTGGAGTCGAGTACGTGATTTCCACCAGGAGAGTTCCTCTTTTCACAGATGGAGGCTGGGAGCTTTATTTGGGAGAGCGTGCTATTAGGAGCACCACAGGGGAGATTCGTATGCCGATCTTGCCTCCTGCCAAGCGTTATTAGCCTGTATCACAGTCACCCGTCACTGATATCCCATTGTTGGGGGTTGACGATTTTGCATTGTCAAAGGGTCCATGTACCCAGGAAATGTTCCAGCCGTGGTGGTCCCCTCGCACTATTGGAGCCCAGTCCCGCGCCACACAACTATGGGAGATATGGTTCCAGGATCCTTAATGATAACAGATTGGATAGCTTGTGTCCGAGATCCGACTCATATGACCCAGATTGATAGTTTGACCCGGCAGTTGGATCAGACACATATATTTATCCGGTATTTGGGCAGAGATCTAGTAGAGGCGGATTCGTTTGTTCCCTCCAGCTCAGGCGCTGACCCCTCAGATGACCCATTCGGTTTTGCCGGCGCAGATCCTCCTTTGTATAGGCCTGACATCTCTGTTGAAAGAGATCCAGTAACTCAGGAGGAGTTACATCAAGTGGACAGGATTGATGATGTGGACATCGACACCTTGGTCTTCTTCTGATGTGTATTCTCGTTATATCTTTTGATAGGCCTCTGTTAGATATTGGGTGGTTGTGCCCCATTCTCGCTATATCTTTTGATAGGCCTCTGTTAGTAGTAGGGCGTCTGTGCCCCATTTCCCTGTATTTGTAGCTGTACAGATCTATGATGTATTAGATGATGATATACTTAGGAATGTATGCACAGTTTTTCCATTCCCTATATCATATTGCCATCCATTATCTGTTATGCATGTATCATGTTATGAATATGTATGTATGTGCAGAGATATTCGGCATTGACCCCTGGATGGTCTTATAACACAGCCCGCACAGATGTCTTCTTCGACAGTTAGCCGTATAGATCATACCCCACCATCATTTGTGGCATTGGGTGTATGATCATGGTATGATAGCATGTCACCACCAGATAGGGTGACTGTAGATCATTTGCTGCAGCATACCATGACCTTATTGACGTTTCAGGTTCCCGCAGGGTTTATAGATGGGATGCTAGAGCATTGGATACCGGATAGGCAGGTTTTCCGATTCGGGACCCACGAGTTGACTCCTACTCTGGAGGAGTATGCACGATTAACGATGCTGCCTTTAGACAGACCTTGGGTGCACCTGGCTTTGGGAAACATGAGTAGACGATTCATGACTCTCACTGGATTGGGGCGCAGAGTAGTACATGATGAGCAAACATCTAGCCACGTGATATCCCAGCGTTTTCTGTACGACAGATTTGGCTCAGAGGATAGCTATTCACGATATTCCGGGGATTTTACCGCACCGGAGGATCATTGGCGCTTGGCCAGGGTTGATGTACTGTTGCTATGCATACTGTCGTATGTCTATATGCCACGATATATGGATGAGATATACATAGGTGTCATCATGGGTGTGAGAGCTCTTAGAGAGGGTCGTACCATTATACCTATGATTGTAGCATAGACCCTGCGGTTAGCATCCTACTGCTGCACTTATCCGATAGGAGTGTTCACTGGGAGTTCGGTCATGTTGTACGTGTGGTTTATGTCACACTTGAGACCGATTGGTACCCTTAGACGACATGGATATTGCTTCACCTATGATGTAGCTATGTCATACTCCTTTCAGCCATCAGAGTGTATAGATGCTCTGTCCTGGTCCACATTTTTGGCAGATATCAGAAATCCTTTTAGTATATTACCGTGTTCGGGGCTTAGCTCACCATACAGCTTCATTACTCACGCTCCGGGCATGGACTACCTCCCTCTGGCTGGTTTGAGAGGTGTGACTACTTATCACCCATTGGTCGTGATGTCACAGTTTGACCAGTTCCAGGACTTTCATCCTTTCGAGGGGGCGATAGGTCAGCGTTCAGCTTCTTGATATCTCTCAGCAGAGGACCGATCTCGCGTGTATGCTTGTTGGGATCAGCGTGAGATAGCTTCTTTTTCTTGTCAGTCATCCAGGTTGTTCTAAAGAGTATTTCGCATGGATGGAGACAGAGATTTAGGTTGCTCCCAGCTTTGAATTGCTACAATCTTTGCCGGGTCAACAGATATCCCATGATTTGATATCACGTGCCCAAGGAATGCAACTTCCTCAAGCCAGAACTCGCATTTCTTCAACTTGACATATAGCTTGTTTTCACGAAGCTTTTGGAGTATCAGCCTCAAGTGTTGCTCATGGTCTTCACGGGGTTTGGAGTATATGAGGATGTAATAAATAAAGACGACCACAAAGTGATCCAAATATTCCTTGAATACTCAATTCATCATATCCATGAAGGCAGTAGGAGCATTAGCCAATCCAAAAGATATGACTAAGAATTCGTAATGCCCGTACCGAGTTTTGAAAGCAGTCTTTGGAATGTCATCAGTTTTAATCTTCAACTGATGATATCCGAATGAAGATCAATCTTTGAAAAGAATTTGGCGCCGCTTGTAACCGGGTCAAACAGTCATCGGTCTATGAGGCAACGAGTACCTATTTTTTATGGTGACATGATTCAACTCCCAATAATCAATACAAAGTCGCATACTTCCATCTTTCTTCTTCACGAATAGAACATGAACACCCCAGGGAGACGTACTAGGACGAATGAAACCGATGTCTAACACTTCTTGCAATTGAGTCTTTAACTCCTGAAGTTCAATAGGGGCCATTCGATATGGGGCTTTGGAAATGGGTTTTGTACCGAGTTCAAGGTCGATATAAAATTCAATTTCACACTCTGGGGGTAGGCCAGGAAGTTTTTCAGGGAATACGTCAGGAAATTTATTAACAATAGAAATATCTTTCAAAACTGACGTATTTTTGTTTAAATCTGTGACATGAGCTAAGAAAGCTTGACATCTATTTTTCAATAAACGAATAGCTTTATGGCTTGAGATGACCGTGATTGATTTTAATGGTTTTGTCGCTTGAATTCGCATAATAGGTTGATTAGGAATATGAAAGCTAACAACCTTACGAAAATAATCAATTTTAGCATGATGAGTAGTTAACCAATCAATCCCTAGAATCACGTCAAATGCAAGTATTTTTAAAGAAATAAGATCGACAGGTAACGTGCAGTTACCGATTTGAATCAAATAAGACTTATAAACAGTAGATGTAATGAAGGTTTCTCCCAATGGAGTTTCAACCGATAAGTTAAAGTCTAATTTCTCTGGAGTCAAATTTAAACGTTGAGCGCAAGTAGGAGAAATAAAAGAATGGGTAGAACCGGTATCAAATAAGGTATAGACTTCACTAGAGTTTATGATAAGCTTACCCGTGATGACCTCGTTCGGGTTCCTTGCTTTCTGGGAGGTTACGACAAACGCTATCCTTTGAACTACCGACTTTGACTTTTCTGGGACGGCCTTTGGTGCCTCCATCCCAGCTGGACTTGTCTTTGGTGCACGACAAAATCGGGCTAGGTGACCTTCTCTTCCACAATTATAACACGATTTGGACTGCATCGCGTAGTTTGGACTGATATGTCCCTCCCCTCCGCATTTGAAGCATATGATAGGTGGTCGTTCTCCTTCCTTAACAACGGGTCTTTGGTCCGACGTCTTTCCATCATTTTGAATCTCCTTTTCTTGAAATGTCCATTTTCTTGTCTTGGCCATGATTACCACCAAGAAGTGGTTACCATTTCGCATGTTGATTCCTCCACGTTTGTTGTCACCGCTTCGATGATCGCTACCTTTGGTTCATTTTGTTTACCGCTTTCTCTTGGTTGAGTTGACTCGTTATCGCGCTCCAATAACTGAGCCCTATTAACAACATCTGAATACAATCACAGTTTATGAGAAATTAGATATTGACGTATCTCGGGTTTCAAACCTCTTAGAAACATCCGCGTCATTCTCTCCTCATTATCAACCAAGTGAGACGTAAACCGGGACAACTCGAAAAACTTAGCTTCGTACTGTGACACGGTCATATTGTTCTGCTCCAACTTGATGAACTCTACTTCTTTCATGTGACGACTACTTTTAGGAAAGTACTTATTGTTGAATAGTTCTTGGAACTTCTCCCAAGACATCTTTAGTGTGGCAGGTTGCGTACGCTTTACCGATTCCCACCAGTAATCTGCCTCTCCTCGGAACATAAAGGTGGCAAATGGAACCTTTTGCTCCTCGGAGCATCCCAAAACATCAAATATCTTGGTGATCTGCTTTATCCATGCTTCCGCCTTAAGTGGTTTTGGCTCTCCAATAAACTCCGGTGGTCCCAGCTCCTTGAACTGTTTAGCAATGACCGTCCGAGAGTTTCCAGTGTTTCCACCTACATTTTGGACAGGGGCCGCTCTCGCCTGATGTTGCATGAATTGCATAAAGCCTCTAAACATTCCATCGTTCATCATTTGGTCAGTGATGTTGTTTGTATGAGGATTGTCGCCTTCTTGATGCACACTATCCTGATTATTGATCTGTGGAGACTCAACGGTCTCCTGTGCTCTATTGCTATTCTCAACATTCTCGGATGTCATTTTCAGATACTGCCACAAAACAAGGGTTAATTGACATGTAACATATTATCCCTATACTCTGACCGACCAATTAAATACCAAATAAACTTAGGTAGGTCATACTAGCGAAGGAATTCTTTAACGCCCCCAAACTCGGGTACTTGAAACCCGAACTCGGTGCTTTACGATACCATTTCTATGAGCGGAATAATACTAATAATGATAACAATAATATAAATATCGAACTTAATTTACATATATCAAAGTCTAATCCCAAGTACGCAACCTTTACTACAATACATTACATGTAAGATAATAAATATTATTATCTTAATACTGTCTAACTATTACAAAAGATAACATAAGATTATTCTGATTGCTTTCCTTTTTCCTTGTTTTGGCTTGAACATTCCGGTTGATCATGCTTAGCTGAAAACATTTAAATTTAAAGCAAGGATGAGCATTTGAGTGCCCAGCAAGTAATAAAAATTATAAATATAATTAGCTAAAAGGATTAAATGTTTTCTTTGTACTACCCTTCTACAACAAATCAAAAGTTGTGAAGTAATCTGGACCGATAATAATAACATAACAACTTTCTAGCAAATTTTTGAAACTACGTACTTACTATAAATGGGGTTAAGGTAACATACTATGAACATTGTTTTCTCTTTTCGAAAAGGTTAAACAAAAATTCATCTACAAACCGTCATAACTTATGGGCACGAGGGTGTACATCCCATGGACCCTGTATTGATCAATACTACATTACAAGAACGATATTATCGTTCACTCTTTCCGCCTTGGGCACATAAAAATTTTCCCATGTTCGGGATGTTCATACTTAGTCAGGAATCCGAACCAAAACAATTTGATTGGATACAAAAAGGTTTTATCATATTCAACATTATTTCTGAATCTGCATCTAGCTGGTCAAATAGCTTAGAGGTGTGTATATATATATATATATATATATATATATATATATATATATATATATATATATATATTTATATTTATATTTATATTTATATCAACATGTGATTAAATACAATGATTATCCAAGTGGGGACACTTATATAACCATATATAGTAAATTAACTAACATAATATATATCTGAATTACCATATAGTATCATGTTGATAAACAATGATCGGAAATAACATATATAACAATAAGGTTAATAATCTGGTCAAATAATAATATAATTCTGAAACTCTCTTACTTCTGTCCATTGCATAAAGGAAATGCAAAGGTAGGATACTTGCCTGAGCTGCTGCTTACAATAACGCAACTTAGATAAATCTTTTATACATCGACCTATCAGTAAGAAGATCATTCGTTTGATTAGAATAATATATCGTAACACATAACACTGTCTATTGCAGTCAGCACATAACCTAATCACCTTGTCACACATATCCCACAATCATTAATACAGTCAAAATATCTAAGTCCAGATAAATTTTTGAAATATGTCGGTGTACCGACGGCTTTATCGGGTAATTATCGAGTCTAAGACTCTATCGTGTAGTTCAATGGTCGTTTAGATATTTTAAATATCAATCGTATTATTTTTCATAGCCATAAATAAATTTTAAATAATTATTATAATTTATCATGAATTTTCAAACACTGAAATCATTATTAAATGATTTAAATATTAACTAATTCTTTTATCATTAATATTTAATTAATATTAAAATATTAATGAATTTATTGCTAAAATATTAAAGTTATTTATAATAACTCAACATATTTTTAAAGTATTATATTACCCTTAAATGATTTTTAAAATATTTAAAATCATTTTTAAATAATTACCATTAATATTAGAATATTAATTTATTATTTATCAAAATATTAAAAGTCATTAATTGTAATTTAAAATATTTTTAATTCATTTATTTCCTTTTTAAATGATTTTTAATTCAATAAAACCATTTTTAAACTATTTATTTAATATAATTATTAAATAAACTTAATATCATTAATACTAAATTATTAATGAAATTTACCTTTAAATATTAAAAGTTATATTTTATAACTTAAAATATTTTAAACTATTTATTTGCATTTAAAATGATTTTTGTATAATATTAAAATCATTTTAATTAATTTATTTAATATAATTATTAAATAAATCTAATATCATAAATATTTAATAATTAATGAAACTTATCTTAAAATATTAAAAGTTATGTTTTATAACTTAAAATATTATTAAATACCTTATTATTATTTAAAATGATTTTTAATACAATAAAATTATTTTTAATTGATTTATTTAATGCATTTATTAAATAATTTAAATACCAATAATATCCAAATAAATATTAATATTTATGAAAAATATGTCAAATTATTAAAAGTTAATTTTTATAACTTAAAATAATTTTTAAAACTACTTTTGTAATTTTTAGAATTTATTTACAATTTTAAATAATTTTTAGAAATTAAATTAATTAATTATAATAAAATGTCGCTAAAGCCCTTTGGCGGCAGAATCTATCGCCTTTAGGTGTTCTTGAGAAACCCGGGACATTCAAAGTCGGGTTTGAGTAGCCTACTTTGACCAAGCTTAATTCAGTGTCTACTATGTTTCTGGGCTACCTAATGGTCAGATCTTGTAGTGTTAATGTAACACTGCTTGAAACAACAAATATTCAGGTCATACTTCATCACAATCAAAAGTTATTAAGCTTTGAACTAGCTGTCAGGCGTGTTCATCATGATTCTGGGCTACCCAGAATTTTAAGGCCATGGCCGGTCAACGCCTTTTGTGGCTTTATATCTATCAATTTGTTCATGTATTTGGTTGTTTAGACGTCGGGTTGTGTAGAATAACTAAAAGAGAACATGATTCAAGCCATTTTCAAGTCTAAACGTCATCAAGATGCTAGAGCTAAGGCATTAAAAAGGCTGTTAGAGATGTTCTTTATTTCTGGGTTACCCAGAAATGAAGAACAGTTTCGGGTGACAACTTTTGAACTTCCACTACTTGTTGTTCGTGTGATGTTTTAGTGATATAGGACTTCCAGATTGTAGCCCACATGTAGCACTACAGACCTATTGCAAAACATAACCATAAAATCAACAGAATCAATTGACCCAAGCTGATCAAACCATGTCAGAGGACATGATCAAAGGTTTTCTGGGTTGCCCAGAAAACCGGATCCGTGATCATTCTACCAACTTTGACCATCTACTAAATCCAGTGTATTTGATATTTAGATGTCCTAAAAGCATAGATCGAAAGTGTAAATAACATAATACAAAATAGGCACAACAACATAACCAAAACATTAACAAACTAACAAATCCCAGATGCTGGAATAAGTTGTCAAACGCTGGTGATGACCTTATGGGTTGCCCAGAAAAGGCCAGGTCAATGCCGGTCAATGGCTTTTGACCGTTAATAACTACCACAATCTATACATCAAATGACTCTGATTCTTTTTGTAGATTAAAGATGTGACGAACGAGATTTTTGTAAATTAATTTTAATATTTATTGAATTAAATAAATATTTTTCGATGATTTAATTATTAGATTTAATAATTAGTTGATGCAATTGTGGTAGATTAATTTAATTATATGTGTTACATTTATTAAATTAATGTAGAGAATAATTATTATTCAAATATGTAATTATGTGAGCTTATTGAATTAAATGAAATATTTAATTAAGCATGATGTCATTTAATTAATTTAATTATTAATTAGAGAGTTAATAATTTGACATTATTTATTAATGAGAAAATTAAATATATGACTATCTGAATTTATGAGAAATTATTAGATTTTATTTAAAGTAAATTAAATAAGATATTGATTTATTTTATAAAGGAGTGTGACATTTATTAAACTATGTGATAAAGCTTTATTAAATTAAATAGTTTTGTAATCTATTCTTGCTAAGCCAAACAAGGCCCTAGGGGAAGTTATCAGCAGTTAACCCATGATTGGGCCAACTGACCACTTCTGCGTCAGTTCTTCTCCTTTAATTATCAGACGTCTTCTTTTTATTATTATTATTCTAAGTCTGGAAGAGCATAGAGGGAGAGAGTTTGAGAATTGTCAGATAAAATTGAGAAATTTTGAGAGAGATTGTGAGTACTGTGATTGAGGTAGATAGAAATTGTCATCCTTGTTCATCTACGCTTTGGGTAATTCTCTCCAACCCAATTCTCATATTTTACGTCAGTTAGTTTTATGAAAATGGCTTTCATTCAAGTTCTGTGGAATTTCTGTAAATTGGGAAATTGGGTTAGGGATATATGTAATAATTCGAGTAGCATAACATGTTTTATATATATTTTATATGATTCCATAGCATAAGTTTCAGTATACGATGACTTGTTATTTCAAAAATTTACAGAGTTTGGATTTTGGCCATATGGCCCTTATACGTAACTTTAGTATGTCAACCATAAATGGTTTTGTAAAATTTATACTTGTATATGATTAGGCATGTTAAGACGAAGTAAATGAAACTTGAATGGTTGAATTCGGCCTTATAACAAATCCGTAGTGACAATTTCCATGTTTTATTTTCAAAACCTTCAAGAACATCAAAGTCAGTGAAATTATAGATTTTAACTCTGTGATTATGTGTTTTAATGAGTTAAAATCACTCTGTAAGTGTTGGGTATTGATTATATCAGAATTATAACATGTGGGTATGATTATTTTCGTGTAGTAGTAATTTAATTGGAGTTTTTGAAACGTATTACTCGCAATTTTCGTGAATTGCGAGCAGTTCTGATTCATGGCATGTGCGGCACTCGTGCCTTATTTCCCTTGTATGCATGGCTTAAGTCTCGAGCCCATTAAGGCTACCCGCCAGGCCGCGACGTGAAGACCAAGTGTAATAGTGGCGCCGCAGCGTCACTCTCCAGAAAGTTCAGAAATGAGATTTTAAAATGATTAAGTCTAGCAATGTGTTAGTAACTTAATGTAATGAACATGTAAGCATGTTAGAAGTATAATTTGATGATAAAATAGATGTTTAACATGTAAATAACATAATTACATGTGGATTGAATTATGGATTTCATAATTAGCTTGTTATTCATGATGTGTAAATTATGTGACAAAGTGGTAATTTGACTAAGTATAGTCAATATTCGAATTAGACAAAAGAATGAGTTTATGATGATTAGTTAAGTTATAATTAACTGGTATTGTGAATGTGAATGGTATGCAGGATTAAATTCAAAGAACGTGCTTAGTTAAAGTGTAATCTACGCACGAGGCAAGTTTCCTAACCCTACTTGTCATTATTGTTCAAGTTTATTATTTACCTCGAGTAAATTATCATTACTATTATTCAAGTTCAAATGTTATATTAAAGATTGATTATCTTTTCAAAGCATGATTCAGTTATAAAATAATTATCTTATTGTATACTTCTTGAGATTATTATTCAAATTGAATATCATTATTATTGAACCTTATTAGACTAGTGAACTTTATTGATTCAACTAGTCCTTAGTTGATGAACGTTCTAAATTTCAGAACCCTTATTGAATTATCCAAACCAAACTTCCTTTGGTGCGGATTCAAATGTCAAACTGAGATGAACAGCCTTGCAAAGGGATTACTTATGTGTTAGCGTTAAGATATTGTGCATGATGGTATGCGAAATTTGATCCCCTAAGTACGAGTAGAAAGGTCCATAGTCTTATACGATCGTTAAAGGTTTCAAGTATAACCCTTGATAACCTATGACATAGTTCAAGGTCTTATGACCCTCAGAATTCTTTTGATTCTTGTTATTCATTCTTGATTCAAAAGTTGAGCTTTTATTCAGATGTCTGTGATTTACTCGCATATTATTATACTATTATTTCATTATTATACTTGTGGGAAATAGTGCTCACTCTTGCTTAATAATAACATTACAGTTAAGAACGAAATAACTGATGAACCTTTCACTAGTAAGGGCAAGGGCAAAGTCAGCAAGTGATGAAGACTTGTTGTTTATATGATGATGTATTTTGTTTAAGACTTGATTTAATGATGTTGTTTAAGACTTATTTGTTTATGATTCCGCACAGATGTTTAAGGTTAGTTTAACCTGGGATTGTATTATTAATTATTCAAATGTTGTAACCCTTAAGGGGATGATTTTTATTCTATCTATTGCATGGTTTGCATTTTTATGGGTAGATAGATAGATGATATTTGTACAGTGAACACTAAATCCCGTGGAATTGAAGTACCCGGATTTGGGGGTGTCACAAAAGACCACTTTATAAGCTACACATAAAAATAACATAACTCATAACCGACCAAGGATCTGTGGCCACTAACATTCGTTGTCAGGCCACAGTTTGATTTTTTTCCAGATTTTGAAAAACTCTATATCTGAGCCTATAGATGCTATGGATCTAACATCTATCAACCCAGATCATCATTGTACACCATAAACAACATATTTCACTACAAAAAAATGGGCCTTTAGCAACGTTTTTTCGGGCAACGACTTTATAAGTCGTTGCTAAAAGTATATGTTTAGCAATGAAATTTGTCATTCGTTGCAGATTGTGTTAGGCTTTCACTTTTTGCAACGAAATTCATAAGTCGTTGCAAAATTTCGTTGCTAATTCATTGGCGGGAAAAAAATTAGATTAGAAATTAATTTGCAAACTTTTGGCCACTTGATTTCCCATAAATAAGCAACAAAAAGTTTTTTGTTGCTAAAATGGGGCTTTAATAATAATAATAATAATAATAATAATAATAATAATAATAACAATAACAGTAATAATAATGATAATAGTAGTACTAATAATAATAATCATAATAATAATAATAATAACAATAACAATAATAATAATAATAATAATAATAATAATAATAATAATAATAATAATAATAATAATAATACTAATAATAATAATAATAATAATAATAATAATAATAATAAATATAATAATAATAATAATAATAATAATAATAATAATAATAATAATAGTAAAATAATACTAATACTAATAATAATAATAATAATAATAATAATAATAATAATAATAATAATAATAATAATAATAATAATAATAATAATACTAATAATAATAATAATAATAATAATAATAATAATAATAATAATAATAATAATAATAATAATAATAATAATAATAATAATAATAATAATAATAATAATAATAATAATAATAATAATAATAATAATAATAATAATAAGCATGGCGCCCCTAAAATAGGTATGCAACACCCATTTCGAAGTCGCCAAATACATGGTACAAAAAGCAAACTATAACTTCAAGAATACAATTGTCAAATGCGAGAATCACGACAACACATATCTGTGAGTTTAAATACAAATATTGTCTTCTAGACAATATCCACACTCAAATAAGTCCTCATTACAATTATTCAAACACTATTTTACGTAAATAGTGAGGAGGACGCTAAAACATCTTTCTAGAACCATCACTCCATACCCCGACTAGATCCTGCTATGTTCTCACCTCCTGAGAAGAAAAATGGAATAAAAAGGAAAAAGGGTGAGCTCAACTAGCCTAGTAAAGAATATTATGACTAAAATAATATACAACAATTTATCATTAGTCTTCAACAGGGAAAAATCTGATAAAATATAATAGATAACAAGTTTTAGATCAACAACTGCAACGAAAATAACAATCCATTAGAAGAGTCAAGTAGAGAAACAATTCCACTATCTTCTAAGATTTAAAATTTCATCGTCAATATTTTATCCCTGTAACAACAATCAATATACATCTTTAATCAAATATTCATCTTTGCACTACAGGCCAAAGATATTCATTTGTATCATCAGTTGGTTATGTTCATCTCAACACCTGTTCATCTTTGCACTACGGGCCAAAGATATTCATTAGGTAATCACTCATCTTTGCACTTCAGGCCAAAGATATTCAGTAATATCATCATTTAGGACTGAGGATGATGAAAAATATTTTTTAAAGGAACGAATCTAGTGAAACAAAATAACAAATATTAGAGATTCGTATTACAGTTTATCCAAGATCAATAATACTCCATAATAACTGATTTTGATGCAAAATTCAAGAATAAAGATCAAAACATGGATACAATCAAAGATAGTAACCATAATAGATATCTTGGATAAAAAGGAAAAAATTTCATTTTTCGGTGAATAGTGCCGTATTCGTGAATAGTGCCGTATACGTGAATAGTAACCCCAACACAAAAAGTTCCAAATTTGATAAAAAGTTCAAACCAATATTTCGACATAATGATATTGAAGAAAATAATATCATTTAAGAAGAAATAACATCCCTTACCTCAAACGAACAGTACTTCTTATCGGAATATCGGATATGAGGCTGAATGAAACTTGTGCTGAATAACAACTCTCAAAATATCAAAATACTCACAAAATACGCTCAATAATATAGAGAGAGAAAGAGAGAAAACTTGTTTCTGGTGTGATTTTCAATTTTAACTTAGCCCTCTATTTATAGGAAAATGTTAGCACGCCGAAGCAGACTTGACCTGCAACTTGATGGTTTTACCTGCTACTATTCCCACACACCACATTTGAATATATCTCAAAAACACTGGTTTAATTTTTAATACCTCCATTCAGACAAAAATACTGATAAAACACCTCAACATTAACTCCTTCATTTTTAACCACAATAAATATATCCCAAATTTATATCCACATAAAATAAATATTTCCTTATCATATGAATCAATAATTAATTATTCACAAATAATATTACAGAATCACATTTATGACAACCAGTCATTCTCCAGGAAGAGGGGCTTTCCAATAAGGATTTCTCCTTATTGGCGCACAATTAGGTGACCAAACCTCTCATTGACAGAACTTTCTAGACATTGCCAATAATGCTATCTAATAATATTATTCAAATAATATGAATTATTGATCCGATAATGGAAAATAATAATGCGATGACAATTATTGAAACAATAATAATATAAAATATCAACGCAAAGAATTATTGAATCAATAAAATTAAATATTAAGCAAGAATCACTCGTAACAATTATTGAGTAGTGCCTTCTTACGTAAGGATCAATAATTCATCAATATCTTGCAATACCCGTGCTCATCGTGCAACCACACGACATCGTATTTTAACCACCGTGTATTCCAAACGGTTGTTAATGGTGAACAATTACTACTGTTATTTATAAAACTCAAACTTTGTCATTTTCTTCATCCGACAGCTTATCCGTTATGGGCCCACAAAATGGTCGCTACGGCGATTTGCGAATACTCCCAACGTAAAGAATATTCCACGACCAAACGAATATTCTCCGACACAATAAATATTTTATAACCACTTGCTTATTTTGCTGAATTTGCACATTTCACCCACAACCAAAGTATAATATCAAATTAACTCCATATTATTTCAAGATAATAAATAGAGAAAATTCAATTTTATTTATAATAAGTTGGGGTCTTACAACCTCCTCTCCTTATGAAATTTCGTCCTCGAAATTAACGTACGTACCTGGTGTTTCAAAAAGGTGAGGGTACCTCGCTTTCATTTCAGATTTCAACTCCCAGGTCATTTCCTCAATAGCATGGTTCCTCCATAAAACCTTAACTTGTGGTATAACCTTGGTGCGTAAGACATGCGCTTTCCTATCCAAGATCTTAACAGGTACCTCCTCGTACGTTAAATCTTCGGCTATCTCGTCTGGTTCTAACGCAATAATGTGGTTCGGGTCTTTCACATATTTATGAAGCATAGATATATGGAAAACATTATGAACACGAGACATACTTGGAGGTAATGCGAGTCTATAGGCCACATTTCCTATTCGGTCAAGAATCTCAAATGGACCAACAAATCGTGAATTGAGCTTTCCTCTCTTCCCAAATCTTGTAACTCCCTTCCATGGAGCAATACGTAACAGTACATGATCTCCAATATTAAATTCCACGTCCTTTCTATGAAGATCCGCATAACTCTTTTGTCGATCCTGTGCCGTTTATATACGTTGTCGAATCATTTGGATCTTCTCTGTAGTTATGCGTACCAATTTTGGTCCCAACAATATTGCTTCACCCACCTCATCCCAACATACTGGAGAGCGACACTTTCGTCCATACAATGCTTTAAATGGAGCCATGCCTATACTTGCTTGATAACTGTTGTTGTAGGAGAATTCCACCAATGGTAGGTAAGTCACTTATCCCAACTCCCTTTGAAATCTAGGACACATAGTCTTAATAGATCTTCAAGAGTTTGAATAGTCCTCTCTGATTGCCCGTCCGTTTGAGGATGGTATATCGAACAAAATCGTAAATCCGTGCCCATAGCTTTCTGCAAGCTAACCCAAAATCGTGAAGTGAATCTTGGGTCACGATCCGAAACTATGGATATTGGCATGCCATGCAATCTCATAATCTCATTCACGTACATACTAGCAAGACGTTCAAGGGAATAAGTCTCCCGTATATGCAAGAAATGGGCAGACTTGGTTAATCTATCAATAATAACCCAAATCGCATTTATGCCTTGAGAAACTTTATGAAGACCTGTAACGAAATCCATGGTAATGTGTTCCCACTTCCATTTTGGAATCTCAAGTGGTTGTAATGGACCCTTTTGCACTTAATGCTCCGCTTTTACACGTTGACAAGTTAAACACCTCGAGATAAACTCTGTGATCTCTCTTTTCATATTGCTCCACCAAAATGTATGTCGAAGATCATGATACATTTTGGTACTCCCAGGATGGATTGCAAACGGTGTGTTGTGTGCCTCCATCATTATTTTATGCTTCAAGTCAGAATTATTAGGAACACAAAGTCTAGAGTTGACTCGAAGTATTCCTTCTTCATCGATTCTTGCTTCTGGAATAGCACCTTCTTGCACTTTCTTCTTCATACGCATCAGCTCCATGTCCGTAGCTTGAGCAGCTTTAACTTTATCGATTAAAGTCGGTTCTACTCGTATGTTTGATATCATCACGTGGGTACTTGGAGCCTTTAACTCTATCTCCATCCTTTGCAAGTCATACAAAATGGGCCTTTGTGTTAACAACATTGCAGACTGCATGCGCATATGATCTTCTACTCAATGCGCCACTACTACGTTTGCTTTTCCAGGATGATATTGGATAGTATGATCATAATCTTTCAACAGCTCGAGCCAACGTCGCTGCCGCATGTTGAGTTCCTTTTGGGTGAAAAAATATTTGAGGCTTTTATGATCTGTATAGATCTCCACTTTCTCCCCATACAGGTAGTGTCTCCAGATCTTTAACGTGAAAACGACTACTGCCAACTCCAAATCATGAGTAGGATTATTCCTCTAATATTCTTTGAGTTGTCGCAAGGCATTGGCTATGACTTTCCCATGTTACATGAGAACACATCCTAACCCTTTGCCTGAAGCATCGTTGTATATAACAAATCCATCCGAACCAGATGGTATTTCCAGTACAGGTGCCAAAATGAGTCTCCTTTTGAGTTCTTGGAAACTCTTCTCGCAATCCTCGCTCCAACTGAATTTTGTATCCTTCCGAGTCAACTCAATTAACGGAGTAGCAATTCGAGAAAATCCTTCCACGAATCTCCGATAATAACCAACTAAGCCCAAAAAGCTACGTACTTCAGTCACCGACTTTGGTTGCTCCAACTTTGTATTGCTTTAATCTTCGCCAGGTCAACAGATACTCCATGTTTTGACACCACGTGCCCAAGGAATGCTACTTCCTCAAGCCTGAACTCGCATTTCTTCAGCTTGGCATATAACTTGTTTTCACGAAGCCTTTGAAGTATCAGCTTCAAATGGTGCTCATGATCTTCATGGCTTTTGGAAATAGATGAGGATGTCATTAATAAAGACAACAACGAACTGATCCAAATATTCCTTGAATACACGGTTCATCATATCCATGAAAGCAGCACGAGCATTAGTCAATCCAAAAGACATTACTAAGAATTCATAATGCCCGTACCGAGTTCTGAATGTAGTCTTTGGAATATCCTCGCTTTAATCTTCTTGGTGATGATATCCGTAAGCGAAGTTCGATCTTTGAAAAGAATTGTGCTCCTTACAACTGGTCAAATAGGTCATCAATGCGAGGTAGCGGATACCTATTCTTGATGGTGACATGGTTCAATTCTCGGTAGTCAATACAAAGTCGCATACTCCCGTCTTTCTTCTTTACGAATAAAATAGGAGCACCCCAAGGAGGTACTAGGACGAATGAAACCGATGTCTAACAATTCCCGTAGTTGGACTTTTAACTCCTGCAGTTCAATAGGAGCCATTCGATATGGAGTTTTAGAAATGGGTTTTGTACCAGGTTCAAGGTCAATAAAGAATTCAACTTCACGTTCTGGGGGTAGACCGGGAAGTTCTTCCGAAAATACATCAGGAAATTTTCTAACAATAGAAATATTATTCAAATCTGACTTGTCTTTGTTCAAATCCATAACATGGGCTAAGAAAGCTTCACATCCGTTTTTCAATAAACGAATAGCTTTATGGCTTGATATGACAGTGACTGATTTTAGTGGTTTAGTTGTTTGAATTCGTATGACAGGTTGGTTAGGAATATGAAAACTAACAACCTTACTAAAATAATCAATTTTGGCATGATGAGTGGTTAACCAATCAATTCCTAAAATCACATCAAAAGCAAGTATCTTTAATGAGATAAGATCAACAGGTAATGTGATAGTGCCAACTTGGATTAAACAAGATTTATAAACAGTGGACGTAATGAAAGTTTCTCCTAACGGAGTCTCCACTGATAAATCAAAGTCTAATTTCTCCGGAGTCAAGTTTAAATGTTGAGCATAAGCAGGAGAGATAAATGAATGGGTAGAACCGGTATCTAGTAAGGTATAAACTTCATAAGAATTCAAGATTAGCTTACCCGTGATCACGTCATTCGAGTTTCTCGCGTTTTGGCCAGTCACGACAAACGCTCTTCCAGGAACCGCTGATTTCGACTTATCCGGGACAGCCTTTGGAGTTACCATCCCTGCTGAACTTGGTTTTGTTACAGAACAGTCTTGAGCTATATGTCCCTCCTTTCCACAGTTATAACATACCTTGGATTGTTGTGGGCAGTTTGGCCTGATATATTCGTCTTTCTCGTATTTGTAACAAACGACCGGTGCTCGTTCTCCTCCACTAAAAATAGTTGATTTTTGTGCTGACGTCTTCACGTTATCATTGTTGTACCTTCTCTTTTTGAAATCTCCTCCCGACTCACTCCTTCTATTATCACGGCCACGATTACCACCAAAGTGGTTACCGCTTTTGTCCGAATGTTTTCCTTCGTGCTGGTTTTCATTGCTCCGATGGCTGCCGCCACCGGTATGACCCTGGTTGTGGTCCCTCGGTTGCACATACTCATTATCTCGCTCTAATAATTGAGCCCTGTTTACAACATCTGAATATAAAGAAAATTTATGTGATATAAGATATTATAGAATCTCGGGGCTTTAGACCTCTCGAAACATCCTCGTCATTCGTTCCTCATTTTTGACCAAATGAGGTGCAAACACCGATAATGTGCAAACTTTCGCCTCGTCTTTGGGACTTGCGTCATATTGTTTTGTTCAAAGATGATAAACTCTACCTCTTTCATATTACGAATACTTTCGTGAAAGCATTTGTCATTGAGCAGCTTTTTGAAACGTTTCCAAGACAGACATGTTAAAGGCGGTACGGAGTGCGCTTCCCAGACTCCCCTTGTGACGCCCCAAAATAGGTCCATTCCATCCAACCCATTACGAGTCGCCAAATATATGGTACGAAATAACTACAACTTTATTAATACATTTGTCGTGCAAAAATACGACGACAACATATATCTTGTGAGTTTAAATACAATTATTGTCTTCTAGACAATATACATACCCAAATAAATCCCCATCATAATTATTGATACATTATTTTACAAAATGGTGAGGACTACTAAACAACTCTTTCTAGAACCTTCATTCCATACCTCGACTAGTATTCGTTACATTCTCGCCTCCACGAGAAGAAAAATGGAACAAAAAGGAAAAGGGTGAGCTCAACTAGCCCGATAAAGAATATTATTGACTAAGATAATATACAACAAATTATCGTTAGTCTTCTTGAGGAAAAATATAATAGAATACAATAGACAAACAGTTTTAAATCAACAAGCTGCGGTAGTGAAACAACAATTCATTAGAAGAGTTAAGTAGAGAATGCAAACTACTATCTTCTATATATGAATTTAAAAGTTCATCGTCGATATTTTATCCCTGTAACATCAATCAATATATATCGGAATCAAATATTCATCTTTGCACTACTCTCAAAGATATTCATCATTGGTTATTATTCGTCTAAACACTGTTCATCTTTGCACACACGGCCAAAGATATTAATCGAAGAGTCATGTTCATCTCAACACTGTTCATCTTTGCACTCTGGACCAAAGATATTCATCAAAAATCATTCATCTTTGCACTACAGGCCAAAGATATTCAGTAATATCATCATCTAGGACTGAGGATGATGAAAAATATTTCAAAGAAAACGAATCCAGTGAAACAAAAGAACAAATATTAAGGATTCGTATTTTAAACAATCCAAGTTCAAAAATACTTCATAAGTAATCAAAGTGGAGTAAAATTCAAGAATGATCAAAATATGGATACAATCAAAGCTAGTATCCAGAATAGATAATTTGGACAAAAAGAAGAAATTTCATTTTTCGGTGAATAGTGCCGTATTCGTGAATAGTGCCGTATACGTGAATAGTAACTCCGACACCAAAAGATAGAAATTTCACAAAAAAATATCTTCACGCTTCGTGAATAGTACTAGTGAATAGTAACTCGTGAATAGTAACTCATGAATAGTAACCCCGACATAAAAAAAATTCCAAATTTGATAAAAATTTCCAACCAATATTTCGGCATAATGATATTGAAGAAATAATATCATTTTCGAATAAAATAACATCATTTACCTCAAAAGACAGTACTTCTAGTTGAAACACCGGATATAGGCTATGACTTGAACTTGCACTGTATAGCAATACTCAAAGTATACTCAAAATACTCAAAAGAATACGCTCGATAATATAGAGAGAGAAAACTCCAGTTTCTGGTGTGATTTTCAATTCTAACCTAAGCACCCTATTTATAGGAAAATGCTTAGAACACCAAAGTAGAAAATTTAATATAATAATAATATATATTAATTTGTCTACGCCCACTTAGAATCATCTGAATTCAGCAACTTAGCATGTGTTAAAGATGCCCACCAAACACAAAAAACGTTTTTCTTATTTAAATTATTTTAAACTTCCAAAAATCAATTATTTCGGAGCTTTGGAACTTCAATAATTCATAATAAATAGCCCTTTTATCAGAAAATTCGAATCTTGTGACCTTTTATAGGAAATTCAATTCTCTACAACTTTGCAGAAGAAAGTTTTTCCAAATTTCAAACAAAAATTGACCGAAATCCATAAACGGGCGATTTTACAATCAATAATCAAATTTCGGTCAATAATTGTGTCCACCAACACACAAAATATGTGCTAAACATTTAATGCCACAAAAATACTCTTCCTCCTCATATTCATATGTCCCACATTCATTATAAAAATATCATCGTTAATATATATTATTAAAATAATATATTTAAATGAATTATTTTATCAAAAAAAAGATAAAATATTAATTTTTAACAATTGTCATTTTAAAAATTTTCTCCATCTATATCCACATAAAATCAATATTTTCTCATCATATAAATTAATAATTAATTATTCACAAATAATATTCTGAGAATCACAATCTTTGGCAACCAAGCCGTTCCTGTGAAAGAGGGGCTTTCAATAAGGATCTCTCTTTCTTGGGCGCAATTAATTAGGTGACCAAACCTCTCCTTAGACAGAACTTTCTAGACATTGCCAATAATGTTATCCAATAATATTATTAGGATAATATGAATTATTGCTCGATAAAGGAAAATCTTGTGTAATGACAATTTATTGAAACAACGGTAATATAAAATATCAATGCAAAGAATTATTGAATCAATAAAATAAAATCTCGAAGCAATAATTAATGTAACAATTATTGAGTAGTGCCTTCTCACGTAAGAATCAATAATTGGTGCAATCTATAATATGCTCTTATTCAATAACGCCAGATTAGTGTGTTTTAACCACGGGTATTCCAACGAAGATAATCTGTAATAACTACGCCAGTTATTTATAAACAACTTATATTTGTCGTTTTCTTCATCCAATCGCTTTTTCGTTATGGGGCCCACAAAAGATCGCTACCGTGCATACGAATATTCCTCGACAACGCACTGAATATTCCACGACCAAACGAATATTCCCAAACAATAATGAATATTTTATAACCACTTGCTTATTCGAAATATTTGCGTATTTTACCCATAACTATCCACATTAATCAAATCAACCCTTACTATTTCAAAATAATAAATAGAGGAAAATAAATTTTATTTATTAATAATTTGGGGTCTTACACCCACCAGTAGTCTGCCTCACCACAGAACATAAAGGTGGCGAATGGAACCTACATTCCTCCGCATCCCAAGACATCGAATATCTTGGTAATTTACTTGACCCACGTTTTTCGCGCTTGATCGGATCCGGCTTTCCAATAAATTTTGGTGGTCCCAACTCCTTGAAGCGCTTGGTCAGGATGCATCACAAGGCGTTGCTATCACTTCCACCCATATTTTGTACACGAGTCTCCCTCGTCTAATTTTTCATGAACTGTAAAAAGCTCCTAAACATTCCATCATTCATCGTTTGCTTTCAGTAGTGTTGTTTACGGGAGGAATATTGCCTTCTGTTGTGACGTTCTTTGATTTGTGACTAAAGGTTGTTCCACGATCTCTTACACTCCATTGTTAACGATCTCGTGACCATTCTTAAATATCGCCATAAAACAAGGGTTAATTAAACAAATTAACATATCACATAATATCCCTATATTATGACCGACCAACAAATAAGCTTAGATAGGACACACTAACGAAGGATTTACTCATCTCTCCTTCCTAGTTCTATTCCCGATCTCCGCTTGGAGACCATATCCCTAAGCTTTGATACTAATCTGTGACGCCCCCAAAATAGGTATACAACACCTATTCGAAAGTCGCCAAATACATGGTACAGAAAGCAAACTATAACTTCAGTAATACAATTGTTGTGCAAAATACGACAACACATACTGTGAGTTTAAATACAAATATTATCTTCTAGACAATATCCACACTCAAATAATTCCTCATTACAATTATTCAAACACTATTTTACAGAAATAGTGAGGACTGCTAAAACATCTTTCTAGAACCATCACTCCATACCCCGACTAGATCCTGCTATGTTCTCACCTCCTGAGAAGAAAAATAGAACAAAAAGGAAAAGGGTGAGCTCACTAGCCCAGTAAAGAATATTATGACTAAGATAATATACAACAATTTATTATTAGTCTTCATCAGGGATAAATCTGATAAAATATAATAGACAACAAGTTTTAGATCAACAACTGCAGCGGAAACAGAAATCCATTAGAAGAGTCAAGTAGAGAAAGAATTCCACTATCTTCTAAGATTTAAAATTCCATCATCAATATTTTATCCCTATAACAACAATCAATATACATATTTAATCAAATATTCATCTTTGCACTACAGGCTAAAAATATTCATTTGTATCACCAGTTGGTTATGTTCATCTCAACACCTGTTCATCTTTGCACTACGGGCCAAAGATATTCATTAGGTAATCATTCATCTTTGCAATACAGGCCAAAGATATTCAGCAATATCATCATTTAGGACTGAGGATGATAAAAAATATTTTAAAGGAACGAATCCAGTGAAACAAAATAACAAATACTAGAGATTCGTATTACAGTTTATCCAAGATCAATAATACTCCATAATAACCGATACAATCAAAGATAGTAACCATAATAGACATCGTGGACAAAAAGGAGAAAATTTCATTTTTCGGTGAATAGTGTCGTATACGTGAATAGTAACCCCAACACAAAAAGTTGCAAATTTGATAAAAAGTTCAAACCAATATTTCGACATAATGATATTGAAGAAAATAATATCATTTAAGAAGAAATAACATCCCTTACCTCAAACGAATAGTACTTCTGATCGGAATATCGGATATGAGGTTGAATGAAACTTGTGCTGAATAGAAACTCTCAAAGTATCAAAATACTCACAAAATATGCTCAATAATATAGAGAGAGAAAGAGAGAAAACTTGTTTCTGGTGCGATTTTCAATTCTAACTTAGCCCTCTATTTATAGGAAAATGTTAGCACGCCGAAGCAGACTTGACCTGCAACCCGATGGCTTTACCTGCTACTATTCCCACCCACCCCATTTGAATAAAAATTCCATCACATTTCTCACCAACCAAAAGTGGGGCCCACCAATTCTAGAATTTTCTACCAAAATGATAAATTCTGAAACTTCAACAATTTCTGAACCAGTCACCTCTTAAAATTCATAACAAATCATACGTTCATTTTTAACGGTTCAAAATTTGTGGACATATACTCAACTTATATATGTATAACATATCCAAAAATCACAACGATCCAACGGTCGGATTAAAAATTATAACTCACTAAATATATCTCAAAAAACACCGGTTTAATTTTTAATACCTCCATTTCGACAAAAATCTTGATAAAACACCTCAACATTAACTCCTTCATTTTTAACCACAATAAATATATCCCACATTTATATCCACATAAAATAAATATTTTTTTATCATATGAATCAATAATTAATTATTCACAAATAATATTACAGAATCACATTTATGATAACCAGGCCGTTCCCAGAAAAGAGGGGGCTTTCCAATAAGGATTTCTCCTTACTGGCGCGCAATTAGGTGACAAAACCTCTCATTGACAGAATTTTTTAGACATTGCCAATAATGCTATATAATAATATTATTAAAATAATATGAATTATTGATCTGATAATGAGAAATACTGTGCAGTGACAATTATTGAAACAATAATAATATAAAATATCAACGCAACAATTATTGAATCAATAAAATAAAATATTGAACAGTAACTACTGTAATAATTATTGTGTAGTTCCTTCTTACGTAAGGATCAATAATTCATCAATACTATGCAATACCGTGTGCTACTATGCAACCACGCGTATTACTGTATTTTAACCACCAGGTATTCCAACAGTGTTAATGGTAACAATTACGCCGTTATTTATAAAACTCAAACTTTGTCGTTTTCTTCATCCGACAGTTATCCGTTATGGGGCCCACAAATGGTCGCTTGCGATTAAATACGAATATTCCCCGACAGAAAGAATATTCCACGACCAAACGAATATTCCCCGACACAATGAATATTTTATAACCACTTGCTTATTTTGCAAAATTTGCACATTTCACCCATAACCAAAGTATTATATCAAATTAACTCCATATTATATTTCAAGATAATAAATAGAGAAAATTCAATTTTATTTATAATAAGTTGGGGTCTTACAACCTCCCCTCCTTATGAAATTTCGTCCTCGAAATTGACGTACGTACTTGGTGTTTCGAAAAGGTGAGGGTACCTCGCTTTCATTTCTGATTCTAACTCCCAGGTCATTTCCTCAATAGCATGGTTCCTCCACAAAACCTTAACTTGTGGTATAACCTTGGTGCGTAAGACATGCTTTTTCCTATCCAAGATATTAACAGGTACCTCCTCGTACGTTAAATCTTCGGCGAAGGCTGATGCGGCGGAGAATGGAAGCAGTAGTAGTAGTGCTGCGGCGGAGAATGGAAGCAGTAGTAGGACCATGAGGTGATAAAAACCTGGATTCTATATCCTACTATATGTTTCAAGTTTGAAGCCACTGCACATTCCCACTAATGAATCAACAAGTTAAAATTATAGAGAACTACATAGAAATCTATGGCTGTATTTTAAGATTTATGTATGTGCTTGTTGTATAAATTTCGTTAATTATGGTTCACTTCTATACCAATGCTTCAATGCTGATTTACTAACTTTTGTAACCTTTAGAGTTGAAATTAATTACTTTTTTCTTAACTATCCGCCCGCCCACATCCTTTAACATGACTCTTTCTTGTAGGCAAGGGTAACAATCCAAAGCTTCTACCAATATCGTGTTGTGGGCAAACCTGGTTAGAACCTAGGGTGGACATAGGCTAAAAATGAGGTCATCTGGTCAATATCTGGTGCTTTCATAACCCAATTCATATTCATCTTTTGAGTTCAGGGTTGGAAACCTGGAGAGAAACACTACTGGATACATGCCTTTGAATCTCACTTTGTTGGCGCCGGGACCAGGTTATACCTGTTCCCCTGTTGCGGAAGCTGATCCCACAGTTTCCTCAGTTATTGGGGGAAGGAGAGAAGAACAAGTTTATTCTCCAAGATATAGCCTGTTATATCTAAGTTTTTTAAATGTCTGTCTATTCATTTTATCATTTATCATGAGTAGATAAACATGTAGTCATAGCGAAATAGTCTTGCTTTAGTAGTTGTACTACCAAGCTTCTTTCCTAGATATAGCTCTTATAATTGGTATCATCCAACTATATTTGTCTGTTTTCTCAACAGGCAGCAGTAATTACTTAAAATCTCACTGACTACTTTAAGCTCCTGGATTGATTTGTGCTTCCCTTTGGCATTGAAATAAATTATTGTTGCAAGTAAAATTGAGAGATCCTAGGGGTAGTTACTTATGAAGTTTAATGCTACATAAATTCCAGTTATTTCATTATTTTTCAATTTTCACTAATCCATCATCTCTAGATTGATGTCATGCATTGTATTGTTTCTCCTATGACTTAACGTATGAGCTCAAACTTGTATCTGTTTTCAGGTTGACCCACAATTTGTTTGGAATAAATATGTTTTGGAGGAGCTTATTGAGAATAAGGTATGATGTTTCTTCTATTTAGAGGAGAGTATCATGCAATGGTATAATGAATATATTTTTTCCCTTCTTTTTTAAACAACTATAACAAATATTGCATGGATGAAGTATAAAAATATAAGTTTTATCATCAAAAGATTCAAAACATCCCCTTTGTCTGATGTGTAATGCCTTTTTTTCTTACACCTTGATGGGTTCATCATGCCTCTACTACAAGGGAATATCCTTCAGTATTTTTACCTTTTGTGTGCATGGTAATCAAATGGAAAAATTTTAAAAGCATGAATAGATTCAGTTTTCAGACCAACTTTTGCTGTTTCACTTGACCAAGGATCAAGCTTTCAGACCAGAAAGCTCAAGATGAAAAATTTACCTGCAACAATTACATTGATTTCGAGGAGGTCTACTCGCCGTCAAGGTACATCAATATGGAAAGTTATCTACATTTTTTTACTAATGGCATGGCTACTTGCAAATAGATTTGAAAGTAACTGCTTGTGTTATTTAATGTAGGTACAAGAATGTGGAGAAGAGGAGCTAATTTAGAAGGAGATACTGCTAATTTCATTTAAATTGAGCAAACGATGGAGTTTGATGGTTTCAGGTCTTTTTTTTCGCAGGTTTTATTCTGGAAACTGATGGTTCTTCAAATGTTTAGAAACACGTGTCTTTCTATGTTATAAAATATTGAGGTGGGTTTTTAGAGCCTCGTCTCTTTCATAACAGTTGAGGTACTAAATTATTTTCTGAAATAATGTGAATCATTGGCATTGCAACCCTTGTCCTAGTTAATGAATGCTTTTTAAAGCAGAGTAGTATTTCAAGTTGATACTCCGAAATAAATGCTGGTGCACGTTTGAACACAGCTGGGGGCTTGAACATGTTCATTTTATGCACTCCCGCGTTCCCATTTTCTGTTACAAGACAAAATTTTCAATGGCACAAAGTTTAATATATAATTGGGCCATGAGAGACTTTTTAAGTATAGCCAATATAATACAAAAGAAAATAGGTAAACTCTTGCTGGGAAGATTTTGAGTTTTACACTATCTACCATGGGTACTATTTGAAGAATAACCAAACAAGTAAACTCTTGTCATAGCTTGGATAGGTCACCCCCTGATTGATCTCTGTGAAACTATTTGAAATTCAGTAAGGTTACATTCCATTACCTGAACTATAAAATTTTATGCTTCTTTATTTATAATTTGCCCATTATAAGTGAGTGTTATTCAAGAGGAGCTGTTGATGATATCATCCACCCCTCTATTGATGATATTATGTCTTTGAACTGATTACTTTTTTGAATTAGTGATAATGTGATATCTAAATATGTTTACCACTATGCTTACTTTTTTGGACCATCTAAATGGCTCAAAAGACAAAGTGGTTGTTACTCTTAAGTCAATCCACTTGCTGATGTATGAGATGAAAGAAGATGGTTCAACTTTACCCTCACCTCACATGTCCCATAAACGTCTCTTTCGCTCATCGTCTGCTATGTTGCTGGTATGTAGTACAATTATGAAAAAATAACCTACTTAACCACTGGTGAACTTCTAAGTTTTGAAAGTTGACATCTTATAATTCTTAGGGTCTGAGTATGTGAATAAGAAAGTGACGATGTTAGAAACTATCCTGTAATAAAGGAGTGAAAGGAAGTGTTCTGAGTCTTTTAGTAACTATAGCTGCATTTTACTCTGGAGTTGATAGGATAGTGAAAACTTGTTTTCTGAATATTTCAGGTTGATCTTAATTATGTCACTTAAGATAGTAGTTTTTATCAGAATTTAAAAAATTGCATATCATTCTGTGATTTACGCAGAAAGACCTCAAGGTCAAGGAACTGGTTACCTATATCATAAATTAGAGAATGCTAGGATACATGCTGAAAATTCAAAGCAGGAAGCGTTCGAAGAGTCGGTGAGACGTTGGAAAGCTGAAGAGGATGCCATGGAGGCCTTACACAAGGTGAGCTTTATCTTTAAAGATTCTCTTCTTATTCTTCTTTCTTTTCCTCTTTTTTTTTTCCTTTTTCTATTTTTAATATCTTTGTACTATTTTTTTCCTTTTCCTTTTGCTGCTACTATGTTTTGTGGGAATTCTGTTGTTCCTAGATAACATATATTTTTCAATAAATATTCTTCTCAGGATGGACATGGCTGCAGATAATGTACAGATGCTCGATATATTTTCGTGGTGGAGTAGGTATGCTTGTTTATTTTTGTTTGTGATGGCTTTGTTACTGATGCTTCAATATACTTTTGGACAACTGTCTCTTGTAGCTTGTTCGTGTTGAATTCTTGGTAAATAAATCTACAATGTCTGTGATTATAGCTAGCATCTTTGGGGCATATACTGTATGGAAATTTGTCGGTCTCAAGAAAAGTTTTTCCACATTGACTAATAGCCTCAACTTTTCCAAATTGTTGTCTTTTCTATATAGAAATCTAAACATTGTTATTTAAGATTGTGTGATGGTATTTAAGATTGTGTGATGCTTGTGGTTGTTGAATGTGACTGAATTTTGACTTGAGGCCAACATATAATAATAATCTACAAGTTTTGTAACAGAAAATATGTTTACCACTATGCTTACTGAAATTAATTCATGAAATGACTAATTAAGATTCCAATTTTGTCTTGTAACAGAGCAATCATATAGTCGCACTGAAGGTTTTTTTTCTATTTGGATTTGTAGCAAATGATATCGTGATTGATTATTTGTCTTTTTCTGCTTATGAGCAATACAGTGTACATTAATACCACGTAACAACTCTATTGTCTTTGTGTATTGATTTTGGCACTAAGAGCCTCTGGTGACCTATTTGCTTCATTTTCTTGACTTGCTATTATTTTTAAATATGTGCAGGAAGACTGTTTCTACGACATGCCTTACAATATTGGGTATCAATTTTTCGTACTATATTTACGGAAGACAAGGGACGAAATTATGAAGTGTACTCTCTCTATATATGTAGATATATACTTTGATTGAAGAACTGTGGTAGCTTTAGATGGTTAATTGTAAAGATAATGAATGATTATGTAGTGGATGATTTAATTAAGTTAATAATATTTTAGTTTTTTGTATTTTTGACATTATTTGCTATGGGGACATTGAGCTAGCCAGGTACACAAAAAGAATGTCAAATTTTGATTTGGAAACAATATAATTCGATACCAAAGCATTGAACAAGTTTTAATATAGCAACAATTTTTTATACATTTAGCAACAAATTTTCGTTGTTAATGGCATTAAAAACTTTATATTTGGCAACGAAAAATTAACCTAATAACAACGGAGAGGATATTGTTGCTAATACTAAAATAAAAGGCAACATTTTTTATTGTTGCAAATCATATCAACTTTCATTGCACATATAAAGAAACGGCAATATATAATGTCGTTGCTAATAGACGACTTTCATTGCTATTGAAAAATAACCATCAACAAATATTTTCATTGCTGATTCAGCATAATGTAGTTGCCAAATAATATAATCAGCAACGAAAATCTTTGCTAAAAAGTTTACATTTCGCAACGAAAGCAAGCTTAGGCAACAATTTTCATAATTTACTGCAACGAAAAATGTCGTTGCAAAATGGTGTCAATTGCAACGAAAATGCATGGTCGTTGTAAAAAGAGAGTTCATTTCGTTGCCAATTAGTAGGCTTTTGCAACAAAATGGGCTTTTTAGCAACAAAATTTTAATTATTCTGCAACAATAAATTTTGTTGCTAAAGGATCGATGTCTATGTACGAAAGCCAAATTTCGTTGCAAAATGTATTACTTTTGGCAATGAAAAAACGCGTTTGTTATGAACAATTAGCAACGCGCTCACAAGAACGAAAGACGCAACGACAGTAAAGTCGTTGCCAAAATCCTTTTGTAACGAAATTTGGCATCTTTAGCAACAAAAATCGGTTGTTGCTGAAGCCCCATTTTTTTGTAGTGTTTTAACAATAAATTATAACATCTAACATGCAGATCAAGATCAGATTTCTTTTTAGGGTTCATACCTTTAAGTGCGAAAAATCTGATTTCTATGCTTCTGATTCGATGTTGGTGTTAGTGAGGCTTGATTTATGACTGATCAAGCACTAGAATTTCGTGGGTTTAAGCTTGAGAGAATATGGCTAAGTATAAGAGTGAACAATTTAGGCTAAATGTGCACTTTCTCTCTCTTGAATCTATATGTACAACATGTATGCAATGTATTGGATGATCACATGGCTGCAATTAGGAGTGCTATAGCTCATAGCTAGGTTAGTGTAGGGTGGCTGCCAGATCTTGCAAGATTTGCAAATCAATAATTCAAGAATAGGACAAATAGGGCACTTTGGTAATTTTATTTTAATTTTAAGGGCATTCTTGTCCAAGGTGATTGAATCTAGGGTTTAGTCACTAGATTTTACATCATAAAGTTTCCCAAATAATTACTAGGGTTTGAAAAATTAAAATTAAAGTGAAATAAAATATTAATTAAAGCACACTAATTTAAAATTAGGATTTTTAATAGAAAATTAGGGTTTTTAAATTAGGGTTCCTTAATACTATTAGGGTTCCCAAATTAACAATTAGGATTTTCTAATTATCATTATAATTTACAAAAATAATCATTAGGGTATCTAATTTTAGCAAATTAGGGGTTTTAAAATAATAATTAGGGTTTCTCCTAATTACAGAAATTCTATAATACGCAATAAAATTCATATAACACCATTACTACTCAGTCTTAAACTCATAACTGAGTTTAACAATTAGGGTTTAATAACACGATATAAGGGTTATGACATAATTTACCATAATTGACCAACCATTATCAGTCTACACATTTACAATACATATTTATAGATCGAAAAATTAAAATATAATTAATATTATATTATTATTCTCACCCCTTGATCAATACCCAAATTTAGGGTTTGGATTCCATATCTGATTTATTTTTCATATACAACATTAATAATTAAGTTAAAATAATTAACTTAAATATTCTGAAAAAATTCATATAATAAAATATTTATTATTATAATTCTAATAATCATTTCATATATTATTTAAATAAACTAAAATCATGTTTTTATGGAAAATAATTAATAAAACATTTCTGCTTACAAAAATTAATTACTATTAGAATATAATTTGTAATGATCAATAATTCTAAAATTATTTATAATTTTTTAGGTACTAAATATATTTGTATTTATCATACACATTACTAGCTAGACACTTATTCTCATCATTAAAATAAAATAAAAAATTTATATGCAAAATTTCTTATTTATTTTATATTGAAAATATCGGGTTATTACAAATTCCCCGTCTTCCCCCTCCTAGTTCTAGTCTCACATGTTAGCCAGGGATCATATCCCTAAGCTTTGATACCAACTGTGACGCCCCCAAAATAGGTATACATCATCCATCTTGAGTCGCCAAATACATGGTAGAAAAATCAAATACAACTTTATTATACAATAGTCGTGTAAAATACGACAAAACATAATCTAAGAGTTTTAATAAGAATATTGTTATCTAGACAATATCCACACTCAATGGAGTCCTCATTACATTTATTGTAACACTATTTAACAGAATAGTGAGGACTACTAATGCTATCATCTGGACCGTCACTGTAACGCTCCGAGAAAAATCGGATTTTTGAGAATTAAATTTTTATTTTTATTAAATGAATTTAATGGATTATTTATGGAGCAAGCTAATTGAAGGTCGTTCTATGACCTAAACATATCAGAACGTCGTAGTATTTTGGCTACGTGGTAGAATTAAAGTGTTTGAATTTCCAAGACGAAAATAAAGCTTTCCGAGAAATTTTTCGAAAAATACTATTCACGCATTTCTGCTCGGGAATTATTTTTGAACTTCCGAGAAATACGTAACGATGGAATATCGATGTGAGATGGAATATCCAATAATATTTCAGTTATGGAAAACGTAATATTTCGCCTGTGGTCATAAAACCTAACGTTTAAGGAAAATGATTTACGAGAAGGAAATGTAATGCGATTAATGAAGTAAAGCGATGATCGTATTATACGTATGTATTGTACGAGGTAATGAATACGAATACTACATGAGGTAGTATACGAGAATGTATGAATGATGGTATATCGTATATGAGTAATAAGTATACGAGTTAGAATACGAGAATTATACGTGGAGTATATGTTGGAAGGCTTTAAGCCAATTGTAATGAATTAGTAGGATTGTGTAGGAAATAGTTAAGTCCAATAGAATTAATGTGCAAGCCTAAGTGTTTGTAATGTGAAGCCCAATGTAAATTAATGTAAAGCCCAAAGATTTATTAATGCAAGCGCAATGTTTGTTTAATTACAAGCCCAAAGAAAACTTATGCTAGAAGCCCAAATGATTAAGTTAATTAAGCTAAGGCCCAAAGTTATTATCCAATGGGTAAGAACCATGGAGCAGCCCATGGATGATCCAATGTGATGAACAAGTAAACTTAGAAACTAAGTTAGTGTGGTGAGCACACAAAGTGATTAATGTGATTAACAAAGAAACTTAAGGGCTAAGTGTAGTAATGATCAAGTATACTTAATAATTAAGTAAGTGTGATGACCAAGTGTGGTGGTGAGCAAGTAAGGTGACTTAATGGCTAAGAGGAGTGGTGACCAAGAGTTGTGATGGCCAAGCAAAATGTGTGGAGGCCAAGTAACTTAATGAGCAAGTAGTGAATAGTAAGGAGGTGATTAAGGAGGTGGACTGGCCTTATGACCCTTTTACCCTCACTTTGGAATGCCTATAAATAGAAAGCTTCAATTCATTTTGTTGGTTGTTCATTTCCTCTCAAGCTAAGCAACTTATTTGGTTGAGAGAATAAGCACATATAAGTTAGACTTTCCTTGTTAGATTTTCCACCAACCACTTATAAGTTGAGAGCTTAGTGGCTTGAGGGAAAAAGCTAGAAAGCTAGAGTTCTTATTTCAAGAGGCAAGAAGAAGATTAAGGATTAGTCAAGTGATCATCAAAGGGTAAGAACTTAAACCATGATTTCTTTCTCTTCCTTTAGTAGAGAAGTGGGTATTGGTAGAATAGCATGCTAAGAAGAAGTAAGAATGATAAACCAAAGGGCTTAAGTCTTAATAAGCCATAATAAGTCATGAACAAGTCATTTCTACTTAAATAAGTTATGAACTTATGAAGATCTTGTAAGAACTTGTCATATGATAATGGTGATGAAGTTAGTAGGAACTTAATAAGAAATTGTAAGAACTTGTAACATGTTTACATTAATGGCCTAGTATGATAAGAAGATGTAAGAATAACGATTAAAGGACTTAACTCATTAATAAGTCATATGAAAATAAGACATAAGTCATGAAATGGAAATATAAGTATTTTATACTTTAATAAGTTGCAAAATCATCAAGAATAGGTAATGACTTATCATGAATATAAGTTAACGAAGCATGTATGTCAAGATGATAGTATAATGGATTGAATCCAAGTGAAATGGTCTACAAATCTCAAGTAACGAAGTTTTTCCAGAATTAACACGATTGGACGATAATCGTCGAATTCGTGAAATTCTCGGAATGGAAGTCGAATTTTGATATTGAGCTTGGAAACATTGGTTTTCAATGGAGACAAGTCGTATTTGTCATTATAGAGTTGCGGACTCGAAAATGGCCGGATTCCGACTTAGAACGAAGAAACGAGCGTTGAACGTTCACGAACGTTTATCGTTTTCGTTATAAGGGACTAATATGTGAAATTTTAGCAAACGAAATCGAATAGATAAAATTCTTGCATGAACGCATAGAGTACATAATTTGTGAAAAGTAGGCCCTTGAATGAGCCAATTCGGACTTATAACGAAGAAGTTATGAGTCCGGGAATCTCGTAAAGTTGAAAATCTGTCAAAACTATCTGTGGCTCAGAGTCCGCGCCGCGGCGCGACTCCAAGCTTAAATGACCGGCGATGCAGCGCCAAAGTAAGCTTCAGACTCTGCAAACTCGCGTCGTAGCGCTACCATTTAACAAAGGGACTCGCGCCACAGCGCCGAGTCCGGTCTCCAAGCCCTAATGGGCGACGCCGCAGCGCGACACAACAAAGAAACTCCTGCGCCGCAGCGCCAACTTTAAAAGTTAGGCAGAAAAGAATGGTTTCAAGTAAAGATGAAAGGAAATTGATTAGTAATGAACTAAGGAACTTAATCATACATTATTAAGTTATAATTAAACCTTAAGTATGATCACTTAGGGTTAAAGAAAGTCAATTGAAGATGAACGTGAAAGATATGCAATAAGTATACTTAACCAATGACGATCGAGTTTCGGATGATAACGTAAGGACGTTAGTAAGCCGTGAGGAAGGATAATTAACTTGAACCGGGTTGTACTAATGAAATAACTTCACTTAAGTTATGAAAGAGACAGAAGTCGGTAAGAATGATGTAAAGAATAACGGAAAGCCAGAACCAATAATAACAAATCTAATACGGGATTAGATTGAGAATTAGGGTCAGATTCTTTAGGAACTATGTATGTTCATTCATGACCTAATGTGGTATATTATGTGATTATGTATTGTAGAGATTGTAAAGACTCAAAGGAAACATAATTATTCGGTAGCAGACGTTGAAGGCAAGTTTTTCTTAAACGCTTGTCTAACCTTCGTGTTAGCCAGGTTTTCAAATGATTCAAGTTGTGAGATGCATGTATGGTTTTAAAGAAAGAGTCGATGCCCGTTTTAACTCGGCTAGACTAATCTTGATAAGTTGATTAATTTATTTACAAGTCTTTCAATATAGAATTGCTAACGCTATCCTATGCCAACTCTTTGGTACGGAATATAAGGTAAGCTTGAATATGTATAAACAAATATATTTTCATCGATTATTCGATGGGTACGTGAGGTTGCCACAACTTAAACGTATACACGTTTAATGGATGTAGTGTTGATCAACATAGGGTACTATAGGCTGATCACCTAGATGTACTTGTAAGCTATGCCGGACTTACGGACATCGTGCCGGGTTGTCCTTTTCAAAGAAACTATAAGACGTTCACGTCTTGAACTAGAATTGATGATTCATGGAATATTGTTATTGAAAAACATTTTGAAGGAAAAAGGAAAGCTATTTTGAATTATTGATATTACTTCGTAACTATCATCCAGTTATTGAAGATATACGATTCCTATATTTCAAGCATGCTTTTAAAAATGAAATTGTTGTATTTGCTAAGCTTGTTATGCTCATTCTTGCTTGAACCATATGAATGCAGCTTAGATCGAATGGACCGAAGGATTCTACAAGGATAAAGAGAAGGCTAAAGTGAACGTGTAGATTTCCTATGTAATAGTATAGGTTTGTAATGATAATATTTGATATTATGACAAGAACAAATGTAACGGTTATAAAGAACCTGGGGACCTCTTCATACGTCAAATCTTCCGCTATTTCGTCCAGTTCTAACTCAATAATGTGGTTCGGGTCTTTCACATATTTACGTAACATGGATATGTGAAAAACGTTATGAACAGAGACATACTTGGCGGTAAAGCGAGTCTATAGGCCACAGTTCCTACTTGATGGAGGATTAAAAATGGGCCGATGAATCGAGGATTGAGTTTTCCTCTCTTTCCAAATCTCGTAACTCCTTTCCATGGAGCAACACGCAACAACACATGATCTCCTATATCGAATTCCATATCCTTTCGATGAAGATCAACATAACTCTTTTGTCGATCTTGTGAGGTTTTTATACGTTGTTGGATCGTTTGAATCTTTTCCGTAGTCATACGTACCAACTCCGGTCCCAACAACGTTGCTTCACCCACCTCATCCCAACATACTGGAGAACGACACTTTCTTCCATACAACGCTTCGAATGGAGCCATGCCAATACTTGCTTGATAACTGTTGTTGTAGGAAAACTCCATCAATGGTAATAACTTGTCCCAACTTCCCTTGAAATCAAGGACACAGAGTCTTAATTGATCTTCAAGAGTTTGAATAGTCCTCTCCGACTGTCCGTCCGTCTGAGGATGATATGCCGAGCTAAATCGTAAGTCTGTGCCCATAGCTTTTTTCAAAGTAACCCAAAATCGTGAAGTGAATCTTGGGTCTCAATAAGAAACTATGGATACCGACATACCATGCAAGCTTACAATCTCGTTTATGTACATACGAGCAAGACGTTCAAGTGTATAAGTTTCTCGTATCGGTAAGAAATGAGCAGACTTGGTCAATCTATCAACAATGACCCAAATCGCATCTATGCCTTGAGAAACCTTAGGAAGACCGGTAACGAAATCCATGGTAATGTGCTCCCACTTCCATTCTGGAATTTCAAGTGGTTGTAATGGACCTTTTGGTACTTGATGCTCCACTTTAACTCGTTGACAAGTTAGACACCTTGAGATAAACAACACTATCTCTCTCTTCATATTGCTCCACCAAAATGTATGACGAATATCATGATACATTTTGGTACTCCCAGGATGGATTGCAAACGGTGTGTTGTGGCGCCTCTATTATGTTTTATACTTTAAATCAGGGTCATTAGGAACACAAAGTCTGGAGTTGACTCGAAGTATTCCTTCTTCATCAATTCTTGCTTCCGGCATAGCACCTTCTTGCACTTTCTTCCTCATACGCATCACTCTAGAGTCTCAGAATTGAGCAAACTTTAACTTTATTGATTAAAGTCGGTTCTACTCGTATATTCGTCATCATCACATGGGTCCCTGGAGTCTTTAACTCTATCTCAATCCTTTGCAAGTCACACAAAATGTGCCTTTGCATTGACAATATCGCACTCGTACTTGCATATGATCTTCTACTCAATGCGTCAGCTACCACGTTTGTTTTTCCAGGATGGTATTGGATGGTATGATCATAATCTTTCAACAGTTCAAGCCAACGTCGTTGTCGCATGTTGAATTCCTTTTGAGTAAAGAAATATTTGAGGCTTTTATGATCCGTAAAGATCTCCATCTTCTCCCCATACAAGTAATGCCTCCAAATCTTTAGTTCGAAGAGAACAGCTGCCAACTCTAGATCATGAGTAGGATAATTCCTCTCATATTCTTTGAGTTGTCTTGAGGCATAGGCTATGACTTTTTCATGTTGCATGAGAACACATCCCAACCCTTTGCCCGAAGCATCACTGTAGATGACAAATCCCTCCGAGCCAGATGGTATAGTCAGAACAGGTGCCGAAATGAATCTCCTCTTGAGTTCTTGAAAACTCTTCTCACATTCTTCGCTCCAACCGAACTTTGTATCTTTCTGAGTCAGCTGAGTCAATGGAATAGCGATTCGAGAAAATCCTTCCACGAATCTCCGATAATAACCAGTTAAACTGAGAAAGCTACGTACTTTGGTCACTGATTTAGGTTGCTCCCAGCTTTGAATTGCTTCAATCTTTGCTGGGTCAACAGATATTCCATGACTTGATACTACGTGCCCAAGGAATGCTACTTCCTCAAGCCAGAATTCGCATTTCTTCAACTTGGCATAAAGCTTGTATTCATGAAGCTTTTAGAGTGTCAGCCTCAAGTGTTGCTCATGATCTTCACGGCTTTTTGAATAAATAAGGATGTCATCAATAAAGACGACCATAAAGTGATCCAAATATTCCTTGAATACTCGGTTCATCATATCCATGAAGGCAGCAGGAGCATTAGTCAATCCAAAAGACATGACTAGGAATTCATAATGCCCGTACCGAGTTCTGAAAGCCGTCTTTGGAATGTCATCGGTTCTAATCTTCAATTGGTGATATCCGGAACGAAGATCAATCTTTGAAAAGAATTTGGCTCCTTGCAACTGGTCAAACAGGTCATCAATACGTGGCAATGGATACCTATTTTTGATGGTGACATGATTCAACTCCCGATAATCAATACAAAGTCACATACTACCATCTTTTTTCTTCACGAATAGAATAGGAGCACCCCAAGGAAAAGTACTAGGACAAATAAAGCCAATGTCTAACAATCCTGTAGTTAGGTCTTTAACTCTTGAACTTCAATAGGAGCCATTCGATATGGGGCTTTGGAAATGGGTTTTGTACCGGGTTCAAGGTCGATACAAAATTCAATTTCACGCTCAGGGGGTAGGCCAGGAAGTTCTTCGGGGAATACGTCAGGAAATTTATTAACAATAGAAATATCGTTCAAAACTGACGTATTTTTGTTTAAATCTGTGACATGAGCTAAGAAAGCTTGACATCTATTTTTCAATAAACGAATAGCTTTATGGCTTGAGATGACCGTGATTGATTTTAATGGTTTGGTCGCTTGAATTCGCATAATAGGTTGATTAGGAATATGAAAGCTAACAACCTTACGGAAACAATCAATTTTTGCATGATGAGTAGTTAACCAATCAATCCCTAGAATCACGTCAAATGCAAGTATTTTCAATGAAATAAGATCTACAGGTAATGTGAGGGTACCGATTTGAACCAAACAAGACTTATAAACAGTGGATGTAATAAAGGTTTCTCCCAACGGAGTTTCCACAGATAAGTCAAAGTCTAATTTCTCCGTAGTCAAATTTAATCGATGAGCGCAAGTAGGAGAAATAAAAGAATGGGTAGAACTGGTATAAAATAAAGTATAGATTTCGTTAGAGTTTATGATAAGCTTACCCGTGATGATCTCATTCGAGTTCCTTGCTTTCTGGGAGGTCACAACAAACGGTCTCCCTTGCACTACAGGTTTTTACTTTTCTGGGACGGCCTTTGGTGCCTCCATCCTAGCTAAATTTGTCTTTGGTGAACGACAAAATCGGGCTAAATGACCTTCTCTTCCACAATTATAACATGCTTTGGACGGCATCGCGCAGTTTGGACTGATGTGCCCCTCCCCTCCGCATTTGAAACTTATGATAGGTGGTCGTTCTCCTTCCTTAACGATAGGTGCTGGTGCTGACGTCTTTCCATCATTGTTGAATCTCCTCTTCTTGAAATGTCAATTCTTATTGTTTTGGCCCTAATTACCACCAAGTGGTTACCATTTCGCCATTGATTCCTCAACGCTTGTTGTCACCGCTCGATGATCGCTTGCTCATTTGGTATTATCATTTTTAAATTGCGCTCTCTTTTAGTTGCGTTGACTCGTTATCGCGCTCCACTAACTGAGCCCTATTTACAACATCTGAATATAAACACAGTTTATGAGAAATAAGATGTTGACGTATCTCCGGCTTCAAACCTCTTAAAAACATCTCGTGTCATTCTCTCTTCATTATCCACCAAGTGGGACGCAAATAGGGATAACTCCGCAAATTTAGCCTCGTATTGCGACACGGTCATATTGTTTTGTTCCAACTTGATAAACTCCACCTCCTTCATGTGACGAATACTTTCGGGAAAGTATTTGTCGTTGAACAGCTCTTGGAACTTCTCCCAAGACATCTTCAGTACGGCAGGTTGAGTACGTTTTACCGATTCCCACTGTAATCTGCTCTCCGCCATAATATAAAGGCGTGAAGGGAACCTTTTGCTCCTCGGAGCATCCCAAGACATCAAATATCTTGGTGATCTGCTTTATCCATGCTTCCACCATAAGTGGTTTTGGCTCTCCCTTAAACTCCGGTGGTCCCAGCTCCTTGAACTGTTTAGCGGTGACCGCCCGAGAGTTTCCAGTGTTTCCACCTGCATTTTGGACGGTCTTAGCTCACTTCTTTGTTGCATGAATTGCATAAAGCCCCTGAACATTTGATCATTCATCATTTGGTCAGTGTTGTTGTTTGCATGAGGATTGTCACCTTCCTGATGCACATTATCCTAATTATTGATATGTGGTTAATCAACGGTCGCATGTGCTCCATTGCTATTCTCAACATTCTCGGATGTCATTTTCAGATACTGCCACAAAACAAAGGTTAATTGACATGTAATATATTATCCCTAAATTCTGACCGACCAATTAAATACCACATAAACTTAGGTAGGTCATACTAGCGAAGGAATTCCCCGTCTCTTCCCTCCTAGTACTATTCTCACATCTTAGCTAGGGATCATATCCCTAAGCTTTGATACCAACTGTGACGCCCCCAAAATTAGGTATACATCACCCATCTTGGGTCGTCAGATACATGGTACAAAATTCAAATATAACTTACTAATACAACTGTCGTGTACAATACGACAAAACATAATTGTGAGTTTGAATACAATTATTGTCTACTAGAGATTATACAAACTCAAAAGGAGTCCTCATTATAATTATTAACACACTATTTCACAGAATAGTGAGGACTACTAATGCTATCCTCTCGGACCATCACTCCGCTCCCCGACTAGTCCCCTCGCTATGTTCTCATTTCACAGAAGAAACGGTGAAAGAAAGGTGAGCTCAACTAGCCCAAAGAAGAAATATTATGACTAAGATAATGCGAATAAATTATCGTTAGCCTTCAATGATGTTAAAGCGATAAAATATAACAACATCAAGTTTAAGCTGCAGTGAATAAGCAATCCATTAAAAGAGTCAAGTAGAGATTAAAATCTAATATCTTTTATGATTTAAAAAGTTTTTCATGACTTTTATCATTTGGGACTCGACTTAATAAATAATCCACATCATCGAATCGCCCATGCACTACGACCAAGGATATTCTTTAGTATCACGACCACAAATTATCCATGCACTACAGCCAAGGACATTCGTGTATTCATTAATGGTCATGATCATGCCAACAACTGTCCATCAATGCACTACGAGCCAATGATAACTTTTTACCACATCATTTGTAACATTACGGTCATAATTACACCAAATAATCCCTGGTCATAATCATACCAACTCCATCTATGCACTACAGGCCACAGATGACTTTCAACATAATATAAACATGAGGATGATGACAATGATATAAGAATTCAATAAAACAAGTTCAAGAATTAATTTATCCAAGAACTAATAATGTCCAAATTATCAACATGATACTGCTTTGTAGAGTAAAATTCAAGAACGATTAGAAGAATATTTCCATGAAAAGATACTGGATGAAGCGCAAATATCAAGGATATTCTACTAATTTCATGGAGTATAGAAGTCAAAACTTTTACCAACTGAGTATAATAAAGAATGGAATAACAAAAGAAATCACCATGCATGCGGCAGATTGCATGACAGACAAAGTTATTCCAACAGAATAATAATAACGGACCCGAAGTCGTGCAAAATTTGCACCAAGCAGGATGTTCCAATGAGAATAATAAAGATGGAACCAGTCCGGTGTAAAACACATAAACGAGGATGTTCCAATGAATAATAATAAAGAGCGGAACCAAGTCCGAATTGTAAAACACATGCATGAGGATGTTCCAAATGTAATAATAATAAAGACGGAACCAGGTCCGTTGTAAAACACACAGACATGATACTCCATAATATTCAAAAATAATATTTATAGAAAATTCATCTTTATTTATAAAAGTTGGGGTCTTACATTATGTGAATTGAGTTATGTGATTAAGTGTTTTATTTAATAAATTGTTATTAAATAAAGCGACAAATTACTATGTGATAAAGAGTTATTAAAATAAATTAAAGTAATTTTAATTTAGTTTTTGCCAAACAAGGTTTAAGTATGAATCCTTTAATTTTAAATGGTTTGCCAAACAAAGCCTTATGGCTTTTGGATTTCTTTTGAATTTAAATTATTAATTAAATAAGTAAAATATATATAATATATATTATTTTGGGTAACTGCTAAATTAATAAGATCATTAGTTGAGCGTCAGTTTTTATTGAATTGAAAAGGCGAGCGTTGGTTTTTTTTTAGTATACGCATATTAATATTTGGCTTACCTTAGAGTTGTCTGCTAAAAAGAAAGAAAGGAGAGAGTTCTCAGAGAGTTGAGATAGAAAAAAATACAGAGTTCTTCAAGCTTTTCTAAGGGTTTAACAAGTATTCTTATCAACAAAAAGGTAGGTGTTTATAACCTTAAATTATGTTTATGTAACCATATATGCTTTTACGCCATATATTTACTGTGAATTTGATAGTCTGTTTCTTCTACCTTCACTGTGTATAAGTTTTTACAAAATTCTTGTAAACTATGTTTTGGTAATTGTTATACTAGCATATATTGATAGGTGATTGTATGTTTAACACGTATATAAGATTTCATTCTAATTGCATGTTAAAGAAAGAGGAACTTGGTTTTACAGTGAAAAACATGTATGAACGTATGTTTGAAAAATAACAAAAGAGGTATGTGATTATATAAATTGTGAACTAATACGCGAATTTGACTTTATATATGTAAATTGGAATATATGTTTGTATGATAGTATTTCAAAAGTATTAAGTTGGTTATAATTCTTGAATTACGTTCACGGCATTTTAGATATCAAGATATCAACAATGGAGTTTTAAAAGTTTGGTTTTAAAGGAAAACAATGTTTTCAAAGAATTAGTTCTCTGATATTATTGTTTAGTTGTGTAAAATTTGTACACAAATGCTTCATAACTTTTATGTGTAATTTTCGTGAAATTATACATGTTATTGGATGTCAATGGTGTTAAAAGTTAAACATTAGCTTTGCTCGTTCTTCCGGTTTGTTTCGTGAGTTTGGGCTTGACGTCAAAATTCACGCTCAAATATCAAGTTTCGCGCCTTAGCGTTAAAAGTCGCTACCTTGACCGGATTTAGCAAGCAGTACCAAGTCAAATCGAAGTCGTCACAAACAAAGGCTGAAGACCCTATGTAAATCTTCGCTACTGAGTCCCTATGTAAATCTGTATTTGGGCGCCACTTACCCTAGCATATGCTGCTTAAAATTAGAAAATACTTGCAAATACCACTCAACAGAAAGTTCAGATATGACTTTTGTCTTGCACAAAAGTCTGATATTTTAAAGGAATGATATATGATAAATGTTGATTATGTATTTTGGTATGTTAATACTATGAGTGAACATGGAATTACTAATTAACAAATATTGTTATTAGTTTTAATGGATAGAATTTGATTATACAATTTATAATCAAAGCATACGTGATGTAGAGATATAGTATGTTGTTCTTGTTGATTATGTCATGTTAACATATGTATATAGGATAATTGTGATTTGGATTATAACGGTTTAATCTACGCGCAAGGCAAGTTCTCTAACTCCATACTCTCGTTGAGTTAGTTGTGTTTATACAAGTTTTCTAATCTTAAAGCTTCATTATGCAAATTTCATATGCTATACTTTATTGAGTAAAGTATTTCCATTAAGCAACTTAATTGTATCCAGTTATTCATGATGATACAAGCTTCCCATCTCCACACTTTCGTTGAGATAGTTATTATGATTATGCAAGTTTTTCCTAACTCTAATCTTGTTATATTAGCATGCAAGTATCGTTATTCTGTTGAATCAGTTTATTGTTCAAGTTATTATTTGTTGTGGATGCTTGATAATAAATTTTAAGATATAACCTTAGCTTAATATTGTTTAAAGCAAGGTATGATAGATTATTCAATTGTTATGCTGTTAGAATTATTCCTAAAGCATGAACTCAGAACGAAATGTTTATTCAGTCAGAATTATTCAATAACATAGTGTTATTATCTTTTATTCAACTAATCCTTAGTTGATGTCCGTTGAATTCCAAATTGCCTTGAAGTGTATCCAAACCAAACTATCTTTGCGGCAGACTTGTACTCCAAATACTGAGATGAACAACCCTATTTATAGGGGTTACAAATAGTTTTGTACTTTGCGCTGAAATGTTTGTATACAATACATGTACGAAGGGTTGATCCCCCTAAGTACCCTGAAGTCATTATAGTCGTATGACTATAAAAGTTAAAGTTGAAAGATTGCTTATAACTGTGGACAAGATTCGTGGTCATTAGACCCTCAGTTGAATGTTTAAGATGATAATAGAATTTATTGTTCAATTCTATTGAGCCCCTGAATGGGAAAGGATTGTTTCAGTTCTTTTAAGCCTCTAAATAGGCAAAGAACGTATGAGAAGTTAATAGAACTTATTGTTCAGTTCTATTGAGCCCCTGAATGGGCAAGGAATGTGAAAGTTTTATTCATTGATATTTCAAGTGAGCCTTGTTTGCTCACTCTTGCCTGTAAAATCTTTACAGCTAAAGATGGAAAGGGTGACGTACCTAGCACTAGTAAAGGAAAGGGAAAGATGAACAAGTACTGAAGACTTGTAATAGTTTTGATAGTTTTATTATCAGACTTTGGTTTAAAGATTGTAATGAAGTTTATTTAAATTTTTCGCATGAACGATGGTTTGTAAAGGTTAGATAACCTGTGAGATTTTATTTTATGTAATTCCTGTATGGGTTGGTTTATTATTCAATTTTATTTATGATTGAGTAGTTATAAATGAATGTTTTGATTACGTGAACACCAAATCTTGAGGTAATGAAGATAACGAGGACGAGGAGGAGGAGACTCCACTAACCTCGATGGCTGCTCGTATGTATGATGAAGTCTACGACCGTAACGTGGAACTTCATGACACAGTTGAGGAGTTGCAGGAGATAGTAGCTGAACAACAGACTACAATGACACAGAAGGACGACAACATCCAGGATCGAGATGAACGTCTAACTAATGCTGAAGAGAAGCTGATGCAGATTGAAGAAGAGAAGGAACAAATGATCGAGATGGTCGTGGAACTGAAAAACAAGCTGAAGGAGGAAGCTACCAAGAGGGCGAGACCTAAAGACGCATACGGGGAAGCTTATCAATAAACTGGAAGAGCAGTAAGGGACGCACAAACAAAGAGGATGAAGATGGAAGAGATGGATAAAGTATTCAATACCGTGATCAATCGAGCTCAAGATCGGGTCATGGGTTATCCAATTCAGTTCGAGACTCTGCCATCATACGTGTTAGATCGCCGAACCATGTTCCGTGTTGTGGAAGAAGAGCGTTAAAAGGCTACTGAGTATCTTAATAGATCATCGTAGGAATTGTGTCTGTTTTGCAAGTAATAAGTGTTAAATAATGTATAAATCCCTAGTGTTAAGTAACCATGGGATATGCTAATAATGATGTTGTCCTGTAACTTTTGTAGTTCAGGAAAGGAATGTAAATAGTAGTGATGCTATTGTTTTAATGTTTTCGAAGAGATGATGAATAAATAAAAGATATTATTTTATTCAAATATGTTATGTGGTTATTTCTTTTATGCAGGCAAGTTAATTAGAAAATACTTAAAGAACTTGGGTAATAAACTAATAGATGTTTTTTTTAACAGAAAATGCCTCCCAGACGTGAACCACCCCGTCAGAGAACCAATGCGAGAACTAACAATAATGATGTTGAGGATAATTCCGTCCAACAACTAGTGACATTACTAACAGGAGCGTTGCAGAATCAACCTCAAAACCAAGGCACAATGTTTAAGGAGTTTAAGGCCGTTGGACCACCTGAATTCCGTGGGTTAACGAATCCGGTCGAGCCACAGACCTAGATTATTGAAATTGAGAAGATATTTGAAGTCGCTAGGGTAGGGATGAACAGAAGACTGCTTTTGCAACATTCATGTTGAAAGCAGAAGCTAGTTATTGGTGGTAGGCCAATAAAACCCGGGAAGGACCAGGAGTGATGACTTGGGATAGGTTTAAGGAGTTATTTTTCGAGACCTACTTCCCAGAGAGTTCGAACAGTCAGTTAGAGGTTCAGTTTTTGGAACTGAAGCAGGGAGCGATGACGGTGTCTAAGTATGTAGTGAAATTCAACGAATTGGCGAGGTTTGCGCCATATCAAGTCAGCACAGACGAGCGTAAGGCAAAAAGATTCGAACAGGGACTGAAGCCCTGGTCAGACAAAGAGGGTTTCCTGTTCGATTGAAGACGTTTGCAGCGATGATGGAGAGAAGGTCATACTCACTTGAAGGTGGAGGCGAGGCAGTGACAAAATTCAATCAAGAGCAGAAGAAGAAGAAGAAGAAGAAGAAGAAGAAGAAGAAGAAGAATGATGTGGAAACGAAGAATGGTAGCGGAGGCAATGGAAATGGCAACAACAACAACAACTTGAAGAGGAAATGGAACGGAAATGGGGGTACTGGAAACCAGAAGGGTAACCAGCAGTTTAGGAAGTTTGAAGCATGTGCTACATGCGGGAGGTTTCAAAAGGGTGTGTGCTTGATGGGGAAACATGCATGTTTCAACTGTGGCTAGGAGGGTCACATCGCCTCAAATTACTCCCAACCCAAGAAGAATGTTTGTTTCACATGTGGATCCAAAGATCATTTTGCTCGTGAATGCCCTCAGAAGAAAGTCGGAGAAATAGTAAGAAGTAAGGGAGGCAGCAGTGGAGGTACTTGGGCCATTGCTGGACCTACAACGTCAAACAAACCCACAGCCAGAACTTTTAACATGACTGTGCAAGATGTTGTGCAATCAAAAGATGTGGTGTCAGGTATTATCCCAATCAACGATATTAATGCTTATGTATTATTTGATTCTAAAGGTGCTACTTGCTGCTTATATCTCGATGAATTTGCTAAGAGGTTAGAATTGCCTAAAGAAGAACTGAATTTCCCTCCGAACATAGAAATTGCGAATAGGAAGTAATTCCGGTTAGGTTCGTATACAAGAGCTGTAGGGTGAACATAAAAGGGAATATAATGATGGTAGATTTAATTCCGATTAGACTCGGGGAATTTGATGTAATTTTGGGAATGGATTGGTTGTTCAAATATGGAGCAAAGAATTGATTGTCACAAGAAGTGTAAACCTTATGACTCCGTCAAAGGTAGTTTTCCATGGTAGCAAATCGCTTGACAAATGAAATGTGTCAGACGATTATGCAGCGAAGTTGTTAAGTAAAAAGGTACGTGTGGTTTATTTGGCTTACATAGTAGATACTCAGAAGAAAGGTGTGAAACTGGAGGAGATACCAGTGGTTTGAGAATTCGTAGATGTATTTTCGAAAGATTTGCGGGACTTCACTTTGTGAGAGAGATTGAGTTCAGAATCGAACTAGCGCGAGAACTGCATCTGATATATCGAAGGCCCCGTCATGAATGGCTCCGGTAGAAATGAAGGAACGATGATGGTGCAACCAAGCAAGCTCGCCGGACAAGAAGTATATTCAACCAAGCGTATCGCTGTGGGGAGCGCCAGTTTTATTCGTTAAAAAGAAGGATGGATCAATGCGCCTTTGAATTGATTATAGAGAGTTAAACAAAGTCACCATTAAGAATAGGTATATGTTTCCTAGAATAGATGACTTATTTGATCAGTTGAAGGGTGCTAAGTACTTCTCGAAAATAGATTTGAGAAGTGGGTATCACCAATTGAAGGTAAGAAAGGAGGATATACCTAGAACGGCATTCAGAACTCGATACAGACATTACGAGTTTCTGGTAATGTCTTTTGGTTTAACAAATGCCCCTGCTGCGTTCATGGATTTGATGAGCAGGGTATTTAAACCATTCTTAGACAAGTTCGTAGTGGTGTTTATAGATGACATTCTGGTGTCTTCCAAAACTCAAGAAGAACATGTGGAACATTTACGTCTGACATTGGAGACACTAAGAAAGGAAAAGTTGTACGCGAAATTTTCTAAGTGTGAATTTTGGCTCGATCGTGTACAATTTTTGGGTCATGTGATTGACAAAGATGGGATTTCAGTGGATCCATCAAAAGTGGAAGCTGTAATAAATTGGGAACAACCAAGGACACCTTCGGAGGTGAGGAGTTTCTTGGGACTGGCCGGTTATTATAGAAGATTCATTCAAGATTTTTCCAAGATAGCCATTCCGTTAACAAATTTGACACGGAAAGCTGTGAAATTCGTTTGGACGGAGAAGTGTGAAGAGAGCTTCCAAGATTTGAAGAAGAAGCTAAGTGTGGCACCTATGTTAACCCTGCCGGATAATACAGGAAATTTTGTGGTGTATAGTGATGCCTCACACAAAGGATTGGGTTGTGTTCTTATGCAAAACGGCAAAGTTATTGTCTATGCATCAAGCCAACTAAAGGATTATGAGAAAGGATATCCGACTCATGATTTGGAATTGGCTGCAGTAGTATTTGCTCTCAAGATATGGAGACACTATTTGTATGGAGAGAAATGTGAGATCTATACAGACCACAAAAGTCTGAAGTATATTTTCACTCAGAAGGACCTGAGCATGCGTCAGAGAAGGTGGATGGAGTTGATAAAAGATTACGATTGTGAGATCTTTTATCATCCAGGCAAAGCAAATGTGGTTGTAGATGCGTTGAGCATGAAAGGTCGAGAGAAGTTGATGCTGATAACAACTCAGGAAGAGCTCATTTCAGCAATGACAAAGTTAGAGCTGGAAATCAAATTTCCACAGGAATCCGACGAACGACTATTTCAGTTAGAAGCAGGTCCAACTTTACTGGACAAGGTGAACAACGCTCAGTTACAAGATGAAGAATGTGGAAAGATAAAAGAGAATGTGGTTGATAGTAGCGATACGAAATACAAGGTCGATACCGAAGGATTACTACGGTACGAGGAAAGAATCTGGGTTCCAGCAACACCAGAACTGAAAGACGAAATCTTGACCGAAGCTCATAGCTCAAGATATTCGATTCATCCAGGAAGCATGAAGATGTATCAAGATTTACACCGACATTTTTGGTGGTCGAATATGAAAAGAGACGTTGCAGAATGCGTGGCGAAATGTTTGACATGTCAAAGAGTAAAAGCCGAACATCAAAGACCCAGCAGATTACTTCAACCGTTGGAAATACCAGAATGGAAGTGGGAACACATCACGATGGATTTTGTGGTGGGTCTTCCAACTACTCAGAGAGGATGCGATGCGATTTGGGTGATAGTGGACAGACTGCCAAAATCAGCGCACTTTTTACCAATAAAGATTAGGTTCAATCTTGATCAGTTAGCAAGATTGTACATTAAGGAGATTGTTTCGAGACATGGAGTGCCAGTGTCAATTGTATCCGATAGAGAACCGCGATTTACGTCAAACTTCTAGAAGAGACTACAAGAGTGTATGGGAACTCAGTTGCGAATGAGTACGGCTTATCGTCCACAAACAGATGGTCAAAGCGAACGAACGATCCAGACATTGGAAGATATGCTGAGAGCATGCGTCATGGATTTCAAAGGAAGCTGGGAAGAGCAATTACCGTTGGTGGAATTCACCTAAAATAATAGTTATCACGCGAGCATCGAAGATGCCGCTTTACTTAAGCGTTATATGGCGAGAAAGTGCGAGAACTCCTTTCGCTCGGGATGAAGTTAGTGAACGTCAACTGCTAGGACCCGAATCGGTGCAACAAGCTCTTGAGATTATCAAACTCATCAGACAAGATTGGTAGCGACTCAAGACCAAGATGAAGAAGTATCTTTGATCAACACAGCAAGATCGTGCATTTGAAGTAGGAAGCTATGTATTCCTAAAAGTTTCTCCTTGGAAGGGAAAATTCATTTTTGAAGAAAGGAAAACTAAGCTCGAGGTTTATTGGACCCTTTGAAGTCTTTGCGAAAACTTGGAGAGGTAGCTTACGAAGTAGCTCTACCTCGAGTTGGAAAACATTCACAATGTTTTTCATATTTCGGTGTTACGACTATATAAACCCGATTACAATCACGTGATCGAGTACGAACCATTGTAGTTCGCGAAAGATTTGACTTATGAAGAGGTTCCTATCCAGATAGTCGACAGGAAAGAACAAGTGCTCAGGAATAAAGTGATACCTTCTGTGAAGGTGATATGGAGAAACCACAATGTTGAAGAAGCAAGCGTGGGAACTCAGAGAGAAAATGATAAAAGAGTACCACGAGTTATTTGTTTAATTGTGTCTTCGATTCGGGGATGTAATCTTTGTAAGTAGGGAAGAATGTAATGAATATGTTGTTTGAGTTGTGATTAGAAGCGTAATCCTTATAAAAGGGAATGATGTAACATTCCAAATTTTAAATGTAAATTATAAATATTTATTGATTTATATAAATATTTATTGAATGTGTTTATTATTGAATAAATAATTGTTCAATTTGATGGAGTTGATTTAGTTAATTATTTTTTTGTTAAATAATTAATGTGATTAGTTAATTATTTATTTGTTAAATAATTAATGTATTATGTGAATTGAGTTATGTGATTAAGTGATTTATTTAATAAATTGTTATTAAATAAAGTGACAAATTACTATGTGATAAAGAGTTATTAAAATAAATTAAAGTAATTTTAATTTAGTTTTTGCCAAACAAGGTTTAAGTATTAATCCTTTAATTTTAAATGGTTTGCCAAACAAAGCCTTATGGCTTTTGGATTTCTTTTGAATTTAAATTATTAATTAAATAAATAAAATATATATAATATATATTATTTTGGGTAACTGCTAAATTAATACGATCATTAGTTGAGCGTCAGTTTTTATTGAATTGAAAAGGCGAGCGTTGGTTTTTTTTAGTATACGTATATTGCCATTTGGCTTACCTTAGAGTTGTCTGCTAAAAAGAAAGAAAGGAGAGAGTTCTCAGAGAGTTGAGATAGAAAAAAATACAGAGTTCTTCAAGCTTTTCTAAGGGTTTAACAAGTATTCTTATCAACAAAAAGGTAGGTGTTTATAACCTTAAATTATGTTTATGTAACCATATATGCTTTTACGCCATATATTTACTGTGAATTTGATAGTCTGTGTTCTTTACTACTTCTTTGTGTATAAGTTTTACAAAATTCTTGTAAACTATGTTTTGGAAATTGTTATACTAGCATATATTGATAGGTGATTGTATGTTTAACATGTATATAAGATTTCATTCTAATTGCGTGTTAAAGAAAGAGGAACTAGGTTTTATAGTGAGAAACATGTATGAACGTATGTTTGCAAAAAATAAGAAAAGTGGTATGTGATTATATAAATTGTGAACTAATACTGTGAATTTAACTTTGTATATGTAAATTGGAATATATGTTTGTATGATAGTATTTCAAAAGTATTAAGTTGGTTATAATTCTTGAATTACGTTCACTGCATTTTAGATATCAAGATATCAACAATGGAGTTTTAAAAGTTTGGTTTTAAAGGAAAACAGTGTTTTCAAAGAATTAGTTCTCTGATATTATTGTTTAGTTGTGTAAAATTTGTACACAAATGCTTCATAACTTTTATGTGTAATTTTCGTGAAATTATACATGTTATGGATGTCAATGGCTGTTAAAAAGTTAGACAGTAGCTTTGCTCTGTTCTTCTGGTTTGCTTCAGTACTTGTTCATCTTTCCCTTTCCTTTATTGGTGCTAGGTACGTCACCCTTTCTATCTTTAGCTGTAAAGATTTTACAGGCAAGAGTGAGCAAACAAGGCTCACTTGAAATATCAATGAATAAAACTTTCACATTCTTTGCCCATTCAGGGGCTCAATAGAACTGAACAATAAGTTCTATTAACTTCTTATACGTTCCTTGCCTATTCAGAGGCTTAAAAGAATTGAAACATTCCTTTCCCATTCAGGGGATCAATAGAATTGAACAATAAATTCTATTAACATCTTAAACATTCAACTGAGGGTCTAATGACGACGAACCTTGTTAACAGTTATAAGTAATCTTTCAACTTTAAATTTTATAGTCATACGACTATAATGACTTCAGGGTACTTAGGGGGATCAACCCTTCGTACATGTATTGTATACAAACATTTCAGCGCAAAGTACAAAACTAAGCATAACCCCTATAAATAGGGTTGTTCATCTCAGTATTTTGAGTACAAGTCCGCCCCAAAGATAGTTTGGTTTGGATACACTTCAAGGAAATTTGGAATTCAACGGACATCAACTAAGGATTAGTTGAATAAAAGATAATAACACTATGTTATTGAATAATTACATTGAATAAATATTTAGATTCGAGTTCATGCTTTAGGAATAATTCTAACAGCATAACAATTGAATAATCTATCATACCTTGCTTTGAACAATATTAAGCTAAGGTTATATCTTAAAATTTATTATCAAGCATGCACAACAAATAATAACTTGAACAATAAACTGATTCAACAGAATAACGATACTTGCATGCTAATATAACAAGTTTAGAGTTAGGAAAAACTTGCATAATCATAATAACTATCTCAACGAAAGTGTGGAGATGGGAAGCTTGTATCATCATGAATAACTGGATATAATTAAGTTGCTTAATGGAAATACTTTACTTAATAAAGTATAGCATATGAAATTTGCATAATGAAGCTTTAGGATTAGAAAACTTGTATAAACACAACTAACTCAACGAGAGTATGGAGTTAGAGAACTTGCCTTGCGCGTAGATTAAACCGTTATAATCCAAATCACAATTATCCTATATACATATGTTAACATGACATAATCAGTCAGTAACAACATACTATATCTCTACATCACGTATGCTTTGATTATAAATTGGATAATCAAATTCTATCCATTAAAACTAATAACAATATTTGTTAATTAGTAATTCCATGTTCACTCATAGTATTAACATACCAAAATACATAATCAACATTTATCATATATCATTCCTTTTAAAAAAATCAAACTTTTGTGCAAGACAAATGTCGTTTCTGAACTTTACATTAAGTGGTATGTGGCTATTTTGTTGAAGCTTCAATGGACGTATGACTGTATGCCTTGACATAAGCGCTCGTGTGAGACTTAACGAGGGACTCGGCGTTGCGGTAGCAATTCGGTGCCTTATTTGACTTACTTGCATTTAGAATCTGGTTGAAGCGTCACTTTTGGCGCTAATTGTGAAACTTAATATTTGGGCGTGAATTTTGATATTTGGGACCTTGAAACTCACAGAACCAAACCGGAGAAAACAAAGCAAAGCTCTTTGTCTAACTTTTAATGACCATTGACATCCGATAACATGTATAATTTCACGAAATTTACATAAAAGTTATGAAGCATTTGTGTACAAATTTTACACAACTAAACAATAATATCAGTACTAATACTTTGAAAACTCTTTGTTTTCCTTTAAAACCAAACTTTTAAAACTCCATTGTTGATATCTTGATATCTAAAATCTTTGTGAAACGTAATTCAAGAATTATAACCAACTTAATACTTTTGAAATACTATCATACAAACATATATTCCAATTTACATATACAAAGTTAAATTCGCGTATTAGTTCACAATTTATATAATCACATACCACTTTTGTTATTTTGAAAACATACGTTCATACATGTTTTTCACTGTAAAACCAAGTTCCTCTTTCTTTAACACGCAATTAGAATGAAATCTTATATACATGTTAAACATACAATCACCTATCAATATATGCTTGTATAACAATTACCAAAACATAGTTTACAAGAATTTTGTAAAAACTTATACACAGTGAAGTAGAAGAACACAAACTATCAAATTCACAGTAAATATATGGCGTAAAAGCATATATGGTTACATAAACATAATTTAAGGTTATAAACACCTACCTTTTTGTTGATAAGAATACTTGTTAAACCCTTAGAAAAGCTTGAAGAACTCTGTATTTTTTTCTATCTCAACTCTCTGAGAACTCTCTCATTTCTTTCTTTTTAGCAGACAACTCTAAGGTAAGCCAAATGGCAATATACGTATACTAAAAAAAACCAACGCTCGCCTTTTCAATTCAATAAAAACTGACACTCAACTAATGATCGTATTAATTTAGCAGTTACTCAAAATAATATATTATATATATATATATATTATTTATTTAATTAATAATTTAAATTCAAAAGAAATCCAAAAGCCATAAGGCTTTGTTTAGCAAACCATTTAAAATTAAAGGATTAATACTTAAACCTTGTTTGGCAAAAACTAAATTAAAATTACTTTAATTTATTTTAATAACTCTTTATCACATCGTAATTTGTCGCTTTATTTAATAACAATTTATTAAATAAATCACTCAATCACATAACTCAATTCACATAACACATTAATTATTTAACAAATAAATAATTAACTAAATCAGCTTCATCAAATTGAACAATTATTTATTCAATAATAAACACATCCAATAAATATTTATATAAATCAATAAATATTTATAATTTACATTTAAAAATCTGGAATGTTACATCATTCCCCTCTTATAAGGATTCTGCCCCCAGAATCACAACTCAAACAACACATTCCTTACATTCTTCCCTACTTACAAAGATTCTATCCCCAGAATCAAAGACACAGATTAAACAAATAACTCAGGGTACTCTTTTATCATTTTCTCTTGAGTTCCTACGTTGCTTCTTCAAAGATTGTGGTTTCTCCATATCACCTTTCACTGAAGGTATCACTTTATTCTGAGCACTTGTTTCTTTCCTATCGACTATCTGGATAGGAACTTCTTCATAAGTCAAATCTTTCTCGAACTGCAACGGTTCGTACTCGATCACGTGATTGTAATCGGGTTTATATGGTCGTAACACCGAAATATGAAAAACATCCTGAATGTTTTCCAACTCTGGAGGTAGAGCTACTTCGTAAGCTACCTCTCCAACTTTTCGTAGCACTTCAAAGGGTCCAATAAACCTCGGGCTTAGTTTTCCCTTCTTACCGAAATGAATTTTCCCCTTCCAAGGAGAAACTTTTAGGAATACATAGCTTCCTACTTCAAATGCACGATCTTGCCTGTGTTGATTAGCATACTTCTTCTGTCGGTCTTGAGCTGCTACCAATCTTGTCCTGGTGAGTTTGATAACCTCAGTAGTTTGTTGCACCAGTTCTGGTCCTAGCAGTTGACGTTCACCAACTTCATCCCAGCACAGTGGAGTTCTCAGACTTTTACGGCGTATAACGTCGTAAAGTAAAGTGAAGCCGATGCTCGCGTGATAACTATTATTGTAGGAAATTTCCACCAACGGTAATTGCTCTTCCCAGCTTCCTTTGAAGTCCATGACGCATGCTCTCAGCATATCTTCCAATGTCTGGATCGTTCGTTCGCTTTGACCATCTGTTTGTGGATGATAAGCCGTACTCATTCGCAACTGAATTCCCATGCACTCTTATAGTCTCTTACAGAAGTTTGACGTAAATTGCGGTTCTCTATCGAATACAATTGACACTGGCACTCCATGTCTCGAAATAATCTCCTTAATGTACAATCTTGCTAACTGATCAAGATTGAACCTAATCTTTATTGGTAAAAAGTGCGCTGATTTTGGCAGTCTGTCCACTATCACCCAAATCGCATCACATCCTCTCTGAGTAGTTGGAAGACCCACCACCAAATCCATCGTGATGTGTTCCCACTTCCATTATGGTATTTCCAATGGTTGAAGTAATCCGTTGGGCCTTTGATGTTCGGCTTTTACTCTTTGACATGTTAAACATTTCGCCACGCATTCTGCAACGTCTCTTTTCATATTCGGCCACTAAAAATGTCGGCGTAAATCTTGATACATCTTCGTGCTTCCTAGATGAATCGAATATCTTGAGCTATGAGCTTTGGTCAAGATTTCGTCTTTCAGTTTTGGTGTTCTGGAACCCAGATTCTTCCCTCGTACCGTAGTAATCCTTCGGCATCGACCTTGTATTTCGTATCGCTACTATCAACCACATTCTCTTTTATCTTTCCATATTCTTCATCTTGTAACTGAGTGTTCTTCACTTTGTCTAGTAAAGTTGGACCTGCTTCTAACTGAAATAGTCGTTCGTCAGATTCCTGTGGAAATTTGATTTCCAGCTCTAACTTTGTCATTGCTGAAATGAGCTCTTCCTGAGTTGTTATCAGCATCAACTTCTCTCGACCTTTCATGCTCAACGCATCTGCAACCACATTTGCTTTGCCTGGATGATAAAAGATCTCACAATCGTAATCTTTTATCAACTCCATCCACCTTCTCTGACGCATGCTCAGGTCCTTCTAAGTGAAAATATACTTCAGACTTTTGTGGTCTGTGTAGATCTCACATTTCTCTCCATACAAATAGTGTCTCCATATCTTGAGAGCAAATACTACTGCAGCCAATTCCAAATCATGAGTCGGATAACCTTGATCATAATCCTTTAGTTGTCTTGATGCATAGGCAATAACTTTGCCGTTTTGCATAAGAACACAACTCAATCCTTTGTGTGAGGCATCACTATACACCACAAAATTTCCTGTATTATTCGGCAGGGTTAACACAGGTGCCACACTTAGATTCTTCTTCAAATCTTGGAAGCTCTCTTCAGACTTCTCTGTCCAAATGAATCTAGGCGATTTGCTACCATGGAAAACTACCTTTGACGGAGTCATAAGGTTTACACACTTCTTGTGACAATCAATTACTGCTCCATATTTGAACAGCCAATCGATTCCCAAAATTACATCAAATTCCCCGAGTCTAATCAGAATTAAATCTACCATCAGGATATTCCCTTTTATGTTCACTCTACAGTTCTTGAGTAAAGTATTTCCATTAAGCAACTTAATTGTATCCAGTTATTCCTGATGATACAACCTTCCCATCTCCATGCTTTCGTTGAGATAGTTATTATGATTATGCAAGTTTTTCCTAACTCTAAACTTGTTATATTAGCATGCAAGTATCGTTATTCTATTGAATCAGTTTATTGTTCAAGTTATTATTTGTTGTGCATGCTTGATAATAAATTTTAAGATATAACCTTAGCTTAATATTGTTCAAAGCAAGGTATGATAGATTATTCAATTGTTATGCTGTTAGAATTATTCCTAAAGCATGAACTCAGAACGAAATGATTATTCAGTCAGAATTATTCAATAACATAGTGTTATTATCTTTTATTCAACTAATCCTTAGTTGATGTCCGTTGAATTCCAAATTTCAACTACTTTTAGGAAGCTATGTATTCCTAAAAGTTTCTCCTTGGAAGGGGAAAATTCGTTTCGGTAAGAAGGGAAAACTAAGCCCGAGGTTTATTGGACCCTTTGAAGTGCTGGGAAAAGTTGGAGAGATAGCATACGAAGTAGCTCTACCTCCAGAGTTGGAAAACATTCACAATGTTTTTCACATTTCGGTGTTACGACCATATAAACCCGATTACAATCACGTGATCGAGTACGAACCGTTGCAGTTCGAGAAAGATTTGACTTATGAAGAGGTTCCTATCCAGATAGTCGACAAGAAAGAACAAGTGCTCAGGAATAAAGTGATACCTTCTGTGAAGGTGATATGGAGAAACCACAATGCTGAAGAAGCAACGTGGGAACTCGAAGAGAAAATGATAAAAGAGTACCCTGAGTTATTTGTTTAATCTGTGTCTTCGATTCTGGGGACAGAATCTTTGTAAGTAGGGAAGAATGTAATGACTGTGTTGTTTGAGTTATGATTACGTGGCAGAATCCTTATAAGAGGGGAATGATGTAACATTCCAGATTTTTAAATGTAAATTATAAATATTTATTGATTTATATAAATATTTATTGGATGTGTTTATTATTGAATAAATAATTGTTCAATTTGATGGAGTTGATTTAGTTAGTTATTTTTTTGTTAAATAATTAATATGATTAGTTAATTATTTATTTGTTAAATAATTAATGTGTTATGTGAATTGAGTTATGTGATTAAGTGATTTATTTAATAAATTGTTATTAAATAAAGCGACAAATTACTATGTGATAAAGAGTTATTAAAATAAATTAAAGTAATTTTAATTTAGTTTTTTGCCAAACAAGGTTTAAGTATTAATCCTTTAATTTTAAATGGTTTGCCAAACAAAGCCTTATGGCTTTTGGATTTCTTTTGAATTTAAATTATTAATTAAATAAATAAAATATATATAATATATATTATTTTGGGTAACTGCTAAATTAATACGATCATTAGTTGAGCGTCAGTTTTTATTGAATTGAAAAGGCGAGCGTTGGTTTTTTTTTAGAATACGTATATTGCCATTTGGCTTACCTTAGAGTTGTCTGCTAAAAAGAAAGAAAGGAGAGAGTTCTCAGAGAGTTGAGAGAGAGAAAAATGCAGAGTTCTTTAAGCTTTTCTAAGGGTTTAACAAGTATTCTTATCAACAAAAAGGTAGGTGTTTATAACCTTAAATTATGTTTATGTAACCATATATGCTTTTTTCGCCATATATTTCTTTGTGAATTTGATAGTCTGTGTTCTTCTACTTCACTGTGTATAAGTTTTTACAAAATTCTTGTAAACTATGTTTTGGTAATTATTATACTAGCATATATTGATAGGTGATTGTATGTTTAACATGTATATAAGATTTCATTCTAATTGCGTGTTAAAGAAAGAGGAACTTGGTTTTACAGTGAAAAACATGTATGAACGTATGTTTGCAAAATAAGAAAAGTGGTATGTGATTATATAAATTGTGAACTAATACACGAATTTAACTTTGTATATGTAAATTGGAATATATGTTTGTATGATAGTATTTCAAAAATATTAAGTTGGTTATAATTCTTGAATTACGTTCACTGCATTTTAGATATCAAGATATCAACAATGGAGTTTTAAAAGTTTGGTTTTAAAGGAAAACATTGTTTTCAAAGAATTAGTTCTCTGATATTATTGTTTAGTTGTGTAAAATTTGTACACAAATGCTTCATAACTTTTATGTGTAATTTTCGTGAAATTATACATGTTATTGGATGTCAATGGCTGTTAAAAAGTTAGACAGTAGCTTTGCTCTGTTCTTCTGGTTTGGTTCTGTGAGTTTTGGCCTTGACGTCAAAATTCACGCTCAACAACGTCAAGTTTAAGCCTTAGCGCTAAAAGTCGCCCTTGACTTGACTTGCGCCATTACCAAGCAGAAGTCGTAGCGGGGCCGCCGGACCTCGAGCCCTTATATAAGTCCCTATATAAATCGCGTCGGGCGCCACCGCAGTACCATGGGCCTATTATGATTCAAATCGTAGGCAATGGCGCCACTCAACAGAAAGTTCAGAAAAGACTTTTGTCTTGCACAAAAGTCTGATATTTTAAAGGAATGATATATGATAAATGTTGATTATGTATTTTGGTATGTTAATACTATGAGTGAACATGGAAGTACTAATTAACAAATATTGTTATTAGTTTTAATGGATAGAATTTGATTATACAATTTATAATCAAAGCATACGTGATGTAGAGAGATAGTATGTTGTTACTGACTGATTATGTCATGTTAACATATGTATATATAGGATAATTGTTATTTGGATTATAACGGTTTAATCTACTCGCAAGGCAAGTTCTCTAACTCCATACTCTCGTTGACTTAGTTGTGTTTATACAAGTTTTATAATCCTAAAGCTTCATTATGCAAATTTTATATGCTATAATTTATTGAGTAAAGTATTTTCATTGAGCAACTTAATTGTATCCAGTTATTCATGATGATACAAGCTTCCCATCTCCACACTTTCGTTGAGATAGTTATTATGATTATGTAAGTTTTTCCTAACTCTAAACTTGTTATATTAACATGCAAGTATCGTTATTCTGTTGAATCAGTTTATTGTTCAAGTTATTATTTGTTGTGCATGCTTGATAATAAATTTTAAGATATAACGTTAGCTTAATATTGTTCAAAGCAAGGTATGATAGATTATTCAATTTTTATGCTGTTAGAATTATTCCTAAAGCATGAACTCAGAACGAAATGTTTATTCAGTCAGAATTATTCAATAAAACAGTGTTATTATATTTTATTCAACTAATCCTTAGTTGATGTCCGTTGAATTCCAAATTGCCTTGAAGTGTATCCAAACCAAACTATCTTTGGGGCGGACTTGTACTAAAAATACTGAGATGAACAACCCTATTTATAGGGGTTATGCTTAGTTTTGTACTTTGCGCTGAAATGTTTGTATACAATACATGTACGAAGGATTGATGGGTACCCTAAAGTCATTATAGTCGTATGACTATAAAAGTTAAGGTTGAAAGATTACTTATAATTGTGGACAAGGTTCATGGTCATTAGACCCTCAGTTGAATGTTAAAGATGTTAATAGAATTTATTGTTCAATTCTATTGAGCCCCTGAATGGGCAAGGAATGTTTGATTCTTTTAAGCCTCACGAATAGGCAAGAGCGATGAGAAGTTAATAGAACTTATTGTTCAGTTCTATTGAGCCCCTGAATGGGCAAGGAATGTGAATGTTTTATTCATTGATATTTCAAGTGAGCCTTGTTTGCTCACTCTTGCTTGTAAAATCTTTACAGCTAAAGATGGAAAGGGTGATGTACCTAGCACCAGTAAAGGAAAGGGAAAGATGAACAAGTACTGAAGACTTGTAATAGTTTTGATAGTTTTATTATCAGACTTTGGTTTAAAGATTGTAATGAAGTTTATTTAAATTTTCCACATGAACGATGGTTTGTAAAGGTTAGATAACCTGGGAGATTTTATTTTATGTAATTCCTGTATGGGTAGGTTTATTATTCAATTTTATTTATGATTGAGTAGTTATAAATGAATGTTTTGATTACGTGAACACCAAATCTTGAGGTAATCAAGTACCAAGATTTGGGGGTGTCACAAAATGAGTGTATTTGATTTGAAGTGAAGTTGAGTTGGCAAAACAACCATTTTACCCCTCCCGGGGTTATTTCCTGTTTTCGCACAGTTGTAGCAGTTTTTTCTCAGGGTTATCTCTGAGGTTGGACTGCTGTTGTCTTTGATTGTCCTCGGGATTATCTTTGAGGTTGACTTGACTTCTTGGGGTTATCTCCAGGCTTTGAACTTGATCTCCTGGGGCTATCTCCGGGGTTGAAATTATTTTCCCGGGGTTATCTTCGGGGTTAAAATTGATGTTGTGGTTCTCCAGGGTTATCTCTAGGGTGTGAAAAAGATGTTTTTGCCCTCCTGTATGATTAGTAACCGGAAAAGAAAATTTTGAGTGTTTATAGATGCCCCTCTTTATCATGTTCATGCAATGCAATGGAATGGACATGATAAAGATTAGTAGACACTTGAAAATATGACAAGGTATTTCTAATGATGCAAATCGCAATGTAATGAATGTTTATGATGACTGTTAAAATGTTTTCGAAAATCGCACATCGTATTTCGCACTTCGCTTTTCGTATTTGGCCAATCGCACTTCGCAACTCGCATATCGCAACTCGCACATCGCATTTCGCAAATTACATATCGTAAAATCGCAAATCGCAATGTAATGCATACGCTGGTAGTTTATAATGGTGCCTGCCCTGATGGTAGTTTGACAATGGATCCTACCCTGCTGGTAGTTGAATATGCTGACATCGCCCAACTATTTTGGTTCCCACTCGAACGGTGGTATACAAAGCTTTCATCACTAAATTGTCTTGATGTTGCACTGAATTGATGACGATGGTTTTGAATACCAAATCTTCCGATACCTTCGCTGAAGTAATATCGAGAGATTTGCTTCACCAGACTCTGCCTGATGTTACGCTTGATAGAGATGAATGTTGATGTAACGCCTCACCCTTTTTGAGGTGATTTAGAGTTTCCTTTCACTGTTGGGTGCTTGTGCCCCATTTCCTTAAGAGTTTAATTCACAACCCGGCTGAGCTGATGATCTAAAAATCGCTAACATCTCTGGCGGGTGTAGCTCGTTCTTTCACTGCCCAGATTTAAACTTCAGTGTCGAGGCCTCAACTTATGAGGATTTGACGTAAATTAACATGTTTGATGGTGTAGATTTCATTCGCCAGACCCTTTGTCGTTGGGCTTCTGCTCTTAAGTTAAGAACTTTCTTGAGAATTTTCCCTTCTTTTGTAGGGGCAAGCTAATGTCGCCATAATTTCTTTCAGGAGTTCTCCTTCTTTTGATGAGAAGCTTGATCCTATCTTATACTCTGTCCCTTTCTTGGAATCAGAAAATGCCTCAGTCCTTTCGCATATTGATGTCAGGTAGTCATATGAGAAATTCTCTTTGTTGACCAAATCGCGAGTGAGCAATATCCGAATCGCCAGTGAGATGATATGAGGGAAGCTCTGATGATGATGGACCATGATGATGGTGCTGACTGGTGCATGCCCCAGTGTTAAATTGTCGTTGTTTCTGAGATTATCCTAATTTTTGCTGTACGAATTCTAATATCGGGTTCTCGCCAATTTTGAAATTGCCCGAGCCTTTCTTGTTGTCTGGGATAGTTGCTTTGACAGATGAGCTGATAAGACGTCGAGATCGCAAGAGGCTTTTACTTCAGTACCAGATGGTGAACATGTATTGGATTTGGGCTTTGATGCCCTCAATCATTATTCCTGACTTATTCTCGTAATAGGCGTTGATAGTTTTCTTCTGATTTGATGAAGACTTGTGATTGAGGGTGTCGACTCTTTGTAGGTCCTTGTTGCTGGTTATCTTAGTGTATCGCTGTTTCTTCCTTTCTGGGATTTGTGCCAAATTCAATGGAATGACATTGAAGTGTTGTTGGGTCTTCTTGACATGGGTCGCTGACTTGGAGGGTTTTTCTTGGGCACAGATTTGGGATTGATGTTTGGGTTTGGATGTTTCTTTTGAGGGTTCGACCGCACCTTTAATGGCTGCCTATGTATTCTTGCATGTGTGGGAGATCAGTTCTGCGTAGTTAGACCATTATGTAAGAGGTTCAACGTTATATGTGGCAGGAATGGTGTAGGAATTTTTTTTATTTGTTTTTATTTTTGTAAGGAGAAGGGTGTAGGAATGTTTTAGTTGTTTTTGTTTTTATAAGGGAAAGGGTGTAGAGATGTTTTTGTTGTTTTTGTTTTTGTAAAGGAAAGGGTGTAGAGATATTTTTGTTATTTTTGTTTTATTGCGACCAGGCCATGTAAAATGGTTGCCTACGTACTCCTATTGAAGAGGAGACCAGGTCGACGTAGTTCGCCTTGCTAAGATAAACGGTTTCAAAAGTGTTTGTTTAGGGCTTTTTGGGCTTTTATTTTGTTTGACCGAACCATAAATGGTTGCCTACGTACTCCCATTGATGAAGAGAGATCAGGTCTTTCGTAGTTCAGGCTTGATGAGCTGAAACCTGACTGATCTGATTTTTTTCTTTTTTCTTTTTTTTTTCTTTTTTTTTTGTTTTTTTATATTATTTATTTATATTTTTTCATATTATTTATATGCATGGATAATAAAAGGCATAATACAGAGTGTGTGAGAAGGCTTACAGTGGGCTGCCAAAGAAGACTTCTATAAATTTAAGTTGATAAACACTCGGCTCCCGCCTGTAAAAATATGACAAAATATAAGCTCACAAGTGTTTAAAATGAGAAAGCACTCAGTTTATAGTGTGCACAAAGCAAATTGAACAAGGTTTCCTCGCTATTTCTCTTGCAAATAAGGCCATCCCAAGCCCCATATATATAGAGGGGGTGCCGCAAGTCTACCTGCGGCTGCCTGGGATGAATAGGATGCCCAACAATGTGGGTCCCGCCGTGTCGAAGTACGTAAACTCGGATAACGCGATGTTCGCTCGGTCGTTCATAACTTTCAATCCGGGAGTCCGATGGAAGCGTGCCATACCATTCCGAAAAGCTCTTTCTGAGATCTACACAATGACATAGGATTTGCCCTTTTTTGATTGTGGGAAGATGGGTCCATGACCGAAATAGCATTTATGGGTTTCTATCAGGCAATCCAATGAGCCGTTTTGCGTAGTTTGCACTCCGGAGTTAAGATATGGTTCTTGTGGGACTTCTTTTGAAGTAATTTGAGTTGAAATGAGTTTATTTGATTTAAAGTGAAGTTGAGTTAGCAAAATGACCATTTTTCCCCTCCTGGGGTTATCTCCGGTTTTTGTGCAGTTGTAGCAGTCTTTTCTCAAGATTATCTCTGAGGTTAGACTGCTATTGACTCTGAATGTCCTCAGGATTATCTCTGAGGTTGACTTGACTTCTTGGGGTTATCTCCAGGCTTTGAACTTGATCCCCCGGGGCTATCTCCGGGGTTTAAACTGTTTTCCCGGGGTTATCTCCGGGGTTGGAAATTGGATCTCCCGTGGCTATCTCCAGGGTTAAAATTGATGTTGTGGTCCTCCAGGGTTATCTCTAGAGTGTGAAAAAGACGCTTTTGTCCTCATGTATGGTTAGTAATCGAAAAAGAAAATTTTGAGTGTCTACACTTCTGATGCAGACAGATGATGCCCTACGATCATGATCATGATCGTGGTGTCTTGTCACATTAGTGCTTGATCCGGTACTGATAGAAGAGAACACAACGATTTCTCATAAGCATTGGTAGACTACGATCTTTGCTTGCTTGATTTTTGGACTTTACACTTCCAAGAGAACACTACAATTTTTGAGTTTGCTCGGCAGGCGTTTAGATCACTCTACGATTCTAGGAGAGGCCCTCCAAAGTAGACAGACTACGATTTTTGATGCTCTACGATTCTGTCTTGGCTTCTGCAATCTCTTGACTGGCTCGACAGACTACGATTCTGTTGAAGCCTATCTATTACATCTCAAAAATTAGATCAACCTAACAACTTTGATCTTTTCCTCTATACATTCATTTAAAGAATGATAAACATAAAGCACAAATCAAACCTAACAACTTTGATCTATCACTAAGTCTTTGTACATGTATTTCTTGAAGGACTTTGCATATAAGTATGATTATTTACTTTCAACATCAAATTTAAATATGTAATTCCCACCAATCTCCCCCTATTTTATGTTGACATAACCAAGGAGATTTGTATCATGAGCATCAATTTCTAGATACAGTTGCTAGAAAGTAAATATGACTTGGTGTTTCAATGAACAACTGAAATCTCTAGAGAATAAGCATGAATTTATTGATGTTTATAAAGACAGATATTATAGTAAATCTTAGTTACATCAATAAGAAATGAATTCTAACTTATCTCTATTTCTTTTACCTTTTGCTCCTTGGAGAATTGGCATGCTCTACAGCTCTCCTTCTCCTGCTGGCTTCGTCTCTCCATGCAATATCTTCTAGCTCGCTTTGACTCAGCCATTTTACATGATCATGTCTATTCATAAAACTAGGGTCTCCAATCGGCATATGTAGGCCAATAGTGGTTACCCCCTATGAGCTGGGAGATGGCCCTTGACTCCTTAGCAGTTACGCCATGATAATTTACTGTTGTTCAGATCGTGGAGTCTAATGGCGAGGCTGTCTTGAGGGAGGGCTCCTTGAAGATTGAGCAATGAGTTTCCCTTTGCCTTTTTCTTTCTCTCCTTCCCTTTATTCTCCCCCTTTATATTAGCATCAAGGGTTCGAATATCTTCAGATAACTGATTCATGCCTTGGACGAGCTTGTGCAGCTGATTCCTGGATTGAGTAATGTCTTCACGATTTTCTTGAACCAGAGAATCAGTTCGAGATTTATTCTTTTGTAGAATGGCCAAAACAGTTTCTGTTTGTTGCATTTGACCCATTGAAAATGATTGGAATTCTTGCATTGAGGTTCATAGACTTGAGATACTTTCCATCATAAGTTTATTTTGAGATTCCTGAGTCTTCTACAGAAAGAGAACTGCTTCATTGTGCTTCCTGGCAGCCTGAAAGTGAATTTGATCCCTTTCATTAATACAGTGGATCATTTCCTTGATGATCTCCCTAAGCTTAGTTATAAGCTCAGTACTCAGATTGTTGGGGAGGGTGTTAGTAGCATCGATCAAATGATTTAGCCTCGTATGAACAAGCTCAGAGTGAATTTCAAGATCTTCTTGAATATCCTTGGTCTCCTTCTGGGATGCATTAGACAACTCCATTTTGGTAGGAAGATCTGAGAGAATCTTAAGGAGTTATTGAGTGTTTAGAGGAGAGGCTCTAGTATTTTGATTTTGCAGATTGTAGAGAGCAAGATCAAGATCATTTTGACAACTTCTGAGATTAATTTCTTCTTCTTCATCAACTTCTTTCACAACCGACATGTTTCATGGTAGCCCTGATTCCATTACTTCACCAGTCCTTCTACTGGATCCAGACATCATTTTGACATTTTCTGCAGAATTTCTTTTCCACTGGGTCATTTTTCTGTTGGGATTGATGGATTCTCTTTCTTTGTCCCCAATTTTGTCACCTAGAGCCGATTACAGGATTATGCTTATGAACTGCCCATAGAGCATCTTTCCAGAGCTCTTTGATTTCTTTAAACTGAGTATCCATTTCCCAATCCAATCGAGAAGTAGGACCCCATAGTGTAGTTGAATCCTGAAGCAGATTGCTGTCATGATTATTAGTTGAACTTCATTTACAGAGTCGTGGCCAGAGCTTTTACAGCATATGCACTTCCCAACAATGTCAGCCAGAAATTATTACTTCGTACTTCTAGGGAAACTCTTTCTTCTTGTATCCCATTCTGAAACTTTTTGTGGTGCATCTTTTTCAGACCTTCATGAAATTCGATGACATCCATAGGTACGAGTCCCTTTGTTCCCCCTTAACCCTTGTAGTGATGATGTCATTCTCAAAGACTCCATTGCTATAGAACTCTTTCACCAACTTTGGGTATATCCATGTGCTGGTGCTCAGAGCTTCTTCAAGACCAGCTTTCTTCAGAAGAGACAGAATCTTGTGAAACTGAGGGTCAGCTGTCTTGAATTCGTCAAAGCAGAGTTGGTACCAAAAGATAACATTGGAATCATCCATTAATTTTCTTGAGCTGAGGCTGGTTGAGCATTCTGAAAGCTAGGGTTTCTACTGGTAGAGAGATAGAGAGAGAGAGGAATGAGCTTTTTAAAATTCTGAGGTGAATTTTCAAACAACCTTTTCAAATTGTACTTGTAACTTCCCTCCACACGATCTACATAGTGGGGCACGTGTTGAGTTCTGCCAGGCTCCACGATTTTAAATAGTGTTAAAAATACTGATATGCCCTTAGCTCCCCTTGAGCTAGTGTATCCTTTGGGAGGACTATGATCGTCGAGGTTGCACTATAATGGTAGAGTTTATTGTTGACTCTTCTCTATGTTCATTATCTGTTCTGGTCCTTGTGATGAGCTTTGACATAGCATTCCTACTGGGTTAAGGTAGCTCAGGAAGGGCCAACCGCTTAGACTAAACTAAGGATCTGGTTTGTCCTTGAGACGCTTATCCGAGGGGTTGCTTGAGTTTGATAGAAATAATGTCATCACAGGATGCTTCTCTGTCATGTCGATCGAGGCTGCTCTACGATCGTGGTTCCTATTTAGTCATCTTTGCGATTTTAAACATAATCTTTTTATCTGCAGTGTTAGCACAAACTAGACCACAGAGTTTATGGTTGCAGATTTAGCATGCCTAACTCACTTATCAATTTATTAAATCTGGATTCATCTAGAGGCTTTGTAAAGACATCAACAAGTTGATTTTCAGTAGGGATGTATTGTAAAGATATAGTTCCATTTTGAACATGGTTCCTAATAAAATGATATCTTATTTCTATATGCTTAGTCCTAGAATGCATGACAGTATTATGTGTTATTGCTATGGCACTTGTGTTATCACAATGAACAGGTATAGATTTGAAATCAAACCCATAGTCTGCTAGCTGATTTTTCATCCATAAGATTTGAGTAAAGCAGCTGCCAGCAGCAATGATTCAGCTTCTGCTGTTGAGGTGGATACTGAGTTTTGCTTCTTGTTGAGCCAGGACACAAGTCTATTTCCTAGCAACTGACAAGTGCCACTGGTACTTTTTCTATCAATCTTGTAGCCTGCAAAATCAACATCTTTATATCATGTTAGTTCAAAGGAGGACTCATTGGGATACCAAAGTCCCAAGTGAGGTGTGCCTTTGAGATACCTGAAAATTCTTTTTACAACAGTTAAGTGTGATTCCTTACGATTTACTTAAAATCTAGCACACATTAATGTTGCAAACATTATGTCTGGTCTACTGGCAGTTAGATATAGAAGAGAGCCTATCATACCTCTGTATTGAGTAATGTGATACTTTTACCTTTTTCATCTTTGTCAAGCTTAGTTGCTGGGGCAATTGGTGTTTTCATGGGAGAGACTGATTCCATGCCATACTTTTTAAGTAAGTTTTTAATGTACTTGGCTTGGTTAATAAAGATATCTTCATCAGTCTGTTTTACTTGTAATCCAAGGAAGAAATTTAGCTCACCCATCATACTCATTTCGAACTTGCTCTACATAAGCTTGGCAAATCTCTTGCACAGTATTTCATCAGTAGAGCCAAAGATAATGTCATCTACATATATTTGAACTAATAGGACTTTGTTTTTGTGCTTTCTAAGGAATACTGTGGTATCTACTCTTCCTCTAGTGAAGCCATTTTCAATAAGAAAGTTAGTTAGTGTTTCATACCATGCTCTAGGTGCTTGTTTAAGTCCATATAAGGCTTTGTCTAATCTCTAGACATAATTAGAGAGAGTTGGATTGATGAAACCTAGAGGTTGCTCCATATACACTTCTTCTTGAAGTTCACCATTCAGAAATGCACTTTTGACATCCATTTGAAAGACTTTGAACTTCATGTGGGCAGCAAAAGCAAGGAATATCATGATGGCTTCTAATCTGGCAACATGTGCGAATGTCTCGTCGTAGTCGATGTCTTCTTCATGGGAGTAACCTTTGGCTACTAGTCTTGCCTTGTTCCTTGTTATTACCCAATCTTCATCCATCTTGTTTCTGAAGACCCACTTGGTGCCAATAACTGGGTGGCTTCTTGGTCTTGGAACTAATCTCCATACTCTGCTTATTTCAAACTGATTTAGTTCCTCTTGCATGGCTTCTATCCAACTTGAGTCTTCCATATCATCTTTTATCTTCTTGGGTTTCATTTGTGACAGAAAGTTTAGATAGAAACACTCATTCTAGGTGGTAGATCTTGTCTTGACTCTTGCATTTGGATCTCCAATGATTAGGTCTTGAGTGTGATCTCTTGCCCATCTGTTTCCTGTTGGAGCATCTGTCCTGATGCCTTCTTGTCTGAGTTCTTCAAGATCATTCTCTGCTTTTTGATGTGGAGGTTCGTTGTCTGGCGTAATTCTTTTTACGATCTCTTCAGGCTCAACGATTTCATCTTCTGGGGCAACGATCGTGGTATTGAGCTCGACGACCTCGTTCGTAGAGTTTGAGTCGATGATAGTAGTGTCTTGACGTACATATTTGTCTGAGTCTGTTTCATCAAAGATGATGTGAATCGAGACTTCAACACTTAACGTCTTTTTGTTGAATACTCTATAAGCTTCACTGTCTATGGCATATCCAAGAAAGATTCCTTCATCTGAATTACGTTGAAACTTAGTCAGGTATTGCTTTCCATTATTGAGAATATAGCATGCACAACCGAACACATGGAAGTAGCAGATATTTGGCTTTTTCCCTCTCCATAGCTCGTAGGGAGTCTTCTTTATCGTAGAGTGCACAAGAGATCTGTTTCGAGTGTAGCATGCAGTGTTGTGACTTACGCCGAAGTATTGAGCGGACCAATGTCTTTGCTAGTAGAGTTCTTCCAACTTCAATCAACGTTCTGTTCTTTCTTTCAGCTACTCCATTTTGCTGTGGAGTTTGTGGAATTGAGAAGTTATAACTGATACTATTGTTTGTGCAGAACTGATCCATTTCAGAGAAGTCGAATTCTCTACCATGATCACTGTAACGGGGCGAGTTGATTGAGTTGTGATGCTGAGGACAGAATCCTTTTAAGGGGGGAAAGATGTGACAAACGAGATTTTATAATTTAATTTTAATATTTATTGAATTAAATAAATATTTTCGATGATTTAATTATTAAATTAAATAATTAATTGATGAAGTTGTGGTAGATTAATTTAATTATGTGTGTTATATTTATTAAATTAATGTGGAGAATTTTTATTATTCAAAGTATGTAATTATGTGAGCTTATTGAATTAAAAGAAATATTTAATAAGCCTAATATTATTTTAATTAATAAGAAAAATTAATAATTTGACATAATTAATAAGATATTAATTATGTGACTATGTGAATTAATAAGAAATTATCATATTTTAATTGAATTAAAGTAAATAAGATATTTGATTTATATTCATATAAAGGGGTGTGACACTATTAAACTATAGTATAAAAGATCTATTAAATTAAATGGTTATAATTCTTTTAAGGTTAGCCAAATAAGGCATTAGGGGAGGTTGAGGGCAGTTAACCCATGATCGGTTAACTCGACCACAATTCTTCGTCGATTTAAAAAAAATATTATATCGTCTTCTATTATTGTTAAGTCTTTTAGTTTTGTTAAGTCTGGAAAAGGAGAATCAGAGAGAATTTCAGAGAATTAGAGAGAAACAGTGTGAATTATTGTGATATTGTAGAAGAGCGTGAAAGTCAGAAGAATTGTTTAAGGGTAATCTCTTCAACCCAATTTCTATTTTTACGATTGTTAAAGTTTTCATGAAAATGGCTTTAAGTTTTGTTAAAACTTATGTAATTGGAAAAGTGTAGTGATTATGTGTTATATATGTGGTAAGATGTTATATAACATGTGTTACTGTATGTTGTATGAACCATAACATCAGTTTCATAAAATTTATGTCGTATGTTGTTCTTCAAAATTACAGAGTATGAAAATATGGTCATATGGCCTTACATACCAAATTTAACACGATAATCATAAGTTGTATCATAAATTTATACATGTATGTGTTAATATGTTAACGTAGTATGTTTTTACTATGTTGTATGAACCATAACATCAGTTTCATAAAAATTATGTCGAACGTTGTTCTTCAAAATTACAGAGTATGAAAATATGGCCATATGGCCTTACATACAAAATTTAACACGATAATCATAAGTTGTATCATAAATTTATACATGTATGTGTTAATATGTTATCGTAGTATATTTTTACTAAGTTGTATGAACCATAACATCAGTTTCATAAAAATTATGTCGTACGTTGTTCTTCAAAATTACAGAGTATGAAAATATGGCCATATGGCCTTACATACAAATTTAACACAATAATCATAAGTGGTATCATAAATTTACACTTGTATATAATAATGCATGTTAAAACGAAGGAATCAAACTCCAAATGAACAGATTCAGTGTTATAATGAACCTGTAATGTTGATTTTCATGTTTTGTGTTGAAAACTTTCAAGAAAATCAAGAACAGTAATTTATATGTTTTGATTCTGCAAAATTATGTATTTTAACATGTTAAAATTATGCTAGAAGGGTTAAGTAATAGTTATATGAGTATGATAATGTTTGGGTATGTCTAAATTCGTGTAGAAATAATTTAATTGAAAGTTATGGCCATATTCTGTGTTCTTCAAGAGAACATATTAACTTGTGAGAGACTTTTTGGCTAATTTGGCCTCATATATCTGAAACGAGTGCAGGTAACCTGCGCCCCTTGTAGCGTTACAAACAAAATAATAATAATAATAATAATAATAATAATAATAAATTATTAATTAAAATATTTATCAAATAAAATGAATATTTTAATTGAGATATTTATGGAATAAAATAAATATTCGATGAAAATTATTATTAAAATATTTATAAAATAAATATTTTAATTGAGATATTTATGGGATAAAATAAATATTCGATGAAAATTATTATTAAAATATTTATAAAATAAAGTAAATATTTTAATTGAGATATTTATGGAATAAAATAAATATTCGATGGAAATTATTATGAAAATAATTTATTTGAGTGTAATAATAGTAAGGGAATGAAAATATTCTAATTTAATTAAGTAATTAAATTAGAAGGGTAATGATTCGTTAAATAAAGTAAAGTTTATATTAAATAATTAAGTGAAAATATAACTAATGAATGTCGTGAATACATATGGTATGTGTGTATGATTTGTGGTGAACGGAAGTAGTAATTGTTTAACCTACGCACGAGGCAAGTTCCTAAACCTTGTTTCTTTACATAAAGCAAGTTCCTTATTCTATCTTGTTTATTATTGTTTAAGTCAAGATTTTATATTAGATGTTATCATTCTTTAAAACGCATGATTCCTGTTATACAATACTTATTCGATTGTATACATCTTGAACTTTATTATTCAAATTGAATATCAATTATTGTTGAACCTTGTAAGACTAGTGAACCCTTATTGATTTGACTAGTCCATAGTTGATGAACGTTTTAAATTTCAGAACCATTGTTGAGCTTATCCAAACCAAACTTCCTTTGGTGCGGACTCTAATGTCAAACTGAGATGAACAACCATGTTATAGGGGATTAATAATGCTTTAGCGTTAAGATATTGTGCACAATATGGTACTAAGGGCTAATTCCCCTAAGTACGAGAAGAAGAGTCCATAGTCTTATGACTGTTAAAGGTTTCAAGTATAAACATTTGACAACTTAGGACGTAGTTCAAGATCTTAAGACCCTCAGAAGTTCTTTTGATTCTTGTTATTCATTCTTGATTCAAAAGCCAAGTTTTCTTATTTCAGAAGTTATTGATTCAGTCGCATGTTATTATTTTATTGTTATATTACTATACTTATGGGCAATCGTGCTCACTCTTGCGTAATAATAACATTGCAGTTAAGAACGAAAGGTTCGACGAGCCTTCTTCTAGTAAAGGCAAGGGCAAAGTTAACAAGTGATGAAGACTTGTTGTTTATTTGTTATGTTATGTTTCAGACTTATGTTTAAGTTGTGTAAGACTTAATATTTATTTATGTTTCCGCATTTGAGATTTAAGGTTAGTATGACCTAGGATTGATGTATTTCTTTTTTAGATGTTGTAACTCCATAAGGAGAGGATTTATTTCTATTTATTTATGGTTTTTCATTTATTATGGGTAGATAGATACATGATGTTTGGATAGTGAACACCAAATCCCATGGGAATTGAAGTACCCGGATTTGGGGGTGTCACAATCACTCCTTATGACCTTGATTTTCTCCCCTTTCTCGTTCATCACCAGCTTGAACATCTTGATGAGTTGAGAACTTGTTTCATCTTTTGAGTTTAGAAAGAACACCCATGTAAATGTTGTGTAGTCATCCACTACGACCAATGAGTATCTTTTACCTCCCAGGCTCGTGGTTGGAATTGGTCCAAATAGATCCATGTGAAGTAGCGGCAGGGGCTTATCAATTGAGTTGATAGTTTTGCTTTTGAAAAAGCTTCTAGTTTGTTTTCCAAGTTAACAGGCGTTGCATGGCCTTTCTTTGACAAAACTGAACTTGGGTAGGCCTGGTACTAGATCCTTGGAGGCCAGTTTTGACATGCTTTTGAAGTTGAGATGAGACAACCTTCTATGCCACAAACAGCTCATTTCTTCAGAGGCTTTAGCCAGAAAGCATATTGTCTCGTCAGAACTCAGTTGACCAAGATTAACAGTGTAGATGTTTCCTTCTCTTGTTCCGGTCAGCTTTATTGAAGAGGTCTTCAGGTCTCTGACTTGACATTGATTGTTGAGAAAGGTAACTTGATGACACTTGTCGCAGAGTTGGCTTATACTCAGAATATTGTGCTTTAGTCCTTCCACATAGGCTACTTTGCTGAAGGATACTGCACCATTCCCAGCTGAGCCATAACCTCTTATCTTGACAGAGCCATTGTCTCCAAAGATGATTGTTGGACCCTCTTTCTCTATGATGTTAGACAGGAGGGCTTTGTTCTTAGTCATGTATCGTGAGCATCCACTATCCATGTACCAAGTTGTGATCGTGAAGTTTCGTTCTTGCATTGAGATTTAAGCTCTCATTTTGGTACCCATACACTTGCATGGGTCCTATCTTGTTAGTAGATTTGGGAACCCAGATCTGCTTAATTTTGGGTTTGATATGAATAGGATTATTGTAACATATTGCAGCCTTATGACCAATCTTATCACATATAAAACATCTAGCATGATGCACGCTTGTGAGTGTGTGAGGATTCTTTTTCCATTTGAACTTATGTGGATTTCTGGCAGTCCTTCCTTTATACTGATTCTTCTTTTTCAATGTGTCCTTGTGATTCAGGATTTGTGAAGAGTGTAACTTAACTCTACTATTTTCACCTGGTTGGTTCGTGGAGTTGATTTTGCTCGACTCCACGATCCTTTGAGGTTGGACGGCAGTGACTAAGTTACTCTTCTCTTTTCTGAATCCTAGGCCAACATGGGATCCATTATACCTTGTAGCATAGATTGGAACAGAAGGGCAGGGATGGTTGGTTCTTCCTTCTGTGAGGATTTCACAAATGCAATGCTTCTATTGAGGTTTGAAGCACTGCTGATGTTAGTTTCCTTTAACTTTTCCACATGTGGTTCTGAGGTGGATTCCTCAAAACCTAAACCTATTCTGTCAGATGCACTTCTCTGACTGGAGATCAGGGAGTCCATGGATGAAGAGGATCTATTCTGTGATGCCCCCAAATTCGGACCGCCACTTGGTCACTCGAATTCGGTTCGTCACATGCTCAAAGTAATACCATAATAACTAAAATCACACATTCACAATGAAAGATCTAATTTAGAATAATATACAATGATTTATTATAAATATTCCTCTAAGTCTCGCAACCTACAATACTTAATAGATTATATAATAATATCGAATAAAGACTTATAACATAATCCTACTTAAGTTTAAGCATAGTCTGAAAAAAGTTTTATTACAACATAATAGACTTAAACATAAAGGGACAAGCTAGTCGTTAGCCTTGCCCTTGTCTTTCCCAGAGAAACTTCCCTGTTCCATCTTAACTGAAAGGTTTTAAATAAGCAAGGATGAGCACAAATTGCCCAGCAAGTAATATACAACAATGGTAAAGAATATACAACAAATTCCCTATTCCCTTTTATGTTCATGTTATTTGGTGTTCTCATGTTAGGTGAGATTTGTTTGAAAAAATAAGTTGTTAAAAGGTCCGACATGTATATGTCAACGAATGGACTGTAAGAGTCACCAGTTGGTTTTTTATATGGTTGTACCAACACAACCGAGAAAAGGTTTTCACATTGACCCAGTGATGTGACACTGATAAACGGGTCTGTGAAACCGAGATTCATTAGGGTCTGGGGGCTTGATTATGCGGAGGGAATGAGTTAGGCACCCCCCAACATCCGTGTTACCATGGTGACCGCCACTTTTCAAGAAACTGTTATATGAATGTGTGTGTGGGGGGGGGGGGGGGGGTCAATGTGCAGTTATATGGAAGTAGTGCGAGGCCTCGTTCGCACATATATACACAGGGTTTGAATTTGTGTAAAAATTCAATTTTAAATAAGATATGGCAGTGATGTTTTGTAAAAAAAAAGGTTTTCAAACCCTTATGCTCAATAGTAATTGAGACCTTTTACACTTTCATTTTTTATTAAGTGCTCGGCTTAATTGTTTTTAATTTTTGAGATGCGAAGCATCTTCGAGAAAATAATGTACAAAGAAGTGCCGAACTCCTCGTGGGCATGAAAACCATCTGGGAAATCCAAACACCGTGAATACATTTACAAGCTGGTTACAGCTGAAAATGTCCATCATGGGAACCGAATCTAGATTCAGTAGACTTAAATCTGTTATCACATGATTCCTAGGCTCACATGATGCCGCAATTTATATGAAAGCAGTAAGCAGTTATATATATAAAAGCTATAAATATATATATATATATATATATATACAAACATGATCATCCACCACGAAGCAACTCCATGGGGGATCAGAAATGTAAATAAAGTTGTAAAAGCAATCATTCGCCACTTAAGTAAACTCAAAGCGAGACGAAATGTAAATATATATATATATATATATATATATATATATAAAAGCAAGAACGCATATAGGATGTCAAATCAGGCTCATCGAACAAAGTTCGACAACATTCATATATATATATATATATATATATATATATATATATATATATATATATATACGAAAGCAAATAAACGCTCCAGACGTAAGTCTAGGCTCAATCGAGGCATAACTCAATAATGTTAGTCCATATATAAATATATGTATGTATGTATATATATATATATATATATATATATATATATATATATACAAACTGAAATGAAACCACGGATCGAAGTCCGGGCATACACACGCAACACGACTCTCAACGTGAAGAATTGTGTGTTCAAAGATGAAGAGAAAGGCTTTAAAGTGTGTAAGAAGGTTTATAGTGGACTGCCAAAGAAGACTTCTATAACTTTAAGTGGATGAACACTTGACTCCCGTCGGTAAAAATAGTAGCTATATGCGAGCTCACAAGTGTTTAAAATGAGAAAGCACTCAGTTTAGGGTTTGTACAGAGCAAATTGGATAGGGCTTCCTCGTCTTTTTCTCTTATAAAATGGCCACCCCAAGCCCTCTATTTATAGAGGGGGGGAGCCACAGGTGTAGCCGAAGATGTACTGCTGGTTTGCCAGTGGTGCCTGAGCTTTCTTGCGTCTCGAAATGCGATGCGCGTGCACTATGATGTCTGCTCAAACTTTCAGAATTGCAATCCGGGCATCCGATTGAGGTGTATAAGACCTATTTCGGACTACCGTTGTCGAGAGCTACGCCATGACATGGGATTAGAGGTTGTACGAAGTCAGGAAGATATGACCATGCCCTCGGTCTTCAAGCTTCAAATTCTATCCGGTGTGCTGCCTTGCGTAGTAGTCACTCGGGATTGGACCTCCTTTGTTCTTGTGGGACATTGCTGGGTAGAAATGTATGTATGAGATGTTGAGACGGCGCGATGTAGGATCGAGGTGGCAAAATAACGATTTTACCCCTCATCGAGGTTATCTCCGGTTTAGGCTGATAAAGCAGACGTTGCTCAGGGTTATCTCTGAGATTGGACTACTGCAAGTACTAAAAGTCCTTAGGGTTATCTCTGAGGTGTGCCTGTCTTCCCGGTGTTATCTCTGGGTCTTGTACTGAGTGCCTGAGTGTGAGTTCCGAGGTTGAAGCTGATTTCATGCATTTGAACCAAGCATTTTCGGGGTTATCTCTGGAACTGCAACTGCACTCCTTAGGGTAATCTCCAAGGTTATCACTGCTATTCTCAGTGTTGTTTCCGGGACTGGAACTGAGCATCTCGGGGTTATCTCTGAGATAGAACTGTCTTCTCCGGTGGAATTTCCGGTATTTGAATTGCATCATCTCCCAGGGTTATCTCTGAAAGACGAATCTTCCCTCTTGCAATGTTAGTGGCAGGTGTGTAGAAAATTTTGAGTGTCGACAAATGCCCCTCTTTATCATATTCATGCAATGTAATGGCATGGATGGATAAAGAATCCTAGACACTTGAAATACAACAAGATAAACATGATGCCATGTGCAGCAACATGATGCAAATGTACGATGCATATGTTTTGTTGGATTGTTCTCCAACATGGTGGGAAGATTGTCGGCTCCCTGTTGCTTCTATAGGGGACGACAATAGATAAACAGCCTGATGAACTGTCATGTACGTGCGATCCACAGCTACCAAGAATCTTTGGGATTTGTTGACATTGGGGTTATCACCAAAGTCTTCAATACTTGATACAGACTTTATACTAAAGATGTATCTCTCATGTAAAAGAGACTCCTTGTCTTGTCTGTTTGAGGATGTGTATAACATATTCCATCATTGGTCCTCCCCGATGAGGATGATCCTTCCTAGTTTGTATCGCCAAGACATATCAATGTTCTATCGGAGTTACTGCCAACATGTTGTGTTGTCAGGGTTGCCTGACCTTTGCTAACATGTACATCATCGGATAACATCCATGTTGGGCAAACTGTCAAGGTTGTTTGACCTTCAGTGACTTGTGCATCAACGGAAAATGTGTGACACCCCTACCGGGGATATGTACTTCGACATATAAAAACGTGTGATACCCCTGCCGGGGTTCTGTTTGATCTTCGCTGACGTGTGCATCAACGGAAAATGAGTGATACCCCCGTCGAGGATTATGTATTTGAGAATGCGTGATGCCCCCGCTGGGGATCTGTTTGATCTTCACTGGCGTGTGTATCAATAGAAAATGTGTGATACCCTCACTGGGGATATGTACTTCGACATATGAATATGCATGATACCCCCACCGGGAATCTATACTAGAGATTGCGTGATGCCCTTGCTGGGGATCTGAACTATGGAATTATGACCCCAAACTGACGGAATTGGACCTTTGTGAGGTATTGCCGAATGTGATTTGCAACGGCTTAGATCATCAGTATAATATATCCTGTATTTGGGTGAATACCAATGAATGATATGAAAGCCACAGTTCGGCAAAAGAAAAATCAGGATTTCAGGCTATTCTGCTCAATCGCGTAACGTTTTTATTCCTGATTTGGCTTTTTCAGCCTGTGAGAACTCCTTTGAAACTCAAACTGGATCGAGCCGGAGGGGTAGGACTCATGTAGGGGTGCCACAGGTACACCTGCAGCAGCCACAGGTGGACCTGTGACCAACCGTAAATGTCCTTAAATGGACAGGTTGCTTTCCCAAGTTATTTTCAAGTCGCGCCACAAAGGAAATTTGAGAGCTCTTCTTCAGATCTGCTGAGTTCGGACGTCTTTCTACAAATTCTGTCATCTTACAAGTGTCTACACTGTCCTGGTAACGTATGCATGTCTTCTTTTCCAGTTTTTATCCGTTGAAAAATGACTTATCACATTAAATGCATCTAAACACATAGTAGTGAATATGCATGCTCAAATGACTTGATAAAAAATATTCAACATAGTAAATGTTAGTATTAAACTATGCTGAACATAATGATGTGAAAACATTTGACTTTTGAAACAGTCAAATTGGCACCTTTTTTCTGCTATTTCTTATACTATTTGAGGACAAATGAGGAAAAGGTAAAAATGCAAAGTAATCTTGGTAATTAAACTACCCTTATGGATTGATGACTTTGACTTTTTAATGCATATAGTATGTATATGACTGTGGGGAGGTGTGCCACTAAATGGCCACCTAGTCATGCCTATGTGCATGTGGATAGTCCTATTTACAAAGGGGACTATGGCAAAAAATTTCAAAATGTAGGCATTGAGTAGTCATGCATTTTTAACTCTACTGCAGACGTATGTTCAAATAATGCATGCATGCATGTAGTCATAAAAATGCATTTTGAAAAGCTCTAGGTCAGGAAATACCACACCCTTTCTGAGGTGATTTGGAGACTTGTTGTCCAAATATTATGGATCCGGATCAGCCAAGTAGTTCCCGCAAGATCACTTCTTGTGTACGGAGGATGGCTTATGAAGTGCCTCGACCCTGTTCTGTTAGACAGCCCCATCATTTGGTGGAGGCGGTGATACATCCAGTTCGGGTTGATGTGGCAGACGTCGAGGACGAGGAGGAGGATGTTCCGGTTGCAGACCCGGCTCCTGCTGCACATGTTCTCCGTAGGGATTTTCCAGGCATTCAAGTGGTGAACCCATAGCTTCTGGGTAATTTGAGTCGACATCCTTCAGTTTACCATCATTCCGATGATTATGGTGGGGACGCTGAAGTCGGCCACGTTTTGCAGCACCTACCCTGCAGGGGTATTCACAGGCAGTTCAATCATGTTGTACGTGTGGTTTATGTCACACTTGAGACCGATTGGCACTTTCCACCGACACGGGTACTGCTTTCCCATGATATAGCTATGTTTTACTCCTTTTAGCCATCAGAGTGTATAGACGCTATGTCTTGGTCGATATTCTTGGCGGAGATCAGTGATCTGTTCGGCATCCTAGAGTGCACATGGCTCAGCTCACCCTACAGTTTTATTACTCAAGCTCCGGGCATGGATTATCTCCTTCTGGCTAGTCTGAGGGGAATGACTACCTACCACCCACTGACCGTGATGTCACAGTTTGACAAGTTTCAGGACTTCCATCCTTTTGAGGGGGCGTTAGATTAGCGTTTAGCTTTTCGCCATTTATCAATAGAAGACTGATCCCGGGTGTATGCGTGTTGGGATCCGTGCGAGATAGCTGATTTTTCTGTTAGCCATCTTGGATGTTCGCCATAATATTTTGCGTAGATGGAGACAGAGACTTCATCGGCTGCGGTAGTATCCACAGTGTCGGGTATTGATTCAGATGGTGGAGAGTCCATGGAGGACATTGATTCCCACACCGAGGAGGAGCCATCTACTGGGTTGCCAGTAGCTCTATTAGATTCTCCCAGTACTAGCACTGTTGTGATCCAACATTCAGCACATTACTTCGAGCAGAGTCTTTATCTGATGACCTTCGAGAGAGATCAGGCTAGAGCCTTGATGTTGATAGCTCTTGATGGGAGAGACGCAACTCTGTTAGAGAGAGATGAGGCATTAGCTCGTAGAGATGCTGTTATTGTTGAGCGAGATGAGGCCAGATCAGCCAGAGATATCGTGACAGTCGAGAGGGATAACGCCACATCTGCTCGGGTGTAGCCGTCACAGATAGTACCACAACGAGGTCACTTATCACTGGCATGATTGTAGAGATGAGCACGTACATTGATGAGTACAGAGTCACCATGCAGATGGTTGTAGATCTACTGGCCCGTGTGGATACCCTTGTACAGGAGACCACAACGTTACCTCCTTCTGCTAAGATGGATGCCATGTTGGGCTTGATAGCTCGCATATACACTGATTTATAGATGGGCTTGTATTTTCCTACACAGACTAGCTTAGCCATTTTCTCATGTACAATTCATATTGTATATATTAAACATCATTATATATAGCAGGGAAATATATTTTTTATCACTTCCCTTTTAGTTATGCCTTGTTGCTTGCTTGACATTTGCCTATTTTTTCAGTGCTTGTGATCTTGATGTATTCTGAATTCCTCCTTGATGGATGGACATTGAGTTATCTCTGGATAGTTCAGAATGGATCATTGATATGTGTGTATCCCTACCTTCTTTTTGGTATCTTGGGACTGGTTTCTGTATGGAAATGTGGATAGGAGTGTGGCTTTTCCTCTCTGAGATTGACCGCACCATAGATGACCCGCCAGTACTCCTATTTAGGAGGAGCCTAGTTAATTTTTTTTTCGCTAAGTTTGTTTGTATATAGAAAAAGAAGAGAAAATACAATCGAAAAGGGCATACCCCAGAAGCTTTTGATAGAACCACATGGGACAACCCCCAAAATGGACAACAAAAGACTAACAACCAAGCCAAAAGAAAGAACAAAGCGATACTAAGCAGGACAATAGAAAATACAAGCATGAAACCTTAAACAACATAGACAACCCATCACGTGAAACCAAGCATCCAGGAGGGGGGGGAATCAACTGAATCGCTGCGAAAGCAGAAGGAAGTCAAGCATATGAAGAACTACGAGACCAAACCCATCTATACCGAACCAAACCAAAGTCAAACCCCAAGCTCAAGCCAAGCCAAACCCCGGTTAACACCAAAATCCCCAACTTCCCAAAGACAAGGGAAGAACCAAGACGAGCCGAGATGTTTACTGGTGGATCTGACCAGATCCTTCTATCGCCACAAGGCCAAACCCGTAAACGGATCAAGAGGCTACCAACCAAAAGCAGATGAAGCAATAGTGAACCAAACCAACGAAGAGGCCGAATCGCCATGGAAACCGAACACTCATAGGCAATTTGGCATGTTTATGAACAATCGAGTTCGACCGCCTGAAGTTTGGCTGGGGTGAAGATCGAACTAAACTACATTGCAGCAAAGAACAAGAGGATCTTTGAAGCATAGGATGGACTACGAGAGCCGATGAGAGGACCAAACCATCTTAACCGAACCCCGAAGCCGAAGCCGAAACTCCGAAGCCGAAACCAAATCCCCCAGCTTCCCGAAGACAAGAGGAAGAACCACGAAGCCCCCGGACCTTAATCGCCACAAAGCCGAAACCGACTATGGACTAAAGATGCTACCCAACATGGAAAGAAGCAATAGCAAACCAAACCAAAAGCAGAGGCCGAATCGCCAAGGAGACCGAATCTACTTTGAACCCCCATGGAAGCTAAGTTAATTCGAGAATTTAGCGAAGAAATTTAACAAATTGCAAGAGAAGACCAAACCAAGAACCATGAAATGCAGACCATAGCAGGCCTCACAACCAAATACTTAGGATGAGGCCTAGTCTGCAGTGACCTTGAGGAATTTGGGGAAAGAAGAAAGCCTTGACTTAGTGATATTAATAATCTCCCTAGCCAAAACATTCACGAGCATTTTGACATTTTATGGACAATTGAGTTCTAATCGCCCAAAGTTTGTAAACTGTGGGTGGAAAAGACCCGACTTTAAAATATCGAACCGAATATTATTTCCTTTAAGATGAATGATATAGTCCACCGGACTATCCGAGCTCCTTGGAACATTGGTCCGGACTCAAGGCAAGCATGAAGAGAGAAGGCGATGTAGAATAGGGACAATCAAAGAACAAATGAGAGAATGTCTGACAGCATGATTTGAAAGGGCAAGGCGTCACATGGGGCGGAAGCTATGGTAAGCAGAGAACCTATCATTTGTGGGTAATCTGTCTTAGAAGAGCAAGCCACGTGGTAAAGGAGAATCGGGGATATGGAGGGGAACCAAAGCAATTTAGCCCATGGGACTGCTTGAGAACGCGCAAGCGAATAGATTCCCGAGATAGTGGAAGCTTTGAGATGTTTCACCGCCCGGTTGTCCCAAAGAATCAAGTCCTCGACATCGGAAGGATTAGGAAGAGATGAAAACAAGGTGCGTAATTGTTGCACATCATGATGATTCTTGGAAGGCAAAGACCATGCACCCATGTAGATGATGTCGTAAATGCGCGCATTGCGGGGATTACGGAGTTGGAGAGCGAGAGAAGGAGAGGATTTAAGGGATGTCCATTCAACCACGGGTCAAACCAGAGATGAAGGAATTTCCATTCCAACTCTATAGGTAAGGAAAGGAGAGCTATGGAGCGAAGCTTAAGGATTTTACGCGAGATCCATGAGCAGATCCAAGGATTCGAGATATACCGAAATTGGTCTTTGATAGAACTGTTGATTTGACCTAGTTAGCCCACGAGGGGGAAGATGGGGAGATGACCTTTAAAAGTTGGAGAATAATGAGAGTGAGTTCCAATCAAGAAGGTTCTTAATTGCAAGACCACCTTCACAAAGGGAAGGGACAAATCCTTCCAACGGACTTTTGTACCATCGCCAAGGAGGAGAAGGCCCTTCCAAAGGAATCTACACATGATAGATTGAATGGCTCTTAGAACTGAATTAGGAAGAATAAAATGGGAGGCCCAGAAAGATTGGATTGCAAAACCTTGATTTAATCATTTGAACTCTACCGAATAAGAGAGGAATCGGGAGGTCAAGAGAAACTTTGGCGAAGAATTCTATGAATCAAGGGTTGGTAATCGGAATGGGAGAGTTTAGAGGAGATAAGAGGACCCCGAGAAATCTAATTGGTAATACTCCAAAAGGAATATCCAACAACAAGTTAATACTTACCTTAACATCATTCGGGACATTGGCAAGGAAACATGACTTTTACGAGCATTAGGAATTAGGCCGAAAACATAGAGAAGGATTGAATGCGACGAGTGAATAATGGAAGCAGAGGCCATATCGCCATGGCGAATATGAGAATATCATCAAGCAAAGCATACGTGGGATATGTTGCACGATTCTGCATTTTCCAATGAAACTTGAAATTAGGCAATGAGTTTCCTTGTGAAGAATCATGGAGAAGGCTTCCATAGCTAGAAACGAATAAGTAAGGAGACGGGGATCCCTTGCCTAAGACCCTCGCTCCTTTAAAGTAGCCAAAGCAGACCTCCATTGACTTTGATAGAAAACATAGTCGTAGTGATGCACTCTTTAATCCACCCAACGAAAAAATAGGGGGAATTTAAGAAGGCCCAACAAATCAAGAGAAACCTCCGGTCAACAATGTCGAAGGCTTTAGAATATCAATTTTAAGAGCACACTAAGGCGGGACCGAAAGTACGTGGTAGTTCTGAAAAGCTCTCATGCAAGGAGGATATTATCACTAATGCTTCTCCCCGAGATGAAGGCGACTGAGCATGGTCAATAAGGGAAGGGAGAATGATTTGAGCCTATTGGCAAGGATCTTCGCTATACATTTGTAGATTGTTTTGCGAAGAAATAGGTCTAAAATCCGACATATTGGATGGATTATCCGTCTTCGTAATCAAGGCAATAGTTGTTGCATTAACTCCACACGGAAGGTGCCAGAGATGAAGAAAAGTGGGACAATGAGAAGTGAAATCATGGCCTATAATGTCCCAAAGCAATGGAGAAAGAAATTAACATTAAAACCGTCAGGACCCGGACTTTTATTCTTTTTCATGGATTGAAGGACTGCAAGAATTTCAGAATCAAGAATTGGAGTAGTTAAGCTAGCAGCCTGAGCAGGAGTAATCCTCTTTGTAACGAAGTTTTCCAGAAGATCACGACCAGGGTAAGTAGGAGGAGAGGATCCCAGGAGATCCTGAAAATAGTCCACCGCCACTTCTTTGAATACCGGTGATCCTCAATAAGAACACCAGAGCTATTAAAAATAGAGAGAATTTTTTTGTGGTTCCAATTACTCTTGATAACATTGATAACATTGGAATTTTTATCGCCCTATGTCCGAAACAGTTACATTTAGAACAAGAGGGGGGCCTGCTCCAATACTCCACTTTCACGGCTACGGTTTCTTCAACCCGAGCAATCCCGTCAAATACAACCAAGATTGATGGAGGCAGGAAATGAAGACAAAGCTTCAATCTCAATACATATTCGAGCAAAGCTCATAGGTTCCAACTTAGAAGTCATGTTGGCCAAGAATAACGGTGACCAACCGCACTCTGCTGTGTAATAACAGACCTTCCTTTGTCCAGTAAGAGAGGGGGATATTACTGAACTTTACCCATATCGGAACTTTGCTACTATCAGTTATACTGAAATTAGCCCCTTCCTGCCACGGCTGTAAGCAAAGAAGCTTGGAAGCTATGTACCATGGACCCGAGGCTAAGACATTGTCTCTTTCTATCACCGAATCAAATTTGAATAAGAAGTACCCCTTATCATGAAGATAGACTTTTGTCAATCCAAGGTGCCCCCATAATTTTTTAGCAGAAGATTCAACCAACTTGAACGGGAGCTTCGAGTGGATAAATTGACCAACAAGGCTAGAAGACCATTTATTAAGGCCAAGCTGAAGGATTTCCATAGGGGGGTTAACCGTAACACTCCCTTCAGTCGGCAAGGGGGGAAAGAAGCTCAACCCCAAGTTCTTCTCATGCTTGAATTTGCAACTCTAGAACTCCGGGACTTAGGGGAATAGGCAAGCCAACAACATTAGCACGGGCATTCAAGGGAGGAGGATGAATCGAGAGCAGGAGGACTCCAGAGGCAGCAATATAGTCCTCATGAGCATTTGCTAATAGCAGCAGGACAAGAATCGAACACTTTACGAGCATTAGCTAACGCAATGTGAGATATCCCAATAGAAGAGAGGTTGTTAACATCTTCGAGAGGAAGTCCCAGGACAGAAATATAGTCCATCAGCTTGGCATTCTTTCTTCTTTCAGCAAGTGCTTCTTCACGGTCATTCTTAGTGAAGTAATGAACTGCTTTAAAGATATCTTGGGCTGCCGAGGAAGTGGCAGGACCAAGGGTCTCCTCAAATTTGAGCAAAGAAAGGCGATGAGATTCATCGTAACCGATAGAAACATTCGAGGGAATAGGCTCTAGATTCCTCCAAGGCAACAGAGGCTAAAGGAGAGTTTGGAATGGAGACACCAAACTCTGCCAGCAAATCCCGAGAAGGACTACTCTCCGAGTTTCCAGCGGAGATATGAGGATGATCGACCATGACACCAAAGTACGGAAACAAGGGAGAGGCAAGAGATTGAGCTGGGGAGAGGGGGGGGGAAGATTAAGTCTGGATGTTAGAGAAGAGGAGGCCGGAAGGGAGGGATAGGGAGGTGGAGAAGGAGAAGGAAGAAACCAGAAGCTAGAATGGGTAAACTGAAAAGTTTGGTGGGGATGGAGAAGGTAGGTGAGGATGGGCGGGAGACTAAAAAAGGAAAGAAAGAAAACGTAAAGGAACGGGGGGGAACAAAGCCGGGCTAAAATCCTAGAGAGAAGGGAGAGTAAACTCTAGAGAGAGAGACTACCCCATTCTGTTTCCGTTGAAATCACTAGCCTAGTTAATTCCATCTCTTATGGATTGGTATTGCTCTTTGAGGCACAACCGCAGCTTAGATGGTCGCCGAATCTACTATGTAGTGGATTGAAGTTTGATCCCAGTACAAGATGACAAGTCTTTGTGTTTTGGTAGGGGGTGAGACCGAATCATAAATAGCTGCCTACGTACTCCTATTGAAGAGGAGATTAGGTTTGCGTAGTTTAAACCTAGTATGGAGGTTCAACATTGTATGTGGCAAAAAGGGTGTAGAAATGTTTTTGTTTGTTTTTGTTTTTTTTTTTGTAATGATAAGGGTGTAGAAATGTTTTTGTTGTTTTTGTTTTATTGCGACAGGGCCATATAAAATATGGTTGCCTACGTACTCCCAGGTATCAGGGAGATCAGGTCGACGTAGTTTGCCCCATGTTCAGGACGATTTACAACCAAAAAAGTTTGATCCCATGTTCAGGACAAATTGCGGGGGAGAAAGTTTGATCCCATATTTAGGACAATCTGCGAGTGTAGAAAAGTTTGATCCCATGTTCAGGACAAACTGCAGGTGTGAAAGGTTCAATCCCTGGTGAGATAATCAGAGTTGGGTAAGGGTTCAAAACCAAATGGAGAAAAAAGGATATGGCAATCCGAAACCAGGCTGCTGGTTAGATAATGTGTTTGTCCCTAGTGGGGCAGATGAGTGTGAAGAGAAGTTGTATGTAGTGAAGGGTTAAAAACCTGAAATGACTGATGATCTGATGATCCAAAACCAGGATGTTTGCTTGATGGTAACCTCAGACATAGTACCGTTTCACGGTGTCAGAGTTGATGAGTTACGAAAATTCATCGTCGTCCATTTCCTATAGTCTGAGAGCGCCTCCTATCAATAACTCCTTGACAACAAATGGGTCTTCCCAGTTTGGAGTGAATTTTCCCTTGAACTGATCTTAGTTGTCAATGATCTTTTTCAAAACCAATTCATGTTGTTTAAACTGCCGTAGCCGGACTTTTCTGTTGTAGGATCTGGCGATCCTTTGCTGATATAACTGACAATGGAAGATAGCTGCGGTTCTCCTTTCGTCTATTAGAGACAATTGGTGATACCTATCTTGTACCCACTGATCTTCATCCAAATTTGGCGTCTATCAACACTCTGAGGGATTCCATTTCCACTTCTATGGGTAGCACTGCTTCCATCCCATAGGTTAATGCGTAGGGGGTTGCCCTAGTGGAAGTGCACATTTATGTTCTGTAGGCTAACAGAGTAAAAGGCAATAAGTCAGGCCATGCCTTTTGGTTGGAGGACATCTTTTGCATGATCTTCTTGATGTTTTTGTTAGCCGCTTCAACAGCACCATTCATCTTTGGACGGTAGTTTACAGAGTTAAGGTGTTTGATGTGGAATTTGCTGCATTACTCCTCCATCATTTTGTTTTTGAAGTTCTTAGCATTGTCTAACACAATGACCTCTGGTTGTCCATATCGATAGATAATATTATTTCTGATGAAAGCAATGATGACTTCTTTGGTAACCCTGGGGAAGGAGAATGCTTTTACCCATTTGGTGAAGAGTCGATCATGGTGAATATAAAGTAATGCCCATTACTAGCTTTGGGCTCGATGGGCCTGATAACGTCAATTCCCCACATTTAGAAGGGCCAGGGAGAACTCATATTGTGGAGTTCCCTTGGAGGGCCGTGGATGGCATTTCTATGAATTTGGCATTGGTAGCACCTCTTGATGTGATCACCACAGTCAGCCTTGAGGGTAAGTCAGTAATGTCCTGTTCTGAGGATCTTCTTAACAAGTAGGGGGGCCGCTCATGTGTGGGCCACATACTCCACCATGGACCTCATCCATGAGCCTCTGAGCTTGATCTTTGTCCAGACATCTGAGGAGACCTAGTCCTGCATCTCTTTTGTAGAGTGCATCTCCGCTCAGGTAGAATTTCATAGCAAGTCGATGGATCCGCCTTTTCTCAGTCGGGCTCACCTCAGCGGGTGTAGATCCATCTCGTAAGTACTCCTTGATGTGTTGATACCAAGGATGCTGGATGGGATGTAGCTCATCCGATACTTCTCCAACATAGTTCCCATAGGCTGGTGCCTTTTGCAGGGCAAATGAGATGCTTGGCATGTGTTCCTTGTCAGGTATGTGAATCAAGGAGGCCAAAGTTGTTAGCGCATCTGCAAAGTCATTCCTATTACGAGGAATGTGTAGAAAGGAGATCTCTTCGAACTCCGAAGCCATCTGTAAAACTTGCCGATGCTAACACAGCAAATGTAACTCTTTGGTTTGATAGATTCTCGTGGATTGTTTGATTACCAACTCCGAATCCCCAAATATAGTTAACCACCTGAGGCCCATTGAACGGGCAAGTTTTTATCCCCATGATACAGCCTTTTTTACTCAATTTGTGTTATTAGTCTTCGATAAACCGTAATTTTGACGATTGACGGATATCTGCTCCCCCATCTGGGATACTAGAAGCGCTCCGACTTGAGCCTTCCATATAAATAGCTCCATCGAAATACATTTTCCATGTACGGCATGTATCGTACTGATGGTGTTGCTGAACTGCCATTACCCCTTCATCGGGGAAGTACGTTTCTAAGGGTTTGAAGTCCACTGAAGGTACGGCGGCCAGTTAATCCATAGTTCCTTGACCTTTGATGGACTTTTACGTCACGTAGATGATGTCAAATTGTTGTAGGATCAACTGCCATATGGACAGCTGACAATTTAACATGGGTTTACTGAACACGTACTTGAGAGGATCCACGCGAGATATGAGATGTGTTGTGTGACCATGGAGGTAATGATGTAACCTCATGGAAGCCCATGCTAAAGCACAACAAGTCTTCTCAATCAGAGTGTACTTGTGTTCACTGCTGCTGAATCTTTTGCTGAGGTAGTAAATAGCTCGTTCCAGCCTCTATCATCTTTCTGTCCCAGCATGCAGCCCATGGCATTGTCACTTATGGAGAGGTACATGAATAGGGGAACATCATCCCTGGGTGGTACCAAAATGGGAGCTTTGACTAGCTGCTCTTTGATTGTAAGGAAGGCCTTCTAGCACTCATCATTCCATTTCATGGAGGAGTTCTTCCTTAACAGTTTGAAGATGGGTTCACAGGTTGCTGTGAGTTGAGAAATGAACCTGGTAATGAAGTTGATTCTTCCCAAAAATCCCCGTATTTCCTTCTCTGTCTGAGGAACGGGCATTTCAATGATGGCCTGGATTTTGGTGAGATCCAGCTCAATCCCCTTGTGGCTGACTACGAATCCTAGCAACTTACCTAATTTAACGCCAAAGGCGAACTTGGCTGGATTCAACTTCAAGTTGTACTTACGTAACCTATTGAAGAGCTTACTGATATGGTCTAAGTGGTCTTCTTCCCTTTAGGACTTGACAATGATGTCATCCACGTAGATCTCTTTCTCTTTGTGTAATAAGTCATGGAAAAGAGCCATCATAGCTCGCTGATAGGTGGCTCCGGCATTGATGAGGCCGAAAGACAACAGTCTATAGCAAAAGGTTCCCCAAGGTGTGATGAAAGCAATTTTCTCACGATCCTCCTCAGCAGCCATGATCTAATGATACCCCGCGAAACAATCCGCAAAGGAGTACATGTCGTATTGAGCAGTATTGTCAATGAGAATGTGGATAAATGGCATGGGAAAGCTATCTTTAAGGCAAGCTTTATTCAGATCCCGATAATCCACGCAAACTCGCACCTTTTCCCTAGGTTTAGGTACGGGAACTATAATGCCCCCAAATCCGGGTACTTAAAACCTGAACTCGGTGCTTCACGATACCATTTATATGAGCGGAATAATACTAATAATAATAACAACAATATAAATATCAAACTTATCTTACATTTATCAGAGTCTAATCCCAAGTACGCAACCTTTACTATATTCTTTACATGATATATAATACATATCATCATCTTAATACAATCTAACTATTACAAAAGATATCATTAAACATATTCTGTTTGCTTTCCTTTTCACTTGTTCTTGTCTGAACCTTCGGGTTGATCATGCCTAGCTAAAAACATTTAAATTAAGCAAGGATGAGCATTTGAGTGCCCAGCAAGTAATAACAATTAGAAATATAATTAGCTGAAAGAAATAAATGTTTTCTTTGTACATCACTTCTACAACGAATTTATAGTTGTGAAGTAAACTGAACCGATAATAATAACATAACAATTCTATCTCAAATTTTTGAAACTACGTATTGACTATATATATATATATATATATATATATATATATATAGGTATTAGTCAACAGATTATGAACATTGTTTTTAGTTTTCGCAAAGGTTTAACAGAACTTCATCTGCAAACCGTCATTACTTACGGGCGTTAGGTTGTACTTCCCATAGGCCCTGTATTGATCAATACTGCATTACAAGAACGATATGATCATTCACTCTGTCCGCCTTGGGCGCATAAAAGTTTTCCCGTGATCGGGATGTTCATACTTAGTCTGGAATCTGAACCAAAACAATTTGATTGGATACAAAAAGGTTTTATCATATTCAACAATATTTCAAAATTTGTGTCTAGCTGGTCAATTAGCTTGGATATATATATATATATATATATATATATATATATATATATCAACATGTGTTTAACTACAATGACTATCCAAGTGGGGACAATTGTATAACCATATTTGAAATTAACGAACAGAATATATATATGAGTTATATAATATAATATCATGTTGATAAACAATGATCGGATATAATATATACGACAATAAGGTTAATAATTTAGTACAATAATAATATAATTCTGAAACTTCTTACTCATATCCATTACATAAAGGAAATGCAAATGTAAGATACTTGTATGGTCTGTTGCTTATAATACGCAACTTAGATTAATCTTTTATATAGCAACCTATCATTAATAAGATCATTTGATCGATAAAAATAATATACTATAACATATAGTATTACTTATTACAGTCAACACATAACCTAATCACATTATCACACATATTCAACAGTCATTGAATCACAAACAAACATTAATACGGTCAAAATATCTAAGTCCAGATCAATTTACGAAACACGCTTTACACAAGATCGACATGACTTTATCGAGTAATTATCGAGTATAAGACTCTATATCGAAGTTCAATATCTATTTAGACTATTTAAGTAATAAATATATATTATTTTAAATGACTTATAATAATTTTTAAACATTTATTATAATTTAACATAAATTTTCAAACACCAGAATCATTATTAAATGATTTAAATATTAAACAATTCTATTATCATTAATATTTAATTAATATTAAACCATTAATGAAATCATTGCCAAAATATCAATGTTATTTATAATAACTTAAAATACTTTTAAAGTATTAATATTACTCTTAAATGATTTTTAAAACATTAAAAATCATTTTAAATGATTACTATTAATCTTAAAATATTACTACATTATCTATCAAAATATTAAAAGTCATTAATTATAACTTAAAATATTTTTAATTCATTTATATCCTTTTAAATGATTTTAAATAAATAAAACCATTTTTAAACTATTTATTTAATATAATTATTAAATAAATCTAATATCATTTAATATTAAATTATTAATAAAATTTTCCTTTAAATATCAAAAGTAATAATTTATAACTTAAAATATCTTTAAACACTTTATTTTCATTTTAAATGATTTTTATAATATTAAAATCATTTTTAAACTAATTTATTTAATATAATTATTAAATAATTCTAATATCATTAATAGTAAATAATTAATGAAATTTACCTTTAAATATTAAAAGTTATATTTTATAACTTCAAATATTTTAAACTATTTATTTTCATTTAAAATGATTTTTTAATATTAAAATCATTTTTAAACTAAATTATTTAATATAATTATTAAATAAATCTAATATCATTAATATTAAAATATTAATATTTTCATGACAAAATATCAAAAGTTATATTTATAACTTAAAATACTTTTAAAACCTTTAAATCATTTTTCTATAATTTTAAATCATTAATTCTATTTTTCACAATTTATTTAATATATTCAATAAATAACTTAATTATCATTAATATTAATTAATTAATGAAATTCATCACCAAATATTCAAAGTTACATTTTATAACTCAAAAATATTTTCTAACACTTTATTATCATTAAAAATAATTTTTATAATATAAAACCATTTTTCTCTAATTTATTTAATATACAATTAAATAGATTAAATACCATCAATACTTAAGTAATTATAATTATTAATGAAAAATATCTCAAATTATCAAAAGTTATTTTTTATAATTTAAAATAATTTTTAAAACCATTTTTATAATTTTTAGAATTTATTTTCTATTTTTAATCATTTTTCAAAAATTCAGAAAATAAAAATAATAGGAACCGTCGCTATAGGCTATAGCAACACATTTCTGTCATATTAGGTGTTCTTGGCTCAAGAACACTAACAGGTCAGTGTTCAAGATACACGGTTTAACCTAATGTAATTCTCTGCTACATCATGCTCTGGGCCATCCAATGTTTCCAGATCGTAGTACTAATGTAATATTACACTTTCCCACAATTAGATTGGTCATTCAACAATTCAAATACAAGATCTAAGCCGTTAAAACTGGTTGTCCTGGGACATTCGGGTTTTCGGGTAACCTAGAAACCCGAACATGACTCGAAAGTAAGCATCTTGTAGCTTAAATATCTAAGAGTTCTGATTAAGGTTATGGTGGTCTAATAGGTCAAAGTTGTAGTCTATATAACAGAGTACATATATAATTCATCAAATCGATTAAATTATGTCAGAATCATAATCTACCATCCGATCAACCCATGTCAGAAAGGTTGTTCATCATATTTTGGAAATTCCAGAAACTTAAAAATCTGGTCGAGAGGGCTACTTTGACCATTTGATAATTTCGATCTGATGACTATTTGAATGTTCTAAAAGCATGAATCTTAAGTTCACATGCCAGGCTACAAGCTGTTTACAACACATCATCACAATACTAAAACAACTGACAGATCAAGAAGCTTAAACATATTGTCAAACGCTGTTCATACTTTCTGGGTTACCCAGAATTATACTCGGTCATGGTCGGTAAACCGACTTTGACCGATTATAACTCGAAATCTGGACATCAACTGACTATGATTCCAGTTCAACAATAAAGTACCCATGTCAGCCTACACATAAAAAGCTTAAAACAACAAAAACACAAAACAGAATAATATTTACAAGGTCTGACATTCGTTGTCAGACCACAAAAAAATAATTTCCCAGATTTTGAAAAACATCAATTTCGAGAACTTTGATGTTATGGATCTGGTATCTAACAACCCAGATTACTAAATAACATCTTATAACACAACATTAAACAACAAAAAACAAGATCTAACAACAGATCATAAAAATTTTAAATTCTAGGGTTTATACCTTTATGCTTTGATTCATGATTCTGGGCTTCTAGATCTGTTATGGAATTTGTGGGGCTTTATTTTGGGACTGGTATGCTTGAATAATTTGGATGAATAGAGATAGAGAGAGAGTTGATTGGGAGTTATTACACAAATGGACAATTTTTGTGTTTTTCTCTCTCTTTAATCTATTTATATCATGTACGAAATGATTTGGCTGAGATAAATAAAGAGCTTGATTTGCTGCTGATTTTGTCACATGGCTGATCATAGAGTAGTTTACCAACTACACTTTAGCTAGATTTACAAGCAAGCCTCACTTATGCAATAAGGGCAAAAATGACTTTTGGCTTTTAAAATTAATGACATTTTTGTAATCTTGCAAACCCTTAGGGTTTAGGGTTAGGGTTAGGGTTTAGGGTTTGAACCATTTTAGGTTTTAAAAGCAAAATTCTAGGATTTCCAAAATTAGGATTTAAAAATAAATATCAATTTAGTTTCCAAAAATATAAATTAGAGTTTACTAAATATAATTAGTTTTCTAATTCGATTACTTGAACATTTGGGTTTAAAATTTACTAATTATAATTAACCTTGATCATTTAACAATTAGGATTTATAATTAGTAATTAGGTTTTTAAAATTACTAATTAGGGTTTGCACAAAAATAAAAATAATATTAGTTTCTAATTTTTTTTTAAAAAAATTAGGGTTTCTTAATCGTGTTTAATTTTCTAAGTACATTATGATTTTGATGTCCACTAATTAGCATTTAGCTTGCAATTAACAATTAAGGTTACCAATTTAGCAAATTAGATTTACTAACTTTGAAATTAGGGTTTCTAGAAATTAAAATTTCTAAATATTAATTAGTGTGACGTCCCCAAAATAGGTATGCAACACCCATTCTGAGTCGCCAAATACATGGTACATAAAGTAAACTACAACTTCAATAATATAATTGTTGTGCAAAATACGACAACACATACTGTGAGTTTTAATACAAATATTGTCTTCTAGACAATATCCACACTCAAATAAGTCATCATTACAATTATTCAAACACTATTTTACAGAAATAGTGAGGACTGCTAAAACATCTTTCTAGAACCATCACTCCATACTCCGACTAGATCCTGCTATGTTCTAACCTCCTGAGAAGAAAAATGAAACAAAAAGGAAAAGGGTGAGCTCAACTAGCCCAGTAAAGAATATTATGACTAAGTTAATATACAACAAATTATCATTAGTTTTCAACAGGGAAAAATCTGATAAAATATAATAGACAACAAGTTTTAGATCAACAACTGCAGCGAAAACAACAATCCATTAGAAGAGTCAAGTAGAGAATGAGTTCTACTATCTTCTAAGATTTAAAAGTCCATCACCAATTTTTTATCCCTGTAACAACAATCAATATACATCTTTAATCAAATATTCATCTTTGCACACTAGGCCAAAGATATTCATTTGTATCACCAGTTGGTCATGTTCATCTCAACACCTGTTCATCTTTGCACTACAGGCCAAAGATATTCATTAGGTAATCATTCATCTTTGTACTACAGGCCAAAGATATTCAGTAATATCATCATTTAGGACTAAGGGTGATGAAAAATATATTAAAGGAACGAATCCAGTGAAACAAAATAACAAATATTATATATTCGTATTACAGTTTATCCAAGATCAATAATACTCCATAATAACCAATTTTGAAGCAAAATTCAAGAATAAAGATCAAAACATGGATACAATCAAAGATAATAACCATAATTGACATCTTGGACAAAAAGGAGAAAAATTCATTTTTCGGTAAATAGTGCCGTATTCGTGAATAGTGTCGTATACGTGAATAGTAACCCCGACACAAAAAGTTTCAAATTTGATAAAAAGTTCAGACCAATATTTTGGCATAATGATATCGAAAGAAATAATATCATTTACGAAGAAAATAACATCCCTTACCTCAAAAAGACAGTACTTCTGACTGGAATACTAGATATAGTGCTGAAGGAACTTGCACCGTATAGCAACACTCAAAGTATCAAAATACTCACAAGAATACGTTCGATAATATAGAGAAAGAAAGAGAGAAAACTTGTTTCTGGTGTGATTTTCAATTCTAACTTAGCCCTCTATTTATAGAAAATGTTAGCACGCCGAAGCAGACTTGACCTGCTAGCTGATGGCTTTACCTGCTACTATTGCCACCCACCACATTTGAAATTCATTTTGAGCACATTTCTCACCAACCAAAAGTGGGGCCCACCAATTCTAGAATTTTTCACCAAAATGATAAATTCTGAAACTTCAACAATTTCTGAACCAGTCACCTCTTAAAATTCATAACAAATCATACGTTCATTTTTAACGGTTCAAAATTTATGGACATATACTAAACTTATATATGTATAAAATATCCAAAAATCACAACGATCCAACGGTCGGATTAAAAATTATAACTCACGCAATATATCTCAAAAATACTGGTTTAATTTTTAATACCTCAATTCCTATAAAAATACTGATAAAATACCTCAACATTAACTCCTTCATTTTTAAACACAATAAATATATCCCATATTTATATCCACATAAAATAAATATTTCATTATCATATGAATTAACAATTAATTATTCACAAATAATATTACAGAATCACATTTATGACAACGCATAGTTCGAGGAAAGGGGCTTTCAATAAGGATTTTCTCCTTCTTGCGCGCCGCAATTAGGTGACCAAACCTCTCCTTGATGAACTTTCTAGACATTGCCAATAATGCTATCTAATAATATTATTCAAATAATATGAATTATTTATCTGATAATGGGAAATACTATGCATGGACAATTATTGAAACAACAATAATATAAAATATCAACGCAGCAATTATTGAATCAATAAAATAAAATATTGAACAGTAACTACTGTAACAATTATTTAGCAGTGCCTTCTTATATAAGGATCAATAATTCATCAATAGTGTGCAATACCGTGCGCTACTGTGCAACCACGCATATTACTGTATTTTAACCAACAGATATTCCAACAGTGTTAACGGTAACAATTACGCCGTTATTTATAAAACTCAAACTTTATCGTTTTCTTCATTCGACAGTTATCCTTATGGAGCCCACAAATGGGTGCGCCGTCGTACGAATATTCCCTGACAGAAAGAATATTCCACGAACAAACGAATATTCCCTGACACAATGAATATTTTATAACCACTTGCTTATTTTGTAAAATTTGCACATTTCACCCATAACCAAAGTATTATATCAAATTAACTCCATATTATTTCAAGATAATAAATAGAGAAAATTTAATTTTATTTATAATAAGTTGAGGTCTTATGATAGACTCCACGGCACGCTTGCGTGAGGTGGTCGTCGCCCCGATCGTTTCTAGCACAGTTGTTGGGTGAATTGCTTGCAACACCTTAACCCCTCGCCTATATGTAGACGGTAATTTTGGTACAATTGATCGCGTTGAATTCTGCGTTGAATGGACACCAACGACACCTTGACCCTCGCTTATATTGAAGCGGTAATCTCGGTACAATCGACGATTGATGCGGTGAAAGGCGCCACACACAACTATGAATTGTTGTATGATAAGTCAAATTGAATCTCAAAGAAATAACTAAGAAAAATACTTAGAAATTCTTCAAAGAACCAAAAGTAGAGAATAACCTCACAAATATATTGAATAATGAATAATGATAATGTGTCATATTACATCAACTTGCACCTCTATTTATACTACTCAAAACAATCCAAATCCTAATAGAAATTTATAAACTATAACCCTAATTCTATAAGAAAATAGAAGTCAATTTGGAAAAGGAATTCTAATTAAAAAGAAATCCTAATTACAATATAGAAGTCAATTTGGAAAAGGAATTCTAATTAAAAAGAAATCCTAATTACAATAGAATTTAAAATTAAGAATCCAAATAAAATCCTTCACTGCGTGGGATTTTCATAATACTCCTTTGTAAGTAAATATGTTGACTTTGTTAAGAGGATTAAAATTGGGCTTGTATTAAATTGACCCAAATTAATGTCTCATGTTCTTTTGCCTCCTCTTTGGATTTTCTTACGTTAGCTTCAGCCCAAACATCTTGGATCAATCCATTGAGACTTTGTTTGAACCTCTTTGTTCTAGCCTTGCTTGATCCCCACGTCCCTTTAGTCTTGTTTGAATCCACGCATGTCATGTCCTCATCATTCCTCTCCTCTTGAAAAGGATTTGTCCTCAAATCGTCACCTACATCAAACGGACTTAGATCGATGCGTTAAATGTAGCACTAACATTATACTCACTGGCAAATCCAATTTATAGGCATTGTCATTGATACGCTCGAGAACTTGAAATGGACCATCTCCCCTCGGGAAGCAATTTGAGCGTCTTTGAGCAGGGAATCTTTCTTTCGCATATGTAACCACACCCGATCTCGGGCTCAAAGATCACTTGATGTAGTCCCTTGTTCGCGTGCTTAATGTATTGTTCCGTTCTCCGATTCAATGTTTAGCTTTGGCTTTTTCATGAATCGCTTAACAAGATCAGCCTTTTTTGTTCCATCCATGTTAGTATATTAGAAAGCAGTAGCGGTGATAAATCCAAGCGGTGTCGAAAGGATTAAAACCATATACAATTTCAAATGGAGAAAAATTAGTAGCGAGAATGAAGCGAGCGGTTATATGCAAACTCAACATGTGGTAAACATTCTTCCCATTGCTTGATATTCTTTTTAATGATAGCAAGTAATAATGCCGAGACAAAGTCCTATTTACTACTTGGTTTGGCCCGTCGGTTTGTGGATGACAAGTAGTAGAAAATAACAATTTAGTACCAATTTACCCCTGAGGTCTTCCAAAAATAACTTAAGAACTTTGTATCTCTATCGAAACAATAGTTTTAGGCATACCCATGCAAACGCACAATCTCCCTAAAGAACAAATCAATGACATGAGATGCATCATCGGTTTTATGACATGGAATAAAATGTGCCATTTTGAAAATCTATCCACGACCACAAATATCGAATCATAACCATGCTTAGACCTAGGTAAACCCAACACAAAGTCCATAGAAAGATCAATCCAAGGTTCATTAGGAATAGGCAATGGCGTATACAATCCATGGGGTTGAACACGAGATTTAGCTTGGCGACAAGTAATACATCTATCACATATTCTTTCTACATCCCTTTTCATATGAGGCCGATAAAATGTTCTTTAAAAGCAAGCAAAAGTTTTATCAACACCAAAATGTCCCATTAAACCGCAGCCCCGTGTGATTCCCTAACCAACAACTCACATGAAAGAACATGCGAGGAATACATAGTTTATTTTCTCGAAACAAGAATCCATCAACTCTAAAGTATTTACCCACAACATTCTTTTCACAAGTTTTAAACTCTTCAGAAATCAAGGTCATTATCATATAACTCTTTAATTCGTTCAAACCCAAGCAATTTCGTATCAAGAGTATTTAACAAAACATACTGCGAGACAAAGCATACTGCAGCGACGTTCTCCTTACCTTGCTTATATCGAATAACATATGGAAATGTCTCGATAAATTCCATCCATCGTGCGTGTCTTTTGTTCGACTTGTGTTGACCCTTCAAATATTTCAATGATTCATGATCGGTGTGGATCACAAACTCCTTAGGCCACAAGTAATGTTGCCATGTCTCAAGGCTCTAACCAAAGCGTACATCTCTTTGTCATATGTAGGATAGTTCAAAATTTGCCCCACTCAACTTTTCGCTAAAATACGCCATTTGGTTTTCCTTCTTGCATCAACCTGACTCAATCCCTAAACTGAAGCATCACACTCGATCTCAAAAGTTTTAGCAAAGTTAGGCAAAATAAGTAAAGGAGCATTTGTCAATTTATCCTTAATCAAATTAAATGCTTTTTCTGTTCATCACCCCACTTGAAGCCCACACTTTTCTTGATGACCTCGGTCGATGGTCTTTGTAATTTCACTAAAATTCGAACAAAGCGTCGGTAGAAACTTGCGAGTCCATGAAAGCTTCGTACTTGACTCACATTGGTTGGACTCGGCGATCCCGGATCATACGTATTTTCTCCTCATCAACTTGGACTCCTGTGAACTCACAACAAAGCCGAGAAAAACAATTCTATCCAAACAAAGCGTGCATTTCTCCATGTTAGCAAATAACTTTTCTTTCCTAAGTACATCTAAAAGCAGATTTTAAATGCAATGCATGATCTTGAAGTTTTTGCTATAAATCAAGATATCATCAAAATAAACTCGACAAATTTTCCAATGAATGGACATGAAAACATGGTTCATTAATCTCATGAAAGTGCTCGGTGCATTAGTTAAACCAAAAGGTAATACTAACCATTCATAAAGACCGTATTTAGTTTTAAGCATTTGTTTTCCATTCATCACCCTCTTGCATTCTAATTTGATGATAACCACTTTTTAAATCAATTTTGAAAATATGCAAGACCCATGTAATTCATCTAACATGTCATCTAAGCGAGGAATGGGATGTCGATATTTTACCGTAATGTTATTTCTGGCTCGACAATCGATGCACATCCTCCATTTTCCATCCTTTTTTGGCACTAGGATCATAGAAGCGCACATGGGCTCATACTTTCTCTCACGAATCCTTTCTCCATCATTTCGTCAACTTGCCTTTGTAACTCCTTCGTTTCCTCGGGATTACTCGATAAAATTTGGGACGGTTTGGAATAAATCATGCAGGAACAAAATCAATTTGATGCTCAATTCCCCGAATAGGTGGTAGTCCATGAGGAAGCTCCTCGGGAAATACATCTTTGAATTCTGTAAGAGATGAAACAACAACACTAAGCAAAAAGAATCATTAGCGTTAGTAGTCAAAAGCGCCTCTTTATCTAGAAGTAAAATCATAGGTACATTTAGAAATCAAAGCTCTTTTCACATCACTCTTTTTGCCGGTATATTTGTTTTTTCTCTTCTTTCTTTTCTCTCTTTCTTTTCTCTTTTTTTTCTTCTTGATTTTCTTTTCTTCACTCTCTTTTCTTTGTACATAATTTTTACGCAAATGAATTTGATCTTCATGTACTTGTTGTGGTGACAAAGGGCCTTGAAAGAGATCTTCTTCTTGTCGTGAGCGAATGAATATCGTTAGTAAACCCGTCATGTTGAACCCTCTATCAAAGCTGCCATGGTCTACCCAACAATATATGTCCTGCTGCATGGGCACCACATCACACAATACCTCATCAATATATCGACCAATAGCAAATGGAACTAACACTGTTTGGTTACTTTAATATACGCATTATCATTGAGCCCTTTTCGCAAAGCGATACGTCTGCGGATGTTTGGTAGTAGGTAACCCCAATTTCTCCACCATCGTAGTGCTTGCCACATTTGTCAATTTGCCTCCATCTATAACTACGCAACAAATTTTCCCATTCACAAGACATCCAGTATGAAATAGATTTCCCCGGCATTCACTTTGCTCTCCTCCTTAACTTTTGTGTACTAAGTGCTCTTCTTGTAACGAATTTCACCATGTATTGCATCCTCACCTATCTCCTCTAATGGTGGCATAGAATCGGTGTCGCTATCTTCCCCTCGGTCTCCACATCTCCATTGTCAAGTAACAACATTTTCCTCGATTTGACATTGGCTAGAAATATGTCCCCCCTTGATGACACTTAAAACATACAATATCTCGATTACGACAAAAAGAAGGTTGTTCGGTTTTACCTTGAGTTTCTCGGCTAGTTGATCCTTGCTTGGGTTCCACCTTTGGCTTGAACGCCTTGTTGTCTTTTCCTCTCGCTTTGCCAAATTGGGTCTCCATGATGAACTAGCATTAGATTGTCCTCGTTGTCCTACTCGCCTCTTGAGTTGTTTCTCTATCTTAGTAGCCATATGGACCGGTTCCTCCAACTCTAAATAATGTTGTCGTTCAACCAAGTGCGCAATCTCCCAGTTCAATCCTCGGCCGAGAACCTAGCCATCGATGTTTCATTGTCCTCAATCAAGTTAGCGATCCTTCAACATCTCCATCTCCTGTAATATTCATCCACACTCGACTTCCCTGTTTAAGAGTTTGTAAATTACGAATGATCTCCCCGTTGATAGTATGTTGGTACAAACCTCTTTTTCATTATCGCTTTCATCTCGCCCAAGTTGTATCGGCCGCTCGTCACACCTTCTCCGATTAGTTGTCGGTGATCCCACCATATCAATGCATATCGAGAAAATTCCGTAATGGCGGTTTGACTTTCTTGAGGTCCGAATAGTTGTGACGATCAAAGATTCGCTCCATCTTGGTTACCCAATCTAAATAAGCCTCGGGATCCCGTGCCTTGGAAATTTGGAATCTTCATTTTTATGCTATCAAATTGCCATCTTCTCTGTCACGACCTCTTCTTTTCCCTAGCACCTCCGTGTCTTTGATGTCGAAAATTAGATTCACGATCTTCCATTTGCCTTCTTGTCCCTCACCGTAAGGTCTTCCTTTCTTGCGTCGGTTTGTTGTGTCCTCGTCTTGTTTTGCATCCCAAGAGTGTTTTGGGATAGCTCGAATACGTAGACACCCTCATCTCTTCTAATTGTTCTTGCATTTGCTCTATAGTCTTTCTCAATCTCAGATCCCATTCTTTATGCATTGCTTCCATCCGAATTTCAATTCAATTTGTCGAAGGTTGTTCCTCATGAGTTCCTTTATCCTTTGAGCTAGACATATTTCTGCAAAATAAGGGTTAGTAGAAAAGCAGTTTCTCTCACCACTCCCTTACGTGTTTCGCTCGAATCAATGGTCCACTCGTGTATACTCTCAATAATTGGCTTTTACCCTCGATTAATCTCACCACTAAGCCTTTTACCTCAAATATTCTCTCTAATAGGTTCTTATTGAATTCCCTAGCAAAATTCTTGGTTTTACTAATCAATTCGAAATTACTTGTCACGAAACAAAAATATAGATGGTGTAGTTATCAGAATACCACAAAAATCACCGATCGATTGTCTTGTACTCCTCTTGTAGACTTCAGACTCGTAAATTGTAGCTCCGTTTCAGAATTGATGATGATGGAACGGTATGAACTCTTAGTTGGAATTTGATGATTTGATGGTGTGCTACAAATTGGGTTAGCACAATAGAATATGAATTTTTTTTTTTTTTTTTTGCTATCTTTTTTTTTTTTTTTGCTATATATATTTGACGGAAAAATTAAAGATAAGTAACTTGCTAGAAAAGGCTTAGCTTTGATACCAAATGATAGACTCCACAACGCGCTTGCGTGAGGTGGTCGTACTTCGCCGATCGTTTCTACTTACGGTTGTTGGGTGAATTGCTTGCAACACCTTAACCCCTCGCTATATGTAGCGATAATTTTGGTACAATTGCTCGCGTTAAGAATTCTGCGTTGAATGGACACCAACGACACCTTGACCCCCCTCGCTTATATTGAAGCGGTAATCTCGGTACAATCGACGATTGATGCGGTGAAAGCGCCACACACAACTATGAATTGTTGTATGATAAGTCAAATTGAATCTCAAAGAAATAACTAAGAAAAATACTTAGAAATTCTTTCAAAGAACCAAAAGTAGAGAATAACCTCACAAATATATTGAATAATGAATAATGATAATGTGTCATATTACATCAACTTGCACCTCTATTTATACTACTCAAAACAATCCAAATCCTAATAGAAATTTATAAACTATAACCCTAATTCTATAAGAAAATAGAAGTCAATTTGGAAAAGGAATTCTAATTAAAAAGAAATCCTAATTACAATATAGAAGTCAATTTGGAAAAGGAATTCTAATTAAAAAGAAATCCTAATTACAATAGAATTTAAAATTAAGAATCCAAATAAAATCCTTCTTCTGCGTGGGATTTTCATAATACTCCTTTGTAAGTAAATATGTTGACTTTGTTAAGAGGATTAAAATTGGGCTTGTATTAAATTGACCCAAATTAATGTCTCATGTTCTTTTGCCTCCTCTTTGGATTTTCTTACGTTAGCTTCAAATTCAAACATCTTGGATCAATCCATTGAGACTTTGTTTGAACCTCTTTGTTCTAGCCTTGCTTGATCCCCACGTCCCTTTAGTCTTGTTTGAATCCACGCATGTCATGTCCTCATCATCTTAAAATTAGGGTTTCTCTAATTAACATTAAATTCTACAGTACGTAACATAATTAATTTAACACAATTACATAACAGTTTCTAACTCATAATTGAGTTTCAAATTAGGATTTCCAAATTTAGTAAGGTTCTTCATTAATTAGGGTTTCTAAGTATAATTAAGGTTTTCTAAAGATTAATTAGGGTTTCTAGATTTTAATTAGGGTTTACCTAATTAATCATATAATACGCAACATAAATCACATCACACAATCATTACACAGTCTTGGATCTCCCATTTGAGTCTTACGATAGGGTTAGGCAAATTAATATTAGGGTTTGGCCATAATACATTAAAATTGACCAACCATTATCAATGCGTACTTACCGTACATATCTATAGCACTGAAAAATCAAAATATAATATTATTAGAGTATTATTCTCATCCCTTGATAAAAATCCAAAATTAGGGTTTGGATTCCATATCTAATTTATTATTCATATTTAACATTTTTAATTAAGTTAAAATAATTAACATAATTAGACTAGCATAAATTCATATATTAAAATTGATTAATTATTATACTAATTCTAATAATCATTTCATATATTATTTAAATAATATATAACTATATTTTCATAGAAAATATTTAATAAAAACATTTTTACTACAAATTAATTATTATAAGAATATACCATATAATAATCAATATTTATAAAATCAAATTATTTGCAAACATTCATGTAATAAATATATTTTTTTTATTTGTTACATAATTACATAAGCTTTATCTTGTACAAATCCTCATCCTTAATATAAAAAAAATTATACGCAAAATTTCTGATTTAATTATATAGAAAATATTGGGTTATTACATTCACCCTCCCTTATAAAGATTCCGTCCCCGGAATCACCGTTTTAAAACCTATACCTACCAGAATACATAGCATACATAATCATTGCAAGTAAATCTCGATCAAAATTGATTGAACTAATCTTTAACTATTCAACATAAAGCTTATCTATCTGCTTATACGGAAAATTGATTTCTAATAGAACTCAATTTCCTCCTTCAAAATAATTTATAAAATAATTCATTATATATATAGGGAAATTGTATATAAGAAATAAAATTAGTTTGAATAATACCTGGAGTTACATCCCCAGCTGCTACAATTTCTTGAATGGTCATGTTGAAGATGCTTGCGGTTGATTTCGTTGGTTTGATTATTGATGTTGGTCCTGTCGTCGCCAATTTCCTGTTGCCTTTTCCCGTATTCGCATTCCTTGCCTTCTTTCACCTTCCTGAATAGTCTTTCACCTTATATTCCATTGATTCACACTTAAAACACACAAACTTTCCCTTTATCTCTTTTCCTTGTTTTTTTTTGTATGGGTGGCAAAAGCTGTCTTTTGCCCCTTCGATATCCTAGCTATCACAAACATTGTTACAGGGTCAGTTGATCCTCTAAATCCTGGCAGTCTGAGTGCCTTGAAGTCTTTGACGTTCGTCGATTGATTATCTGGCTGATCTTCTCGCAACTGGTATTTCGTTCTGCATAGCTTGATCGTCCATATTCGCAAAATTCTGTATCGGGTCTGTCTTCTAGCTTTGTTGACAGGTTCTTCTATCCATGTATTTCGTTTTCATCTTGGCGGCATTATCATAAATTATTCTTTATTATCTTACATTCTAAGCCTTATCGCATACGTATAATCATATAACACGAAATTTTCTACTCAATAATCATGTATTCAAAATATTAAATTTTGAAAACTGGGTTTACTATATTAACAAGTGTTCAGATAAATATCTACTATCTGTATACGAACTTATTTCATTAATCCCTCATAGATTCATACTTATAACACTTGACATACACCATAACACATATTGCTTTAATCATCCGATATCCCTTTGTGACTCAAAAGTCGGGAATCGCTGACACAACTTATACAAAATTTGAAAAATATTATTTTATACAAACATACATATGGAATCATACATATTCAAGTAATACTAGTACTACTTATTTCTTACGCCTCCACTAAGGATCAATTGCTTAGAAATCTGTCTATTACCATTATCCTCAATAATCCATTCACACCTAACTACACCTAGTTTGTCCAACTTACCATACATTATGAGTTTAAGAACTCACCACAAACATGTGAGTTTAAGAACTCGACATTGACCACATATTCTTTAACTATACTTTACCTATCAGTTATACTATCGTTTCAGGGTCCAGTACTACACTTTTCAAATCAACCACCTCATTGAGGTAGCTTTCAATGTGAGCCTCTGTTTCAGCTATTGGCATTGATATTGGCTCGGGGGTATGGGTTTGATCCTTCTTTACGACCTGAGGGTATCCTAATCCTGGAAGAGCGTTTGTCGTGACTGGCCAAAACGCGAGAAACCCGAACGAGGTGATCACGGATAAGCTAATCTTGAATTCTTGCGAAGTTTATACCTTACTAGATACCGATTCTACCCATTCATTTATCTCTCCTGCTTGTGCTCAACGTTTAAACTTGACTCCGGAGAAATTAGACTTTGATTTATCAGTGGAGACTCCATTAGGAGAAACTTTCGTTACGTCCACTGTTTATAAATCTTGCTTAATCCAAGTTGGCACTATCACATTACCTGTTGATCTTATCTCTTTAAAGATACTTGCTTTTGATATGATTTTAGGAATTGATTGGTTAACCACTCATCATGCCAAAATTGATTATTTTAGTAAGGTTGTTAGTTTTCATATTCCTAACCAACTTGTCATACGAATTCAAACAACTAAACCACTAAAATCGATCCACCATCATATCAAGCCATAAAGCTATTCGTTTATTGAAAAGCGGATGTCAAGCTTTCTTAGCCCATGTTATGGATTTGAACAAAGACAAGTCGATTTGAATAATATTTACGTTGTTAGAGAATTTCACGATGTATTTCTGAAGAACTTGCCTACACCCCTAGAAGCGTGAAGTTGAATTCTTTATTGACCTTGAACCGGTGCAAAACCTATTTCTAAAACTCCATATCGAATGGCTCTATTGAACTTGAGGAGTTAAAAGTCCAACTACTGAGGAATTGTTAGACATCGGTTTCATTCGGTCCCTAGTACATCTCCTTGGGGTGCTCCTGTTTTATTAAGTAAAGAAGAAAGACGGGAGTATGCGACTTTTGTATTGACTCTGAGAATTGAACCATGTCACCATCAAGAATAGGTATCCGCTTACCTCACATTGAAGACATATTTGACCATTTGCAAGGAGCACAATTCTTTTCAAAGATCGATCTTCGCTCGGATATCATCGGTGAAGATTAAAAGCGAGGATATTCCAAAGATCGCCGGGACTCGATGACGAGCATTATGAATTCTTAGTCATGTCTTTTGGATTGACTAATGCTCCTGCTGCTTTCATGGATATGATGAACCGAGTATTCAAGGAATATTTGGATCAGTTCGTTGTTGTCTTTATTGATGACATCCTCATCTATTCCAAAAGCCGTGAAGATCATGAGCACCATTTGAAGCTGATACTTCAAAGGCTTCGTGAAAACAAGCTATATACCAAGTTGAAGAAATGCGAGTTCTGGATTGAGGAAGTAGCATTCCTTGGGCACGTGGTGTCAAAACATGGAGTATCTGTTGACCCGGTGAAGATTGAAGCAATACAAAGTTGGGAGCAACCAAAGTCGGTGACTGAAGTACGTATCTTTATGGGCTTAGCTGGTTATTATCGGAGATTCGTGGAAGGATTTTCTCAAATCGCTACTCCGTTAACTCAGTTGACTCGGAAGGATACAAAATTCTGTTGGAGCGAGGATTGCGAGAAGAGTTTCCAAGAACTCAAGAGGAGACTCATTTCGGCACCTGTTCTGGCAATACCATCTTGTTCGGATGGATTTGTTATATACAGCGATGCTTCAAGCAAAGGGTTAGGATGTGTTCTCATGCAACATGAAAAGTCATAGCCTATGCCTCGCGACAACTCAAAGAATATGAAAGGAATTATCCTACTCATGATTTGGAGTTGGCAGCAGTCGTTTTCGTGTTAAAGATCTGGAGACACTACCTGTATGGGGAGAAAGTGGAGATCTATACAGATCATAAAAGCCTCAAATATTTTTTCACCCAAAAGGAACTCAACATGCGGCAGCGACGTTGGCTCGAGCTGTTGAAAGATTACGATCATACTATCCAATATCATCCTGGTAAAGCAAACGTAGTAGCTGACGCATTGAGTAGAAGATCATATGCTGGTACGAGTGCAATGTTGTTAACACAAAGGTCCCTTTTTGTATGACTTGCAAAGGATGGAGATAGAGTTAAAGGCTCCAAGTACCCACGTGATGATATCAAACATACGAGTAGAATCGACTTTAATCGATAAAGTTAAAGCTGCTCAAGCTACGGACATAGAGCTGATGCGTATGAAGAAGAAAGTGCAAGAAGGTGCTATTCCAGAAGCAAGAATCGATGAAGAAGGAATACTTCGAGTCAACTCTAGACTTTGTGTTCCTAATAATTCTAACTTGAAGCATAAAATCATGATGGAGGCACACAACACACCGTTTGCAATCCATCCTGGGAGTACCAAAATGTATCATGATCTTCGACATACATTTTGGTGGAGCAATATGAAAAGAGAGATCGCGGAGTTTATCTCGAGGTGTTTAACTTGTCAACGTGTAAAGGCGGAGCATCAAGTGCCAAAGGGTCCATTACAACCACTTGAGATTCCAAAATGGAATTGGGAACACATTACCATAGATTTCGTTACAGGTCTGTCCATTTCTTGCCTATACGGGAGACTTATTCCCTTGAACGTCTTGCTAGTATATACGTGAATGAGATTGTGAGATTGCATGGCATGCCAATATCCATAGTTTCGGATCGTGACCCAAGATTCACTTCACGATTTTGGGTTAGATTGTAGAAAGCTATGGGCACGAATTTACGATTCAGTTCGGCATACCATCCTCAAACAGATGGGTAATCAGAGAGGACTATTCAAACTCTTGAAGATCTATTAAGATTATGTGTCCTAGATTTCAAAGGGAGTTGGGATAAGTACCTACCAATGGTGAAATTCTCCTACAATAACAGTTATCAAACAAGTATAGGCATGTCTCCATTTGAAGCATTGTATGGACGAAAGTGTCGCTCTCTAGTATGTTGGGACGAGGTGGGTGAAGCAACATTGTTGGGACCAAAATTGGTACGCATAACTACAGAGAAGATCCAAACGATTCGACAATGTATACAAACGACACAGGATCGACAAAAGAGTTATGCGGATCTTCATAGAAAGGACGTGGAATTTAATATTGGAGATCATGTACTGTTACGTATTGCTCCATGGAAGGGAGTTACAAGATTTGGGAAGAGAGGAAAGCTCAATCCACGATTTGTTGGTCCATTTGAGATTCTTGACCGAATAGGAAATGTGGCCTATAGACTCGCATTACCTCCAAGTATGGCTCGTGTTCACAATGTTTTCCACATATATATGCTTCGTAAATATGTGAAAGACCCAAACCACATTATTGTGTTAGAACCAGGCGAGATAGCCGAAGATTTAACGTACGAGGAGGTACCTGTTAAGATCTTGGATAGGAAAGGGCATGTCTTACACACCAAGGTTATACCACAAGTTAAGGTTTTGTGGAGGAACCATGCTATTGAGGAAATGACCTGGGAGTTGGAATCTGAAATGAAAGCGAGGTACCCTCACCTTTTCGAAACACTAGGTACGTACTTCAATTTCGAGGACGAAATTTCATAAGGAGGGGAGGTTGTAAGACCCCAACTTATTATAAATAAAATTGATTTTTCTCTATTTATTATCTTGAAATAATATGGAGTTAATTTAATATAATACTTTGGTTATGGGTGAAATGTGCAAATTTTGCAAAATAAGCAAGTGGTTATAAAATATTCATTGTGTCGGGGAATATTCGTTTGGTCGTGGAATATTCTTTCTGTCGGGGAATATTCGTACGACAGGGCAGCCATTTATGGGCCCCATAACGGATAATTGTCGGATGAAGAAAACGACAAAGTTTGAGTTTTATAAATAATGGCGTAATTGTTATCATTAACACTGTTGGAATATCTGGTGGTTAAAATACAGTAATACGTGTGGTTGCACAGTAGCACACGGTATTGCACAATATTGATGATTTATTGATCCTTACGTAAGAAGGCACTACTCAATAATTGTTACAGTAGTTACTGTTCAATATTTTATTTTATTGATTCAATAATTCTTTGCATTGATATTTTATATTATTCTTGTTTCAATAATTGTCACTGCACAGTATTTCCCATTATCAGATCAATAATTCATATTAATTGAATAATATTATTAGATAACATTATTGGCAATGTCTAGAAAGTTATGTCAAGGAGAGGTTTGGTCACCTAATTGCGCGCCAGTAAGGAGAAATCCTTATTGGAAAGCCCCCTCTTTCTTGGGAACGGCCTGGTTGTCATAAATGTGATTCTGTAATATTATTTGTGAATAATTAATTATTGATTCATATGATAAGGAAATATTTATTTTATGTGGATATAAATGTGGGATATATTTATTGTGGTTAAAAATGAAGGAGTTAATGTTGAGGTGTTTTATCAGTATTTTTGTCGAAATGGAGGTATTAAAAATTAAACCAGTGTTTTTGAGATATATTGCGTGAGTTATAATTTTTAATCCGACCGTTGGATCGTTGTGATTTTTGGATATGTTATACATATATAAGTTGAGTATATGTCCACAAATTTTGAACCGTTAAAAATGAACGTATGATTTGTTATGAATTTTAAGAGGTGACTGGTTCAGAAATTATTGAAGTTTCAGAATTTATCATTTTGGTGGAAAATTCTAGAATTGGTTGGCCCCACTTTTGGTTGGTGGTGGAAATAGTAGCAGGTAAAGCCATCAAGTTGCAGGTCAAGTCTATTTCGGTGTGCTAACATTTTCCTATAAATAGAGGGCTAAGTTAGAATTGAAAATCACACCAGAAACAAGTTTTCTCTCTTTCTCTCTCTATATTATTGAGCGTATTTTGTGAGTATTTTGATACTTTGAGAGTTGCTTTATTCAAAGACAAGTTTCATTCAAACCTCATATCGATATTAGATTAGAAATCTTTATTCGTTTGAGGTAAGGGATGTTATTTCTTCTTAAATGATATTATTTTCTTCAATATCATTATGCCGAAATATTGGTTTGAACTTTTTATCAAATTTGGAATTTTTTGTGTCGGGGTTACTATTCACGATACTAAGACTATTCATAGAAAATGAAATTTTCTCCTTTTTGTCCAAAATGTCTATTATGGTTACTATCTTTGATTGTATCCATGTTTTGATCTTTATTCTTGAATTTTGCTTCAAAATCAGTTATTATGGAGTATTATTGATCTTGGATAAACTGTAATACGAATATCAAATATTTGTTATTTTGTTTCACTGGATTCGTTCCTTTAAAATATTTTTCATCATCCTCAGTCCTAAATGATGATATTCTTTGAATATCTTTGGCCCTGTAGTGAAAAGATGAATGATTACCTAATGAATATCTTTGCCCGTAGAAGTGCAAAAGATGAAGCAGTGTTGAGATGAACATAACCAATTTGGTGATACAAATGAATATCTTTGGCCGTAGTGCAAAAGATGAATATTTGATTAAAGATGTATATTGATTGTTATTTACGGGATAAAATATTGATGATGGACTTTTAAATCTTAGAAGATAGTGGAATTCTTTCTCTACTTGACTCTTCTAATGGATTGTTGTTTCATTGCAGCATTGTTGATCTAAAACTTGTTATCTATTATATTTTATCGATTTTTCCCTGTTGAAGACTAATGATAAATTGTTGTATATTATCTTAGTCATAATATTCTTTCTTTGGGCTAGTTGAGCTCACCCTTTTCCTTTTTCTTCCATTTTTCTTCTCAGGAGGTGAGAACATAGCAGGATCTAGTCGGGGTATGGAGTGATGGTTCTAGAAAGATGTTTTAGCAGTCCTCACTATTTCTGTAAAATAGTGTTTGAATAATTGTAATGAGGACTTATTTGAGTGTGGATATTGTCCAGAAGACAATATTTGTATTTAAACTCACAGTATGTGTTGTCGTATTTTGCACGATAATTGTATTACTGAAGTTATAGTTGCTTTCTGTACCATGTATTTGGTGACTCAGAATGGGTGTTGTATAGCTATTTTGGGGGTGTCACAATTTTAGGTTTAAAAAGCAAAATTCTAGGATTTCCAAAATTAGGATTTAAAAATAAATAGCAATTTAGTTTCCAAAAATATAAATTAGAGTTTACTAAATATAATTAGTTTTCTAATTCGATTACTTGAACATTTGGGTTTAAAATTTACTAATTATAATTAACCTTGATCATTTAACAATTAGGGTTTATAATTAGTAATTAGATTTTTAAAATTACTAATTAGGGTTTGCACAAAACTAAAAATAATATTAGTTTCTATTTTTTTAAAAAATTAAGGTTTCTTAATCGTGTTTAATTTTCTAATTACATTATACATGAACATTATGATTTTGATGTCCACTAATTAGCATTTAGCTTGCAATTAACAATTAGGGTTACCAATTTAGCAAATTAGATTTACTAATTATGAAATTAGGGTTTCTAGAAATTAAAATTTCTAAATATTAATTAGGATTTCTCTAATTAACATTAAATTCTATAAGACGTAACATAATTCATTTAACACAATTACATAACAATTTCTAACTCATAATTGAGTTTCAAATTATGGTTTCCAAATTTAGTAATTAGGGTTCTTCATTAATTAGGGTTTCTAAGTATAATTAAAGTTTTCTAAAGATTAATTAGGGTTTCTAGATTTTAATTAGGGTTTACCTAATTAATCATATAATACGTAACATAAATCACATCACACAATCATTACACAGTCTTGGATCTCCCATTTGAGTCTTACGGTAGGGTTAGACAAATTAATATTAAGGTTTGGTCATAATACATTAAAATTGACCAACCATTATCAATGTGTTCTTACCGTACATATCTATAGCACTAAAAAATTAAAATATAATATTATTAGATTATTATTTTCATCCCTTGATAAAAATCCAAAATTAGGGTTTGGATTCCATATTTGATTTATTATTCATATTTAACATTATTAATTATGTTAAAATAATTAACTTAATTAGACTAGCATAAATTCATATATTAAAATAGATTAATTATTATACTAATTCTAATAATCATTTCATATATTATTTAAATAATATATAACTATATTTTCATAGAAAATATTTAATAAAAACATTTTTACTACAAATTAATTATTATGAGAATATACCTTATAATAATCAATAATTATAAAATCAAATTATTTACAAACATTCATATAATAAATATATTTTTTTATTTATTACATAATTACATAAGCTTTATCTTGTATAAATCCTGATCCTTAATATAAAAAAAAAAATTTATACGCAAAATTTCTGATTTAATTATATAGAAAATATCGGGTTATTACAGGAACTATGTTGGATATCCATTCAGGATATGTGGACACCATGATAATGTCAGCTTGAAATTGTTTCACAATTTCTTCTTTAACCTTTAAACTCCACTCAGGTTTCAATCGCCTGAGCTTTTGCTTGGTTTCATTGAATCCCTCTTTAATGGGAAGGCGATGAAGGACAATGTCAGTGGAAAAACCCACCATTTCTTCATGAGACCTTGTAAACACATCCTAGAATTGGGTTAGTAGTGTAACCATGTCATTCCTCTGGTTTGGAGTGAGGTCTGAACCAATCTGGATTAACTTAGGGCTTTCTAAGGTTCCGAGATTGAAGGAGGTGGTTTGATCAAGGTTGGGTTTAGGTTTGTCTTCAACCCATTCTTTGATCTCCTGAGGTATCTCAATGTCCTCCTATATTTCCATCAAGTCTGAGTCCAACTTTTCATCAAAGTTACAATCCTTGTAGAGAAGAGGCATCTTATCAGCAAGAACATGCACATCTAAATTCAGAGTCCTGAAACAAAATATGCTTTCACTTAATATATGAAACTGTTTAATCATACAAAGTGTTAGCATGTACTGACAAAACAATTGTTAATACTGTAAAGAAAAGTACGCATTTAATGATATCTACAGGGCAGAAAGAGTTTCTTCCCATTTTACCCTTGTCGACCAATGCAAGGAGTGTTGCTCCAATTGTCGAGGGAAAAGTCTTGGTGGCTTGCAGTGATGGAGGGGTTGTCATCATCCTCCTTCTCCCGAATGATAACCATTACGTTTGGGTAATCATCATCTAGGGTGTATCTGTTTGTATGTTCATCATGGATAATGATGTGTATGTTGGACATCATCCTGGCGATGTCTTGCTTACGTCTTCGTTCCTCTTCTTCCACTTTGGGATCAGGAACTAGGACCTCTTTCCCCTTGACTGATATCGGCTTGGGAAATAACATAGCCATTACGTTGGCTGGCACCTTTACCAGATATTGTGCGTGCTCAGAATTTGCAAGTGGAGATAATCGTCGTGTGGCTGAAGATGGAGGAATCTGCTTGTGCTTATGAGGATTCCTGTGACTGGAACTGGCAGAATAGCCTAGTTCGGCTATCCCAATTTGACTGGACATTTTAATTGGGTGCTTAATACCCTGGTGATTTTTACCCAGCCCTTGTCCAGACTGATGACCCAATGACATCATCTCTTGAGTAGCTGCCATCACTTCGGCAGAAATCTTGGGTACGGGAAATGGCATCCCAATGGAATGATAGTGAGTGTTGCTCACTTCCAAGGTATGAAAACTGACCGGCTCAACTTTCGAATTGAATCTGATGAGTGGTATGTCACCTCGTGCAAGACATTCTGGTTCAGCGTTAACCGTGACTAGGTTGTCGTTAATGATGTATTTAAGTTGCTGATGAAGAGTGGAGCGGACGACCCCAGCTATATGAATCCACGGTCTTTCCAGTAGCAGGTTGTATCCTGAATCTATCTTGAGCACGTGAAAAGATACGCAGAATGTATGGGGACCAATCTCAATTGGCAGTTCAATCTCTCCGACTGAATTTCGGCGGGATCCGTCAAAAGCTTTAATAACCGTATGGCTGCTTCGAATCCGTTTGAGATTGACGTTCATCTTCACCAAAGTAGCATAATGACGTAGATATCGAGAGATGAACCTCCATCTATCAAGACTCAAACTAGCATGTATCCAGGAGGACAAACCCATGAATGTGCAACTGACTTACTTGCGAATGACCGGTCTCTTCGGGTGGTATGTCATCATCAATGAAAGATATCACATTGTTGCAAAAAATGTGATCAACCAAATGTTGAAAATTTTCCACATCCACTAATTTCGGCAAGTAGGATTCTTCCAAAACCTTTAGTAATATCTTCTTGTGATCCTCGGAAGAGAAAACCAAGTCCAGTATTGAAATTTGATGTGGAGCTTCTCTTAAGCTTAAAACTACCTTGGCTTCATTATGGCCCATAGTACGGAGGAATTTTTCAATTTTCTCCATGGGAATTTTCCCATTTGATTTGATGGTAGGCTTCATCACCCGTTGGGGAAGTTACAGTGGATTCTCCTTCGACACTGTAGCAGTTGTATGAGAGGTGGATCCTTTAACATTTTCATAATTCTAGGGGACTTTTTGTAAGCTGATAACAGGATATTGTGATCTGAATGGTAAGCTAATTAGCTCTGGAGCAGCCACTTTCAAAGGATTGTCAACTCCTTTAAGTTGAATTGCTTTTATTGTGGATGGTTTAACAGTCCCATCAGCCTCAGCGGATATAACTGCTACCAATCCCTTCCATTTAGTAGGACAAGTATTCTCACTCTCAAACAACACAATATCATCGTTTGCTAGTTGCAGGACACCGCTGTCAATTAGATTCTGAATAACGTGGCGGAGTGCCCAGCATTCTTCCGTGTTGTGACCGCGAGAATGGGAATGATATTGACATACTCCATCAGAATTGAACAGTCCTAAACAGGGATTAATTGGAGGTAGAAGGGAGGTGATCATTCCTTCATTGATCAGCATCTAAAATATCTCCTCCATAGGTTGGCCTAGGTATGTAAATTCCCTTCTATTGACAAAATCCCGACGGGCTTTTGCATTTGCTCTCTTCGCAAATTTGTCCTCCAGTGTTTCATTTTTTGAAGGCGAAGATGGAGTATTCATAACAAAAGGGAGGAGACTAGCATGCTCTTGGCTGACTAATTGGCGTGTGACTTGATTCTGATGGGTCACCAGTTCTGCCAATTGCTCAATTTACTTACACAGAGCTTTCATCTTTCGTTCCATCACAAATTGGAACTTTACATAATCCCATTTGTCAACACCGTCTTTGATGTTCTGGGATGATTCACCATTAAAATTGGAACTTTGTCCACTACTCCAATTAATCATATTGACTTCTTCCTCTTTGTGTTGAGGAAGAGGGTTATCTTGTACGTGAGGATGGTCTGGTTTGGTGACCACGATCTCACCGTTGTCTATTAAATCTTGGATCTTGTGTTTCAAGGCCCAACAATCATGAATATCATGTCCAGATGCCCCGGCATGATAAGCACACTTTCGAGTAGCATTGAAACCCTTCCCATTCAAGTTGGCTGGTGGAAGAAGATGTGTGATTTTCTTCTGAGTCGTTAGAAGAGTGAGAATGTTCTCGAGTGATTCCCCTAAGGGTGTGAACACTCGAGGGCGTTTGACTTCTCCACCTTTAGGCAATAGAGGGTTTGAAGGCTGAGCTTGAAAAGGGGAGTAATTTCTCCTCTGGATAGGCATATTCTGATTGCCTTTTTGACCTTGTAGTATTAAGGAAACATCCTCCTATTTCTTTTTATGGACCCTCCGGGGGTTGTTTCCATAAGTTCCGGACTGGATGTGTTCAGCAACAGCTTTAGGGGCGACTAGGTCTTGAATCTTTCCTAACTTCAACCCCATTTCAGCCATCTCTCTGTGTTTTGATCATTTCAGAGAATGGTTTACCAATGCAAGCTAAGACTCTCTCATAGAAAGGAGTTTCTTGTATGTCTATGAAGGTCATAACAATTTATGACTCTGTCATAGAAGGAATAACTTGAGTAGGAAGGCGCCTCCACCTTTGAGCATACTCTCTGAAAGACTCATTGGACTATTTCTTTACCTTGGTAATCTGGTACCGGTCAGGAGCCATCTGAGACTGGAAGCTGTATTGGGTGAGGAAGGCATGAGCTAGCCTTTCCCAACTATAGATCTTTGAGTTATCTAATCTGGTATACCAAGAACGGGCTTCTCCCGTCAGACTCTTTTGCAACAGTTGCATTCTGAGCTTCTCGTCCTTTGCATAAGATCCAAGTTCTCCAATGAACACTTTCAAATTTGTGTAAGGATCTCCTAACCCGTCGAACTTTTAGAAGTCAGGAGTTTTGAACTTTTCTGGATAATGAACCCCAGGGAATATACAAAGGTCAGCATATGAGACACTCCAGTGTGCTCCAATTCCTTTGATAGAACGAAGGGTTTCTTCCATTAGAAGGACCTTTTTCCTGATGTCACCGGTGTCTAGATCTCTTTTGAGATGGGTGTTTTCAGGGTTTTTGTCTGTTGTAATCAACTGAAGTTCCGGATTTGTTTTATCCGAACCTTTGATTCCTCCCTGTGCAGAGGATTCTGTATGTGTGGACATTTTGGGCCCTGAGTAGACTGATGTAGTTCTTTAAGCAGAGCATCAAAATCTGTAATTTGTTTACTTAATCGGTTGAATTCTTTGCGGGAAACGGGATTAGATTGGTCAGATGAAAACATGATTGGCTGTTGGCTCGTGGCCTTTTTGGACTTTGAACGGGTAATAGGTCCGATTGTTTCCCCTGCGAAAGACTTATATAGTTTAGTCTTAGGGAATGTGTAAATGTTTACATGCTATATGATGTATCCATTTTAGGAATATTATCCTGCAAGACGGATATTAGTTATTTGTGACATAGGATATCATGTGAATTTAAATATGCATGTACACATATTTCTTCATATTTCCCATTTACAATGAGATTGACATGGAATGATGACATTACAAATAAATGTTTTTACAAGTAATTGAAAAATGGAAAGTATGAAGAGACTTTCCTCCGCGTTTGGTTTATCAGAGGTTTGACCTATTTTTGGTTTACTCTCGCGATTTTTTGGCATGAAGGTTCCCAGATCATCACAATCTACTTGACGGGAAGTTAATTCGGTCTTTCAACTGGAGCGAATCTGGGTGGTGCCTTTCCTGAGCCTCGTTGGAATTAGTCTTCCCCACGAGTCCAAAGAATCAAACACAAGCAGGATAGCCTCCTGGTGGAGGAACCACATAACATACATTCACATATAACGTGTCTCACCGTTTATGAAAATGATGACATGTGCGAAGCACTAATATCACAAGCAGATATAGTGTAAAGCATTAAGTGCAGTAAATATATGCATTCGTACACATTCATCATAAATGTAAATTCAACATCCATACACAAGCATATAACAGTTTTGAAAAGATTGTAATAGCGGCTTATGCCCTCTTACCGGTGTCCCCAGCAGAGTCGCCACCTGTCGACTTCCAGATTTTTATTTGTCCCTTTTCTGTTCTTGTTCTTTGGTGTTCTCATGTTAGGTGAGATTTGTTTGAAAAACAAGTTGTAAAAGGTCCCATACATGTATATGTATTTGAATGGACCGTAAGAGTCGTCGCATGATGGTTTTTATATGGTTGTACCAACACAACCGAGAAAAGGTTTGTACATTGACCCAATGATGTGACACTGATAAACGGGGCTGTGAAACCGAGATTCATTAGGGTCCGGGGGCTTGATTATGCGGAGGGAAGGTGTTAGGCACCCCTCGACATCCATGTTACCACGATGACCGCCACTTTTAAAGAAACTGTTATATGAATGTGTGTGTGTGGGGGGGGGTCAATGTGCAGAGTTATATGGAAGTAGTGCGAGGCCTCGTTCGCACCTATATACACAGGGTTTGAATTTGTGTAAAAAATCAGTTTGAAACAAGATATGGCAATGATGTTTTGTAAAAAAAAGGTTTTCAAACCCTTATGCTCAATAGTAATTGAGACCTTTTACACTTCCATTTTTTATTAAGTATTCGGCTTAATTGTTTTTAATTTTCGAGATGCGAAGCATCTTCGAGAAAATAATATACAAAGCAGTGTCGAACTCCTCGTGGGCATGAAAACCATCTGAGGAAATCCAAACACCGTGAATAAATTTACAAGCTACTTACAGCTGAAAATGTCCATCACGAGAACCGAATCTAGATTCAGTAAACTGAATCTATGATCACATGATTCCTAGGCTCACATGATGCCGCAATTTACATGAAAGCAATAAGCAGTTATATATATAAAAGCTGTAAATATATATATATATACAGACATGATGAACCACCACGAAGCACCTCCATGGGGGATCGAAAATGTAAATAAAGCTGTAAAAGCAATCAACCGCCACGAAGTAAACTCCAGGTGAGATTAAACGTAAATATATATATATATATATATGAACTATGTGTCGAACTCTGTTCGATGAGCCTAGATGAGCCTAGACTTACGTGAGGCGTTTATTTGCTTTTATATATATATATATATATATATATATATATATATATATATATATATTTAAAGCAAATAAACGCCTCGCACGTAAGTCTAGGCTCAATCGAGGCATAACTTGATAATGTTAGTCCATATATAAATATATATGTATATATATATATATATATATATGTATATAAATATATATATGTATGTATATATATATGTATATACAAACTGAAATGAAACCACGGACCGAAGTCCGGGTATACACACGCAACACAACTCTCAACGTGAAGAGTGGTGTGTGCAAAGATGAAGAGAAAGGCTTTAAAGTGTGTTAGAAGGCTTACAGTGGACTGCTAAAGAAGACTTCTATAACTGTAAGTGGATGAACACTCGGCTCCCACCGATAAAAATAGTAGCTATATGTGAGCGCATAAGTGTTTAAAATGAGAAAGCACTCAGTTTAGGGTGTGTACAGAGCAAATTGGACAGGGCTTCCTTACCTTTTTCTCATATAAAATGGCAACCCCAAGCCCTCTATTAATAGAGGGGGTAGCTGCAGGTGTACCAACGGCTAGCCGTTGATGTACTTAGGGCTGCCCGGGGTGCCCCGGGCTCCTCGGGTCCTGTCGTCTTAAAGTACGTGCACGCGTGCACTGTGATGTCCGCTTAAACTTTTAGAATTGCAATACGGGCATCCGATTGAGGTGTATAAGACCTATTTTGGACTGCTGTTATCGAGAGCTACGCCATGAAATGGGATTAAAGGTTGTACGAAGTCAGGAAGATGGGACCATGCCCTCGGTCTTCAAGCTTCAAATTATATCCGGTGTGCTGCCTTGCGTAGTAGTCACTCGGGATTGAACCTCCTTGGTTCTTGTGGGACATTACTGGGTAGAAATGTATGTATGAGATGTTGAGACGGCGCGATGTAGGATCGAGGTGGCAAAATGACGATTTTAATCCTCACCGGTTATCTCCGGTTTAATGATAAAGCGTGAGGCGTTGCTTGTGGTTATCTCTCGAGATTAGGATTGCTGCAATCATCAAGGTCCTCAGGCTTATCTCTGAGGTGTGCCTGTCTTCCCGGTGTTATCTTTGGGTCTTGTATCTTTGAGTGCCCTTGTGAGTTCGAGGTTGAAGCTTAACAAAGATGCATTTGAACCAAGCATTTCCGGGTTATCTCAGTAATCAGAATCGCACTTCTTGGGGTTATCTCAAGGTTAGCAATCGTTATTATTCGGTGTTATTTTTCGGACCGAAACCGAGCATCTAAGGGGTTATCTCCAAGACAGAATTGTCCTCTTCGGTGGAATTTCTGGTATTTGAACTGCATCATCTCCCAGGGTTATCTCTGAAAGACAAATCAGCCCTCCTGTAATGTTAGTGACAGGTGTGCAGAAAATTTCGAGTGTCGTAAAGTTTGAAATATCGAAGTATCATCTCTAAGATAGTTCAGAGCTTCAGAATAATATCATGAATAATGAATATCAACAATTCTTGGAATAAGAACGATAATTCAATATAGATCAACATATATATATGAATTCAAAGACTATCAATGTATCCAACTGGATAAACAATTTATACTGAGCAGTCACTAAGGACTATTGAACATCTACTAGAATTAGCAATATTAAACTGATAACCCAAAAGAATCAAGTACTATAGATGATCAGTCTACAATACTCTAAGTTTTGCATAACACCACAGTAATAAACCATTCATTTGTTAGGGTTTCCAACAACATACATTCCCCTTACCATAAGGGTTGTTCAACTTAGTTTTCAAGATTTCTGCACCAATCAATTTGTTTGGACAGTTTTATAAACATGCATAAAGTCTAGCCGAATCAATGACATAGACCCTTTCACAATATTCAAGAACAATACCAAGTTCAACATGAATAATAGTTTTCATAAGAGTTTACGTACTAGCTCATTTGAATGAGAAAGAAATATAACATAAGGTTTGCTTACGATACCCGTTGAATAAAGTAATGCAAGAATTAGGATACTTGAACAATGTAAAGGATAGTTTAAATACTTACCTTAAGCGTAGTTTATCGACGTTAAGAAATCAACACTTTCGAATCATATGTATAGTGTATTACAAGTATATGCCCATTAGTTAAACATATTCGATAAACAATCCTGATATATAGATCAAGTGTACACACATGACTCAATCATGAAATCTTAGACTTATGTTATTACGTAGCTCGGAACTACCATTTAGACTTCATTATTTTAAAACACTTTGTCAATTCAAGCTAAGGTAGGTGTTAACATGCAAGGCTACCTCTGTCAATGTGTCATGAATAGAAATAAGCATAATGAAGTTATACTAGCATGCTACATACTTCAGAAATCACAAAAGTCACTTTCCAAGTCTGCAGAATGGCGCGGCTGCGCCTGATTTGTACTATGGAGATGTGCGGTGGCACAGCAGCGCGGCTCCCAGTTCAAACCAGGACTGAGCATTCACTTGCTTGGCCTAGCTTGCCCATCCTTACATACATAACATATATTAACACGTCAATGGTCCTTTCGTATCTTTCAAGTTTAATCTAGATCCCTTCTTGCATAATGTGGTTCTAAGTTGGACATCTCAACAATTTAAGGCCATTCAAGGTTATGAAACCACAAAGTCTAACATGTTTGATTCTTAAACATATAAGGTAGTCATATAACTTATATTAGACATGCTTGTGTGTATTCATATCACATATATGTAATTAACATCGTTTTTGTTTTGAAAATATGCTTCACTTGAATTACGATTCCTAAGCATGATGATATACATATATTTATGATACATGAGTGAGTCTAAGAGTATCATCAAACATGTTTACAAATATTAGATTCTAACTCTCAAAGTAGTATGTTAATATTCACGTTCAGAGTTCATATTTTCATTAGTAAAGCTTACTAATAAGTTAATATGATCATGTTCTCCTATATACAAATTAGAACATATAAGCATACTCAAGGTCATATATAATTCATCAAGTTTGTATTTGAAATTATAAGTCTCTTTAGTAAAACTTATTTAAGCATGCAAGATAAGCACACATTTCTAAATCATACTTTCATACGCATTTGTGCACATACTCAAGTTATTTACATAAGCTAGAAATATCAGAATTTGAAAACATAATGCTCATCATACTTTGTTTTGCAAAACTTCAAGTTTTCCTTTAGAAATCCTTTAAAACCAAGCTAGAAAACTCTATTATACATCAAACCAGCTCATGACTTATGTTATACTCATTTACGTGCATACCTAGATTATTTACACATGCTCACAAAATTAGAATATACATTAATCCAAGTTTACCATTTCTAGTTTTCCAAATCTTGAAGTTTTCTTGAAAACTAAACTCAAATCAAGCTAAAACAACGTACTATGTTCAAAACAATATCTAACCACATGCTAATGTCATTTATATGTATATTCAAACCCATGTAGCATCTTTATCATAACACTGTATCACTACAAGCAATATCTGAGAAAAACACCACGCGCGATCGCGCGATATTAAGCTATAGAAGTGGCGCGACCGCGCCACTTCTAGCAGAATCAAAAATTATGGCTCTGCTTTTGCAGAGCCTTATTACATTCACTGCTAAACTTTGAACCAGACTAACTGCAGCATTTCCAAGCATACATACTAACTCAAACAACACAGAGACATGCTAATTCATACTACTTAACAGAGATTTCATGAAAATTGCAAGAATTTGACAAAACTCAAACTAATAAAAAAACAGAAATTATACCTCCTTGATGCTTAAATTGAATTCCCTCTATTCTCTGATTATGCTCCCTCAATGCTTTAGCAACCCTCACTCTCTCTAATGTCCTTCTCAGAAATTTTAGCAGTGAATATATGAGGGAAGGATTTCAATTTATAGGCAATCAAAAACCCAAATAAAACCATTGTCCTATTGTTCTAGACCATTGGAAAGAAGAAGAAGATGGTGGGTAACAAGGATTTGGCAGAATAGTTTCCCCATCACTGTTGAAGCCTGTGACAACCCCAAAATAGGTCCATTCCATCCAACCCATTCTGAGTCGCCAAATACATGATATAGAAAACAACTACAACTTTATTACAATAATTGTCGTACAAAATACAACAACACATATGCTGTGAGTTTGGATACAAATATATACCAAATGTGACACATGTCCCAACCGTGGACAGCACCTCACAATAACACCTTACATAAAGGTATAGTCAAAAACTGTTTTAGAAATTAAAATCATTGGGAAGTGCTCAAGGAAACCTTCGTACATGGGGGGCCATGCGTCTAGGTTATAATAGATATCATATGGCACGTAATTATCCTTGGTCAATCTAATAGACCCCAAAGAAAAACGAGAAGATTACTATCATATTCTTTCCAATGGTGAGTCTTCTCTTGACATATCATTATCTCCACTGTCTCTAATTGAGAGTTATACTTCAACCAAACACCAAGATTATATAGGTAGTGCTCGTAGATATACTCAGCAAGTGGATGAGCACATCCCTATCTTATGATGACACGAGGATGTATATCATTAGACATCTTGTATTATAGTGGCAAAACACCCTTCCAACGTTGGGTTCGCCTCACCTATTTAGGGAGAACCTCAGCAGCTATAGACCACCGTTCTATTCCCCTGTTATCCCCCGCTCGACCCAGCTATACTTTTATTACCTAAAAAGGAATTGTGAAGCAAAAGGGTGAACACAACTAGCCCAGTAAAGAATATCATGACTAAAGATAATTAAATTATCAATAGCCTTCATCAGTAATAAATCAGAGATTTAGAACATATGGTAGATGATAAAACTTTTTTAACCATAGTTTAAAATGAACGAAAGCAATCCATTAGAAGAGTCAAATAGACCATAAAGTCTATTATCTTCTCCACATTAAAAGTCCACCAACAATGTTTTATCCCTGTAACATTAATCAACAGTTCCTTTCCACAATTATATGAATAACTCATAATCATAATTGTAATTCTAAATTCCTCTTCGCATCCAAGACGAAGAAAATTTTCATCACCGTCTTTACCGAAACATCAAAGATCATGGTTATACCAAATCACAGTTCTGTTTATAATCATATTTAACAATTTCATCTTTTTGCACTACACGGCCAAAGATATTCATCAATGCACCATCTTTGCACTCAGGCCAAAGATATTTCTCAACATATTCATATTTGCACTCAAAGCCAAATATATTCATTAATGATTCATATTTGCACTACAAGCCAAATATATTAATATTTCAAATAAATATATAATCATTTCAGAACTTATATAAACAATAATTATAACCATGTTGATCAATTCACCTTTGCACTTAAGCTAAAGATATTCAATTATAAATTCAATGGTCATGATCATACCAGTCACAATTCAACTTTTCCACTACTGGCCAAAGAGAACCCTAGTCATGATCATACCAATAATCTACCCATCTTTACACTCAAGTGAAAGAGAATATCATCATTAAGGTTATAAAAATGTTATATATGATAATAAAAGTAATATAATCAATATATACTTTTAATCTCTAGAGTAATATTCATAAATCAACTATAATTTGGTTAGAAAAAGAAACCAATTTTGTCATGAATTACAGTAACTCATGAATAGTAACTTCGTGAATAGTAACTCATGAATAGTAACTTCGTGAATAGTAACTCATTAATAGTAACTCCTGAATAGTAACTCATGAATAGTAACTCGTGAATAGTAACTCATGAATAGTGTCGTATATGTGAATAGTACTGTATACGTGAATAGTGCCGTATACGTGAATAGTAATCCCGAAACAAAAAGGTAGAACTTCCACAATAAAATCCATACCAATATTTCGGTATAATGATATTGAAAGAATAACATCATTACGAAAAAAAATATCCCTTACAATCCCTTAAATATCCCTTCTGACTGGATATCGGATATGGCGCTGAAGGAAACTTGCACTGATGAATAGCAACTCACCAAGTATCTAAATACTCACAAAATACACTCGATAATCTAGAGAGAAAAAGAGAAAACTTATGAATTCTGGTGTGATTTTCAATTCTAACTTAGCCCTCTATTTATAGGAAAATGTTAGCACGTCAAGGCAGACTTGACCGCTACCGATGGCTTTACACCGCTACTATTCCACCCACAAAAATCAGCCATCTTCCCCAACAACCAAAAGTGGGGCCCACCCATTTCTAGAATTTTCCAAAGAAAATCATTTATAAACCTAATTTCCGAATCACCACCTCTTAAAATTCATAACAAATCATTCGTTCATTTTAACGGTTCAAAATTTGTGAACATATACACAACTTATATATGTATAACATATCCAAAAATCACAACGATCCAACTACGATTAAAAATTATAACTCACACAATAAAGCTGTAAGAACACTGATTTGATCTTTTAATACCTCCAATCCGACAAAATACTGATAAAATACCTCAACATTAATTTCTTCATTTATAACCACATAAATAAACCAATCATTTATATCCACATCAAATAAATATTTCTTTATCATATAAATCAATAATTAATTATTCACAAATAATATTACAGAATCACAATTATGACAATCAGCAGCTTCAGAAAGAGGAGGCTTTCGATAAGGATTTCTCTCATCTTGGCAAGAATTAGGTGTGAAACCTCTCCTTGATGTAACTTTCTAGACATTGCCAATAATGCTATCTAATAATATTATTCAAATAATATGAATTATTGATCTGATAATGGAGATACTGTGTAGTGACATTATTGAACAACAATAATATAAAATATCAACGCAGCAATTATTGATTCAATAAAAATGAAATATTGAACCGTAATTACTGTAACAATTATTGAGTAGTAGTGCCTTCTCACGTAAGAATAATTAAATTGAAAAAAATACTGTGCAATACCGTGTGCTACTGTACAACCACGCGTATGACTGTATTTTAACCACCGGGTATTCCAACAGTGTTAACGGAAATAACTACGCAGTTATTCAATTTTGTCATTTTCTTCTTCCGACAGTTATCCGTTATAGGGCCCACAAATAGTTGCGCCGTCGTACGAATATTCCCCGACAGAAAGAATATTCCATGACCAAACGAATATTCCCCGACAATAATGAATGCTTTATAACCACTTGCGTATTTTGAAAAAAAAATTCATATATCACCCTTAACTTTAACTTTTATCAATTTAACCATTTACTGAATAGAAAAATTGAATACTTTTATTTCATAAAATTCGGGGTCTTACAAACTCCCCTCCTTATGAAATTTCGTCCCCGAAATTTACGTACCTGGTATTTCAAAGAGTTGAGAATACCTTGCTTTCATTTCAGATTCCATCTTCCCTGTCATCATGATTTCTTCATTGCTCACCTCCTGTATTTCAGATATCATTCTAGAATACAGCTTCAAAACAAGGGTTAATTGAACAAATTAACATATCACATAATATCCCCATATTATGACTGACCAACAAATAAGCTTAGGTAGGACACACTAGCGAAGGATTTACTCATCTCTCCCCTCCTAGTTATATTCCCCGATCTCGCTTGAGAGATCATATCCTAAGCTCGATACCAACTGTGACAACCCCAAAATAGGTCCATTCCATCCAACCCATTCTGAGTCGCCAAATACATGGTACAAAAAACAACTACAACTTTATTACAACAATTGTCGTACAAAATACAACAACACATATGTTGTGAGTTTAGATACAAATATATACCAAATGTGACACATGTCCCAACCATGGACAGCACCTCACAGTGACACCTAACATAAAGGTATAGTCAAAAACTATTTTAGAAATTAAAATCTTTGGGAAGTGCTCAAGGAAACCTTCGTACATGGGGGGCCATGCGTTTATGTTATAATATCTCATATGGCCACAGAATTATCCTTGGTTGACCCAATAGACCCCAAAGAAAAACGAGAAGATTGCTATAATATTCTTTCCAACGATGAGTCTTATCTTGACATATCATTATCTCCACTGTCTCTAATTGAGAGTTTTACTTCAAGCAAACACCAAGATTATATAGGTTGTGCTCGTAGATATACTCAGCAAGTGGATGAGCACATCCCTATCTTATGATGACATGAGGTTGTATGTCATTAGACATCTTGTATGATAGTGGCAAAACACCCATCCAACGTTGGGTTCGCCTCACCTATTTAGGGAGAACCTCAACAGCTATAGACCACCGTTCTATTCCCCTATTATCCCCCGCTCGACCCAGCTATACTTTTATTACCTGAAAAGGAATTGTGAAGCAAAAAGAGTGAGCATAACTAGCCCAATAAAGAATATCATGACTAAAGATAATTAAATTATCAATAGCCTTCATCAGTAATAAATCAGAGATTTAGAACATATGGTAGATGATAAAACTTTTTTAACCATAGTTGCAGCGGAACGAGCAATCCATTAGAAGAGTTAAATAGACCATAAAGTCTATTATCGTCTCCACATTAAAAGTTCACCAACAATGTTTTATCCCTGTAACATTAATCAACAGTTCCTTTCCACAATTATATGAATAACTCATAATCATAATTGTAATTCTAAATTCCTCTTCGCATCCAAGACGAAGATAATTTTCATCACTTGTCTTTACCTGAAACATCAAAGATCATGGTTATACCAAATCACAGTTCCTGTTTATAATCATACTAACAATTACATCTTTGCACTACGGGCCAAAGATATTCATCAACAGACCATCTTTGCACTACAGGCCAAAGATATTCCTCAACAGTTCATATTTGCACTACGGGCCAAATATATTCATCAACAGTTCATATTTGCACTACAGGCCAAATATTATATCTCAAAGAAATATATAATCATTTCAGAACTTATATAAACAATAATTATAACCATGTTGATCAATTCACCTTTGCACTTAAGCTAAAGATATTCAATTATAAATTCAATGGTCATGATCATACCAGTCACAATTCAACTTTTCCACTACTGGCCAAAGAGAACTCTAGTCATGATCATACTAATAATCTACCCATCTTTACACTCAAGTGAAAGAGAATATCATCATTAGGGTTATAAAAATGTTATATATGATAGTAAAAGTAATATAATCAATATATAGTTTTAATCTCTAGAGTAATATTCATAAATCAACTATAATTTGGTTAGAAAAAGAAACCAATTTTGCATGAATAGTAATTCATGAATAGTAACTTCGTGAATAGTAACTTCGTGAATAGTAACTCATTAATAGTAACTCCTGAATAGTAACTCATGAATAGTAACTCATGAATAGTAACTCGTGAATAATAACTCATGAATATCGTCGATATGTGAATAATCAGATACATGAATATTAACAGATATCGTGAATAGTAATCCCGACATATCCAAAAATCACAAATAAATCCAACTAATGATTAAAATTATATCTCAATAAATTAATTATTCACAAACATCGATTGCTAATCTAAAAACCCCAAATCCGTACTTCAATCGGATTGGATTTGGTGTTCATCAGATAAATATCATCTATCTATCTACCCATAATAAATGCAAACCATGCAATAGATAGAAATAATAATAAATAAATCTCCCTTATGGGGTTACATCAACTACATAATAAATACAATCCCAAAGTTACTCTAACCTTAATCATCCGTAAGGAATCATAAACAATTAAGTCTTAAACAACATCATTAACTTAAGTCTAACCTAAATACATCATCAAATAAAATAACAAGTCTTCAACACTTGCTAACTTTGCTTTTTAGTGGAAGGTGGAAGGTTCACGCTTTTTCGTTTTAATCGCAATGTTATTATTAGCAAGAGTGAGCACTAATGCCCACAAGTATAATAATAATGAAATAAAAGATAATAACATGCGAGTAAATCAAAGACATCCGAATAAAAGCTCAACTTTTGAATCAAGAATGAATAACAAGAAACAAAAGAATTTCGAGGGTCATAAGACTCGAACTATGTCCCAGTTATCAAGGGTTATACTTGAAACCTTTAATAATATAAGACTATGGACCTTTCTACTGCATTAGGGGGGGGATCAAACTCTTAGTACAACATCGCGGCATAATATCTTAACGCTAACGATAAGTAAATCCCTTTCGTAGGTTGTTCATCTCATTGACATTCGAGTCCGCACCAAAGGAAGTTTGGTTTCGACAATTCATCAAGGGTTCGGAAATTTAGAACGCTTATCAACTATGGACTAGTCGAATCAATAAGGGTTCGCTAGTCTAATAAGGTTCAATAATAATGATATTCAAATTGAATAATAATCTCGTGAAGTATACAATAGACAATTATTGTATAACCGAATCATGCTTTGAAAAGATAATCAATCTTTAATATAACATTTGAACATGAATAATAATAATAATGATAATTTACTCGAGTAATTTAATAAACTTGAACAATAATGACAAGTAGGTTAGAAACTTGCTTCGCAAGCGTAGGCTAAACGATTACTACTCCGCTCACCACAAATCCTACACACATACCATATGTATTCATTTATATTCATTAGTTACATTTTCACTTAATTATTTAATATAAACTCCACTTTATTTAACAAATCATTACCCTTCTAATTTAATTACTTAATTAAATTAGAATATTTTCATTCTCTTACTATTATTATTACACTTTAATAAATTATTTCATAATAATTTCCATCTAATATTTAATTTATTCCATAATATCTCAATTAAAATATTTAATTTATTTTATAAATATTTTAATAATAATTTTCATCTAATATTTATTTTATTCCATAATATCTCAATTAAAATATTTAATTTATTTTATAAATATTTTAATAATAATTTTCATCTAATATTTATTTTATTCCATAATATCTCAATTAAAATATTTAATTTATTTTATAAATATTTTAATAATAATTTTCATCTAATATTTATTTTATTTCATAAATATCTCAATTAAAATATTTAATTTATTTTATAAATATTTTAATAATAATTTTCATCAAATATTTATTTTTATTTATTTATTTATTTTTTTTTTTTTTATTTATTTATTTATTTATTTATTTTTTATTTATTTCGACAAGTGGTAATTTAGTTTGGTAACGCAAATATTCACGGGGCTGGGTTACCTGTGCTCATTTTTCATAGTCATAGCTCATAGCTCAGTCATAACATAACAAGGCCAAATTAGGCCAAAATCAATCACACGTAAAATTATACATGAATACGGCCATAACTTCCAATTAGTTTTTTTTTTACACTAATTTAGACTTACCCAATCATTGTAATATATATATAATCATTACTTAACCCATCTAGCATGATTTTTAACAAGTTACAACACATAATTTGCAAAATCAACACATTTACTTTCACCGTTTTGATGTTCTCAAGGTTTTGAAAATAAAACATGAAAATTGTCACTACGGATTCAAGTTATAACAATCGAATCCGCTTATTTAAATTTTGGTCTCTTCAGATCAACATGCATAACAACATACAAGTGTAAAATTTAGGATAATATACGATCAATACATAAAATACTACACGATAAGGCCATATGGCCAAAACCCAAACTCAGAATTTTGAAATAAAGAAGTCATCGATTATGAAACTTATGATATGGTTTACAAAATATATATAATTAAATACTTATGTGATGTGCCATAACACATACAAAAACCCATAATCATTACTCCTATCTCAATTACAAGAGGCTTTACAAAGATGAATGAAAGCCATTTTCATAAAACTCAAATAACGTAAAAAATAGAATTTGGTTCGAGAAATTACCCGTGAGTATAGATTAAGAAGAGGTGATCCAAGATGATCCTTTCACAATTACCGATGATTACACACTCACAATATCTCTAATTCTCACAAATTTTCTCCGATAAATTCTCAATCTCTCTCTCTCTCTCGCTTCTTCCGCACTTAGAATAATAAAAGAAAAGAAAAGAGAACGTCAGATTATAAGAACTCGATCGACGTTAATAATGGTCAATTAACCCACCATGGGTAATCGCTAAGAAACCCCCACTAAGGCCATGTTTGGCTAGCATAATAGATTTCAAAACTCCTTTAATTTAATAAAGCTTTATCATATAGTTTAATTCACGCCACACCCACTGCACAATAATTCATATATCTTATTTAATATAAATAAAATATAATAACTTCTCATAAATTCACATAGTCATATATTTAATTTTCTCATTAATTAATTATATTAAATTATTAAATCTCTAATTAATAAATAAATTAATTAGAATACCATCATGCTTAATTAAATAATTCATTTAATTCAATAAGTTTATATAATTATATACTTGATAATAAAAACTCTCTACATTAATTTAATAAATGTAACACATATAATTAAATTAATCTACCACAATCAAGGCCAATTAATTATTTAATCTAATAATTAAATCATCAAAAAATATTTATTTAATTCAATAAATATTAAAATTAATTACAAAATTCTCGCTCATCACATCTTTTCCCCTTAAAAGGATTCTCATCCCTCGTAATCACGACTCAATAAATTCAATTGCTATATTCTCTCCCCTTACAAAGATTTCTGTCCCCCGTAATCTGCTACACATAATTAAGTAAATAAATGAGGGTAATTTTTCATCATATTCTCTTCGAAGTTCCCACGTAGCTTCACAACATTGCAGGGTTCCTCCAAATTACCTTAATGTAAGGTATAACTTTATTTTCGAGAACTTGTTTTTTTTTATACGATAATTTGACAGAATTTCTTCGTAAGATAAGTCTTTCTCAAAATGTAGGGGTTCATATTCAATTACATGCTTGTAATCGGCCTTGTAGGGTCGTGAATACGTAAAACATGGAAGACGCTAGGACATTCTCGAGTGTCGGAGGTAAGGCTACCTCACATTTAACTTCTCCGATTCTTCTCAAGATTTCAAAGGGTCCAATGAATCTTGGGCTCAATTTCCTTTCTTTTCGAAACTCGATCTTCCCTTCCAGGAGAGACCTTCAAGAAAACATAACCACCGATTCAAACTCGATATTTTTACGATGTGGATCAACAGATTTCTTCTCGTCGATCTTGAGCCGCTACCACCGTGTTTCGGATCACTTTGACTATATATTTCGCCATTCATTGCACTCAATTTCGCCCCAGCAATTGTCTTTCACCAACTTCATCCCAAGAAAGTTTTGGAGTTCGTGACTTTCGCCAGATAACGCTTCGTAAGGCTAAGATGCCTATACTAGCGTGGTAAATCGTTGTCAGAAATTAACTCTACTAACAGTAGTGATCATCCCAATTTCCTTTCAAGTCCATCACATGTGCTCTCAAAGATATCTTCTAATGTTTCAATCGTTCTCTCACACCGTCTGGTCTGCTTTGAGGGTGGTAAGTCAGACTCATTCGCAATTGCGCACTCCATGCATTCCTCAAGACGCTTTCGTAAATTTGATGTGAAGCGCGGATCTCTATCGTAAACAATTGACACCCAGACTCGTGTCTCAAACAATCTCTTTCACATATAACCTTGCTAACCGATCTAAGTTGAATCTGATTTTGATTGGAAGGAAGTAAAAGCGGATTTCGCTACCATTAACGATAACCCATATCAAGGTCAGTATTTTTTCCGAGTCGCTTCAAGGCCAACCACTAAGTCCATTGTAATATGTTCCCATTTCCATTCTCGGGATTTCTAACGGGCCAGTAGTAATCCACCTGGCCTCTCGATGTTCTCGCTTTTACTTTCTCGATGTGTCGACACTTGGCAACACATTCGCAACATCGCTTCAAATTCGGCCACCGTAAATGTTGTCAAGATCTTGATACATCTTTGTACCACCCGGTGAATCAATATCTCTAACTATGAGCCTCACTCGTAATTTCTTCCTTAATTTTCAGATCGCTAATCCGCATTCTATTTTCAAATCTCAAAGATTCCTTCCTTATCCATCTTAAATCTTGGTCTGCCTCCTTCGATATCTTCTTTGTCACCTTTTTACATTCTTCGTCCCCAAGTCGAGCCTCCTTTACTTTATCTAAGAGAGTTGTACCGCATTGCATCCAAATAGCTTCTCATCAATCTCCATAGGATACTTCACTTCCAACTCCAGCTCCATTTCGTAATTAGCTCCTCCCGAGCGCTAACATCATCAATTTCTCACGACCCTTTCTACTTAAGGCCTAAGAACCACATTTGCTTTCCCCTGATGGTATAAAATCTCACAACAGTAATCCTTAATTAATTCCAACCATCTTCTTTCGACGATGTTCAAATCCTTCCGTAAAAAATATATTCGCACTTTGTGGTCCCAGATATATTTCACACTTCTCCCTCAGATAGATAGTGCCTCCAAATTTTTAGAGCAAAAAACAATCGCAATTTAACTCCAAATCATGGGTCTGGTAACCCTTCTCGTAATCCTTCAATCTGTCGTGGATGCATAATAATGACTTTGCTGCATTTTGCATCAAAGACACAACCAAGTCCTTTATGCGATGCATCACTATAAACAACAAAATTTTCAGATCCTCCTAAGAGATAACACAGGGCCAGACTCAACCTCTTCTTCAATTCTTGAAAACTTTCTCACACTTATCCGCCCAAACAAATTTCATGCCTTTTCGAAAGTTAAATTGTTAATCTGAGTTGCGATCTTGGAAAAGTCTTCAGATGAACCTTCTATAATATCCCGCCAATCCAAGAAAACTTCAGATTCGATGGCGCCCTATTGATCCCAGCTTAATCACGGCTCGACTTTGGATGGATCTACCAAATTCGCTTTTATCGATCACGCGCCCAAGAAATTGCACTGCTCAATCCAAAATTCGTGATTTCAAAAACTCGCATACAACTTTTCCCTTCTCAATACTTCCAACGTTAATCTCAAATGCTCTTCGTGTTCTTCTTTGGTTTTTTAATAAGCACCAAAATGTCATCTATAAATACCACTACTTAACTTGTCCAAAACGGCTTGAACACACCATTCATTAGTCCCATAAATGTCGCAGGAGCATTCGTAAGACCAAACGACATTACTAAAAATTCAGAGTGACCAGATCGTGTTCTCAACGCAGCCTTTGGTACATCCTCCTACTTCACCTTCAATTGATGATAACCGCTTCTCAAGTCTATCTTGAAAAGTACTCGCTCCCTTCAATTGATCAAACAGTCGTCGATCCCAGAATGGATATCCGTTTAATCGTGACCTTATTCAGCTTTCTCGTAGTCAATGCAGAGTCGATCGATCCATCCTTCTTTTTTCACAAACAACACCGGCGCTCCCCACTACGATACGCTTGGTTGAATGTACTTTTGTCCAACAATTCAGTAGTTGTACCATTAATTCCTTCATCTCATCGGTGCCATTCTAAGATGGTGCCTTCGATATGGAGCAGCTCCGGCGCCAAATCGATTTAAATCTACCTCTATCCGTGGAAGTCCCGTAAATCGTCTGAAATACGTCGACGAAGTCCCACACAATCAGTATTTCTTCTACCTTCTGATTCTCTTTTCGACTATCGACTATGTAAGTTAAGTATCCACAAATTTTGTCTTAACAACTTCCCGGCTCAGATCATCGCCGACAACTCTCATTGTCTAAGCGATTTGCTACCATAAAACACAACCTTTGATGGAGTCATAAGGTTAATACGCTTTTGGCAATCAATTATGTACTCGTAATTGAATAAACCAAATCCATTCCCAAAATAACGCCAAATTCCCCAAGTCTAATAGGATAAGATCTACGCTCATGATATTACCCTTAATATCCACTCTACGCTTCTTAAACACGCATTTAAATGTGAATTATCTCCTATTCGCAATTTCTATATTCATGGATATTCCAACTCATCCATAAGCAAATCTAAACTATTAGCAAAGTCTTCTTGATATAAAGGAACAAGTAGCACCTTAATCAAATAAAACATAAGCATTAATTTCATTGATCGGAATGATACCGACACCACATCACGAGATCGGATTGCATCCTCGCACCGCCATATTGAAAGTCCCAAGGCTTTATTCGGCTTGTTGTGTGGGTCCGGTGATGGTTAAGGCATTTCCACCGTTATTTCCCCGCTTTCTCCCGATCCCGACCTCCCGATCCCTTCTTGGGACAATCTTCGCCAGATGGTCCTTCAACCACAAGTAAAACAAGCACCCTTCTTCGGTTTCGATAGTTTGGTGCTATGTGGCCTTCCGCCCACAATTGTAGACACACTCTTTTTCCTTTCATACAAACTCCCAGATGGGCTTTCCGCAAGTCTGCATGCTTCGATTCTTTTCTTTCGACTACCTTGCCGATCCCCCGATGATGAGTCGTTGCTCCACCTTTTCTTCTCGATTGAAATTTCCACCTCCCCGTGCTACTTCCAATCGACCTTGTTATTTCCTTCACCTTCACTCTTCTTCTTCTTTTGATCTTGATTGTACTTGGTCACCGTGATCGCTTCTCCCTCAAATGAGGATGGCCTTTTCAAAGACTCAGCAAACGTGTTTAGTCAAACATCGATACCTTTGTCAGACACCCAAGGCTTTAGTCCTCTTTCAAACCGTCGCCTCGCCTTCTCTCTCATCCGTGAACTTGATATTGGCAAACCTTGCCAATTCGCTGAATTTAGCCGCATAGTCAGCACGCCATATTTCCTCGCTTCAACTCTAGAAATTGAACCTCCATCCGGTTCTCGTGAACTAGTTGGGAAATACATTTCAAAAACATCTCTTTAAATCTCTCCCACGTAATTATACCTTCACCTCCTCGCACTTTGTTTGTTTTGCCACCAATAGCTAGCCTCGCACTTCAACATAAACGCTGCAAAAAGCTTCTCTCGTCTTCTAACCCTAGCAACGCCGAAAACCTTCTCCATTTCCATAACCCACATTTGAGCCTCGATTTGGGTTCATGGAACCTTTGAAACTCAAGGTCCCACCGCCAAGTCTTTAAACGTTGTGTTTCGTGGAGCTCATGGTTGATTATTCATGGCTCCAGCCAAGAAGTTCACCAACCGCCGAACGGGATTAGCGCTGGCATTATTGTTATTATTGGTCGATTCTTCCCGAGCCGGGTGACGTTGTTGTCTTTCTCTCATGCATTTTTCTCGTTAAATAAACGCTTATTAGAACTTTATTTATTTTCTAAATAGTTAAGGCATTACTTAACAATTTAACATATTCATTTAACACATCATCTCAAACAACTTGATATATTTTCATTCAAATCAAAAGTTTTAATATTAAACGATAAGATAATCGCTATTTACATCAACTATCCTCGAATAAAGAATCCATGTGATTAAAACATTCAAATATTCTTTCGCTCATAAACACGCCGTAATTTACATCTAAAACTAATTAAGTTCTTTACATAATTAATTACAAATCATATCACCGCTTGCTAAGGTGTCAATAGCCTTTGCTACGCCCTCTTCTAAGATGCGATACATCGTCTCCGCGATCCATCATGTACAATGGTAGTCCTTCGAATCGGATTGGGTACCTCAAAACTCGATCTTGGGTTTCATTCATCGCTTTGTTAAGTGTAGAGTACGCTTCCCCAATCTTCGCTTTTCAGACGACTATCATCTCTCTCAGACGATCACCGACGCGATTCTCTTACCCACACCTTCCTCGCTATGTTCAAATTTTTTCTGAGGTTTTTCCTTCGCCTTCTTCGCTTCTATCTCCTGGCCTTATCTTCGGGTTTGACCTTCTCATGGACCAAATCCCATTCTACATTTGCCACCGAGAGTGAAGAGTCGAAATCTCCTCTCCTCTCTCTAGAGTAATATGTCAATAACCGCCGCTCACCAAACTCGACCTCGCCTCAGAATCTCCACGCTATTGGTCAGATAACGGTCATACATCTCAAAGATCAACTGTACCGTGGTAACTCCTCTTCTTCCTCTTCCTCTTCCTCAACAAATTCCTCCTCAGATCCTCCTCAGATCGGCCCCTGCTCATGCTCCCACAACAACAACGGTGATCAATGGAGACGACTCTCTCAGCATCACCGCGCCCTAAATACATGAATGAATGTCTCTTGGCTCCTCCTCCGCTTTGCACTATAGGTACACGGGTTCTTCCTCCCACTTGACTAGCTTCTCCAACATTCACATCCCCGACACAAAATTTTAAGTTTTAGTTACTAAGTCGTATCATCTAACGATACTTTTAACACATAAACACATAAGGTCTTTTATTATCTTCAATGAATTACATAAATTCATTTCTTATAACTCGATAAGAGTTTTCCATCACTATCTTCTTTTCTATAAGGCTACTACCTAAGGTTGTTCCCCACCTAAGGTTCATAACCCATGCCTTTGATACTAACTCAGGACACCCCCAAATCCGTACTTCAATTCCACGGATTTGGTGTTCATCAGATAAATATCATCTATCTATCTACCCATAATAAATGCAAACCATGCAATAGATAGAAATAATAATAAATCTCCCTTATGGGGTTACATCAACTACATAATAAATACAATCCCAAAGTTACTCTAACCTTAAACATCCGTATGGAATCATAAACAATTAAGTCTTAAACAACATCATTAACTTAAGTCTAACCTAAATACATCATCAAATAAAATAACAAGTCTTCAACACTTGCTAACTTTGCCCTCGCTTTTACTAGTGGAAGGTTCGTCGCTTTTTTTCGTTTTAATCGCAATGTTATTATTAAGCAAGAGTGAGCACTAATGCCCACAAGTATAATAATGAAATAACAAAAGATAATAACATGCGAGTAAATCAAAGACATCTCAATAAAAGCTCAACTTTTGAATCAAGAATGAATAACAAGAAACAAAGAATTTCGAGGGTCATAAGACTCGAACTATGTCCCAGTTATCAAGGGTTATACTTGAAACCTTTTAAATACTATAAGACTATGGACCTTTCTACTGTGATTTGGGGGATCAAATTTCTTAGTACAACATCGCGCATAATATCTTAACGCTAACGATAAGTAAATCCTTTCGCAGGTTGTTCATCTCATTGACATTCGAGTCCGCACTCAAAGGAAGTTTGGTTCGACAATTCATCAAGGGTTCTAAATTTAGAACGCTTTATCAACTATGGACTAGTCGAATCAATAAGGGTTCGCTAGTCTAATAAGGTTCAATAATAATGATATTCAAATTGAATAATAATCTCGTGAAGTATACAATAGACAATTATTGTATAACCGAATCATGCTTTGAAAAGATAATCAATCTTTAATATAACATTTGAACATGAATAATAATAATAATGATAATTTACTCGAGGTAATTAATAAACTTGAACAATAATGACAAGTAGGGTTAGAAACTTGCCTCGCATGTAAGCTAAACGATTACTACTTCCGCTCACCACAAATCCTACACACATACCATATGTATTCACTTATATTCATTAGTTACATTTTCACTTAATTATTTAATATAAACTCCACTTTATTTAACAAATCATTACCCTTCTAATTTAATTACTTAATTAAATTAGAATATTTTCATTCTCTTACTATTATTACACTTTAATAAATTATTTCATAATAATTTCCATCTAATATTTAATTTATTCCATAATATCTCAATTAAAATATTTAATTTATTTTATAAATATTTTAATAATAATTTTCATCTAATATTTATTTTATTCCATAATATCTCAATTAAAATATTTAATTTATTTTATAAATATTTTAATAATAATTTTCATCTAATATTTATTTTATTCCATAATATCTCAATTAAAATATTTAATTTATTTTATAAATATTTTAATAATAATTTTCATCTAATATTTATTTTATTTCATAAATATCTCAATTAAAATATTTAATTTATTTTATAAATATTTTAATAATAATTTTCATCAAATATTTATTTTTTTTTTTTTTTTTTTATTTTTTTTATTTTTTTTTTTTTATTTTTTATTTATTTATTTATTTTGATCACGTAAGTGGTAATTTAGTTTGGTAACGCCACGGGCAAGTGGGTTACCTGTGCTCATTTTTCGCTTTCATAGCTTCATAGCTCATAATCATGAACATAACAAGGCCAAATTAGGCCAAAATCAATCACACGTAAAATTATACATGAATACGGCCATAACTTCCAATTAGTTATTTTTTTTTACACTAATTTAGACTTACCCAATCATTGTAATACATATATAATCATTACTTAACCCATCTAGCATGATTTTTAACAAGTTACAACACATAATTTGCAAAATCAACACATTTACTTTCACCGTTTTTGATGTTCTCAAGGTTTTGAAAATAAAACATGAAAATTGTCACTACGGATTCAAGTTATAACACCGAATCCGCTTATTTAAATTTTGGTCTCTTCAGATCAACATGCATAACAACATACAAGTGTAAAATTTAGGATATATATATATAGATCAATACATAAAATACCACGATAAGGCCATATGGCCAAAACCCAAACTCAGAATTTTGAAATAAGAAGTCATCGATTATGAAACTTATGATATGGTTTACAAAATATATATAATTAAATACGATGTGATGTGCCATAACACATACAAAACCCATAATCATTACTCCTATCTCAATTACAGAGGCTTTACAAAGATGAATGAAAGCCATTTTCATAAAACTCAAATAACGTAAAAATAGAATTTGGTCTCGAGAAATTACCAGAGTATAGATTAAGAAGAGGTGATCCAAGATGATCCTTTCACAATTACCCGATGATTACACACTCACAATATCTCTAATTCTCACAAATTTTCTCCGATAAATTCTCAATCTCTCTCCTCTCTCGCTTCTTCCGCACTTAGAATAATAAAAGAAAAGAAAAGAGAACGTCAGATTATAAGAACTCGATCGACGCAATAATAATGGTCAATTAACTCCACCATGGGGTAATCGCTAGTAACCCCCCCACTAAGGCCATGTTTGGCTAGCATAATAGATTTCAAAACTCCTTTAATTTAATAAAGCTTTATCATATAGTTTAATTCACGCCACACCCACTGCACAATAATTCATATATCTTATTTAATATAAATAAAATATAATAACTTCTCATAAATTCACATAGTCATATATTTAATTTTCTCATTAATTAATTATATTAAATTATTAAATCTCTAATTAATAAATAAATTAATTAGAATACCATCATGCTTAATTAAATAATTCATTTAATTCAATAAGTTTATATAATTACATACTTGATAATAAAACTCTCTACATTAATTTAATAAATGTAACACATATAATTAAATTAATCTACCACAATCAAGGCCAATTAATTATTTAATCTAATAATTAAATCATCAAAAATATTTATTTAATTCAATAAATATTAAAATTAATTACAAAATTCTCGCAAATTAACATATCACATAATATCCTCATATTACGATTTCGACCAACAAATAAGCTTAGGTAGGGACACACTAGTATTTTGAGGAAGGATTTACTCATCTCATATCCTCCTAGTTATATTCTCCCCTAGATTCTCCGTCTCCGCCAGATCATATCCCTAAGCTCGATACCAACTGTGATAATCCCAAAATAGGTCCATTCCATCCAACCCATTCGAGTCGCCAAATACATGGTACATAAAACAACTACAACTTTATTACAACAATTGTCGACAAAATACAACAACACATATGTCATGTGAGTTTGAATACAAATATATACCAAATGTGACACATGTCCCAACCAGTGACAAAGACCTCACAAAGTGACACTTTACATAAAGGTATAGTCAAAAACTATTTTAGAAATTAAAATCTTTGGGAAATGCTCAAGGAAACCTTCGTACATGGGGGGGGGGGGGGGGGCATGCGTCTATGTTATAATAGATATCATATGGCCACAGAATTATCCTTGGTTGACCAAATAGACCCCAAAGAAAAATGAGAAGATTACTATCATATTCTTTCCAATGGTGAGTCTTATCTTAACATATCATTATCTCCATTGTCTCTAATTGAGAGTTTTACTTCAACCAAACACCAAGATTATATAGGTAGTGCTCGTAGATATACTCAGCAAGTAGATGAGCACATCCCTATCTTATGATGACACGAGGTTGTATGTCATTAGACATCTTGTATGATAGTGGCAAAACACCCTTCCAACGTTGGGTTCGCCTCACCAGCTATAGACCACCGTTCTATTCCCCTATTATCCCCCGCTCGACCCACCTATACTTTTATTACCTAAAAAAGAATTGTGAAGCAAAAAGGGTGAGCACAACTAGCCCAGTAAAGAATATCATGACTAAAGATAATTAAATTATGAATAGCCTTCAACAGTAATAAATCAGAGATTTAGAACATATGGTAGATGATAAAACTTTTTTAACCATAGTTGCAGCGGAACGAGCAATCCATTAGAAGAGTCAAATAGACCATAAACTCTATTATCTTCTCCACATTAAAAGTCCACCAACAATGTTTTATCCCTGTAACATTAATCAACAGTTTATTATATGAATAACTCATAATCATAATTGTAATTCTATATTCCTCTTCGCATCCAAGACGAAGATAATTTTCATCACCTGTCTTTACCTGAAACATCAAAGATCATGGTTATACCAAATCACAGTTCCTGTTTATAATCATACTAACAATTTCATCTTTGCACTACGGGCCAAAGATATTCATCAATAGACCATCTATGCACTACAGGCCAAAGATATTCCTCAATAGTTCATATTTGCACTACAGGCCAAATATATTCATCAACAGTTCATATTTGCACTACAGGCCAAATATATTAATATCTCAAAGAAATATATAATCATTTCAGAACTTATATAAACAATAATTATAACCATGTTGATCAATTCACCTTTGCACTTAAGCTAAAGATATTCAATTATAAATTCAATGGTCATGATCATACCAGTCACAATTCAACTTTTCCACTACTGGCCAAAGAGAACACTAGTCATGATCATACCAATAATCTACCCATCTTTACACTCAAGTAAAAGAGAATATCATCATTAGGGTTATAAAAATGTTATATATGATAATAAAAATAATATAATCAATATATAATTTTAATCTCCAGAGTAATATTCATAAATTAACTATAATTTGGTTAGAAAAAGAAACATGGGATCGTATGTATGTTGTTAAAAATTCATGGTATCTTTCCAAAAGTTAGACATAATTAATATCAGGCACAAGCAAAGAAATATGTCAAAGATATTTGAACATGCACGATTATTAGAACATTTTTCAAAATATCAACACACAAAGAAAATATGATAAAACAAAAACTTAGACGAGATAAGTACGCAAAGGTGCACTTCAGCACCTAATAGGCTAGAATTAAAAAGTAAACTTCTAAATTGTTTCAGAGACACGCTGCTTATTATAAACATATGGTCGGTCATATTACACAATTAACTGTTGATGAGATGAGTACCTGGGAGAATCGCATCAGTTGGCTCAGATAATCTGAGTTCTCCAGCAAATGAATCAGAGCGAACTGGAGCATACCTGGGAGATGCATAGAATAATTTTTTCATGATATATCAAGTGTGCAGAAGAATCCATGATAATTCTGACATTAAATTAAAATGAGCAAATGATGGTTGCTAGAAACTTCAACTAATGCAGTTAATATTATAACCTCTTGAATTGTTGAATCATGGATACCATAAAAATCATAGGCCGGTGTGATAAAATGTTGATGATGATGTTTTCTATGTGCAAAAAACCAATGCTTGTTACCCGAAAATGGAGGATGGCTAAATTAGATATCAGCGAAGAAGAGATAGATATTGACTTCATCAGTTGAACGGAACTTCAATCACTAGATTACTGACCACAAAGAAACTTTGAAAGACTATGGTCTTGGGCTCCCAATACATGAATACCAGACAAGTCTTGAAGGAGGAGCCTACAATTATGCTGTGCAAACAGACTTTTTATGTAATCAGCACAAAGTAATGTAGTCCCATTTCAGGGATGTTTGTTGGCCAAGCCATTCACAGTTTTTTCCTCGCCGATGCTAATGTGGAAGAAGCTCAAGAGAGAGAAACATAGGAAAAGTGATCCTTCAAATTTCAGTGTATAACAATAAGTGTGCTTAAATTTACATAATTTAAGTTCATTGAGGTCTTTCTTACGTTACTGATGATTCTTAAATTCATATAATTTAATACAAGTTCCATGAAAGGCAGAATGCAGAAAAAAAATAGAACAATGTAAAAAAAAATAAAAAATAAAAATGATACGTCAAAACAATTTAATTTCGCATGTGCGTTCAAATTTTATATGATTTTGTGGGCATCCCCTCAATAAAGAGTTAACAAAGGGCTGTGTTGGGCCCTAATCCTTTTCATTATTGGGCCAGACTCAATGGGCTCCCCTCTTGGATTATGTTACTTTTGTCCTGTTGGTCAAAATGATTTGGGCCCAGTTATTTGATTATTCTATTTGGTTCTTTTGATTGGATCCGGTCATGTGGGTCATCTCTATTATTGGGCTTAGTCATTGGATTGACCCATTACATAAATTGTCATTTAACCCTTTTATTGACCGGTAATCATTACACCAAAGATAGTTGACTGTTATGTCTGCCACCTTTCTGCATGGCATTAATGAGAATGAGACTCAGATGACCGGCGGTGACAAACAGTGATAGCAGATAAGGAAGTGAGCTACATGCTTATACATACTCCCTTGATCCCAATCCAAAGGATGGGTTTTCTTTGGTGTAAATCGTCACAAATTTAAAACATCCCTAAAACACATTATATATTTTATTTTTATATCATTCATATTTATTTCCCTCAAAGTATGACCTCTTTTATCCTTGTGATCCTAATATTTAAAACTTTATATTAGCATACTCCAAGTACACTTAAGTAAACAAAAGTGACCTAAATCCATTTCTAGCCAAAAAAATCGCCTGAGTGCTGACGTGTCACTGAAAAAATCATATTTTTATAATTTTCAAAGTATTTCAGTATATTGTACCATTAAAAAAAATTAATACATGTATATACTTATTAAATTCGTATACTTATATTAAATCAGATAATTTGATTATAAAATTATAAATACAATTTAAAATTATAAATACCACTTTAAATTATAAATAAAATTTAAATTTATAAAAACAAATTAAAAACATTAGGAAACACATTAAAGATATTTGATTACAAATTAAGAGTGTATTAAGAAAAAACAATAAACAAAAAAACAAAAACAAAAAAAAACACAAAAACAAAAAAACAAAAAACAAAATAGCCACAAAAATTATACCCAAATTGATAAAACATTAAAGACTCTAAATTATACCCAAACTAGATACTAACACGCGCGTTACGGCGAAATTATTTAATTTTTTAATAATAAACGTGTACGTACAATTAATAAATTAAAATATAATAAGAAGATGATAGATTATTGTGCGATGATCAAATTTTACAAAAAAACAAATAAATATACATTGTAGGGGGTAGTGTTGAGATAAAGTAGTGATTTTATTAAATAATAATTAAATTATAAAGGATAATATCAAAATATTTGATATTATCAAAAAGCGATTTATATTTGTAGTGATTTAGAGGATTATAAATCTAAAAATTAAAGAGAATGACATTATGCTATTAACGGTTTAAATTTGTAGTGATTTAGAGGATTATAAATCGAAAAATTAAGAAAATGAAATTATGCTATTAACTGTTTAGATTTGTAGTTATTTAGAAGATTATAAATCTAAAAAAATAATTAATAGCATAAAGTAGTGATTTTATTAAATAATAATTAAATTACAAAGGATAATATCAAAATAGTTGATATTATCAAAATAATTTAGATTTGTAGTGATTTAAGGGGTTTGTCGACGTCAGAATTTTTAGATGTCCATTTCCGTTACTTGTTCTTTGGTGTTTTCATTTTATGTGAGATTTGTTTGAAAAAATAAGTGAAAAAGGTCCGACATGTATAATGTCGACGATGGACTGTTAAGAGTCGCCAGTTAGTTTTTTAAATGGTTGTACCAACACAACCGAGAAAAGGTTTGCACATTGACCCAGTGATGTGACACTGCTAAACTGGTCGGTGAAACCGAGATTCATTAGGGTCCGGGGACTTGGTTATGTAGAGGGAAGGTGTTAGGCACCCCCCGACATCCGTGTTACCACGGTGACCGCCTCTTTTCAAGAAATTGTTATCCGAATGTGTGTGTGTGTGTAGGTCAATGTGTCGTTATTTGGAAGTAGTGCGAGGCCTCGTTCGCATTTATATATATGTGGTTTGAATTTATGTAAAAATTCAATTTTAAGCAAGATACGGCGGTGGTGTTTTATAAAAGAGGTTTCTCAAACCTCGATACTCAATAGTAATTGAGACCTTTACACTCCCATTTTATTAAGTGTTTGAATTGATTGATTTTATTTAATGTATGCGAGGCATCCGCACGAAAATAATGTAAAAAATAATGCCGACTTCCTCGTGGGTATGGAAACCATCCGAGGAAATTCGAGACACCGCAGAATAATTTACAAGTCACATAAATTTGAAAATGTCCATCACGGAACCGAATCTAGACCCAATTTGAATCTGTGATCACATGATTCCTAGCGCACAAGATACCTAATTAATTTGTATGAAAGTAGCGGTATATATATAAAGCTATATATATATATATATATATATATATATATATATATATATCTGCACATGATCACCAACCACGAAGCACCTCTATGGGGATCAAAATGTAAATAAAGTCGTAAAAGCTATCAACCGCCACGGAGGAAACTCCGGGAAGGACAAAACGTAAATAAAGTCAGAATACGGCCAACCGCCACTTAAAGGAACTCCAAAGGGACAAAATGTAAATAAAGCTATATAAAGCGATCAACCGCCATGAAGTAAACTCCGGGCATGACGTAACGTAAATAAAAGCGTAAAAGCGATCAACTACCACGTAAGTAAACTCCTGTGGGATTTAAATATATATATATATATATATATATATATATATATATATAGTATTCATCCATGGCAAACGTTTGCCATGGACACTATTCAAAGATTGATTCAAAGATAATGGAAGGCTTAGATTGATCGACTTTTCTCCTGCTTTCTGACTTATAGTGGCGGTCCCCTTCATTTTTGTCCGTTTGTAAATTACATTACTTCCCCTAACTTATAATACATGCATGCCGCTACAGGCTGTAGTGGCAGTGTGAGTCCCACCCATATGGCTATGTAAAGATAAGTTTACATTTATGTATATATAATGTAAAAATAAAAGATAATGATACATAATATAAAAATAAAAGATAATGATAAGATAAGTCTGAATAAAAGATAAACTCATTTTTATAAATATATAATATAAAAATAAGATAAGTTTGAATAAAAGATAAATTTATCTTTTATAATAAAATAAATTTATCTTTTATTATAAAAACATAAATTTATCTTTTATAATAAAATAAATTTATCTTTTATAATAAAATAAATTTATCTTTTAAAATAAAATATAAAATTTATTTTATTTTATTATAAAAGATAATTTTATTTTATTATAACAGATAATATAATAAAATAAATTTATCTTTTATAATAAAATAAAATAAATTTTATATTTTATTATAAAAGATAAATTTATTTTATTATAAAAGATAAATTTATGTTTTTATAATAAAAGATAAATTTATTTTATTATAAAAGATAAATTTATCTTTTATTCAAACTTATCTTATTTTTACATTATGTATTTATAAAAATAAGTTTATCTTTTATTCAGAACTTATCTTATCATTATCTTTTATTTTTATATTATGTATCATTATCTTTTATTTTTATATTATGTATACATAAATGTAAACTTATCTTTACATAGCCATACGGGCCATATGATAGTGGGACTCACATCATTGCCTTAAACTTCATATGTACAGTATGTATTATAAGTTAGGGCAAGAATGTAATTTGCAAACGGATAAAAAGGAAAAGGGACTGCCCTCCGGTCCTCAAGCTTCAACTTCCATCCGTTACCCCGCACAATAGTCACTCGGGATTGGTTAGTCTTATGGGACATCGTTGTGTAGAGATGTTGAGACGATGTGGCGTGGCATCGCGTTGGCTAGATGACGATGTTGCCCCTCACCGGTGTTATCCCGGATTGGGCTGATAAAGCAGACGTTGCTCAGGCTTCGCTGAGATTGAACTGCTACAATTTTTGAAGGTCCTCATTGTCATCTTTGAGGTGTATCTGTCTTCCTGGTGTTATCTCTGGGTTGGTACAGAACATCTCGTTGTGAGCGCCGAGATTGAAGCTGGTCGCATTTGAAACAAGCATTTTCGGGGTTATCGCCGAAACTGCATTCCTTGGGGTTATCACTAAGGTTGGTGGCTATTCCCATGGTTGGGACTGAGACTGGATACCTCGGGATTATCTCTGAGATTAATCGGTCTTCTCCGGTGTGTGTTCCGGTATTGGATCTGCACGCCTCGAGGTTATCTCCGAGATTGGAATTGTTACTCCCAGAGTTTGATCCGGGGTTGATGCTAAACTTCCGATAGTATCCGGTATGGATATGGATTGTCTTTCAGGGTTCCCTCTTAAAAGACAAATCTATCCTCCTGCAATGTCAGTGACAGTAGTACAGAAATTTTCGAGTGTCTACAGATGCCCCTCTTTATCATACTCATGCATGGCGACGCATGGGTAGGATAAAGAATCCTAGACACTTGAAACGCAACAAGACAAACATGGTACTGTATGTAGCAACATGATGCAAATGTATGATGAATGTGTACGGGTTGTAGCCCAACATGCTTTGGGATGATTTTGGCTTCCTCGTTGCTTTAACCGGGATTGGCAATGTCGACGATTTGATGTGTAATCCAATCATTAGGATGTTGATGTTGGAGTTATCACCAAATTCTTGTGTTTTTGATAATGACTTGATCCTGAAGATGTGCCTCTTATGTGTAAGAGATCTGTGGGGATAAAGCTTGATCTGTTTGAGGGTGTGTATAACAGATTCCATCATCTATCCTCTTTGATAACGTTGACCTCTCCTGGTTAGTATCGCCAGAATATGTCACGATTCTGTTGGATTTACTACCAACAACAAATGCTGTCAGGGATGCCTGACCTTCGTTGACGTGTACTTCACCGACATGTGAATAAACGGCTGAAAAATCATGTGGGATATACTGTCAAGGTTGCTTGACCTTCGTTGACGTGTGAATCAACAGCTAAGACTCTGTGAGTAGATCATCAAGGTTGTTTAACCTTCGTTGACGTGTGAATCAACGGTTGAGACTCTGTGAGTAGATCATCAAGGATGCTTGACCTTCGCTGACGTGTGAATCAACGGAACATTGCGTTGTGACCCCCGCCGGGGATCCGATATTCATGAGTAATCGAGCAGGAAATCCTCGAATAGCTCTGGAGCTCTGATAGGTTTAATCGTTATCGGCTGAGATAACGTCAAGGCTTCTTGACCTTCATTGATATGTGTGTCAACGGCTTGAATGTACGTTGTAATCCCCTGTTGGGGTTTCACGTTGTAACCACCGCTGATGTGTGTAGCAGCGGCTGGTCATCGGATGGTTTCTGATGCTCTGTTTGGTTTGCTTCCAACGGTTATCAAGATGTTAAGGCTGCTTGACCTTCGCTGATTTGTGTGTCAACAGATGAGCATGCGTTATAACCCCCGCCGGGGACTCACGTTGTAACCCCCGTCGGGGATCACGTTGATCTTTTAGGGTGATGACCCAGAGTTGGCGGCATCGGGCTTGTACAAGGTATTGCTGGATGTGATTTGTAACAAATGAGATCATTGGCAGGGTATTATACCTCGTGTTTGGGTGACTACCAATGGGTGATGTACAAACTCAAAGTTTCATCTGAGATGACCAGGATTGTATGCTGTTTTGCTCAATCACGTGGTGTTTTTATTCCCGATTTGACTTTTTTAGTCCGCAAGAACTCCTTTGCAACTCGAATTGGACCGAAGAGGAGGGGGGTCCCATATATAAGTGTGCCAGTACACCGCCGCAGTCAAGCAGATGAGCCAATGCCAACCGTGGATGATAAAATCCAACAGGTTGGTCTCACAAGTCATTTTCAACTTGTCCTGCGAAGAGAAATCCGTGAGCCTCCTTCAGATTTGCTGAGTTCGGGCTATTTTCAGCAAATTCTGTCACCGTACAAGTGTTCTACACTATCCTGGTAATGTATGCATGTATTTTTTTCCAGTTTTTATCCATTGGATTTTGAGTTATCGCATAAAATGCATCTAAACACATAGTAGTGATTATGTATGCACAAATGACTTGATAAAAAATCTTCAACATAGAAAATGTTAGTATTAAACCATGTTGAACATAATGATGTGAAAAAATTTGACTTTTGAGAGTCAAATTGACACCTTTTTATGCTATTTTTGTCATATTTGAGGTCCAATGAGCAAAAGGTAGAAAGGCAAAGTACTCCTGATATTGAGGTTAACCTTATACATGATGATTTTGATTTTTAATGCATATATTATGTATATGACTTTGGGGCAGGTGTGCTACTGAATGGCCACCTAGACATGCTTATGTGCATGTGGATAGTCCTATTTTCAAAGGGGACTATGGCAAAAATTTTCAAAATGTAGGCATTAGGTAGTCATGCATTTTAACTCTATTGTATGTTAAAGTAAATGCATGCATGCATATAGTCATAAAATGCATTCTAGAAAGCTCCAGGTAAGGAAATACCACAACCTTTCTGAGGTGATTTGGAGACTTGTTGTCCAGATATTATGGATCCGGATCAGCCGAGCAGTTCTCACAGGACCACTTCTGGTATACGGAGGAGGGCTTCTGAAGTACCTCGACCCCTGCTCGTCGATAACCTCATCGATTGGTGGAGGCCGCGGATTCATCCAATCAAAGGCAGACGCGTGCGACGTTGAGGACGTGGAGGAGGATATTCGATTGAGGATCCCGCCTCGCCGCACTGTTCCTCGTAGGGAGCAGCCTTGTATTCAGGTGGCAAACCCAGAGCTGTTGGGTGATTTGAGCAGACATCCATCGATGTATTTGCATGCTAATGAGGTATGGTGTTAGACTTTGATCTTCTTTCTTTCCTATTGATGAGGATTAAAGGGTTCTGATGTTTATCTGCATTTCATCCAGGTTCCGGGTTTTACACAGCCTCGAGGGAACTGGTTCAAAGATTCACTCCATGTTCCGTGCGCTTCATCCCGACTATAGAGCCAGTAGTGCATGAGTGGGGATTCGGGGCATTCTTCTCCATCCTTCCCGTCGTTGTCCCCCGGGTTACCTCGTGGCATTGTCTCGAGCGATGGTTTCATCGACTTCGACCACTCCATTTCTTTGGATGGCGAGGTGATGATGACGCCGATGGATTGGCGATTTATCACAGGTATGGAGTTTGGAGGGGAGCCAGTGCCTTGCATGGAGAATATTACCCCTACTGCCATTAGATCCTTGTTAGGAGTTCTGGCGAAGGCGCTCAAAAGCAGGACTGTCCGTTCAGGTCCTTTGAGCGTAGATGCTATGAGCGGCCTTTTGAGTGAGCCCATGCCTGATGATGTCAGAATCAGGGATCGCATTCTGCGGCGATTATTCCCGATGATCATTAGAGGCTGCTTTATAGCAGATAACTCTTCTACGGTGTCTTTCGCTTTGATCGGCGCTACACGTGATGTGGACCGTATTGGAGAGTATGATTGGGGCTCCTATACCTTTGCCTATTTCCTCTGGGGCATGCGAGATGCGCTGTGGTTCGACCGAGGCTTGGCTAGGCTTTTACCCGTTTCTGCTGGTGAGTATTTCTCTTGTCATTTCCCATTTATAGGTTAAGAGTGTTTACTGATAGCAGATGTTTTGCCATTGTATTGGAAGTTTTGGGCCTTTGAGAGGCTCCCATGCTCGCGTCCTGTGAGTGTGTTAGGTTTAGATACCTATCCACGAGGATGACGATGGCATCATTCCATTTTGCCAGAGGTCCCTCAGATTGAGGGTTTCACTCTCGCCCAGATGCAAATGGAGTTGTTGTTGACGGTGACACCATCACATGGATTCCCTATTCAGGGGAACACTTGACCATCGGCTTTGAGGATGGATACCCGACTGGAGTCGAGTATGTAATTTCCACCAAGAGAGTTCCTTTCTTCACAAATGAAGGCTGGGAGCTCTATTTAGGAGAGCGTGCTATTAGGAGCACCACAAGGGAGATTCGTATGCCGATCTTGCCTTCTGCTAGGTGTCATTGGCCTGTATCACAGTCACCAGTCACGGATATCCCATTGTTGGGGGTTGACAATTTTGTATTATCAGAGGGACCATGTACTAAGGAGACGTTCTAGCGTTGGTGGTTCCCTCGTACTATTGGAGCGCAGTCTCGCGCCACACAGTTTATGGGGGATATGGTTTCAGGATCCGTGATGATGACGGATTGGATAGCTTGTGTCTGAGATCCGACTCATATGACATGATTGATAGTTCGACCGTCAGTTGGACAGCACACATATATTTATCCCAAGCATTTGGGCGTAGATCCCAGCAGAGGCGCTTCATTTGATCCTTCCACTCAAAGGCCGCCCATCGATGACCCATTCGGTTTTGTCGTAGCAGATCATCCTCTTTATAGGCCCCGACATCCCCGCTGATAGAGATCCCGTGACTCAGAGGAGTTACATCGTGGAAAGGATTGATGATGTGGATATCGACACCATTGTCTTCTTCTTCGATGTGTATTCTCGTTATATCTTTTGATAGGCCTCGTTAGATATTGGGTAGATCGCTCGCTATATCTCTTTGATAGGAGTAGATGTCCGTGCCCCATTTCCTCGTATTTGTAGTAGTGCATGTAGATGATGTATTAGATGATGATATATTTAGGAATGTATGCACGCTTTTTCATTCCCTATATCATATTGCCATCTATTATCTCGCTATGCATGTATCATGTTATGCATATGTATGTATGTCCAGAGATATTCGCATTGACTGGATGGTCTTTACGACACTACCGCGCATGTATGTCTTCTTCGACGCTTATCAGATAGATCATACCCCACCATCATTGGTGGCATTGGGTATGCGATCGTGGTATGATAGCATGTCACCACCAGACAGGGTGACTGTAGATCATTTGCTGCAGCATCATGACCTTATTGATGTTTCAGGTTCCCGCAGGGTTTGTGGACGGGATGCTAGAGCACTAGGTACCGGATAGGTAGGTCTTCCAATTCGGGACCCATGAGTTGACTCCTACTCTCGAGGAGTATACACGATTGACGATGCTGCCATTAGACAGACCTTGTGTGCACATGGCTTTGGGAGACATGAGTAGATGGTTCATGACTCTCACCGGATCAAGGGCAGTAGAGTGGTACAGATGATGAGATGACATCCGCCACGTGATATCCCAAAGATTTTCTCGTATATAATGATTTGGCTCGGAGGATAGCTATTCACGACATTCTGGGGATTTCACCGCACCGGAGGACCATTGGCGTGTGGCCAGGGTTGATGTACTGATGCTATGCATACTATCGTATGTCTATATGCCACGGTACATGGATGAGATAGACATAGGTGTCATCATGGCCGTGAGAGCTCTCAGGGAGGATCACACCATTATACCTATGATTGTAGCAGAGACCTCGCGGTCAAGATCCTATCACCGCACTTATCCCATGTGAGTGTTCACGGTAGTTCTATGGCCATGTCTATACGTGTGGTTTATGTCACACTTGAGACCGATTGGTACCTTTAGACGACATATATATTGTTTCACCCATGATATATCCATGTCATAATCCTTTCAGCCATCAGAGTGTATAGGTGCTCTGTCTTGGTCCATATTTTTGGCAGACATCAGAGATCCATTCAGCATATTACCGTGTTCGGGGCTTAGCTCACCATACATCTTCGTTACTCACGCTCCGGGCATGGACTACCTCCATCTGGCAGGTTTGAGGGTCGCGACTACTTATCACCCACTGGCCGTGATGTCACAATTTGACCAGTTCTAGGATTTTCATCCTTTCGAGGGGGAGATAGGTCAACGTTCAGCTTTTCGATATCTCTCAACAGAGGACCGATCCCTTGTGTATGCTTGTTGGGATCAGCGTGAGATAGCTACTTTTTCAGTGAGCCATCCGGGTTGTTCTGCAAAGTATTCCGCATGGATGGAGACAGAGATTTTATCGGCTGCAGCAGTATCTACAGTACCGGATAGTGAGTCAGACGATGTTGAGCCCATGGAGGACATCGATTCCTACATCGAGGAGGAGCCCGTTGCTGGGTTGCCATCATTTCCTCCGGATTCTCCCAAGATTAAGATTGTTGTGATTCAAGACTCAAAGACAAGATTTTGAGCAAAGTCTTCATCTGATGACCTTTGAGAGAGATCAGGCTCGATCTATGATGTTGACTGCTCTTGATGGGAGAGACACAGCTCTATTAGAGAGAGACGAGGCATTAGCTCGCAGAGATATCGTTGTAGTTTAGCGGGATGAGGCTAGATCAGCCAGAGACGCAGTGATAGTTGAGCGGGATAGTGCTATATCTGCCCGGGATGTAGCCGTCACAAATAGTACCGCCGTGAGGTCCCTTACCATTGGCATGATCGCAGAGATGAGCGCATATATTGATGATTATATGGTCACCATGCAGATGGCTATAGATCTGTTGGGTCGTGTGGATACTCTCGTAGAGGAGACCACAACTTCACCTCCATCTTCTGAGAGGGACGCTATGTTGGGCTTGTTAGCTCGCATATACCCTGACTTGTAGATGAGCTTGTATTTTCCTGCATAGACTAGCTTAGCCATTTTGTCATGTATAGTTTACATTGTATATATCAAACAACATTATATATATGACAGGGAAATATATTTTTGGATCACTTCCCTTTTAGATATGCTTTACTACTTGCTTGATATTTTGCCTGCTGCTTCAGGGCTTGTGATCTTGATGTATTCTGAATTCCTCCTGGGTGGATGGACATTGAGTTGTCTCTGGATAGTTCAGAATGGATCATCGATCTGTATGTATCCCTACCATCTTTGGTGTCTTGGGACTGGTTTCTGAATGAAAATGTGGAGAGGAGTGTGGCTTTCCTCTCTGAGATTGACCGCACCACAGATGGTCGCCAGTACTTCTATTTAGGAGAAGCCTAGTTAATTCCACCTCTTATGGATTGGTGTTGCTCTTCAAGGTATGACCGCAGCTTAGATGGTCGCCGAATCTCCTATTTGGGAGGAGTTCAGGTAATTCCATCCCTTTGGTCTGAAGCCGAATGAAATGTAGTGGATTAAAGGATGATCCCAGTACCAATTGACAATGGTTTGTGTTTTGGTAGGGGGTGAGACCGAACCATGAATGGTCGCCACGTACTCCTATTGAAGAGGAGATCAGTCTCGTGAGTTCGAACTCGTGTAAGAGGTTCAACGTCAGATATGGTAGAAATGGTGTAGGAATGTTTTTGGTTGTTTTTTGTTTTTGTAAGGGTAGAAATGTTTTTGTTGTTTTTTTTTTATCATGACCGGGCCATATGAAATGGTTGCCCACGCATCTCTATTGAAGAGGAGATCAGGTCGACGTAGTTCGCCCCTCAAGGCGAGATGAAAAGCGTAATCCCATGCGCAGGTCAGAGTGCGGGGAGGAGAAAGTTTAATCCTAGGTTGAGGATAAACTGCAGGTATGAGAAGTTTGATCCCATGTATGGGTAGCCAAACTGCAAACGCGAGAGGTTCAATCCGTGGTGGGATGACCTAAGTCGAGGAACGCAAAAGAGAGAGCCAGTGGCGGCTTGAAAAGTATGTTTCCTCGAGGGCAAAAAGTGTATAAGAGTTGTATGATGTAGTAAAGGGTTAAAGAACCGGAATGGTTGGTGATCCGATGGTCCAACACCGTGGATGTTTTGCTTGATGGCAACTTTCGATATAGTACCGCTTTCACTGGTGTCCGAATTGATGAGTTGTGGAAATTCATCGCCGCCCATTTCTTGTAACTGAGAGCGCCTCTCGTCAATATTTCCTTGACAACAAAATGGGCCTTCCCGCTAGGAGCGAATTTTCCTTAGATTGATCTTGGTTGTCAAGGATCTTCTTCAAAACCAAGTCATGTTGTTTAAAATTGTCAGAGTGGACTTTTTGTTATAGGATCCGCAATCCTTTGTTGATATAATCGACCATGGAAGATAGCCGCGGTCGCGCTTTTCGCCTATTAGAGACAATTGGTGATACCGTCTTGTACCCATTGGTCTTCATCCAGCTGAGTGTCTATCAACACTCTGAGGGATTCCATTTCAACTTCTATGGGGAGTACCGCTTCCATCCCATAGGTTAATGCGTAGGGGTTGCCCCAGTGGAAGTGCGCATTGAGGTTCTGTAGGCTAACAGAGTAAGAGGCAATAGGTCAGGCCAATCTTTGTGGTGGCGACATCTTTTGCATAATCTTCTTGATGTTTTTTGTTAGCCGCTTCAACATCACCATTCATCTTCTGGACGATAGATGATGAGTTAAGATGTTTGATGTGGAATTTTATCGCATAATTCCTCCATCATTTTGTTGTTGAGGTTCTTAGCATTGTTCGACACAATCACCTCTCGGTTGTCCATATCGAAAAACGACATTGTTTTCGATGAAAGCAATGATGACTTCTTTAGTAACCTGGGGAAGGAGGTCGCTTCTACCCACTTGGTGAAGTAGTCGATCATGGTGAAGATAAATCGATGTCCATTACTGGCTTTAGGCTCAATGGGCCCGATAACGCCCATTCCCCACATTGAGAAGGGCCAAGGTGAACTCATATTGTGGAGTTCCCGTGGAGGAGCGTGTATAGCATTCCCATGAATTTGGCACGATAGCATCTCTCGACGTGGTCATTGCAATCAGCTTTGAGAGATAGCCAATAATGTCCCGCCCCGAGGACTTTTCGACAAGGAGGGGGCCACTCATGTGGGGGGCCACAGACTCCACCATGGATTTCATCCATGAGCCTTTTGGGCTTGATATTTGTCTAAACATCGAGGAGACCTAGTCCCGCATCTCTTTTTAGAGAGCGATCTCCACTCGTGTAGAATTTCACAAGCAAGTCGATGGATCCGCTTTTTTCTTCGGGCTCGCTCTCGTGGGTGTAAATCCATCTCGTAGATATTCCTTGATATGCGGATACCAAGGATGTTAGATGGGAGGTAGCTCATCCGATACTTCTCCAACGTAATTCTAATAGGCTGGGGCCTTGTGCAGGGAAATTGTGACACTTGGCAAGTGTTCCTTATCTGATATGTGAATCAAGGAGGCCAAAGTAGCTAATGCGTCCACAAAGTCATTCCTATTACGAGGAATGTGTAGAAAGGAGATTTCTTGAACTCCAAAACCATCTTCAAAAACTGCCGATGGTAAGGCAAACAAATGTAGTTCCTTGGTTTGATAGATTTCGTGGATTGTTTGATTACAAACTCTCGAATCTCCAAAGACAAGTTAACCGCCGATGCCCATTGAACGGCAAGTTTTAGCCCCATGAGATGTACCCTTCATACTCACTGTAGTATTGTTGGTGCCGATAAACCGCAATTTGATGGCGACGGATATCGCTTCCCCTGCATCAGATACTAGAACTACTCCAGCCTCCGTAACCTTCCATATTAACAGCTCCATCAAAATACATCTTCCATGATTGGCGCCAGATCGCATCGATGGTGTTGTTGAATCGTCATTACTCCTTCATCATCGGGAAATATGTTTCCAAGGGTTTGAAATCCTCGAAGGTGTGCTGCGCCATTGATCATGATTCCTTGACCTTTGATGGACTTTTGAGTCACATATACGATGTCAAATTGTTGTAGGATCAACTGCCATCTGGACAGCCGGCAATTTAACATGGGTTTATTGAACACATATTTGAGAGGATCCACGCGGGATATGAGATGGGTTGTGTGACCATGGAGGTAATGTTGTAACCTCATGGAAGCCCATGCTAAAGCACAACACGCCTTTTTCGATCGAGTGTACTTGTGTTCACTGCTCATCGAACCTTTTGCCGAGGTAATAGATAGCTCGTTCTTCGCCTCTATCATCTTTTTTTGTCCCAAAGATGCAAACCCATGGCGTTGTCACTTTATGGATGGACAGTACATGAACAGGGGAACATCATCCTCGGGTGGTACCAAAATGGGAGCTTTGACTAGTTGCGCTTCTTTGATTGTGAGGAAGGCATTTTGACACTCATCATTCCATTTCATGGAGGAGTTCTTCCTTAATAGCTTGAAGATCGCTCATGTGTTGGTGTGAGTTGAGAGATAAACCCGCTAATGAAGTTGATTCTTCCCAAAAATCCCCGTGATTTCCTTTTCCGTCTCGAGGAATGGGCATTTCGTGATGGCTTGGATTTTGGCAAGATCCAAATTTCAATCCTTTTGTGGTCGACTAGAAATCCTAGCAATTTGCTTCGATTTAACGCCAAAGGCGATTTAGTGGATTCAACTTCAAGTTGTACTTACGCAACCTATTGAACAACTTTCTGAGATGGTCTAGATGGTCATCCTCTTTCTGGGACTTGACAATGATGTCATCCACGTAGATCTCGGTCTCTTTGTGCATTAAGTCGTGGAAAAGAGCCATCATAGCTCGTTGATAGGTGGCTCCGGCATTGATGAGGCCGAATGACAACCGTCTATAGCAAAAGGTTCCCCAAGGCGTGATGAAAGCAGTTTTCTCACGATCTTCCTCAGCAACCATGATCTGATGATACCCCGCAAAGCAATCAGCAAAGGAGTACATGTTGTATTACGCAGTATTGTCAATGAGAATGTGGATAAATGGCACGGGAAAGCTATCTTTTAAGCAAGCTTTGTTCAAGTCCCGGTAATCCACGCAAACTCGCACCTTCCCTCCAGGTTTAGGCACGGGCACAATGTTGGATATCCACTCAGGATATGTAGACACCATGATGATGCCAGCTTGAAATTGTTTCACAATTTCTTCTTTCACCTTTAAACTCCACTCAGGTTTCAATCGCCTGAGCTTTTGCTTGACTGGCTTAAATCCCTCTTTAATGGGAAGGCGATGAAGGACAATGTCAGTGGACAAACCCACCATGTCTTCATGAGACCATGCAAACACATCCTGGAATTGGGTTAATAGCGTAACCATGTCATTCCGTTGGTTTGGGGTAAGGTCTGAACCAATCTGGATTAACTTAGGGCTTTCTAAGGTTCCGAGATTGAAAGAAGTGGTTTGATCAAGGTTGGGTTTAGGTTTGTCTTTGACCCATTCTTGAATTTCTGGAGGCACCTCAATGTCATCCTATATATCCATCAAGGCTGAATTCATCTCTACATCAAAGGTACAATCCTTGTGGAGAAGAGGCACCATACGTAAAAGTACATGCACATCTAAATTCAGAGTCTTGAAACAAAATATGCTTTCACTTAGTATATATGAAATGTGTTGATCATACACACGTTGTTATATATATCGACAAAAATAAACCGCTAATATCGCATGTAAAAGTAAGCGCTATTATATCTCTACAGGTAAAAAGAGTTTTTGCCCGCTTTACCCTTGTCGACCAATGCAAGGAATGTTGTTCCAATTGGCAAGGGTAAAGTCCGGTGGACCGCAGTGATGGAGGGATTGTCATCATCCTCCCTGTCCCCAAATGATGGCCATTATGTCGGGGCAATCATCGTCTGGGTGTATCTGTTGGTATGTTCATCATGAACGATGATGCATATGCCTGACATCATTCGGATGACGTCTTGCTTGATTCTTTCGCTCCTCTTCTTCGGTCTGGATTTGGAACAAAGACTTCTTTTTCTCCTTCACCGCATCTATTGGGAAATAACATAGCCATTACATTGGGTGGCACCTTTACAGGAGGTGTGTGGACTCTCGAGTTTGAAGCGCTAAGATAAACGCCGCATGGTTGAAGTCAAGGAATCATTGATGCTTATGAGGATTCCTATGACTAGAACTGGTAGAATAGCCTAGCCCAGCTGTTCCAGTTTGCCTGGTTAATCGAATTGGGTACTTGATACCCTGGCAATCTTTACCCAGCCCTTGTCCTGGTTTATGACCCAATGACATCATTTCTTGAGTAGCCGACATTACCTCGGTAGAAATCTTGGGTTTGGACAATGGCATTGCAATAGAATGGTATTGGGTATTGCTTACTTCCAAAGCATGAAAGCTGACCGGTTCAACATCTGCATTGGTATTGATGAATGGCATATCCCAATGTTGAGGAAACTCTGATTCAGCGTTTACCGTGACCAGGCTATTGTTGATAATGTATTTTAACTGTTGGTGAAGAGTGGAGGGGACTGCCCCCATCCATATGAATCCATGGTCACCCCAAGAGCAGGTTGTATCCCGAATCTATCTTGAGCACATGGAAAGATACGCAGAATGTGTGAGGACCAATTTCGATCAAGTATTCAATTATCTCGACCGAATTTCACGGGCTCCATCAAAAGCTTTGGTGATAGTATGGCTACTCCGAATTCGGTTGAGATTGATGTTCATCTTCACCAAGGTAGCATATGGACAGATATTTAGAGAGGAACCTCCATCTATCAAGACTCCAGCTAGCATGTATTTAGAGGACAAGACCGCAATGTGCAACGACTTGCAATGACTGGTCCCCTCGGGCGGTATGTCATCATCAGTGAAGGATATCACATTGTTGTTGAAAATGTGATCAACCAGATGTTGAAATTTTTTCGTATCAACTGATGTTGGTAGATAGGCTTCTTCTAAAACCTTTAACAAGACCTTCCGGTGATTCTCGGAAGTTAGGACCAAATCCAAAATTGATATTTGTTGTGGAGCTTCTTTTAAGCTTAAAACCACCGTGGCTTCGTTATGACCCATAGTGCGGAGGAATTTTTCAATCTTCTCCATGGGTATTTTCCCCTTTGATTTGATGGTAGACTTCATCACCCATTGGGGAAGATACAATGGATTTTCCTTTGACACTGTAGCAGTTGTATGTGAGGTGGATCCTTCACCTTCTCAATAATTCCACGGAACTTTGCGCAAGCTAACAATAGGATATTGTGCTCTGTACGACAAGTTGATTGGCTTGGGAGCGGCCACTTTCAAAGGATTGTTGCTTCCCTTGAGTTGAATTGTTGGCATTGTGAGTGATTTGTTAACCCCATCAGCTCTAGTGGATATGACTGCTACCACACTCTTCCACCTAGTAGGACCTGAATTCTCACTTGCACGTAACACAGTATCGTCGTCCACTAGGCGCAGGACACCACTGTCGATTAGATTTTGGATAAGGTATGAGTGCCCAAAGATTCTTCTCGGTCACGTGACCGCGAGACTGAGAGTGATATTGACATACTCCATCGAGTTGGATACCGCCTGGAAGGGGGGTTGATTGGAGGTAGAAGGGAACTAATCCTTCCTTCATTGATTAACATATGAAGGATTTCCTCCATAGGTTGGCCCAAATAGGTGAATTCCCTTTTGTTGGCAAAATCCCGACGGGCCTTGGCATTTGCTCTCCTTGTCACTTTGTCTTCCAGCATTTCATTTTCTGAAAGTGACGAGGGAATATTCATGACAAGAGGTAGGAGACTGGCATGCTCCTGGCTGATTAATTGACGCGTAACTTGATGCTGATAAGTCACCAGTTCCGCCAATTGCTCAATTTGCTTGCATAGAGCTTTCATCTTTCGTTCCATTGTGAAGTGGAACTTGGCATAATCCCATCTGTCATCACTGTCTTTGAGGGTCTGGGAGGATTCATAGCTGAAATTGGAACTTTGTCCGTTGCTCCAATTGATCATGTTAACCTCTTCTTCTTTGTGTTAAGGAAGAGGGTTGTCTTGAACATGAGGCTGATCTAGTTTGGTGACCACAATCTCCCCATTATCTATCAGGTCATGGATCTTGTGTTTTAAGGACCAACAATCCTGAGTATCATGTCCAGGTGCCCCGACATGATAAGCACATTTTCGAGCAGCATTGGAACCCCGTCCATTAGGGCTGGCCGATGGAAGAAGATGTGTAATTTTCTTCTTTATTGTCAGAAGAGTGAGAATGTTCTCGAGGGTATCCCCTAAGGGTGTAAACACTCGAGGGCGTTTGACTTCTCCACCTTTTGGTATTGGAGGGTTCGTAGACTGTGCTTGAAAGGGAGTGTAGTTTTTCCTTTGAATAGGCATGTTTTGATTGCCTTTTTGACCCTGTAGTATCAGGGAAACATCTTCCTCTTTCTTTTTATGGACCCTCCGGGGGTTGTTTCCATAATGTCTAGATTGGATGTGATCAGCAACAGTTTTAAGGGTAGCTAGGTCTTGAATCTTTCTGGACTTCAATCCCATCTCAGCCATCTCCCCATGTTTGACCATTTCAGAAAATGGTTTGCTGATGCCGGCTAAAACTCTCTCATAGAACGGAGCTTCTTGTATGTCTATAAAAGTCATTACCATCTCTGATTCTATCATGGAAGGACTAACTTGGGCAGCCAAGCGTCTCCACCTTTGAGCATACTCTCTAAAAGACTCGTTAGACTATTTATTGATCTTGGTAATTTGATACCGATCAGGAGCCATCTGAGTTTGAAAGCTGTATTGAGTGAGGAAAACATGTGCTAGCTCTTCTCAGCTATGGATCTTCGAATTGTCTAATCTTGTGTACCACAAACGGGCTTCTCCAGTTACACTCTTTTGGAACAATTGCATTCTGAGCTTTTCGTCCTCTGCATAAGATCCAAGTTCTCCAATAAACACTTTTAAATGTGTAAGGATCTCCTAACCCATCATATTTCTCGAAGTCAGGAGTTTTAAACTTTTCTGGATAATGAACACCAGGGAAAATGCAAAGATCAGCATATGAAACACTCCCGTGTGTTCCAATTCCTTTGATAGCATGAAGGGTCTCTTCAATTTGGAGGACTTTCTTTTTGATGTCACCAGTGTTTGGATCTCTAGTGGGATGGGCAGCATCATGAGTTTTGTTGGTCGTATCCAACTGCAGTTCAGGTATTGTAATGACCTTGGGTTCCCCCTTGTGCGGAGGATTTAACATGTACGGGTATTTTTTGACCCTGAGTAGACCGGTGTAGTTCTGGTAGTAGAACAACCAAATCTGTAATTTGTTTGCTTAATCCGTCGAATTCTTTAGAGAAACGGTAGTAGAACAACCAAATCAGCCTTTTTGATTTTGCTTAATAGGTCCAATTGGTTTTGTGAGAAACTGGATTAGTTTAGTTTAGGGAAATTGTATGATAACATGATTGACTTAATCCATTTTAGGAATTTTACAAAACATTTCTTCATATTTCTCATTACATGGAGATAAACATGGAATGTAATTACAAGTAATTGTGTTTACAAGTAATTAAAATGAGAGCATGAAGAGACTTTCCTCCGTTTTGGGTGTATCAGAGGCTGGCCTATCTTAGGTTACTCTCACGGCTTTTTGGCATTAAGGTTCCCAAATCATCGCAATCTACTTGACGGGAAGTTAATCTGGTCTTTCAACTGGAGCGAATTTGGGTGGTGCCTTTCCTGAGCCTCGGAGAATTAGTCTTCTCACGAGTCCAGTAATCAAACACCGGTGGGATAGCCTCCTGGTGGAGGGACCACACAACATACATTCAAATACATCGCGTCTCACCGTATGATAATGATGACATGTGCGAAGCACTAATATCACAAGCAGATATGGTGCAAAGCACTTAATATCATAAGCAGTTTATAGTACAAAGCACTAAGTGCTATCAGGAAATGCATTCGTACACATTCATCAAATGTAAATGCAACATCCACACACAAGCAGATAACAGTTTTGAAAAGATTGTAATAGTGGCTTAAGTCCTCTTACTGGACTCCCCAACAGAGTCGCCACCTGTCGACGTCGGGATTTTTAGATGTCCCTTTCCGTTACTTGTTCTTTGGTGTTCTCATTTTAGGTGAGATTTGTTTAAAAAAACAAGTGAAAAAGGTTCAAAATGTATAATGTCGACGATGGACTGTTAAGAGTCGCCAGTTGGTTTTTTAAATGGTTGTACCAACACAACCGAGAAAAGGTTTGCACATTGACCCAGTGATGTGACACTGCTAAACGGGTCGGTGAAACCGAGATTCATTAGGGTTCGGGGAATTGGTTATGCGGAGGGAAGGTGTTAGGTATCCCCCGACATCCGTGTTACCACGGTGACCGCCTCTTTTCAAGAAACTATTATCTGAATGTGTGTGTGTGTGGGTCAATGTGCTGTTATTTGGAAGTAGTGCGAGGCCTCGTTCGCACCTATATACACAGGGTTTGAATTTATGTAAAAATTCAATTTTAAGCAAGATATGGCAGTGATGTTTTATAAAAGAGGTTTTTCAAACCCTGATGCTCAATAGTAATTGAGACCTTTTACACTCCCATTTTATTAAGTGTTCGACTTGATTGATTTTATTTTACAGATGCGAGGCATCCATACGAAAATAATGTACAAAATAATGCCGACTTCCTCGTGGGTATGGAAACCATCTGAGGAAATTCAGACACCGCAGAATAATTTACAAGCTGCTTACAGCTGAAAATGTCCATCACGGGAACCGAATCTAGATCCAATGGGTGAATCTCTGATCACATGATTCCTAAAGCACAAGATACCGTAATTTGTATGAAAAGCAAGAAGTGGTATATATATAAAAGTCTGTAAATATATATATATATATATATATATATATATATATATATATATATATATATATATATGATCACCAACCATGAAGCACGTCCATGGGGGATCGTAAATGTAAATAATGTTGTAAAGTTATCAACCGCCACGGAGGAAACTCCAGGCGGGAAAAAACGTAAATAATGCTATAAATACGGTCAACCACCACGAAGGGAACTCCAGGGGACAAAAGGTAAATAAAGTTGTACAAAGCGATCAACTGCCACGAAGTAAACTCCAGGCTGCATGACGTAACGTAAATAAAGTTGTAAAAGCGATCAACCACCACTAAGTAAACTCTAGGTGGGACGAAATATATATATATATATATATATATATATATATATATATATATATATATATATATGGGATTCCATCCACAAAGAACCGGTTGTTGGGAGCAACCCATTTTGTCCATATAGCCTATATAACTGCATGCAAGCACTTATCAATTTTTTTTATAAGTCGCACACAACTGTAGCTATTTGGGCAAAATGGGTTGCTCCCAACAACCGGTTGTTGTGGATGGAATTCTATATATATATATATATATATATATATATATATATATATATATATATATATATATATATTCGAATAAAACCGCGGACTAAAGTCCGCAAATGTGCGAGCAACACGACTCTCAACGTGAAGAAGGGTGTGTGCAGAGATGAAGAGAAAGACTCTAAAGTGTGTGAGAAGGCTTACAGTTGACTGCCAAAGAAGACTTCTATATCTTTAGAGTGGGTAAACACTGGCTTTTGTAGGTATAAAAGAGGCTATAGATGAGCTCACAGGTGTTTGAAAGTACACTACATGGGGTGAGTGCAGAGCAAATTGGGCAGGGCTTCCTCGCCGTTTTCTCTTGCAAAATGGGCAGCCCAAGCTCTCTATTTATAGACGAAATAGCCGTAGGTGTACCAGAGGTAACCCAGGTGGGCCCGAGTTTTTCGGGTCGGGTCGTCTCGTAGTACGTGCACTCGGGCACTGTAATGTCCATTCGAACCTTTAGAAGTGCAATCCGGGCATCCGTTTGAGGTATATAGGACCTATTTCGGACCGCCGTTGTCAAGAGTTGTACGATGGCATGGGATTAGAGTTTGTACGAAGTCATTGAAGATGGGACGGTGCCCTCCGGTCTTCAAGCTTCAACTTCCATCCGTTACCCCGCACAATAGTCACTCGGGATTGGTTAGTCTTGTGGGACATCGTTGTGTAGAGATGTTGAGACGACGTGGCGTGGCATCGCGTTGGCTAGATGACGATGTTGCCCCTCACCGCTGTTATCGCCGGATTGGGCTGATAAAGTAGACGTTGCTCAGGCTTCACTGAGATTGGACTGCTGCAATTGTTGAAGGTCCTCATTATCATCTTTGAGGTGTGTCTCTCTTCCCGTTGTTATCGTTTTGTTGGTACAGAACATCTCGTTGTGAGAGCCGAGATTGAAGCTGGTCGCATTTGAAACAAGCATTTCCGGGGTTATCGCCGAAACTGCATTCCTTGGGGTTATCACCAAGGTTGGTGGCTATTCCCATGGTTGGGACTGAGACTGGATACCTCGGGGTTATCTCCGAGATTAATCGCTCTTCTCCGGTGTGTGTTCCGGTATTGGATCTGCACGCCTCGGGGTTATCTCCGAGATTGGAATTGTTACTCCATGAGTGTGATCCGGGGTTGATGCTGAACTTCTGTGACGAACGAGAATTTTGTAATTTATTTTAATATTTATTGAATTAAATAAATATTTTTCGATGAGTTAATTATTAGATTAAATAATTAATTGATGCAATTGTGGTAGATTAATTTAATTATATGTGTTACATTTATTAAATTAATGTAGAGAATTTTTATTATCAAAGTATGTGATTATGTGAGCTTATTGTATTAAAAGAAATATTTAACAAGCATATTGATATTTAAATTAATGTAATAATTAATTAGAGATTTAATATTTTGATATAATTAATTTATGAGAAAAATTAATTATGTGACTATGTGAATTAATGAGAAATTATTATATTTCATTTAAAATAAATTAAATAAGATATTGATTTATTTTATAAAGGAGTGTGACATTATTTAAACTATATGATAAAAGAGTTTATTAAATTAATTGAGTTTATGCCTTTAAGGCAAGCCAAACATGGCACTAGTAGAGGTTGAGGGCAGTTAACCCATGATGGGTAACTGACCACAACGCATCAGTTTATTTGATTGCGACATCTGCTTTCTTTCATTATTATTCCTAAGTCTAGAGAATAAGTAGAGCATAATTTAAAGTTCACAGAGAGAATTTGTGAGATTGATAAAAGATTGTGAGTGTGTAATCAATCAAATACTTGTGAAAGGATCATCATTGATCATCTTCTTTATATTCTACAGAGTAATCTCCTCCTTCCCAATTTCCATTTTACGTCAATTAAGTTTCATAAATATGGCTTTTAAAGTTTTTGGCTTAAACCTCTGTAATTGGGATAGGAGTAATGATTATGGGTTGTATATGTGTTATGACATATTACATCATATTTAATTATATATATGTAAACCAAATCATAAAATTCATGATAACATGTCGTATTATGATGACTTGTTATTTCAAAATATACAGAGTTTGGGTTTTGGCCTTATACGTAACTTTAAGGTGTCAAACATAAATATTCTCGTAAAATTTACACTCTTATTTGATTATGCATGTTGATAAGAAGAGACCAAGCCTTAAACGAACGGATTCGGTGTTATAACGAATCCGTAGTGTTAAATTTTATGTTTTTGTCCAAAATCTTCAAGAACATCAAGAACAGTACAATTTGCATAATTTAATTATGTGATTATGTGTTTTAAATGGTTAAAGTCGTTATATAAATGTTGGGTTATGTTTATGCATGAATTACACCATATGGGTATGTCTAATTTCGAGTAGAAAATAAGAAAGTGGAAGAAATTAGCATGTTCTGCGATTTTTCGCGAACTACCATTTCAGAAATCTGGTACGCGCGCGCAGCATAGTCAATGAACCATACCACAGCATTATTGACCAGAGTCTTAAGCATGTCAGCATACTTCACAAATACGAGAATCAATACAAAAGTGGCACCATGATATACTCTCCGTAAAGTTCAGAAAAGTAATTTTTTTTAAAATGTTTAAGTCTAACAATGTGTTAGTAAATTACTTTAATGAACATGTAAACATGTTAGAAGTATAATGAGATGTTAAAATAGTTGTTTAACATGTAAATAACATAATTAAATGTGAATTGAATTATTGAATACATAATTAGCTTGTTATTCATGATGTGTAAATTATGTGACAAAGTAGTAAATTAACTAAGTATAGTTAATAATCAAGTTTAAACAAAAGAATAATCATTGATGATTAGTTAAGTTATAATTAATCTGGTATTGTGAATGTGAATGGTATGTAGGATTAAATTCAAAGAACGCGTGCTTAGTTAAAGTGTAATCTACGCACGAGGCAAGTTTCCTAACCCTACTTGTCATTATTGTTCAAGTTTATTATTTACCCGAGTAAATTATCATTACTATTATTCAAGTTCAAATGTTATATTAAAGATTTATTATCTTTTCAAAGCATGATTCAGTTATACAATAATTGTTCTATTGTATACTTCTTGAGATTATTATTCGAATTGAATATCATTATTGTTGAACCTTATTAGACTAGTGAACTTTATTGATTCAACTAGTCCTTAGTTGATAAACGTTCTAAATTTCAGAACCATTATTGAATTATCCAAACCAAACTTCCTTTGGTGCGGATTCGAATGTCAAACTGAGATGAACAACCCTGTAAATGGATTTACTTATGCGTTAGCGTTAAGATATTGTGCACAGTATGGTACTAAGGGCTGATCCTCCTAAGTACGAGTAGAAAGGTCCATAGTCTTATGACTGTTAAAGGTTTCAAGTATAACCCTTGATAACCTAGGACATAGTTCATGGTCTTATGACCCTCAGAATTCTTTTGATTCTTGTTATTCATTCTTGATTCAAAAGTTGAGCTTTTGTTCAGATGTCTTTGATTCACTCGCATGTTATTATACTATTATTTCATTGTTATACTTGTGGGCAATAGTGCTCACTCTTGCTTAATAATAACATTGCAGTTAAGAATGAAAGAACCGATGAACCTTCCACTAGTAAAGGCAAGGGCAAAGTTAGCAAATGAGGAAGACTTGTTATTTTATTTGATGATGTATTTATGTTAGACTTGAGTTAATGATGTTGTTTAAGAGTTATTTGTTCATGATTCCGCACAGATGTTTAAGGTTAATTTAACCTGGGATTGTATTTTATTATTTCGGATGATGTAACCCTTAAGGGAAAGATTTTTATTCTATCTATTGCATGGCTTGCATTTATTATGGGTAGATAGATGGATGATATTTGTACAGTGAACACCAAATCCCGGGAATTGAAGTACCCAGATTTGGGGGTGTTACAAGTTGGTATCAAAGCTATAGGTTATGAACCTTAGGTGGGGGAACAACCTTAGGTAGTAGCCTTATAGAAAGAGGATAGTGATGGAAAACTCTTATCGAGTTATAAGAAATGAATTTCTATAAAACTTAAAATTTTATTGTCAGGATGTCGAATGTTGAAGAAGCTAGTCAAGCTGGGGAGGAAGAACCCCGGGTACCTATAGTACCTACTGAGGAGGAACCCCGTGTACCTATAGTAGCGACAGAGGAGGAGCCCCAAGATATTCATGTCGTTAGGGAGCAGCTGGTGTAGAGGGAATCATCTCCATTGATCATCGTTGTTGGTCAGGAGCATGAACTTGAGACTGATCCTGAGGAGGATCCTGAAGAGGAATTTGTTGAGGAAGAGGAAGAGGAAGAAGAGGAGTTACCACGGTACACCGTTGATGCTGTGATGTATGACACGTTATACGACCGTAATGTGGAGTTACGAGACGAGGTCCAGGATTTGACTGAGCGAGCGGTTATTCAGCATATTACTCTAGAGCAGAAGGAGAGGGAGATTTCGACTCTTCACTCTCGACTGGCAAATGTTGAATGGGATTTGGTCCATGAGAAGGGTCAAACTGAAGATAAGACCGAGGAGATAGAGAAACTGAAGAAGGAACTGAAAGAAACCTCCGAAAGGCTGAACATAGCAGAGGAAGGCTGGGTAAGAGAATCGCGTCGAGTTGATCATACAGAGGATGATAGTCGTGCAAAGAAAGCAAAGATTGGGGAAACGTACTCTACACTTAACAAGGCAATGAATGAGACCCAAGATTGAGTTTTGAGGTACCCAATCCAGTTCGAAGGACTACCATTGTACATGATGGACCGCAGGACGATGCATCGCATCTTAGAAGAGGAGCGTAGAAAAGGCTAATCAAGACTTTGACCGACAAAGTGATATGATTTATTTAATTATGTGAAGAACTTAATTTGTTTTTAGATGTAAATTCTGACGTGTTTATGAACGAAAGAATATTTGAATGTTTTAAATCCTGTGGATTCTTTATTCCAGGATAATTGATGTAAATAGCAATTATGCTATCGTTTAATGTTAAAACTTTTGATTTGAATGAAAATATATCAAGTTGTTTGAGATGATGTGTTAAATGAATATGTTAAATTGTTAAGTAATGCCTTAACTATTTAGAGAAATAAATAAAGTTCTAATAAGTGTTTATTTAACAAAAAAATGCCGCCAAGGAGAAGACAACAACGTCACCCGGCTCAGGAAGAGTCAACCAATAATAACAATAATGCCAACGCTAATCCCGTTCAGCAGTTGGTGAACTTACTGACTGGAGCCATGAATAATCAACCGCAAGCTCCACCAAACACAACGTTTAAAGATGTCTTTGATTCACTCGCATATTATTATACTATTATTTCATTGTTATACTTGTGGGCAATAGTTCTAACTCTTTCTTAATAATAATATTGCAGTTAAGAACGAAAGAACCGATGAACCTTCCACTAGTAAAGGCAAGGGCAAAGTTAGCAAATGAGGAAGACTTGTTATTTTATTTGATGATGTATTTATGTTAGACTTGAGTTAATGATGTTGTTTAAGACTTATTTGTTCACGATTCCGCACAGATGTTTAAGGTTAGTTTAACCTGGGATTATATTTTATTATTCGGATGATGTAACCCTTAAGGGAAAGATTTTTATTCTATCTATTGCATGGCTTGCATTTATTATGGGTAGATAGATAGATGATATTTGTACAGTGAACACCAAATCCCGTGGAATTGAAGTACCCGGATTTGGGGGTGTCACAACTTTCGGTAGTATCCGATATGGATATGGATTGTCTTTCAGGATTCCCTCTTAAAAGACGAATCTGTCCTCTTGTAATGTTAGTGACAGTAGTACAGAAAATTTCGAGTGTCTATAGGGTTATAAATCTAAAATTTAGGGGAATGAATTAGGGTTTATTTTCATCCTCATTTGTTATGTTAGCTGGGCAGTTTTGTTAAGGGTCTTAAGGAACATTAATTAGGCAGGACACGTGTTGAATTGTGGGAATGACCGATGTCAAGCTATGATATCATGTACTGCATTTTAGTATATTTAATAGATTCGAACTAAAAATGAATAGGTCAATCATCATCCCCAATTTCAACTGAAATGAAATCCTACAGTCCTTCAATTAAGACGCCCAAGGCATTGAACCACCGGGAAATCAAAACGGCACATGGGTAAAGCCCACACTCCATGGATTCCGGCAAGGTTAAGCCCAAAACCGCTATGACCATCACAAATTCCAACATAGCAACCAATCACAGCATAAGACAGAACATATGAGATATTTCGTCCATTCAAAACACACATGTACAAGAAGAGATAACATATGAAACAAATCTAAACACCCATGAACAAGAAGATATGAACATAGAAGTAACAACTCGAAAACATCTAATCTGAAAATAAATAGATAAACAATAAAGCATAAAAGACAGATCGGAAACACACAGAATCAAGTCATCCGTGTAATCAAAAATCAAACCACCGAAATCATAGGTTCCATATTCTGGCCCATAAAACTGAACCTAGATGCCGGAAAAGCAGTTCAATATCTAAAGGAGACCAGATCCGAACGGATCCCTCACGTCCAACATCTCAAACCCAATAAACCATGGTTTTGGAGAGTACCCTAAACATCTAAAGCTTCTTCATTACTTGATGGTGCTCATATGCTCCCTCTGTAATTTGTTTATGGACCCAAAGTACTTCTCAAAGATTAGAAGAAGAGAGAGGAATGGAATTTAAAATTTATGCCAGAAAAAGAAAAGAGTGTAACTTTTTTTATGTTTTGTTTGTGTTAAAAAATTACATTTTTTATATTTTTATGAGAAAAAGAAAAGAGTGTAATCTAATATCTTTAATTTGTTTCCTAATCTTTTTAATTATATTTATAATTTTTTATAATTTTAAATTATATTTATAATTTTATAAACAAGTTATACGAATTTAATATAAGTATACCAATTTAATAAGTATATACATGTATTAATTTTTTTAATGGTAAAATACACTGAAATACGTTGAAAATTATAAAAATACGATTTTTTAGATTCAAAGAATAATCTTGTAAAGCCAAAGGATCAGGGAACACCAGACCTAAATTATAGGAAAAGATCACTACGTGATCTGATTAAGTCGTAAAAAGACAAATGATCAATTGAATGATTTAAAATTTTTAGCTTAATGATATGGATATAATGTACTATGAAATAGTACGAATAAACTTAGACAAAGTTATAAAGATGATGAAATGTGAATTAAAGAAAATTTATATTGAGCAAAGAGAAAGATAAAAGCAAGATAGGAATTGGGTGAGATTTTAATTGATTTTGATCGTGGTGTCTTGCCAGGTACTTGATTCGATATTAGCAAACGAGAACACTATGATTTCTCTTAAGGACTCACACACTTCGATCTTCACTTGCTTGACTTGCAAACTCTATGCTTCCGAGAGCACACTACGATCTCTTAATTGGCTCGACAAACATTTGGACTACTCTACGATCTTGAGAGAGGCCCTCCAAAGTAGACACACTACGATTCTCGATGCTCTACGATTCTGCCTTGGCTTCTGTAATCTCTTGATCAGCTTGATAGACTACGATTGTGTTGAAGCCTATCTATTACATCTCAAGATATAGATCAATCCTTGATCTTTTTATCTATACATTCATTTATAGAATGATGAACATTAAAAGCTCAGATCAACCTAACATATTTGATCTACCACTAAGTCCTTGTACATATATTCCTTGAAGGACTTTACATATAATCATGAATATTTACTTTCAACATCAAATTCAAATATGCAATCTCCCAACAATCTCTCCCTATTTGATGTTGACATAACCAAGGAGATTTGTGTCCTGATTATCAACTTCTAGATGCAGTTGCTAGAAAGTAAATATGACTAAGTGTTTCAATGATCAACTGAAATTTCTAGAGAATAAACATGAATTTATTGATGTTTGTAAAGACAGATATTACAATTAAGCTTAGTTACATCAATAGGAATTGAGTTCAACTTATCTCTATTTCTTTTGCCTTTTGATCCTTGGAGGATTGGCATATTCTTGGGCTCTTCTTCTCCTGTTTGCTTCGTTTCTCCATGCTATATCTTCTAGCTCTCTTTGACTTAGCGGTTGCCCTTGATCGTGTCTGTTCATAAATGCAAGATCTCCAATAGGCAAGTGTAGGTGTATAGTGGTTGCACCTTGTGAGCTGGGCTCTTGACTTCTTAGTGGTTGAGCCATGAGAATTTGTTGCTATTCAGGTCGTTGAGTCTGATGACGAGGCTATCTTGTAGGAGGACTCCTTGACGATTGAGCGATGAATTTGCATTTGCCTCTGCCATTGCCTTTCTCTCCTTCCCCTTTATTCTCCCCTTTTATGTCAGCATAAAGGGTTTGAATATCTTCAGATAGGCGAGTCATGCCTTGTACAAGCTCGTTAAGCTAATTCTTGGACTGAGTAATGTCGTCACGATTCTCTTGAATCGGGGAATCAGTTTGAGCTTCTCTCATTTGTAGAATGTTCAAGACAATTTCTGTTTGTTGCATTTGGCTTATGGAGAAAGCTTGGAATTCTTTCATTGAAGTTCATAGACTCGTTAGACTTTCCATCATGAGATTATTCTGGGATTCCTGAGTTTTCTACAAAACAAGAATAGCTTCCTTCTGTTTCTTGGCAGCCTGAAAGTGGATTTGATCCCTTTTATTGATACTCTTAAGCATTTCTTTTAGGATCTCCCTAAGCCTCTTTGTTAAGCTCAGTACTTAGGGTTCTTGGGAGAGTGTTGGCATCATCAATCAAATGAGTCAGCCTTAGGTGAACAAGGTCTGAGTGAACTACAAGATCGTCTTGTATGTCCTTGGTCACCTTCTTAGATGCATCAAATAACTCTATTTTGGTAAGAAGATCCAAAATGAGCTCAAGGAGTTGCTGATTGTTTGGAGGAGAGGCTATTGTGTATTGATCTTGCATATTGTAGAGAGCAAGATCAAGATTGAAATACTCATTTGTTGATGATGAAGGAATATCTGATGGAGGGGCAGGTGTGTGAGGTTAAGCTTCATGAGGAGGTGACTCTACGAGTTGAGCATGTGACTTTACGATTGGATTTGGATCAATAATCGTAGAGTGAGAGATGATAGGAGATTGGATCAATATAAAGTTGGGCACATTTGGTTCATCAGTTATAGAATGTTGGGATTCTGTAACTGGAAATTGATTGAGTGGATGCAGTATCTCTTCCAACCATCTTGGTAATTCATAGAATTGGTTGAAAAATAATGGTGGATAGTGGTTAACCCTGAAAGAGATAGGAATAGTTTGTACCTCATGCCCATTTTCAGAAGAGGGGCCATTAGTGATCATCTTTCGGGCAAAGTTGAGGTTGACTAGGAATCCATAAGCTAGCACCGAGATTGCTAGATAGGCTTTGAAGGTCCAGAACATGTGATCCCAAGAGTTGAGAATTTGGACTCTGTGAAAGGGCATCATAGGTAGATAGGAGAACAATTGATTGTAGTTGGCTCTCCTATAACCATCACAACCCACAACTATAATATCAACTTCATCATCTTCTTCTTCTTCTCTGTCTTCATGTGAAGTTTCCACTACATCAATTATCTCCACTTGAATTCTTTGCTCTTTTGCTCTCTCATCCTCCATAGCTTCAATCCTTTCCATTTCTATATCTTCTGAGGCTAGAGTCTCTTGAGGGACTGAAGGAGATTCATGATGATCTCTTGGCAATTCCTCATCAGCTGCAACCTCTTCTGACATAGGGACTTCATGAGGCTCCCCCTCAACTCGATCATCCATTTGAATTTCAAGCAACTTCCCCTCAGTTGGAGCATTTTCTAGTGTAAGAGCTTCAGGAAGCTCCCCCTCAACTTGAGTTGTATTCTCCTTATGGGCTTCGGGTAGCTCATTCTCAGCTTCAGGTAGCTCTTTCTCAACAAATATCTTTCTGTCTTCTTCTTTAAGCACTCCTTCATTGACAAGGATGTACTTCTTGACTAGTTTTCTCTTTGGCTTCCTAGGCTGAGCCACAATCTCAGTACCTTCTTCAGCTTCAGCTTTGAAGGATTGATCAGGCTGAGAAGATAGTGCATCATCCTTTTCTAGAGTGGGGGCAAGTATGGACTCTACGATTGGTAGAGACTCTACGATCGAAGAGGAAGACTTCTTTGGTTTATTTCTGCGTTTTCCCTTCTTAAGCAGCTGAGAGATGGTAGATTTGTCTTCATCTTCCTCAGACTTCTGTTCTTTCCTCCTCAAATTTCTCAGAGTTTTAGTGCCTGAACTCTCTTGAGGTGCATCAGTCCCTTGAGGCTCCCCTGTTATTTGAGCCTTCATTTTTCTCTTACCCTTGCTTTTTCTGATAAAAACAATGGGTTCCTCCTTGTTGATTTCTTCTTCTTCTTCTTCTTTAGTTTCCTTCAGAACTGATATATTTACTGGTATCCCAGACTCCTTCGCCTCACCAGTTCTTTCACTGGATTCAGACATCATCTTGACATTTTTTGCTGGATTTCTTTTCTAGTTCTTAAACAGCTGTTGGGTCATCCTTCTGTTGGGATTGATGGATTCTCCTTCATTATCCCCAATCTTATCACCCAGTGCTGACTATAGGATGATGCTTATGAACCATCCGTAGAGCATCTTTCCAGAGCTCTTTGATTTCTTCGAACTGAGTATCCATTTCCCAATCCAGTCGATGAGTAGGGCCCCATAGTTGAGTTGAATCGCATAATAGATTGATGTTATGAGCTTAAGTTGTACTTCATTCACAGAGTCATGGAGCTCTTGCAGCATATGCATTTCCCAACAATGTCAACCAAAAACTCATACCTTTGGGGAAACTCTTTCTTTTTGTACCCTTTGATAGTCGAAAACTTCTTATGATGCATCTTCTTCAATCCTTAATGAAAATCGATGCCCTCCATAAACAGAAATCCTTTCAATTTGAAACCTAGGGCTAGGTTTATATCTTCAGCTTTGAGTTTAATTTCCACGCCCTTGACCCTTGTGGTGATAACATCGTTCTCAAACGCTCCATTTCTATTGAACTCTTTTACTAACTTAGGGTAGATCCATGTGCTGGTACCCAGAGCTTCTTTAATACAAGCTTTCTTTAACAGTGACAAAATCTTGTGAAATTGAAGGTCAACTATCTTGAACTCGTCGAAGCAGAGTCTGTAACCAGTGATAACATTTGAGGCCGCCATTGATTTCTTTGCACTGAGGTTGGTTGAACTTTTCAGAGAGCTAGGGTTTCTGCTTGTAGAGAGAGAGAGAGAGAAAGAGGAATATGCCTTTTGAACTTCTGAGATGAATTTTCAAAAAGATGTTTTCAAACTTTACTTATAACTTCCATCATCTTTATTTGCTTAGTGTCACGTTCTGCTTGGCTCCACAATTTTAACTGATGTGGAATATACTAATTTGCCCTTAGCTCCTCCTAAGCTACTTTATACTTTGGGAGGACTGTGATCGTCGAGGTAGCACTACGATCGTTGAGTCCATTGCTGAATCTGCTCTACGAACGTTGTCTGCCCTTGACCATGTGATGAACTTTGACTTATCATTCCTTCCGAATCATGGTAGCTCAAGAAGGGCCAATCTCTTAGAATGAACTAAGGATCAGGTTTGTCTCTGAGGCGCTCGACAGAGAGATTTCTTGGATTTGTTGGAGATGCTGTCATCACAGAATGCTTCTTTGTCATGTCGAGGAGACTCTACGATCGTGGTCCTTCATGTCAAGGTAACTTTACGATCGTGGACTTTCTTTAGTCATCTCAACGATTTTGAACTTGGCCTTTATATCTGCATGGTTGGCATAAACTAGAGCATAGATTTTATGGTTGTAGATTTAGCATTCCTAACTCACTTATTAATTTATTAAATCTGGATTCATCAAGAGGCTTTGTAAAGACATCAACGAGTTGATTTTCAGTAGGGATGTATTGTAAAGATATGGTTCCATTTTGAACATGATCCCTAATAAAATGATATCTTATTTCTATATGCTTAGTCCTAGAATGCATGACAGGATTGTGTGTTATTGCTATGACACTTGTGTTGTCACAATGAACATGTATAGATTTGAAATCAAACCCATAATCTGCTAGCTAATTTTTTATCCATAGGATTTAAGCACAACAATTTGCCAATGAAGAATGTATTCAACTTACATTGTTCATGTGAATCTGAAGTTTTGCTTCTTCTTGCTAAACCAGAACACAAGTCTGTTTCCTAGTAGCTGACAGGTGCCACTAGTACTTTTTCTGTCTATTTTGCAACCTGCAAAGTCAGCATCTGTATATCCTATTAGTTCAAAGGAGGACTCCTTGGGATACCAAAGTCCCAAGTGAGGTGTACCCTTGAGATACCTGAAAATCCTTTTTCACAGCACTTAAGTGTAATTCGTTAGGATTAACTTGAAATCTAGCACATATGCATGTTGCAAACATTATGTCTGGTTTACTGGCAGTTAGATATAAAAGAGAGCCTATCATAGCTCTATATTGAGTTATATCAATACTTTTACCTTTTTTATCTTTGTTAAGTTTGGTTGCTGGAGCAATTGAGGTTTTCATGGGAGAGGCTGATTCCATGCCATACTTTTTAAGTAAGTCTTTAATGTACTTGGCTTGGTTTATGAAGATTCCTTCATCAGTCTGCTTTACTTGCAATCCAAGAAAGAAGTTCAGCTCACCCATCATGCTCATTTCAAACTTGTTCTGCATAAGCTTGGCAAATCTCTTACATAATTTTTCATCAGTAGAGACAAATATAATGTCATCAACATATATTTGAACTAATAAGACTTTGTCTTTATGCTTTCTAAGAATAATGTGGTATCTACTCTACCTCTAGTGAAGCCATTTTCAATAAGAAAGTTAGTTAATGTTTCATACCATGCTCTATGTGTTTGTTTAAGACCATATAAGGTTTTATCTAATCTATAGACATAATTAGAGAGAGTTGGATTGATGAAACCTAGAGGTTTCTCTACGTATACTTCTTCTTGAAGTTCACCGTTCAGAAATGCACTTTTGACATCCATCTGAAATACTTTGAATTTCATGTGAGCAGCAAAAGCAAGGAATATTCTGATGGCTTCTAATCTGGCAACAGGTGCAAAGGTTTCGTCATAGTCAATGTCTTCTTCTTGAGAGTAACCTTTGGCCACTAGTCTTGCCTTATTCCTTGTTATTACTCCATCTTCATCCATCTTGTTTCTGAAGACCCACTTGGTGCTAATGACTGGATGTCTTCTTGGTCTTGGAACTAATCTCCACACTTTGCTTCTTTCAAATTGATTTAGTTCTTCTTGCATGGCTTCTATTCAACTGGAGTCTTCCATAACATCTTCTATCTTCTTGGGTTCCATTTGTGATAGAAAGCTTAGATAGAAACACTTATTCTGGGTGGCAGCTCTTGTCTTGACTCTTGCATTTGGATCTCCAATGATTAAGTCTTGAGTGTGATCTTTTGCCCATCTATTTCTTGTTGGAACATCTGTCCTGATGCCTTCTTGTCTGAGACCTTCAAGATCAATTTCTGCTTCTTGATGTGGAGGTTCGTTGTTTTGCGTAGTCCTCTCTACGATCTCATCTCCTTGCTCGACGATTTCATTTTTCTGGAACTACGATCGTGGTGTTGAGCTTGACGACCTCGTTCGTAGTGTCTGAACTGTCGTTCGTAGTGTCTTGAGACACTGTTTTGTCCAAGTCTGTTTCATCAAAGATAATGTGAATCGAGACTTCAACACTTAGCGTTTTCTTGTTAAACACCCTGTAAGCCTTGCTGTCTGTGGCATATCCGAGAAAGATTCCTTCGTCTGACCTGGGTTAGAATTTTGTCAGATACTATTTCCCATTGTTGAGAATGTAGCATGCACAACCGAGTACATAAAAGTAGCTGACATTTGGTGTGACCCCCCCAAAATAGGTATACATCACCCATTCTGAGTCGCCAAATACATGGTACAGAAATCAAATACAAACTTCTTTTATACAATACGACGAAATGTAGCTGAGAGTTTTTACACGAATATTGTCTAATAGATAGTATTCAAACTCAAAAAGGAGTCCTTATTACAATTATTATCACACTATTTTATAAGATAGTGAGGACTACTATAGCCACCATCTCGGACCATCACTCCGTTCCCCGACTAGTCTCAGCTACGTTCTCATTTCCTGAAGAGAACAATGAAAGCAAAAGGGTGAGCTCAACTAGCCCAGTAAGAAATATTATGACTAAGATAACGCAGAATAAATTATCGTTAGCCTTCAACAGTGTTAAACAATAAATAACAAAGTTTAACTGCAGCGGAACAAATAATCCATTAGAAGAGTCAAGTAGAGCATGATATCTAATATCTTCTATGATTTAAAAAGTTTATCATCAACTTTATAGCTCAGACTCAGCTTAACAAATAATCCACATCACTGAATTATCCATGCACTACGGGCCAAGGATATTCGTGTAATCACAATTGGTCATGATCATACCAGCAACTATCCATCAATGCACTACGGGTCAATGAGATCTTTTACCACATTATTTGTAACATTACGGGTCATGATTATACCGAATGATCCCTGATTATAATCATACCAATCAACAGTCCATCTATGCACGTAAGCCAAAGATGACTTTCATTGCAATATAAGCATGATGATGATGACAATGATATAATAATTCAATTAAAAGAAAACAAAGGATAAATTGTTAAAGATTTATAATTTAATTTATCCAGAATTCAATAATTTCCAAATTTTCAACATGATATTGCTTTGTGGAGTAAAATTCAAGAATAATATTGTATCAAAAATGATTTGGACAACAAAGAAATTAATTTTTATCATGAATAGTTCCCCATGTGAATAGTACCTGAGTGAATAGTATCCCATGAATAGTATTTCATGAATAATATCCATGAATAGTACTTTGTGAATAGTACCCCGTGAATAGTATTTCGGCATGAAAAGATCAATAATTATGAAGAATGCTCAGAATAATATTTCCATGAAAAGATACTGGATGAAGCACAAATATCAAGGATATTCTACTAATTTCACGGAGTATAGAAGCAATACTGTAACAGAATGAGTGTAGAATCAGGAATACGAAACAAAATAATATTACTCACATACTATAGAGTGGAAGAAAATATTATTTCTTACGAATACTGAACAAAAATAATATCCCTTACCTCAGAAGAAGACTGGATACGAAAATAGTAAAGTAACAGAACACCCTTCTTCTTCCTCTCTATAGCTTCTCTATCTATAATTGCTCTTGTGAGTCTTAGTGAATTGGTGAGAATGAATTAAGAATGAGCTTCTATTTATAGAAAAACATAGTTTCGATAATTGTACGTTTTGGGGCTCAAATTAGTACAGTATAGTACCTTCATCTTTTCTTCTATTTTTAATTTAGTCCTACAAGTATTATCAATCTTGCACCACCTCCCCTAATAGTACATGCATGTGAATCTATAGTTCCATTCATGTGAACAAATTGTTATACTCATGTGAACTAATAGTAATTAATTGGTCATTTATTCGATTAATTGCCCATTTGGTCAATTTAAAATCCTGAAATCAATTATCATCGAAATAAATGTCGATTTCCACTAACACAAATAATCTCAACACAATGGAAATATTTTTATCAACAATTTCATCTTTAATCAATACGGACTTATTCATCATTAATACTATAACTCACAATATTTAACAACCAGATCATTCCCAGGAAAGAGGGGGCTTTCCAATAAAAATTTCTCCCTACTGGCGCACAATTAGGTGACCAAACCCCTTTCTTCAACAGAACTTTCTAGACATCGTCAATATTGCAAATAATAATATGAATAACTTTGTCGTCTCAATTATTGATTTAAAAATATAAAATATTATGCAAATGATACTATGACAATAATAGAATCAATAATATGAGAGATATTATGCAGAAATTACTGTAGCAATAATTGAGTATAACTGAGTGACTTCTCACGTAAGCATCAATAATCAATATCGTGTGCTACTATGCAACCACGCGTATTACTATACTTTTACTACCAGGTAGTTCAACAGTTTAACGGTAAAACTTTCGCCGTTATTTTTACGAAAAGATATTTCTGTCGTTTTCTAACTACGACAATACTTATGTTATTGGGTCCACCAATGTTTGTGCCGTCGTATGAATATTCCTGTTAAAACGAATATTCCCCGACCAATCGAATATTTTATAACCAAGTGCTTACTTTGCAAAATTTGTAAATATTACCCACAACTATAACATTATATCAAATCCACACTATAATATTCAAAAATATATTTCGAGAAAAATTTAATCTTTATTCATAAAAGTTGGGATCTTACACTTGACTTTCTTCCTTTCCACAGTTCGTAGGGAGTCTTCTTTATCGTAGAGTGTATGATCGATCTGTTCTGAGTGTAGCATGCAGTGTTGATAGCTTCTGCCCAGAAGTATTCAGGCAAATGAACTACTGCTAGTAGAGTTCTTCCAGCCTATATCAATGTTCTGTTCTTTCTCTCAGCTACTCCGTTTTGTTGAGGGGTTCAGGAGCTGAGAAGTTGTGACTGATGCCATTGTCTGTGCAGAACTGGTCTATCTCAGAGAAGTCAAATTCTCTGCCATGATCACTCCTTATAGCCTTGATTTTCTTCCCTTTCTCGTTCATCACCAGTCTGAACATCTTGATTAGTTGGGAGCTCATTTCATCTTTTGAGTTTAGAAAGAACACCCCTGTGAATCTGGTGTAGTCATCCACTACGACCAGAGAGTATCTCTTCCCTCCAAGGCTTGTTGTTGGAATTAGCCCAAATAGATCAATGTGAAGCAGCTACAGAGGCTTGTCAATTGAGTTGACAGTTTTGCTCTTGAATGAGCTTCTAGTCTATTTTCTAAGCTGGCAGGCATTGCATGGCCTTTCTTTCACGAAGCTGAACTTGGGTAAGCCTGCTACTAGATCTTTGTAGGCCAGTTTTGACATGCTTTTAAACTTGAGATGAAACAGTCTTTTATGCCATAACCAGTTCATTTCTTTAAATGCTTTAGCCAGAAAGCATATTGTCTCGTCCGAGCTCAGTTGACCAAGATTGACATAATAGATGTTTCCTTCTCTTGTTCCAATTAGCTTTATAGAGGATGTCTTCAGGTCTCTGACTTGACATTGATTGTGGAGGAAGGTACTTGATGACCCTTGTCGCAGAGTTGGCTTATGCTCAGAAGATTATGTTGTAAACCTTCCACATAGGCTACTTTACTGAAGAATACTGCACCATTCCCAGCTGAGTCATATCCTCTTGTCTTGCCAGAGCCAATGTTCTCCAAAGATGACTGAAGGATCCTCCTTCTCTATGTAGTTAGACAGAAGGGCTTTGTTCCCGGTCATGTGCCTTGAGCATCAACTGTCCAGAAACCAAGTTGTGATCGTGGAGCTCTGTTCCTATGGTAAGAATAAACTCTCATTTTGGTACCCATACTTGCATGGGTCCTACTTTGTTAATACCCTTGGGAACCTAAATTTGCTTAATTCTAGGTCTCATATGCATAGGATTATGGTAGAATTTTGCAGCCTTATGGCCAGTCTTATTACATATAAAACATCTAATATGATGCATACATGCTTGTTTGTGTGTGTGGATTCTTCCTCCATTTGGACTTATGTGGGATCTCAGCAATCCTTTCTTTATACTGATTCTCCTTTTTCCACGTGTCTTTGTGTTTCATGATTTGTGAGAAGGCTTAACTCTACTATTCCTTCCCAGTTGGTTCGTGGAGTTGATTTTACTCAACTCTACGACCTTTCGAGGTTGGAGAGTAGTGACTGAGTTACTCTTCTCTTTATAGAAACCTAGGCCAACATGAGATCCTTTATTCCTTGGAACATAGATTGGATCAGCAGAGGAGCATTGGACTGATTCTTCCTTCTATGAGGATTTCATAAATGTAATGCTTCTACTAAGACTTGAAGCATTACTAGAGCTAGTTTCCTTTATATTGTCCAGATATGGTTCTGAGGTAGATTCCCCAAAACCTAAACCTGTTCTGTTAGATGCACTTCTCTAACTGGAGATCAGGGAGTCCATGGATGAAGAGGATTTATTCCATGTAGAGATTGTCCTTTCTAGTTCCTCAATTTTAGAGGTTAAACTTGACTCTCTTTATGCATTGAGTTCATTGGTTTGTTTTAAGAGCTTATTCTCAGCTTCAAACTTAGAGAGAGAGTCAGTACTTAGAAAGGCTGTTTCCAGTTCTTCCTGAACTTTCTCTTTCTCCTTTTGAAGAAGAGAATAATCTTTGAACATAACTCTGAACCATTTAATGTATTGATGTAGATCAGATGTTATGCCATGATTCTTAAATCATCAATGTCTACATCAGGAGAGTTAAGTCAAATACCTCATCTATACTTACTTCATGAATGTCATAGCTCTTCTTATCCTTTACATGTTTGGCCATCAGGCAAAGATTTACCATTTCAAGTTCTTCATCATCTCCAGATTCGGGAGTTGAGTCGTTGTCTGAGTCACTCCACGATCCTTCAGCTACAAGACCTTTATCTTTCTTTTGAGACCTTTTGTTGCCTATAAATTCTTTCTTTGAATTTGATTTCCTCTTTAGTTCTTCTCTAAGAGGTTTGTTGCAGTTTGCAATGAAGTGGCCAGGCTTTTTGTAGTTGTAGCGTAAGTTATTTATCTACTCCTGGCTGTTGTAATTGTTGACTTTCTTTGGTTTGCTTATTCTGCCTTGACACATGAATCTTTTGAGTCTTCTTTCCAGCATTGCAAAAGTCTTCATCATCATCTTCGTCATAGTCAGAGTTATTTTCAATGTTAGCTTTGAAGATTTTGTAAGTTGCTTTAATGAGAGCAACCCCTTTGTCCTTCCTTCCTCCTTCAGATAGAGTTTCTGCTCATTGAGTCAGCTCTAGTTCATACGTGAGTAGGTTGCCATATAACTATTGGATAGTCATTTCATGGAGATTCTTTGATTCCCTGATGGCAGTGGTTTTGGCATCCCACTTGCTAGGTAAGGCTCTCATGAACTTTTTGATTAGATCTTTATTTGGATAGATCTTTCCAAAGGCTTGAAGAGAGTTGATCAGAACATTGAATCTTTCGTAAGTGGAAGTGACATTTTCTCCTGGAACATGTGCAAACATTTCATATTGCTGAGTCAAGAGAGATTGCTTGTTTTCTCTTATTTCTTCAGTTCCTTCATGCATGATGAGCAATGCTTCCCATACTTCCTTTGTTGTTTTGCTATTGACCACATTCTCGAACATGTCATCTTCTAAAGATCGGAACAAAATGTTCTTGGCCTTTTTGTCGAGTTGGATAACTTTCTTTTCATTGTCAGTCCATTCTTCTTTAACCTTGATCTGAATTCTATTTGGGTCATCTGAAGTTAGTGCAAGCTTTGTAGGAATGTAGGGCCAATTCTGAACAGTTTTAATTAGATTTTCATTTATTGAATCCATGTAGGCTTGCATACGAACTTTCTAGTTGGCAAATTTATCTTTATTGCACATAGGTGGCTTGCTGCCTCTTCCAGTCTTTGAATCGCTTATCAGATGTGCCATTGGATCTACTTAAGCTTTGTAGGCTATTTGATAGAACCTGCTTTGATACCAATTGTTAGTTCCCAGAGGCACAATAGTTATCTAGAAAGGGGGGGTTGAATAGATATTTTAAATTCTTTTTGAAATACTTGTTAGTTTTGATAATGACTTAAACATAACGAAATAGTGATTTATTTGTTTTCCCTTTAAAATATAACGAGTTAATAGCAGTTAAGCAGTTATAGCAAGAAAATAAGAGACACAATGTTTTTAAGTGGTTCCGAGCACTTAAAGCTCATAGTCCACTCTTCTACTCCTCGAGTAGAAAAATCCACTAAGGATATCTTTACACTTTCTGAATCTCACAGATTCCTTCAAGACAAACAGTCTTAGAACTTCTTAGTTCACGTTTGAACTCTTCAAGTCCAGCAGACTTGAAACTTCTCAGTTCACTTAGAACTCTTCAAGTCCTTCTGACTTGGAACTTCTTACTTCACTTGATAATAGTTGAGTTCTTGAATGGTGCAACTCAGTTACCGTTAAGCTTGTGTTCGAAAGAATTGAGTAGCTGAGCAAGCTTTCTTTTTGAGATCGCGGAGTTGAGTGTTGAGTGTTCTTCAGCGTTTTTGTTCAATGCTTACTTAATCTTTTCATCTGATGATGTTTTGTATATATGATGCCTTTGAAATGTATCCGTTGAAGCATTAAATGTGTTTGACATTTTTGAGCTTTGATGGAGACTTTTTGCATAACTTTTGATTTGCAGTCTGGCCCACTAACACAGCAGACTGTTGTCTCACCTAACACCTAAAAAGGTGTTTTCTGCTGACTCATAGTCCTTTTCTTAGCTTCTTCAATACGTTTCTTTGTTATATACTAAGGATGACTGTTGTGTCATTGAGGCTCTCGAGGACTTCAACGTTCATAATCCATTCCATATTTGTTGTGATTTATTCTTTGAACAAATGGACAAGGCTCGATGCTACAGACAGATGAAGCTCTACGATTTTGATCGTGGTGTCTTGCCACCTTGGTACTTGATTCGATATTAGCAAACAAGAACACTATGATTTCTCTTAAGGACTGACACACTACGATCTTCACTTGCTTGACTTACAGACTCTACACTTCTGAGAGCACACTACGATCTTTGAGTTGGCTCGACAAACGTTTGGACCACTTTACGATCTTGAGAGAGGCCTTCAAAAGCAGACACACTATGATTCTTGATGCTCTACGATTCTGCCTTGGCTTTTGCAATCTCTTGATCTGCTCGATAGACTACGATTTTGTTGAAGCCTATCTATTACATCTCAAGATATAGATCAACCTAACAACATTGATCTTTTCATCTATACATTCATTTATAGAATGATGAACATTAAAAGCTCAGATCAACCTAACAGATTTGATCTACCACTAAGTCCTTGTACATATATTCCTTGAAGGAGTTTACATATAATCATGAATATTTACTTTCAACATCAAATTCAAATATGCAATCTCCCAACAATATATATATATATATATATATGAACGATCAACTGCCACGAATTAAACTCCAGGCATGACTTTGAAATATATATATATATATATATATATAGTCCAGATCTTAAGCTCACCCCTTATCCTACTCACCCGAACTCACCCCCTTTAGCGACGGACCCGACAACAGTTCAGTCATACAACTGTCGTCTATAGTTTTAGCGACGGATAACATATAGCGCTTAAAAAAAGTATAGACGATATTTAATGACCGTATATATATGCACTACGGGCCAAGAATATTTGTGTATTCATTAATGGTCATGATCATGCCAACAACTGTCCATCAATGCACTACGGGCCAATGAGGACTTTTACCACATCATTTGTAACATTACGGTCATGATTACACCGAATAATCCCTGATCATAATCATACCAAGTCCATCTATGCACTACAGGCCACAGATGACTTTCAAAAAATATAAATATGAGGATGATGACAATGATATAAGAATTCAATAAAACAAGTTCAAGAATTAATTTATCCAGGAACTAATAATGTCCAAATTGTCAACATGATATTGCTTTGTAGAGTAAAAATTCAAGAATGATCAGAAGAATATTTCCATGAAAAGATACTGGATGAAGCGCAAATATCAAGGATATTCTACTAATTTCATGGAGTATAGAAGTCAAAACTTTAACCAACTAAGTATAATAAAGAATGGAATAACAAAAGAAATCACCATGCATGCGGTACTTCGCATAGACAGGTTATTCCAACAGAATAATAATAACGGAACCAGGTCAGGCAAAATTTGCACCGACAGGATGTTCCAACAGAATAATAAAGACGGAATCAGGTTCGGTGTAAAACACACAGACAGGATGTTCCAATAGAATAATAGAAGAATTTCACCAAGTATAGGGTGAAATCAGCGCATCGTATACAAAGTTATTCTAACAGAATAATAAGCAATGGAATAATAACGATTCTCTTCATGAATAAGAAAGAATAACACCCTCTACTAGTAAAAGAACTGAATATAAGAGTAGTTAAGTAGCAAAAACTTTTCTTCTTTCTCTCTATAATTTTTTCTCTCTAGATTTTTAGTGAATGAATTGAAGAAAATAATGAAGGAATGAGCTTCTATATTTATAGAAAAATAGAATGCATAGTAACTAATCCATGAACGGTCAGATTAATTTACATTAATCGGACGGTCCATATTTAAAGCAAAATTTTTAAATAAAATATAATATATATATATATATATATATTATATATGTATAAACTAATAATAATTGAACTTCCTCCCACTTTGTCAATAAAGTCATAATAATTATACTCCCCACGTTTCCAAAATCAAGCATCATATATATATATATATATATATATATATATATATATATATATATATATATATATATATATATATATATATTAACATTACATTACCTATCAAATAAAACAACTCCCGTGGAAAACATCAGACAACTTCCCTCTTCAATTTCAAACATGGGCCCCACAGTGGGCCCCACCTAATTATATAAAATAATTTTCTACCAATTATTTTGAAAAAAAATAGGTAAATGGGTGTCAATAAAATAAGCAAAATTGAGTGACTTCTTGCTTAAGCATTAATAATCAATACTGTGTGCTACTATGCACCCACGCGTATTACTGTACTTTTACTACCGAGTAGTTCAACAGTATCAACGGTAAAACTTCTGCCGTTATTTTCATAAAAATATTTTTGTCGTTTTCTCAATCCGACAATAATTCTATTGTGGGGTCCACCAATGATTGCGCCGTTGCACGAATATTCCCTGCTAAAACGAATATTCCCCGACCAATCGAATATAATATAACAACTTGCATACTATGCAAAATTTATAAATATTACCCACAACTATAACATTATATCAATTTCACTCTATAATATTCAAAAATAATATTTATAGAAAATTCATCTTTATTCAAAAAAGTTGGGGTTTTACAATCTCCCCTTCTTATGAAATTTCGCCCTCGAAATTAGGGTACGTACCTGGTATGTCGAAGAGGTAAAGATACCTTGATTTCATTTCAGATTCTAACTCCCAAGTCAGTTCCTCAACATCGTGGTTTCTCCACAAAACTTTGACTTAAGGTATAACCTTGGTGCGTAGAATATGTTCCTTCTTATCCAAGATTTGAACATGAACCTCTTCATACGTCAAATCTCCCGCTATTTCGTCCGATTCTAACTCAATAATGTGGTTCGGGTCTTCCACATATTTACGTAACATGGAATTTAAAAAATGTTATGAACACGAGACATACTTGGCGGTAAAGCGAGTCTATAGGCCACAGCTCCTACTCGATCAAAGATTAAAATGGGCCGATGAATCGAGGATTGAGCTTTCTCTCTTTCCAAATCTCGTAACTCCTTTCCATGGAGCAACACGTAACAACACATGATCTCCTATATCGAATTCCACGCCCTTTCGATGAAGATCAGCATAACTCTTTTGTCGATTTTGTGAGATTTTTATACGTCACGGATCGTTTGAATCTTTTCCGTAGTCATACGTATCAACTCCGATCCCAACAACGTTGCTTCACCTACTTCATCCTAGCATACCGAGAGAACGACATTTTCTTCCATACAACGCTCGAATGGAGCCATGCCAATACTTGCTTGATAAATTGTTGTCAGAGGAAAACTCCACCAATGGTAAGAACTTGTCCCAACTTCCCTTGAAATCAAGGACACAGAGTCTTAATAGATCTTAAAGAGTTTGAATAGTCCCTTCCGATCGTCCATCCATCTCGAGGATGATATGCCGAAGCTAAATCAGAATCTGTGACCATAGCTTTCGCAAACTAACCCAAAATCGTGAAGTGAAACTTGGGTCTCGATCGAAACTATGGATACTCGGCATACCATGCGATCTTACAATCTCATTTATGTACATATGAGCAAGACATTCAAGTGTATAAGTTTTCTCAGATCGGTAAGAAATGAGCGAGACTTGGTCAATCTATCAACAATGACCCAAATCGCATCTATACCTTGAGAAACCTTAGGAAGACCCAGAATTGAAATCCATGGTAATGTGCTCCCACTTCCATTCTGGAATTTCAAGTGGTTGCAATGGACCTTTTGGTACTTGATGCTCCGCCTTGACTCATTGACACGTTAGACACCTTGAGATAAACAGAGCTATCTCTCTCTTCATATCGCCCCACCAAAATGTATGTCGAAGATCATAATACATTTTGGTACTCCCAAGATGGATTGCAAACGGTGTGTTGTGCGCCTCCATCATGATTTTATACTTTAAATCAGGGTCGTTAGGAACACAAAGTCTGGAGTTGACTCGAAGTATTCCTTCTTCATCGATTCTTGCGGAGCATAGCACCTTCTTGCACTTTCTTCCTCATACGCATCAGCTCCAGGTCTGTAGCTTGAGCAGCTTTAACTTTATCAATTAAAGTCGGTTCTACTCGTATATTCGCCATCATCACATGGGTCCCTAGAGTCTTTAACTCTATCTCTATCCTTTGCAAGTCACACAAAATGGGCCTTTGTGTTGACAATATCGTACTTGTACTTGCATATGATCTTCTACTCAATGCGTCAGCTACCACGTTCGCTTTTCCAGGATGGTATTGGATGGTATGATCATAATAATCTTTCAACAGTTCAAGCCAACGTCGTTGTCGCATGTTGAGTTTCTTTTGAGTGAAGAAATATTTGAGGCTTTTATGATCCGTAAAGATCTCCACCTTCTCCCCATACAAGTAATGCCTCCAAATTTTAAGTGCGAAGACCACAACTGCTAACTCTAGGTCATGAGTAGGATAATTCCTCTCATATTCTTTGAGTTGTCGTGAGGCATAGGCTATGACTTTACCATGTTGCATGAGAACACATCCTAACCCTTTGCCCGAAGCATCACTGTAGATGACAAATCCCACCGAACCAGATGGTATTGTCAGGACAGGTGCTAAAATGAGTCTCTTCTTGAGTTCTTGAAAACTCTTCTCACATTCCTCGCTCCAACCGAACTTTGTATCTTTCCGAGTCAGCTGAGTTAGTGGAGTGGCGATTCGAGAAAACCCTTCTACGAATCTCCGATAATAACCAGCTAAGCCGAGAAAGCTACGTACGATTCATCGATTTAGGTTGCTCCGACTTTGAATAGCTTCAATCTTTCTTTGGGTCAATGATATTTCATGACTTGATACCACGTGCCCAAGGAATGCTACTTCCTCAAGCCAGAACTCGCATTTCTTCAACTTGGCATAAAGCTTATATTCACGAAGCTTTTGGAGTATCAACCTCAAGTGTTGCTCATGATCTTCACGGCTTTTAGAATAAATAGGGATGTCATCAATAAAGACGACCACAAAGTGATCCAAATATTCCTTGAATACTCGGTTCATCATATCCATGAAGGCAGCAGGAGCATTAGTCAATCCAAAAGACATGACTAGGAATTCATAATGCCCGTATCGAGTTCTGAAAGCCATCTTTGGAATGTCATCGATTCTAATCTTCAACTTGTGATATCCGGAACGAAGATCAATCTTTGAAAAGAATTTGGCTCCTTGCAACTGGTCAAACAGATCATCAATACGTGGCAATGGGCACCTATTTTTGATGGTGACATGATTCAACTCCCGATAATCAATACAAAGTCGCATACTCCCATCTTTTTTCTTCACAAATAGAAACAGAGCACCCCAAGGAGAAGTACTAGGATTTAATAAAGCCAATGTCTAACAATTCCTGCAGTTGGGTCTTTAACTCCTGAAGTTCAATATGAGCCATTCGATATGGGGCTTTGGAAATGGGTTTTGTACCAGGTTCAAGGTCGATACAAAATTCAATTTCACGCTCTGGGGGTAGGCCATGAAGTTCTTCAGAGAATACGTTAGGAAATTCATTAACAATAGAAATATCATTCAAAACTGACGCATTTTTGTTTAGATCTGTGACATGAGCTAAGAAAGCTTGACATCCGTTTTTCAATAAACGAATAGCTTTATGGCTTGAGATGACAGTGATTGATTTTAATGGTTTGGTTGCTTGAATTCGCATAATAGGTTAGTTAGGAATATGAAAGCTAACAACCCTACGAAAACAATCAATTTTTGCATGATGTGTAATTAACCAATCAATCCCTAGAATTACATCAAATGCAAGTATTTTCAATGAAATAAGATCGACAGGTAATGTGCGAGTGCCAATTTGAACTAAACAAGACTTATAAACAGTGGATGTAATGAAGGTTTCTCCCAACGGAGTTTCAACAGATAAGTCAAAGTCCAATTTCTCCGGAGTCAAATTTAAACGTTGAGCGCAAGTAGGAGAAATAAAAGAATGGGTAGAACTGGTATCAAATAAGGTATAAACTTCGCTAGAGTTTATGATAAGCTTACCCGTGATGACCTCGTTCGAGTTCCTTGCTTTCTGGGATGTCACAACAAACGCTCTCCCTTGCACTACTGGCTTTGACTTTTCTGGAACGGCCTTTGGTGCCTCCATCATAGCTGAACTTATCTTCGGTGAACGATAAAATCAGGCTAGGTGACCTTCTCTTCCATAATTATAACAAGCTTTGTACGGCATCGCGCAGTTTGGACTGATGTGTCCCTCTCCTCCGCATTTGAAGCATATGATAGGTGGTCGTTCTCCTTCCTTAACAATGGGTGTTGGTGCTGACGTCTTTCCATCATTGTTGAATCTCCTCTTCTTGAAATGTCCATTTTTTGTCTTGGCCATGATTACCACCAAGTGGTTACCATTTCGCATGTTGATTCCTCTCAAGACGTTTGTTGTCAAGTTTCGATGATCGATACCACTGGTATTTTCATGTCACGTACCGCTTTCTCTTAGTTACGTTGACTCGCTATCGCGCTCCAATAATCGAGCCCTATTTACAACATCCGAGTACAAACACAATTTATGAGAAATAAGATATTGACGATATCTCGGTTTCAAACCTCTTAAAACATTCTTGTCATTCGCTTCCTCATTATCGACCAAATGGGATGCAAACCGGATAACTCTCAAATTTAGCCTCAGACATTGCGACACGGCCATATTGTTTTGTTCCAATTTGATAAACTCCACTCCTTTCATGTGACGAATACTCTCGGGAAAGTACTTTTCGTTGAATAACTCTTGGAACTTCTCCCAAGATATCTTGAGTACGTCAGGCTGGGTACGTTTTACAGATTCCCACCAGTAATTTTCCTCTTCACGCAACATGAAGGTGGCGAAAGGAACCTTTTGCTCCTCGGAGCATCCCAAGACATCAAATATCTTGGTGATCTGCTTTATCCATGTTTCCGCCTTAAGTGGTTTTGGCTCTCCTATAAACTCCGGTGGTCCCAGCTCCTTGAACTGTTTAGCAGTGACCGTCCGAGAGTTTCCAGTGTTTCCATCTACATTTTGGACAGGAGCCGCTCTCGCCTGATGTTGTATGAATTGCATAAAGCCTCTGAACAGTCCATCATTCATCATTTGGTTAGTGTTGTTGTTTGCATGAGGATTGTCGCCTTCCTGATGCACATTCTCCTTATTATTGATATGTGGAGACTCAACGGTCTCTTGTGCCCCATTGCTATTTTCAACATTCTCGGATGTCATTTTCAGATACTGCCACAAAACAAAGGTTCATTAATATATAACATCTTATCCATATACTTTGACCGACCAATTAAATACCAAATAAACTTAGGTAGGTCATACTAGCGAAGGAATTCCCCGTCTCTCCCATCCTAGTTCTAGTCTCACATCTTAGCCAGGATCATATCCTAAGCTTTGATACCAACCGTGGACGCCCCAAAATTAGGTATACATCACCCATCTTGGGTCGCCAGATACATGGTATGTAATTCAAATACAACTTACTAATACAACTATTGTAAGTGTACAATACGACAAAACATAAACCGTGAGTTTGAATACAAATATTGTCTACAAGAGATTATACAAACTCAAAAGGAGTCCTCATTACAATTATTATCACACTATTTCACAGAATAGTGAGGACTACTAATGCTATCCTCTGGACCATCACTCCGTTCCCCGACTCGTCCCAGCTATATTCTCATTTCCAGAAGACAACAGTGAAAGAAAGGGTGAGCTCAACTAGCCCAGTAAGAAATATTATGACTAAGATAATGCAGAATAAATAATCATTAGTCTCCAACAATGTTAAACTAATAAAATATAATAGACATCAAGTTTAACTGCAGTGGAACAAGCAATCCATTAAAAGAGTCAAATAGAAAATAAAATCTACTATCTTTTATGATTTAAAAGGTTTTTCATCAATGTTATCGCTGAGACTCAACTTAATAAATATTCCACATCATCGAATCACCCCTGCACTACGGCCAAGGATATTCTTTAGTATCACGACCACAATTATCCATGCACTACGGCCAAGAATATTTGTGTATTCATTAATGGTCATGATCATGCCAACAATCGTCCATCAATGCACTACGGGCCACCGAGGACTTTTACCACATCATTTGTAACATTACGGTCCATGATTACAACGAATAATCCTCGGTCATAATCATACCAAGTCCATCTATGCACTACATGTGCCACAGATGACTTTCAAAAAATATAAATATGAGGATGATGACAATGATATAAGAATTCAATAAAACAAGTTCAAGAATTAATTTATCCAGAACTAATAATGTCCAAATTGTCAACAACATGATATCGCTTTGTAGAGTAAAAATTCAAGAATGATCGTAAGAATATTTCCATGAAAAGATATTGGATGAAGCGCAAATATCAAGGATATTCTACTAATTTCATGGAGTATAGAAGTCAAAACTTTAACCAACCGAGTATAATATAGAATGGAATAACAAAATAAATCACCATGCATGCAGATTGCTATAGATGTATGTGTTATTCCAATGTAATAATAATAACGGAACCAGTCGGGCAAAATTTGCAACCGCTGTGATGTTCCAATGAGTAATAATAAAGAGCGGAACCAAAGTTGATTGTAAAACACACACGATGGGATGTTCCAATGTAATAATAATAAAATTTTAAACCAGTGGGTGTAAAACACATGCATGTGATGTTCCAACAAAATAATAGAAGAATGTCACCAATTATAGGGTAGACCAAGTATACAGGTTATTCCAACAGGATAATAAGAAATGGAATAACAACAGTTCTCTTCATGAATAAGAAAGAATAACACCCCTTACCGTAAAAGAACTGAATATAAGAGTAGTTAAGTAGTTGAAAACTTTTCTTCTTTCTCTCTATAATTTTCTCTCTCTAGAGTTTCAGTGATTTCGTAAGAAAATAATGAAGGAATGAGCTTCTATTTATATAAAAATGGAATGCATAGTAACTAATCCATGAACAGTCCAGATTGATTTACTTTAATCTGACGGTCCATATTTAAAGCAAAGTTTTTTAAATAAAATATAATATATCTATATTATATATATATATATATATATAAACTAATAATAATTGAACTTCCCTCCCACTTTGTCAATAAAGTCATAATAATTATACTCCCAACGTTTCCAAAATCAAGCATCATATATTTATTTTTATATATATATATATATATATATATATATATATATATATATATATTAACAAAGACATTACCTATCAAATAAAACAACTCCCCGTGAAAAACATCGCACAACTTCCTCTTCAATTTCAAACACAATTTACGGTGGACCCCCACCTAATTATATAAAATAATTTTCTATCGATTATTTTGAAAAAAATAGGTAAATGAAATCAATAAAATAAGCAAAATTGAGTGACTTCTTGCTTAAGCATTAATAATCAATCTGGTGTGCTACTATGCAACCACGCCAGACGTATTCTTTACTTTACTACCGAGTAGTTCAACAAGATCAACGGTAAAACTTCCACCGTTATTTTCATAAAAATATTTTTGTCGCGTTTTCTCAATCCGACAATAATCATTTGTAGGGTCCACCAATGATTGCAGACCGTTTATTTAATATTCCCTGCTAAAACGAATATTCCCCGACCAATCGAATATAATATAACAACTTGCATACTATGCAAAATTTATAAATATTACTCACAACTATAACATTATATCAATTTCACTCCATAATATTCAAAAATAATATTTATAGAAAATTCATCTTTATTCAAAAAGTTGGGGTTTTACAAGTTAGATATGAATGTTTTGATTAAGTGAACACCAAATCTTGAGGTAATGAAGTACCGGGATTTGGGGGTGTCACGGATAGAGTTAAAGACACCAAGGACCCACGTGATGATGTCGAATATACGTGTAGAACCGAATTTAATCGATAAAGTTAAAGCTGCTCAAGCTATAGACTCGAAGCTGATGAATATGAAGAAGAAAGTACAAGAATGTGCTATTTTAGAAGGAAGGATCGACGAGGAAGGAATACTTCGAGTCAACTCTAGACTTTGTGTTCTTAACGACTCTGATTTGAAGTATAATATCATTGGTGAAATTCTCCTACAACAACAGTTATCAAGCATGTGACGCCCCCAAAACAGGTATACATCACCCATCTTGAGTCGCCAGATACAAGGTACTGAATACAAATACAACTTAATTATACATCAGTCGTGTAAAATACGACAAAACATAGGCTGTGAGTTTTAATACAAATATTGTCATCTAGACAATATCCACACTCAATGGAGTCCTCATTACATTTATTATCACACTATTTCATAGAATAGTGAGGACTACTAATGCACCATCTAGGATCATCACTTTGTTCCCCGACTAGTCCCAGCTATGTTCTAATTTCCTGAAGAGAACAGTGAAAGAAAGGGTGAGCTCAACTAGCCCAGTAAGAAATATTATGAATAAGATAATGAAGAATAAATTATCATTAGCCTTCAACGGTGTTAAACTGATAAAATATAATAAACATTAAGTTTAACTGCAGCAGAACAAACAATCCATTAGAAGAGTCAAGTAGAGAATAAAATCTACTATCTTCTATGATTTAAAAGGTTTTTCATCACTTTTATCGCTGAGACTCAGCTTAATAAATCAAATCGAATCATCCCTGCTCCACGGCCAAGGATATTGATGTAATCATCAATGGTCATGACTATACCGAATAATCCTCGGTCATAATCATACCAACAACCTGGCCCACCAATGAACTACGGGGTGCCAATGAGGACTTTTACCACATCATTCGTCACATTACGGCCATGATTATACCGAATAATCCTCGGTCATAATTATACCAAGTCCATCTATGCACGTAAGCCAAAGATGACTTTCAACATAATATAAGCATGAGGATGATGACAATTCAATAAAACAAGTTCAAGAATAAATTTTCAAGATTTATAAGTTAATTTATCCCGAACTCAATAACGTCAAATTGTCAACATGATATCGCTTTTGCAAAGTAAAATTCAAGAATGCTCGAGAAAAATATTTCCATGAAAAGATCTTTGGATGAAGCGCAAATATCAAGGATATTCCACTAATTTCATGGAGTATAGAAGCCAAAACTTTAACCAACCGAGTATAATAGAATATATGAAAGCGCAAATGGATTTTCACCGTCAAATGCAGTAATCCACGTATATAGATCATTTCCACAATTTAATAAGGAAGGAATACAAAGGATCATTCACCATGCATGTGGTAATCCACATAGACAGGTTATTCCATCATAATAATAAAGAATGGAATAATGAATGATTCACCACGTGCGTTATAGATCGGCAAGACCGACAAAAGTTATTCCCAATAGAATAATAAATAATGGAACCAGTCCCACGTAAAGGCACGCACGGTGATATTCGATGTAATAATAAAGAACGGAATATTAGAGGAATTTCACCATGTATGCAAGATTTGATAAACAAAGTTATTCCAATGATAATAATAAGAATGGAATAATGTAAGTATTTCACCATGTATGCGTGATTGCCATATATACAAAGTTATTCCAATATAATAATAAAGAATGGAATAATGAGAGGTTCTCTTCACGAATAAGAAAGAAAGAATACCCCTTACGAAAGTACAACAAATAATATCCCTTACCTTAGAAAAAGCGAATCTCTTCATGAATATGAAGGCCGGAGTAGTGAAGTAGCGAATACTTTTCTTCTTTCTCTCTATAGTTTCTCTCTCTAGAGTTTCAGTGAATTCGTAAGAAATAATGAAGGAATGAGCTTCTATTTATAGGAGAATGGACTGAATAGTAACTAATTCATGAAAGGTCCAGATTGATTTACTTTAAAACGGGCGGTCCATATTGGTTTACTATTAAAACTTAAAGCAATGGTCCATACTGATTTACTATTAAAACTTTAAACCAGCGATCCATATTGATTTACTATTATAACTTTCCACCAGCGGTCCATATTGATTTACTATTATATCTTCAACTAACGGTCTGAAAAATTAGCACATCTCCTCATGGAATAATATTGTACCAAAAAATGATTTGGACCGAAAAGAAATATATCTTACGGGTGAATACTACCCCGTGAATAGTAACTCGTGAATAGTAACTCGTGAATAGTAACCCGTGAATAGTAACTCGTGAATAGTAATTCGTGAATAGTAACTCCGACACGAAAAGTGCCCCGAATACCCGATTGAACAATATAACCTCTAGACATCAATTATTATCGAAATAAATGTCAATTTTCACTAACACAAATAATTCCAACACAATGGAACTATAAAATACATCTTTAATCAACACGAACTTATTCATCATTAATATTATAATTCACAATATTTAACAACCAGGTCGTTCCCAGGAAAGAGGGGGCTTTCCGATAAGGATTTCTCCTTATTGGCGCGCAATTAGGTGACCAAACCTCTCATTGACAGAACTTCTAGACATTGTCAATATTGCAAATAATAATATGAATAACTTTGCCGTCTCAATTATTGATTTAATAATATAACATATTATGCAGATGATACTGTAACAATAATTGAATCAATAATATGAGAGATATGATGCAGCAATTACTGTAGCAATAATTGAGTATAACTGAGTGACTTCTCACGTAAGCATCAATAATCAATACCGTGTGCTACTATGCAACCACACGTATTCATTTGTTTTTTTATTAGGGTAGTTCAACAGCTTTTAACGGTAACACCTCTCGCCGTTAATTTTATAGAAAGATAATTTTGTCGCTTTCTTAACTACGACAATACTTAGATTAGTGGGGTCCACCAATGAATGTGCCGTCGTACAATATTCCATGTTAAAACAAATATTCCCTGACCAATCGAATATTATATAACCACTTGCTTACTTTGCAAAATTTATAAATACTATCCACAGCTATAACATTATATCAAATACACACCATAATAAAAAAATTATTTCGAGAAAATTAAATATTTATTCATAAAATTTGGGGTCTCACAAAGCAAGTATAGGCATGACTCCATTCGAGGCGTTGTATGGACAAAAGTGTCGTTCTCTAGTATGCTAGGACGAGGTGGGTGAAGCAACATTGTTGGGACCAAAATTGGTTCGCATGACTACGAAAAAGATTCAAATGATCCGACAACATATACAAACCTCACAAGATCGACAAAAGAGGTATGCCAATCTTCATCGAAGGGACATGGAGTTCAATGTCGGAGATCATGTATTGTTACGTGTTGCTCCATGGAAAGGAGTTACGAGATTTGGAAAAAGAGAAAAGCTCAACCCTCGATTCATTGGTTAATTTGAAATCCTTGATTGAGTAGGAACTGTGGCCTATAGACTCGCCTTACCACCAAGTATGTTTCGTGTTCATAACGTTTTTCACATATCTATGTTACATTAGGTGAAAGGCCTAAACCATATTATTATTTAAGCGCTCAAAGGTTATACCTCAAGTTAAAGTTTTATGGAGAAACCATGATATTGAGAAAATGACCTGGGAGTTAGAATCTGTAATAAAAATAAGGTATCCTAACCTCTTCGACATACCAGGTACGCACATTAATTTTGAGAACAAAATTTCATATGTTGTAAGACCCCAACTTTTATGAATAAAGATTTAATTTTCTCTAAATATTATTTTGAATAGTATGGTGTTGATTTGATATAATGCTATAGTTATGGGTGATATGTGCAAATTTTTGCAAAGTAAGCAAGTGGTCATAAAATATTCGTTTGGTCGGAGAATATTCTTTTTGTCGGGGAATATTCGTACGACGACATAATCATTGGTGGACCACATAACGGATTAACTGTCGGATATAGAAAGCGACAGAAATAACCTTTTCATAAAATAACGACAAGACTTTTACTGTTAAACTGTTGAAATACCCGGTGGTAAACGTATAGTAATATGTGTTGTTGCACAGTAGCACACAGTATTGCACAATATCTCTGATTATTGATGTTTACATAAGAAGTCACTCAGATTCATTCAATAATTGCCACAGTAGTTGCTGCATAATATATCATAATATTGATTCCATTATTGTCACAGTATCATCTGCATAATATTTTATATTATTAAATCAATAATTGAGACGATACAGTTATTCATATTATTATTTGCACTATTGACAATGTCTAGAAAGTTCTTTCAAGGAAAGGGGTTATGTGACGCCCCCAAAACAGGTATACATCACCCATTCTGAGTCGCCAGATACGTGGTACAAAATATAACTACAAACTTAATTATACAACTGTCGTGTAAAATACGACAAAATATAGTTGAGAGTTTAAACAAGAATATTGTCTTCTAGACAATATCCACACTAAATGGAGTCCTCATTACAATTATTATCACACTATTTTATAAAAATAGTGAGGACTACTATAGCAACCATCTCGGACCATCGAGTCCATTCCCTGACTAGTCCCAGCTATATATTCTCATTTCCTGAAGAGAATAATGAAAGAAAAGGGTGAGCTCAACTAGCCCAGTAAGAAATATTATGACTAAGATAATGCAGAATAAATTATCCTTAGCCTTCAACAATATAACAACTGATAGAATACAGTAGACAACAAGTTTTAGATTAATAACTGCAGCGGAACAAGCAATCCATTACAAGAGTCAAGCAGAGTATGATATCTACCATCTTCTATGATTTAAAAAGTTTATCATCAATTTTGTCGCTGAGACTCAGCTTAATAAATAATCCACATCATCGAATCATCGTTGCACTACGGGCCAATGATATTCATTAGTATCACGACCATGAATTATCCATGCACTACGGGTCAAGGATATTCGTGTTTTCATCAATGGTCATGATCATGCCAAACAACAATTCATCTTTGCACCCTTGGCCGAAGAGAACACATGGTCATAATCGTACCAACAACTGTTCATCAATGCACTACGGGCCAATGAGAACTTTTACCATATCATTAGTAAGATTATGGGTCATGATTATACCGAATGATCCATGGTCATAATCATACCAATCAACAGTCCATTTATGCATGTAAGCCAAAGATGACTTTCATCACAATATAAGCATGAAGACGATGACAATGATATAAGAATTCAATTAAAAGAAACAAAGGATAAAATTTTAAAGATTTATAATTTAATTTATCTGGAATTCAATAATGTTCAAATTGCCAACATGATACTGCTTTGTGGAGTAAAATTCAAGAATGATATTGTATCAAAAATGATTTGGACCGAAAAGAAATCAATTTTTATCATGAATAGTACTCAGGGTGAATAGTACTCGGGTGAATAGTACCACGTGAATAGTACTTTAGGAATAGTATCCCGTGAATAGTACTTTGTGAATAATACTCATAAATAGTACTTTATGAATAGTACTTTGTGAATAGTACCCGTGAATAGTACTTTTGTGAATAGTACCGTATAAATGAATAGTACTCATGGACAGTACTCCAGCGTGAAAAGCTTAAAATTTAACAAGAATGTGCAAAAAATATCCTTGTAAAATGATACTAGATGAAGCGCAAATTCCAAGGATATTCTACTAATTTCACGGAGTATAGAAGCAATACTTTAACAAAAGGAGGGTATAATTAGGAATACGAGATGAAATAATATTATTCACATACTACAGAGTATAGAAAAAAATATTATTCCTTATGAATACTGAACAAAAATAATATCCCTTACGAATATTGAACAAAAATAATATTCCTTACGAATATTAAACAAAGACAATGAATATTGAACGAAAATGATATTCCTTACGAATATTGAACGAAACTAATTTTCATACTAATACGAAAAATAATATCTCTTCAGAATATGAAATAAATAATACCCCTTACCTCAGAAGAAGACTAGATACTGGAATAGTGAAGTAGCATACTTCTCTTCTTCTTTCTCACTATAGCTTTTATCTCTATAATTGCTCTTGTGAGTCTTAGTGAATTGGTGAGAATGAAAGAAGAATGAGCTTCTATTTATAGGAAAATATAGTTTCGATAATTGCACGTTTTGGGGCTCAAAATATTATAGTATAATACCTTCATCTTTTCCTTCATTTTTAATTTAGTCCTACAAGTATTATCAAACTTGCACCACCTCCCCTAATAGTACATGCATGTGAATCAATAGTATATGCATGTGAATCAATAGTTCCATACATGTGAAAAAATAGTTAGAATATAGTACCTTCATCTATACCTCTATTTTTAATTTAGTCATGTAAGTATTATCAATCTTGCACACCTTCCCTAATAGTATATGCATGTGAATCAATAGTACATACATGTGAACAAATAGTTATAAGCATGTGAACTAATAGCAATTAATTGCTTATTTATCCGATTAATTACCTGATTGGTCAATATAACCTCCAAAAATCAATTATTATCCAAATAAATGTCGATTTCCATTAACACTAATATTCCCAACATAGTGGAAATATCAATTCCATCTTTAATCAACACGAACTTATTCATCATTAATATTATTAACAACCAGATCATTCCCAGGAAAAAAGGGGCTTTTCCAATAAGAATTTCTCCCTATTGGCGCGCAATTAAATGACCAAACCTCTTTCCTCGACAATAATTGAATAACTTTGTCGTCTCAATTATTGATTTAATAATATAAAATATTATGCAGATGATACCGTGACAATAATTGAATCAATAATATGAGAGATATTATGTAGCAATTACTGTAGCAATAATTGAGTATAATTGAGTGACTTCTCACGTAAGCATCAATAATCAATACCGTGTGCTACTATGTAACCACACGTATTACTGTATTTTTACTACCGGGTAGTTCAACAGTTTAACGGTAAAACTTTTGCCGTTATTTTTAAAAATATTTCAGTCATTTTCTAACTACGATGAGTATTCTCCGCTAGGGGTCCACCAATGATTGTGTCAGTGCATTTAATATTCCCTGTTAAAACGAATATTCCCCCACAAATCGAATATTCCCTGCCACAACGAATATTTTATATAAACTTGCTTACTTTGCAAAATATTCAAATGTCACCATTAACTTTAACTTTTATATCAATTTAACCATTTACTAAATAAAATAATAATTATAAGAAAATTGAATACTTTCATTCCATAAAATTCGGGGTCTTACAATCTCCTCTCCTTATGAAATTTCGCCCTCGAAATTTATGTACGTACCTGGTATGCCAAAGAGGTAAGGATACCTCGTCAGATTCTAACTCCTGAGATATAACCTTTGGGTCGTCTATATATTTACATAACATAGATATGTGAAAAACATTATGAACATGAGACATACTTGGCGGTAAAGTGAGTCTATAAGGCCACAGTTCCTACTCGATCGAGGATTTTGAATGGCCCAATTAAATCGAGGGTTGAGATTTACACTCTTCGTTGATTCTTGCTTCTAGAATAACGCCCTCTTGAACCTTCTTCTTCACATTTATTAGCTCCGGGTGTGTAGCTTGAGCGGCTTTAACTTTATCGATGAACGTCAATTCTACTCGTATTATTTGACATCATCACGTGGGTCCCTAGAGTCTTTAACTCTATCTCTATCATTTGTATGTCATATGAAATGGGTCTTTGTGTTAACAATATCGCACTCGTAAACGCATATGATCTTCTACTTAATGTCTCAGCTACCACGTTCGATTTTCTAAGATGGTATTAAATCATATTATTGTAATCTTCAACAGATCGAGCCAACGTCTTCGGCGCATGTTACGTTCGTTTTGGGTGAAGAACTATTTGAGGGTTTTATAAATAAATAGGTTTTGTACCGGGGTCAATATAAAATTCGATTTCACGCTCTAGGTACCAGCTAGGAAGTTCTTCAGGAAATACGTCAGAAAATTTATTAACGATAGAACTATCATTCAAAATTGTGACTCTCATCCAAGACTTGGAGAACACATCACATTGATACCTATCAACTTGCCACCGTTATTCACGGTGTCTCCTACGGAGAGTCTGGCTTTGGTGCATTCCAAGACTTGGAAGTCACCAGAGAAAGGCTCGAGGCTCTTTACTTATGGCTTAATATGACAATGGTTGACTTTAGTGGTTTGGTTACTCGAATTCGCATAACAGGTTGGTTATGAAGGCTAACAACCTTACGAAAATAATCAATTTTAGCATGATTAGCCAGGGATCATATCCCTAAGCTTTGATACCAACTGTGACACCCCCAAAACAGGTATACATCACCCATTCTGAGTCGCCGAATACATGGTACAGAATATAACTACAAACTTAATTATACAACTGTCGTGTAAAATATGACAAAACATAGCTGAGAGTTTAAACAAGAATATTGTCTTCTAGACAATATCCACACTCAATGGAGTCCTCATTACAATTATTATCACACTATTTTATAAAAATAGTGAGGACTACTATAGCAACCATCTCAGACTATCACTCTATTCCCTGACTAGTCCCAGCTATATATTCTCATTTCTTGAAGAGAACAATGAAAAAAAAGGGTGAGCTCAACTAGCCCAGTAAGAAATATTATGACTAAGATAATGCAGAATAAATTATCCTTAGCCTTCAACAGTATAACAACTGATAGAATACAATAGACAATAAGATTTAGATCAATAACTGCAGCGGAACAAGCAATCCATTAGAAATGTCAAGCAGAGTATGATATCTGTAACAACCCGATATTTTCTATATAAATAAATAAGAAATTTTGCGTATAAATTTTTTTATTTTATTTTAAAGATGAGGATTTGTACAAGATAATGTGTATATGTATTTATGTGGTAAATAAAAATATATTTATTGCATAAATGTTTACAAATAATTGTATTTTAGAATTATTGATTTTTGTAAAGTATATTCTTATAATAATTCTTTGTTATAGCGTAAATGTTTAATCGATTATTTTCCATGAAAATATAATCATATATTATTTAAATAATATATGGAGTGATTTTAGAATAATTATAATAATTATTTTATTATACTAATTTTTAATACTGATTAATAAGTTAATTATTTTACCTTAATTATTAAGGTTAAATATGAAAGAATAAATTAGATATGGAATCCAAACCCTAATTTTGGATTTTTATCAAGGAATGAGAATAATAATATAATAATATTATATTTGAATTTTCAGTTCTATTAATATGTACTGTATGTACGTATAGATAATGGTTGGTCAATTATGTTGTACGTGGCATCTTAAAACAGTAGCATTAATTCGTAAAACACTAAATTTACTGTGTTAAATCGTAACTTGAAACTTAAACCGGAGTTTGTGATTGGTAGGAAATTGTGGTACGTGAATTATGACCATTATTATAAAAATTAATTAGGTAAACCCTAATTAAAAATCTAGAAACCCTAATTGTAAATTAGAAACCCTAATTTCCAATTTGAAACCCTAATTGCTAAAATGGTAACTCTAATTATTATTTTAGTAAGTAATTATGTTCATTAGGAAACCCTAATTCATAATTAGAGGAACCCTAATTAGATCAAGAAACCCTAAGTATTTTTAAAACCCTAATTTTCTATTAAAAAAATCCTAATTTTAATTAGTAAGTTATAATTAAAATTTTATTAAACTTTAAAATTAAATTTTTAAACCCTAGAAATTATTTGGGAAACCTTAAGGTTTAAAATCTATTGATTAAAACCTAGATTCAAGTACCATGGACAAGAATACCCTTAAAATGTTTTATTAGTTTACTAAAATAGCCTTTTGGTATTTATTTAATAAGCTAGATTGCAAGTCACCACTCTAGATTTATAGCACATGCCTAAAACTCCTCCAATCTTATCCTCTTTGACACCTTGCAAGTTAAATTCATTGAATCTAAGTCATATAAATAGGTTAAGAGAGAGAAAAAGTTCACATTTTTGCTCATTCATGCATCTATACTCATCCAAGACCCTCTCTCACTAAAAACTACAAAATATAGTAGTGGACCAGTCTCTAAATCAAGCCCCACGAAATCCATAACCAAATCAGAAGCACAGAATCAAGGATTATTCATAAGAGGTATAAACCCTAAAACGAAATCTGACTTTTTATCCTATGTTAGATGTTAATTTTTGTGTGTTAAATATGTTGTATGTAGTGTGTAATGATGATCTGGGTTGCTAGATGTTGGATCCATAACATCTAGAGGCTCGAATTTGGTGTTTTTCAAAATCTAGAAATTTTCTTTTATGTCGACTGACAACCATATGTCAGGTCTTCTAAATCTTTGTTTGTTAATGATTTTTGTGTTTTTAATGTTTGATCTGGTAGTATGATATGAGATCTTTGATCTAAAACTGGAATCAAAGTCAGATCATAAGCCGGTTGAAAGTTATTAGTGGTCAAACCACGTTGACCGGCATTGACCGAACGTTTCTGGGTAACCGAGAACGTGCCCAGAAAGTCTGACAGCATGTTCATGCGTTTAAATCTTGCTTGTGTTTATGTTTTAGACCCTGTTATTGTTGTAATGTTGTTGTCTGACATGTAGGCTACATGACCATGCTTCTATAATCATTAGATCCTTCTCTGAATCAAAGTAATCAGTGGTCAAAGTAGTGTGGACGAAACTGCCGGATGAAGTTTCTGGGTAACCCAGAAACCTTCATAAGCAGTTTCGGACCACTACTTTGACCGGTCCATATCTGCTTGATGTGATGTTGTTAAACTGTTTTTATGACATGGATCGATTGTCTTACATATGGTCTACATACTGAAACTTTTCAATCACTAAAACATCAACAGAATTGCAAGTTGTGGAAGCCCAAAATGGACAGGTCGAACTGTTCTTCATTTCTGGGTAACCCAGAAAATGAAGAACAGCTCTGACAGCTACTTTGTGGGCCTAGATCTCGCTGGTTTTATGTTGTTTGGCCATGTTTGTTGTTGAATCGTGTAGTCTGACATTACTACTACAACCTCTAATCATTTACTTACCCAGAAACACAATAATCAGAGAGTAATGCTTGGTCAAACGTGCTCACTTGTTAACTGCTATGAATGTTCTTGAGGGCTCAAGAACACCTAAGGCGACAGATTTTGTCGCTAAAGGCTATAGCGACAGTTTTATTTATTTTAATTAATTATTTTCGAAAAATCATTTAAAAATAGTTATTAATTTCTGAAAATTACAAAAATTATTTTAAAAATTATTTTTAAATTATAAAAATTAACTTTTAATAATTTGAAATATTTTTCATAAATATTAGTATTTATTTAAATATTATTGATAATTAATTTATTTATTAAATACATTAAATAAATTAATTAAAATGATTTTATTATATTAAAAATCATTTTAAATGATAATAAGTTATTTAAAATATTTTAAGTTATAAAATATAACTTTTAATATTCTAAAGCAAATTTCATTAATTATTTAATATTAATGATCATTAAGTTATTTACTAAATGAATTAAATAAATTAATTAAAAATGATTTTATTATTTTAAAATTTATTTTAAATAATAATAAGGTATTTAAAATATTTTAAGTTATAAAATAAAACTTTTAATATTTAAAGATAAATTTTATTAATTAATTATTATTAATGATATTGAAGTTATTTAATAATTATATTAAATAATTTAGTTTAAAAATTATTTTAATATTATAATAATCATTTTAAATGAAAATAAAGTGTTTAAAGATATTTTAAGTTATAAAATATAACTTTTAATATTTAAAGGATAATTTTATTAATAATTTAATATTAATGATTATTAAGTTATTATTAATGATATTAAATTTATTTAATAATTATATTAAATAAATATTTAAAAATTGTTTTATTAACTTAAAAAATCATTTAAAAAGAATACAAATGAATTAAAAATATTTTAAATTATAATTAATGACTTTTAATATTTTGATAAATAGTACATTAATATTCAAATATTAATGGTAATTATTTAAAATGATTTTAAAAATCATTTAAGGGTAATATTAATATTTTAAAGGTAGTTTAAGTTATTATAAATAACTTTAACATTTTGAAAATGATTTCATTAATAGTTTAATATTAATTAAATATTAATGATAATAGAATTATTCAATATTTAAATCATTTAATAATGATTCTGATGTCTAAAAATTCATGATAAATTATAATAAATGTTTTAAAATTATATTAAGTCATTTAAAAATAATATGACTAATACTAAGTTACAGGACAAAGTCTTAGACTCGATAATTACCCGATAAAGTTGTCGGTACACCGACGCCTTTCAGAAATTGATCTGGACTTAGATAATTTAATTAGATATGTGATTATTTGTGATTCAATGGTTGTTAAAACATATGTGACAATATGATTAGGATATGTGCTGACTGCAATAAGCAGTGCTATGTGTTATTGTGACGCCCCCAAAATAGTTCCATTCCATCCAACCCATTCTGAGTCGCCAAATACATGGTGCAGAAATAACTACAACTTTATTAATACATTTGTCGTGCAAAATACGACAACATATATACTGTGAGTTTAAATACAATTATTGTCTTCTAGACAATATACATACCCAATTATTGATACATTATTTTATAAAAATGGTGAGGACTACTAAACAACTCTTTCTAGAACCTTCATTCCATACCCCGACTAGTACTCGCTACATTCTCGCCTCCTGAGAAGAAAAATGGAACAAAAAGGAAAAGGGTGAGCTCAACTAGCCCAAAGAAGAATATTATGACTAAGATAATATACAACAAATTATCGTTAGTCTTCAACAGGAAAATCTAATAGAATACAATAGACAACCAGCTTTTAAATCAATCTTTGCAAATGAAAATAATAATTTATTAGAAGAGATAAGTAGAGAATGCAAACTACTATCTTCTATATATGAATTTAAAAGTTCATCGTCGATATTTTATTCCTGTAACATCAATCAATATATATCTGGAATCAAATATTCATCTTTGCATTACATGCCAAAGATATTCATCGATTGATCATGTTCATCTAAACACTGCTCATCTTTTGCTCACGGGCCAAAGATATTAATCGATCAATATATTCATCTCAACACTGCTCATCTTTGCACTACAAAGCCAAAGATATTCAGTAATATCATCATTTAGGACCGAGGATGATGAAAAATATTTTAAAGGAAACTAATCCAAATTGAAACAAAAGAACAATTATTAAGGATTCAGATTTTAAACAATCCAAGTTCAAAAATATTTCATAAGTAATCGAGTGGAGTAAAATTCAAGAATGATCAAAACATGGATACAATCAAAGCTAGTATCCGTAATAGATATTTTGGACAAAAGAAGAAATTTCATTTTTAAATTGAATAGTGCCAGATTCGTGAATAAAGGCAGTATACGTGAATAAGACCAGTATACGTGAATAGTAACTCGACACCAAAAGATAGAAATTTCACAAAAAAACATCTTCACGCTTTGTGAATAGTACTCATGAATAGTAACTCGTGAATAGTAACTCATGAATAGTAACTCGTGAATAGTAACTCATGAATAGTAACTCATGAATAGTAACCCCGACATAAAAAAAGTTTCAAATTTGATAAAAATTTCTAACCAATATTTCGGCATAATGATATTGAAGAAATAATATTATTTTCGAATAAAATAACATCCCTTAGCTCGAAAGACAGTACTTCTAGTTGAAACACTGGATATAGGCTATGACTTGAACTTGCACCGTATAGAAATACTCAAAGTATACTCAAAATACTCACAAGAATACGCTCGATAATATAGAGAGAGAAAACTTCAGATTTACGGTGTGATTTTAATTCTAACCTAAGCACCTATTTATAGGAAAATGCTTAGAACACCAAAGTAGAAAATTTAATATAATAATAATATATATTAATTTGTCTATGCCCACTTAGAATCATCTGAATTCAGCAACTTAGCATGTGTTAAAGATGCCCACCAACACAAAAAATGTTTTTCTTATTTAAATTATTTTAATTGTCATCATCCTCATGTTTATATTATGTTGAAAGTCATCTGTGGCCTGTAGTTCATAGATGGACTTGGTATGATTATGAGGTATAATCATGACCGTAATGTTACAAAAGATGTGGAAAAAGTCCTCATTGGCCCGTAGTGCATTGATGGACAGTTTTTGGTATGATTATGACTATGGATTCTCTTCGGCCAAGGGTACAAAGATGAATTGTTTTATGGCATGATTAGGAACGTTGATGAAAACACGATTATCTTTGACTCGTAGTGCATGGATAATTCGTGGTCGTGATACTAATGAATATCCTTGGCCGTAGTGCAGGGGTGATTCGATGATGTGGATTAATTATTGAGCTGAGTCTCAGCGATGAAATATTAATTCATGGATATGATAATAATGAATATCTTTGTCCGTAGTGCATGGATAATTCATGGATGTGATACTAACGAATATCCTGGCCGTAGTGCATGGATAATTCGATGATGTGGATTATTTATTGTCGAGTCTCAAATGATAAAATATTGGTTATACACTTTTAATTTGTAGAAGATAGTAGATATCATGCTCTACTTGACTCTTCTAAAATACGCTTGTATGTCTTTGGCTCAGTAGTGCAAAGATGAATTGTTAATGAATATCTTTCGTCATAAAGACAAAGACAAAGATGAATTTATTAGTATGATTATGAACAAGAATTGTGATTTGGTATAACCATGATTTTTGATGTTTCAGGTGAAGATAGGTGTTGAAAATTATCTTCGTCCTGGGTGCGAATAGGAATTTAGAATCACAATTATGATTATGAGTTATTCATATGATTGTGGACATGAATTGTTGATTGATGTTATAGGGATAAAACATTATTGGTGGACTTTTAACATGGAGAAGATAATAGACCTGATGGTCTATTTGACTCTTCTAAATAATCCACATCATCGAATAAGTCACTCAGTATAGTAGCACACGGTATTGATTATTGATGCTTACGTAATAAGTCACTCAGTTTTGTTTTATTAGTATTATTAATGTAATAAAACAGAAATGCTTTTTATATAAAACATAATACTTTTATAAAGTTATTCATTTTATTAGGCTAATAGTAAAATCTTTTTATATAAAACAGAATACTTTTATAAAGTTATCTATTTTATTAGACAATAATTAGAATATATTATATTTTATTATGCGTATAGTGTATGCATAGTGCTCTGTGATAATGTTTCAGATAGTGCTGCATAGTGTTTGCATAGTAAAATCTTTTATAAAGTTATTCGTTTTATTAGATTATAAATAGAATATATTATATTTTATTTTATTTAAAAGATTTTGCTTTAAATATGGACCGATCACGATTAAAGTAAATCAATCGGACCGATTCATGAGTTAGTTACTATGTATCCATTTTTCTATAAATAGAAGCTCATTCTTTCATTATTTCTTTAATTCAACTTTGAAACTCAGAGAGAGAAACTATAGAGAGAAAGAAGAAAAGTGTTCTGCTACTTCACTACTTCTATATCCAGTACTCTTCTTTCTAAGGTAAGGGATATTATCTGCTGTACTCGTTAGGGGTATTCCTTCTTTCTTATTGGTGAAATTCTTTTGTTATTCCATTCTTTATTATTTCGTTGGAATAACTTGTATACTGTGGATACCCTATACTTGGTGAAATTCTTACGTTATTCCATTATTTATTATTCATTGGAACATCACGTGCTGCGTTACGCATAACCTGGTTCCGTTGTTTATTATTCTGTTGGAACATCCTGTCTATGCATTTACGCATGACCTGGTTCCATTATTTATTATTTTGTTGGAATATTTTGTCTGTGCGTTTACACATGACCTGGTTCCATTATTTATTATTCCGTTGGAATATCCTGTCGGTGCGTTTACGCATGACCTAGTTCCATTATTTATTATTCTGTTGGAATAACCTGTCTGTGCGGTCTATCGCATGCCTGGTAATTTCTTTTGTTATTCCATTCTTTATTATACTCAGTTGGTTAAAGTTTTGACTTCTATACTCCATGAAATTAGTGGAATATCCTTGATATTTGCGCTTCATCCAGTATCTTTTCATGGACATATTCTTCTGAGCATTCTTGGGTGTTACTCTACAAAGAAGTATCATGTTGACAATTTGGACATTATTAGTTCCTGGATAAATTAATTCTTGAACTTGTTTTATTGAATTCTTGTATCATTGTCATCATCCTCTTGTTTATATTATGTTGAAAGTTATCGTGTATTCTGAAAAGTGCATAGATGGACTTGGTATGCTTATGACTGTGAATTATTCTAAGATAATCATGACCGTAATGTTACAAATGATGTGGAAAAAGTCCTCATTGGCCCGTAGTGCATTGATGGACAGTTTTGGTATGATTATGGCTATGGATTCTCTTCGGCAAAGGGTGCAAATATGAATTGTTTTATGGCATGATCAGGACCGTTGATGAAAACACGATTATCTTTGGCCCGCAGTGCATGGATAATTTGTGGTCGTGATACTAATGAATATCCTTGGCCGTAGTGCAGGGGTGATTCGATGATGTGGATTAATTATTGAGTTGAGTCTCAATGATGAAATATTAATTCATGGATGTGATAATAATGAATATCTTTGGCCGTAGTGCATGGATAATTCATGGACGTGATACTAACGAATATCCTTGGCCGTAGTGCATGGATAATTCGATGATGTGGATTATTTATTAAGCTGAGTCTCAACGATAATTCGATGATGTGGATTATTTGTAGAAGATAGTAGATATTATGCTCTACTTGACTCTTCTAAAATATAGTTGTATGTCTTTGGCTTGTAGTGCAAAGATGAATTGTTAATAAATATCTTTGGCCGTAGTGCAAAGATGAATTTATTAGTATGATTATGAACAAGAATTGTGATTTGGTATAACCATGATTTTTGATGTTTCAGGTGAAGTTAGGTGATGAAAATTATCTTCGTCCTGGGTGCGAATAGGAATTTAGAATCACAATTATGATTATGAGTTATTCATATGATTGTGGACAGGAATTGTTGATTGATGTTACAGGATAAAACATTATTGGTGGACTTTTAACATGGAGAAGATAATAGACCTGATGGTCTATTTGACTCTTCTAATGGATTGCTCGTTCCGCCGCAACTATGGTTGAAAAGTTTTATCATCTACCATATGTTCTAAATCTCTGATTTATTATTGATGAAAGCTATTGATAATTTAATTATCTTTAGTCATGATATTCTTTACTGGGCTAGTTGTGCTCACCCTTTCTACTTCACAATTCCTTTAAAGTAATAAGAGTGTTGTCGTAAGAGTGTTGCCGGGTCGAGAGGGGATATCAGGGGAATAGAACAGTGGTCTCTAGCTGTGGAGGTTCTCCCTAAACAGTATAGAAAAGTGTGTTATATTCTATACAACATTTAGTAGTTATATTCGGTGAATCAAATAGGGTGAGGTGAACCCAACTTTGGAAGGGTGTTTTGCCATTGTCATACAATATGTCTAATGACATACAACCTCGTGTTATCATAAGACATGGTTGTGCGCATCCACTTGTTGAGTATATCTACGGGCACTACCTATATGATCTTGGAGTTTATTTGAAATATAATATTCACTTGGAGACAGTGGAGATAGTTATATGTCAAGAGAATACTCACCATTGGAAAGAAGATGATAGTAATCTTCTCGTTTTTCTTTAGGGTCTATTGGGTCAACCAAAGATAATTCTGTGGCCATATGATATCTATTAGAACCTAGACGCATGGCTTCCCATGTACGAAGGTTTCCTTGAGCACTTCCCAAAGATTTTAATTTCTAAAACAGTTTTTGACTATACTTTTATGTAAAGTACCATTGTAAGGTTGTGGTCGAGGTACCATGAGAGTTACATACATTTGTATTAAAACTCACAGTTAATTGTGGTCGTATTCTATACGATAGCTCAACAGTTGTATAAATGAAGTTGTATTTGAATTTTGTACCATGATCCATGCGACTCGAATGGGTGATGTATACTAAATTTTGGGGCGTCACATTTGGTATCAGAGCTTAGGGATATGGTTGCTGGCGGAGATAAAAGTCTAGAACTAGGAGGGGAGAGACGAGTTATATACTTCGCTAGTGTGTGACTTACTGTTAAGTTTGTAATATTCATGAACGCAATCAAATTGCATAAAAAGTGCGGAAACGTGTAAAAATTAGAGTTTTAAAATTTTATACAAACCATATACCCGGATCACCCTTTATGCACAATTATTAATTAAACGAAAAAGATAACGAATAAGAATCATACCCTTGAAGATCGAGCTTCCTCAGGTACAAGTTCACCTCCAATCCTTTTCGCGTTCAACTTGAATCCACCGGGTTTGGTTCCTTCCTTTGATCAACGTTAGCCACCCAAATGTTTGGCCTCAAGAGGTGATCCACCAAGGAAAAAGAATTTTCAAGAAGAAGAGTGGTTGGCTAAACCCTAGTTTTTCTATCTCTATAGAAAAAGAGCAACTCTCCAACTAATTGGAATTATTGCGTATCTCAGATATCTGATATAAGACTTCTCTTATATAGATATCAAATAACCCTATTAAAATAAGGTATTATTTAATTAAACTCTTTTAATTAAATGGGCTCCCTAATCTTATTAGGGATAATTAATTAAACTCCTTTAATTAATTTTCCATCCTAATCAATTAGGAATAAATGAGAGTACTTATATTAAATTAATTTCTAAACTCTTTTAGAAATTAAAATAATAATAATAATTGTAATAATATTAATAAGACTCCTCTTATTAATTTATATTTAATATTTCTAAAATATTAAATAATAATATTAAGCTATTTAATTTATTCTATCACCATAGATTAAATTAAATATACATAACATATATTATTACGATTATGCCATTAACTTCTTAATTAATTATTCTTCCTTTTATGGTGTGACCCTTTAGGTTCTCCATATTAATAGGTTGTGAATAAATCAATTAGAACAATTCTAATCTTATTTAAATAAATAAATTAAACAATTAATTTATTTAAATAAATAATATTTATTCTACAATAGGGATAAGCCTCCCTAGCGATCAACGACTTTCCAGATAATATAGATTTCAACATTAATCATAAAAGAACCTTTGAGTAAATAGTTACCGTGACAATTCAATCCTTCCACCATACAATGTCCTAATTAAATATAAGACATGAAATTATCGTCAAGTCTTATTTTATTTAATTATATGTATTTCGACTCTTAAATGCACAACTCAAATAATGCAAATTAGAAACTCCTTTCTAATTTCATTCTGCCTTGGCCAAGGACTATTGGGTTGTCATTTATCGAATCACATAGGACATTTCTCTTCTTTTAATAGAAGTGGTAGATTCTTTATTGATCATACATTATCTCCATGTACAACTTATTATACCCAAGCATACCCTTTGATATACCCTAAGGGTCTTAAGGAATAAGTCAAAGTATAACTCATCATACACAAGATACTATGATGATCTCAAGTCCAAGGATCACTTGTACTACTATCACTACATGAATTCCTATTGACAAAGCAAGTAACACTCCATTAGGTATTCCTTAGCGAGCCAACGCTCAAAGTGAACTTATTCTCTAATAAGCACCTACATACTTGCTTTAGTGTCTCCACACAAATGATCATGAGATCAATCATCCTCATCCAATGAGCAAGTTAACGTATGTACCAATCTATCCGGATTTACTAATCCCCAATTTAGTAATCCAACGATTGGGAACTATTTTAGTTTTAAGCTTTCTAAGAATTTAGATCTCATTAGAATGATCATCATCATTATTCTAAAAGCATTGCTTAAAACTATGGGTTTATCACATATTATAAAACAAAGATCATGTAGATAATTAAAAGCCTTTAATAAATTAATACTTTTTATTAATAAATGAATAAGATTGTTACAAAGTATATGCTTTATCATCAAACATGATTGGCTTGTGTGCATACTACTTTCACTTACCTGAGCTAAAATTGTTTACTTGATAAGTTAACAAATTATGATATGTCAATTAACCTTTGTTTTGAAGATATATTCTAGAATGATATCTGAAATACAGGAGATGAGCAATGGAAAAATCATGATCTGAGAGGATATAACCAGGAAGGTACAATCCCAAAAAAAGCAAGGTGTTCTCATCTCTTGAATATCGTGCGTCACGTAAATTTCGAGGGTGAAATTTCATAAAGAGGGTGATTGTGAGACCCCGAATTTTATGAAATAAAAGTATTCAATTTTTCTATTTTGGTAAATAGTTAAATTGATAAAAGTTTAAAGTTAAGGGTAATATGTGAAATTTTTTTTGCAAAGTAAGCAAATTGATATCAAATATTCGTTATTGTCTGGGAATATTCGATTAGTCGAGAGAATATTCTTTTGTTGGGGAATATTAAATACGACGGCAAGACAATCATTGGTGGACCCTACAAATGTAATTATTGTCGGATTGAGAAAATGACAAAATATATTTTTTATAAAAATAACGGCGGAAGTTTTACCGTTAATTGTTGAAACACCGGTGTTAAAAGTACGAAGAATACGCATGGTTGTATAAGAGCACACGGTATTGATTATTGATGCTTACGTAATAAGTCACTCAGCTTTTTGTTTTATTAGTATTATTAAAGTAATAAAATGAAAGTTTTTTTTATATAAAATGTAATACTTTTATAAGGTTATTCGTTTTATTAGGCTAATAGTAAAATCTTTTTATATAAAATGTAATACTTTTATAAAGTTATCTGCATTTTATTAGAAAATAATTAGAATATATTATATTTTATTATGCATAGTGCTCGCATAGTATTTGCATAGTAAAATCTTTTATAAAGTTATTCATTTTATTAGATTATAAATAGAATATAATATATTTTATTTAAAAATTTTGCTTTAAATATGTAATCACGATTAAAGTAAATAAATTTGGACCGTTCATGAGTTAGTTACTATGCGTCCATTTTTCTATAAATAAGCTCATTCCTTCATTATTTCATTTAATTCAATTCAAACTGTGAGACCCAGATTTTATGAATAAAGATTTAATTTTCTCGAAATATTTTTTAATATTATGGTGTGGATTTGAGATAATGTTATAGTTGTGGGTAGTATTTATAAATTTTGAAAAGTATGCAAGTTGTTGTATAATATTCGATTGGTCAAGGAATATTCTTTTGTTTCGGGGAATATCCGCATTTACCAGCAGACAATCATTGGTGGACCTCATAACGGAATTATTTTCTGATCGAGAAAACGACAAAATATTTTATGAAAATAACGGCGGAAGTTTTACCGTTAAAACTGTTGAACTACTCGGTTATAAAAGTACAGTAATATGCGTGGTTGCATAGTAGCACACGGTATTGATTATTGATGCTTACGTGAGAAGTCACTAAGTTTTATTCAATTATTGCTATAGTAATTATTGCATAGCATCTCACGTTATTTGATTCAATTATTGTCGATATTTTATATATTATTAAATCAATAATTGAGACGACAAAGTTATTAATATTATTATTTGCAATATTAACGATGTCTAGAAGTTCTGTCAAGGAGAGGTAAAATATATTTATATATATATGTATGTGATGTGTGTATATATATATATAATATATTGTTAGTGGAGGATGGTGGAAAAGGTGGAGTGTATTATATATATATATAATGTGTGTGTGTGTGTGTGTGTGTAAGAGAATGCGTTATATATATATGATGATGACATGTGGGGACCGCATATTGGTGGAAGTTAAAAAATGGGGTGGGGGAAGGAGACGTATTAAGGAGGAAATATATATATAACATGTGTGTGTTGGATGTATATATATATATATATATATATATATATATATATATATATATATATGAGTGAGTGAGTGGAATTATATGGAGATGTTTGTATGATAATAGTAATGTGTGATTGTATGAAAGTGATGGGTTTGAGTGGGTTGCATTGAAAAATCAGTCTGTGTTTCTTCTTAATACATCCGTGAAATCATCACTCAGTGCACACGGATCAAACAGTACCCCTTTAATTCTCCTATAAATAGAAGTTCATTCCTTCATTATTTCTTACGAATTCACTGAGAGAGAAAATTATAGAGAGAAAGAAGAAAAGTATTCTGCTACTTCCCTACTCTTTTATCCAGTTTCTTTTACGGTAAGGGATATTATTTGTTGTACTCGTAAGGGGTATTATTTCTTTTATATTCATGAAGAGAACTTCTATTATTCCATTATTTATTATTCATTGGAATAACTCAGATACGCGGAGCTACCCTATACTTGGTGAAATTCTTACGTTATTCCATTCGTTATTATTTTGTTGGAATATCCTGCTCATGCGTTTTACGCGGGACTGGTTCCGCTTTATTATTATTCTGTTGGAACATCCCTGTGGGTGCGTAATTTCACACTCGACCGGTTCCGTTATTTATTATTCTGTTGGAATAACCTCGCTATCTGGGCACCGCATGCATGGTGATTTCTTTTGTTATTCCATTCTTTATTATACTTAGTTGGTTAAAGTTTTGACTTCTATACTCCATGAAATTAGTGGAATATCCTTTATATTTGCGCTTCATCCATTATCTTTTCATGAAAATATTTTCTGAGCATTCTTGAATTTTACTCTACAAAGAAGTATCATGTTGACAATTTGGACGTTATTAGTTCCTGAATAAATTAATTCTTGAACTTGTTTTTATTGAATTCTTATATCATTGTCATCATCCTCAAGTTTATATTTTTTTTTTTGAAAGTCATCTGTGGCCTGTAGTGCATAGATGGACTTGGTATGATTATGACCAGGGATTATTCGGTGTAATCATGACCGTAATGTTACAAATGATGTGGTAAAAGTCTTCATTGGCCAGTAGTACATTGATGGACAGTTGTTGGCATAATCATGACCATTGATGAATACACAAATATTCCTGGCCCGTAGTGCATGGATAATTGTGGTCGTGATACTAAAGAATATCCTTGGCCAGAAGTAGTGCGGGGTGATTCGATGATGTGGATTATTTATTGTCGAGTCTCGATTGATAAAAGTGATGAAAAACCTTTTAAATCATAAAAGATAGTAGATTTTATTCTCTACTTGACTCTTTTAATGGATTGCTTGTTCTACCGCAGATTAAACTTGATGTTTGTTATATTGTATCGGTTTAACACTTTGTTTAAGGCTAATGATAATTTATTCTCGCATTATCTTAGTCATAATATTTTTGTTTGGGCTAGTTGAGCTCACCCTTTATTTCACCGTTCTCTTCGTGAAATGAGAATATAATTTGGGACGAGTCTGGGGAACGGAGTGATGGTCCGATGGATAGCATTAGTAGTCCTCACTATTCTGTTAAATAGTGTGATAATAAATGTAATGAGGACTTATTCTGAGAGTGGATATTGTCTAGAAGACAATATTTGTATTAAAACGCACAACTCTCTTGTTGTATATTAAGATTGTATTTGTATTCTGTACCATGTATTTGGCGACTCAGAATAGGTGATGTATACCTATTTTGGGGGCGTCACAGAAACTCTAGAGAGAGAGAAACTATAGAGAGAAAGAAGAAAAGTGTTCTGCTACTTCACTACTTCTATATCCAGTACTCTTCTTTCTAAGGTAAGGGATATTATCTGCTGTACTCGTTAGGGGTATTCCTTCTTTCTTATTGGTGAAATTCTTTTGTTATTCCATTCTTTATTATTCTTTTGGAATAACCTGTATACGTGGGATACCCTATACTTGGTGAAATTCTTTTTTTATTCCATTTTTTATTATTCTGTTGGAACATCCTGTCTGTGCGTTTACGCATGACCTGGTTCCGTTATTTATTATTTTGTTGGAACATCCTGTCTGTGCATTTACGCATGACCGGTTCCATTATTTATTATTCGTTGGAATATCCCGTCTGCAATGCGTTACGCACGACCGTTCCATTATTTATTATTCGTTGAATATCCCGCTTAAGTGCGTACGCACGACACGGTTCCATTACTTATTATTATTCGTTGGAATAACTCGTCTGTAAGGCCTATCGCATGCTCGGTGATTTCTTTTGTTATTCCATTCTTTATTATACTTAGTTAGTTAAAGTTTTGACTTGAATACTCCATGAAATTAGTGGAATATCCTTGATATTTGCGCTTCATCCAGTATCTTTTCATGGAAATATTCTTTTGAGCATTCTTGAGTGTTACTCTACAAAGAAGTATCATGTTAACAATTTGGACATTATTAGTTCATGGATAAATTAATTCTTGACCTTGTTTTATTGAATTCTTATATCATTGTCATCATCCTTATGTTTATATTATGTTGAAAGTCATCTGTGGCCTGTAGTGCATAGATGGACTTGGTATGATTATGACCAGGAATTATTCGGTATAATCATGACCGTAATGTCATAAATGATGTGAAAAAGTCCTCATTGGCCCATAGTGCATTGATGGACAGTTTTTGGTATGATTATGACTATGGATTCTCTTCGGCCAAGGGTGCAAAGATGAATTGTTTTATGGCATGATCAGGACCGTTGATGAAAACACGATTATCTTTGCCCCGTAGTGCATGGATAATTCGTGGTCGTGTACTAATGAATATCCTTGGCCGTAGTGCAGGGGTGATTCGATGATGTGGATTAATTATTGAGCTGAGTCTCAGCGATGAAATATTAATTCATTGATGTGATAATAATGAATATCTTTGGCCGTAGTGCATGGATAAATCATGGATGTGATACTAACGAATATCCTTGACCGTAGTGCATGGATAATTCGATGATGTGGATTATTTATTAAGCTGAGTCTCAGCGATAAAATATTGGTTATACACTTTTAATTTGTAGAAGATAGTAGATATCATGCACTACTTGACTCTTTTAAAATACAGTTGTATGTCTTTGGCTTGTAGTGCAAAGATGAATTGTTAATGAATATCTTTGGCCGTAGTGCAAAGATGAATTTATTAGTATGATTATGAACAAGAATTGTGATTTTGTATAACCATGATTTTTGATGTTTCAGGTGAAGATAGGTGATGAAAATTATCTTCGTCCTGGGTGCGAATAGGAATTTAGAATCACAATTATGATTATGAGTTATTCATATGATTGTGGATGAGGAATTGTTGATTGATGTTACAGGATAAAACATTATTGGTGGACTTTTTAACATGGAGAAGATAATAGACACGATGGTCTATTTGACACTTCTAATGGATTGCTCGTTCATTTGTAACTATGGTTGAAAAGTTTTATCATCTACTATATGTTCTAAATCGATTTATTATTGATGAAAGTTATTGATAATTTAATTATCTTTAGTCATGATATTCTTTTATTGGGCTAGTTGTGCTCACCCTTTCGCTTTCACAATTCCTTTCGTGTAATAAGAGTGTTGTAGTAAGAATGTCACGGGTCGAAAGGGGATAACAGGGGAATAGAACAGTGGTCTCTAGTTGTGGAGGTTCTCCCTAAACAGTATAGAAAAGTGTGTTGTATTATATACAACATTTAGTAGTTATATTCGGTGAATCAAATAGGGTGAGGTGAACCCAACTTTATAAGGGTGTTTTGCCACTATCATACAATATGTCTAATGACATACAACCTCGTGTTATCATAAGACAGGGTTGTGTGCATCCACTTGCTGAGTATATCTACGGGCACTACCTATATGATCTTAGAGTTTATTTGAAATATAATATTCACTTGGAGACAGTGGAGATAGTTATATGTCAAGAGAAGACTCACAATTGGAAAGAAGATGATAGTAATCTTCTCATTTTTCTTTGGGGTCTATTGGGTCAACCAAAGATAATTCTGTGGCCATATGATATCTATTATAACCTAGACGCATGGCCTCCCATGTACGAAGGTTTCCTTGAGCACTTCCCAAAGATTTTAATTTTTAAAACAGTTTTTGACTATACTTTTATGTAAAGTACCATTGTAAGGTTGTGGTTGAGGCACCATGAGAGTTACATACATTTGTATTAAAACTCACAGTTAACTTTGGTCGTATTCTATACGACAGCTCAACAATTGTATAAATGAAGTTGTATTTGAATTTTGTACCATGTATCTGGCGACTCAAAATGGGTGATGTATACCTAATTTTGGGGGCGTCACAATAATTGCTACATTGATATTTTATATTATTGTTGATTCAATAATTGTCACTGCACAATATTTCCCATTATCAGATCAATAATTCATATTATTCGAAGAAAGTTTTGTCTAAGAAAGGGGTTTGGTCACCTAATTGCGCGCCAGTAAGGAGAAATCCTTATCGGAAAGCCCCCTCTTTCCTGGGAACGACTTGGTTGTCATTATTGTGATTCTGTAATATTATTTGTGAATAATTAATTATTAATTTATATAATAAAGAAATATTTATTTTTATGTGGATATAAATGAAGGAATTAATGTTGAGGTATTTTATCAATATTTTGTCGGAATGAATGTATTAAAAATCATCCATATGTGGATTTCGTTCATTTTTTGTTTGGAATTTGGAAAAACTTTCTTCTACAAAGTTGTAGAGAATTAAATTTTCTATGAAATAGACATATAATTCATATTTTTTTTGATAAAATGGCTATTTATTATGAATTGTTGAAGTTTCTAAATATTGTTCAAATTTAAAACATTTTTGGAAATTTTCTAGAATGGGTGGGCCCCACTCTTGTCCTTGTTGGTGTGCTGAGAATTTTTTTCAATGGTTGTGTGCCTGAATAGCATCCGATAAAGCAATGAGGTAACAGGTTAAGTTTGCTTTGGCGTTCTAACATTTTCCTATAAATAGGGTGCTTAGGTTAGAATTGAAAATTACACCGGAAACTGAAGTTTTCTCTCTATAATATCGAACGTATTTTTGTGAGTATTTAGATATCTTGAGTGTTGCTATTCAGTGCAAGTTTCCTTCAACATTGTATCCGATATTCAAGTCAGAAATACTGTTTTTTTGAGGTAAGGGATAGTAAGGGATGTTATTTTCTTCGTAAATGATATTATTTCGTTCAATATCATTATGCTAAAATATTAGTATGAATTTTATTATGAAATTTTTACCTTTTTATGTCGAGATTACTATTCACGTATATGACACTATTTACGAATACGGTACTATTCACGAGTACTATTCACAAAGTATAATTTTTCTTATGAAATTTCTACCTTTTCGTGTCGGGGTTACTATTTACGTATACAACACTATTCACGTATATGGCACTATTTACGAATACGACACTATTCACAGGAAAATTAAATTTTATTTTCTTTGTCCAAGTTGTCTATGTTGGTTACTATATTTGATTGTATCCATGTTTTGATCTCCATTCTTGAATTTTGCTCCATAATTGATTATTATGGAGTATTTTTGAATTTGGATAAACTAAAGTATGAATCCCTAATCTTTGTCCCTTTATCTCACTAGATTCATTTTTTTAAAAATATTTTTCATCATCCTCAGTCCTAAATGATGATATAACTGAATATCTTTGGCCTGTAGTGCAAAGATAAATGAGTACCTGATGAATATCTTTGCCCCGTAGTGCAAAGATGGACATGTGTTGAGATGAACATGACCAACTGATGATACGAATGAATATCTTTGGCCCGTAGTGCAAAGATGAATATTTGATTCAAGATGTATATTGATTGATGTCACAGAGATAAATCCATATTTTGATCATATTGTTTTTATTATCATATGTAACATTTTTATAACCCTGGTGATGAAATTTCTCTTTCACTTGAGTGTAAAGGTGGGTATATTATTTGTATGCTCGTAACTATGAGTTCTCTTTGGCCAGTAGTGCAAAGTTGATTTTTTACTGGTATGATCATGACCATTGAATTTACAATTGAATATCTTTAGCTTAGAAAACTTCTCACTTCCGACTACGTTTTTGGCTGATCCTAGTTCATCACAGCTTCGACTTTGGAGGGATCTACTGAAATTCCGTCCTTATCAATCACATGCCCAAGAAATTGTACCCGCTCGATCCAAAATTTGCATTTCAAAAACTTGGCATATAACTTCTCTCTTCTCAACGTTTCTAACGTCACCTTCAAATGCTCTATGTGTTCTTCCTTGGTCTTCGAGTATACCAAAATTTCATCGATAAATACCACTACGAATTTATCCAAAAAATGGTTTAAAAACTCTGTTCATCAGGTCCATAAACGCTGCAGGAGCATTCGTTAGACCGAATGACATCACCAGAAATTCGTAGCGACCATATCGAGTCCTAAATGCTATTTTCGAAACATCCTCTGGCCTCACCTTTAGCTGATGGTAACCACTCCTCAAGTCTATCTTGTTAGTTTCCGGAGGCATAATAGTTATCTAGAAGGGGGGGGGGGGGGTTGAATAGATATTTAAAAATCTTTTCGTTTTAACTTGTTAGTAGATAATGATTAAAACTTTAGCAGAATTAATATTAGTTTTAATCTCCCATAAGATAGTGAGTTTATGAGAGTGAGGCAGATATAGCAGTTATAGCAGATATAACAGTTATAGTAAGAATGTAAGAGACACAGTCGTTTTAAGTGGTTCAGAGCACTTAAAGCTCCTAGTCAACTCTTCTACTCCTCGAGTAGGAAATCCACTAAGGATGTCTTTTACACTTTCTGAATCACTTAGATTCCTTCTAGACCAGCAGTCTAGGAACTTTTTAGTTCACTCTTGAACTCTTCAAGTCCAGCAGACTTGGCTCTTTTATAGTTCACTTAGAACTCTTCAAGTCCTTCTGACTTGGAACTTTTTCTTTATTTGATTGGTGGATGTTGAGTTCTTGATGGTTGCTACTCAGTTGCTGTTTAAGCACTTGTTCGAAAGAACTGAGTAGCTGAGCAAGCTTTTCTTTTTCTCAGATCGTAGAGTTGAGCGTTGAGAGTTCTTGTTCATTTTTGTTCAATGCTTGCATTCTTTTCTCTCATCTGCTTGATTTGCCTATATGTGATCTTGAAAACTATCCGTTGGATCCATCCGTTGAAGCATTAAATGCGGTTGACCTTTCTGTTCTTTGATGGAGACTTTTCTGCACATCTTTTGAATTGCATTCTGGCCCACTGACACAGCAGACTGCTTTCTCACCTAACACCTAAAAAGGTGTTTTCCCCCTTACCAGTGGTACTTTCCTTAGCTTCTTCAATACGCTTCTTTGTTGAATACTAAGGATATCTCTTATGTCTTTGGGACTGGTGAATACTACAACGTTTAGAATCCATTCCTCATATGTTGGAGTTTGTCTCCACATAAAGCGTGAGGCTTGATGCTTCTGACACAAGACAGATGATACTCTACGATTCAGATCGTGGTACTCTACGATTCAGATCATGGTGACTTATCGCCCTGGTGCTTGGTCTGATGCTATCAGCCGAGAGCACTACGATTTCTCTTAAATACTTGCATAGTACGATCTTCGCTTGCTTGAGTTGTAAACTCTACATTTTTGAGAGCACACTATGATCTCTGAGTTGGCTCGGCAAACGTTGGGACCACTCTACGATTTTCGAAGAGGCCCTTCAAGGCAGGCACTCTAGGTTTCTTGAAGCTCCACATTTTTGTCTTGACTTCTGCAATCTAGATTAGATTTATGCACTACGAATTATTCGAAGCCTATCTATTACATCTCAAGATCAACCTAACAACTTTGATCTTTCTATCTATACATTCATTTCCAGGATGATACACATTAAGATCTTTGATCAACCTAACAAATTTGATCTATCACTAAGTCTTTGTACATATATTCCTTGAAGGACTTTACAAATAATCATGAGCATTTATATTTAAACATCAAATCAACATATGCATTCTCCCAACAATCTCCCCCTATTTGATGTTAACATAACCATGGAGATTTGTTTTCATGATTATTAGTATCTAGATGCAATTGCAGGAAAGTAAACATGACTTAGTTTTTCAGTGAGCAGCTGAAATTTCTAGAGAATAAGAATGAATTTATTGATGTTCAAAGAGTAATACAATTTAGCTTTACATCAATAAGAATTTAAACTTTCACTTATCTCTATTTCTTTGGTCTTTCGCGTGGAGGATTGGCATACTCTTTCGCCCTTCTTTTTCTGCTTGCTTCATCCCTTCTGGCTATCTCTTCCAGCTCACTTGGGCTTATCCTTGGGTTATGATCATGCCTATTCATGAATGCAGGATCTCTAATTGGCATTCTTAGGCCTGTAGTGGTCACATTTTATGAGCTGGTAGATGGCCCTTGACTCCTTATTGGCTGAGCCATTAAAACTTCCTGCTGATTAGATCGTTGAGTCTGTTTGCTTGATCGTGGAGTCTGTTGATGGCTTCTTGAAGCTTAAGTGTGGAATTGTCCTCTGCCTCTTCCCTGACTTCCTTGGCCTCCCCTGCCTCCTTGACCTCCTCTGCCTCCGCCCTGGGCTCCTTCTCCTTTCTCTTTATTCTCCCCCTTTATGTCAGCATCAAGGGTTCGAATGTCTGCCGAGATGCTATTCAATCCTTGGACAAGCTCGTTGAGCTGACTTTTAGTCTGAGCAATGTCCTCTCGATTTTCTTCGATTAGAGCTTCAGAACGAGCTTCTCTTTGTTGAAGAACTAATAGAATGTTGTCAGTTTGCTTGCCACTGCTGACGTAGAATTTTTGGAATTCTTTGACGGCAGTTTGTAGATTGAGGAAGCTTTCCAACACGTTTTTATTCTGATTTTCTTGAGTTGTCTGTAGGGCAAGGATAACTTCTCTGTGTTTCTTGGCTGCTAGAAAGTGAATGTCATCCCGGTCCTTTATGCTTTAAATCATTGTCTTGACAAACTCCTTAAGTGTCATAGAGAGCGTAGAGCTTATGGATTGTGGGAGTTTATTGGCAGCATTGATCATTGTTGTTAATCGCAGCTGAATGAGGTCAGTGTGTTCTTTAAGACTCTCATCGAGTTCCTTGATCACTTTCTTAGACATTTGTTCTAAGTCAGCTTTTGTGGTCAACTCTGAAAGAATTTCATTCAGTTGGGGAGTTTGTGAGGAAGGGGTTTGCCTCTGGTATTGATCTTGTAGTGAGTAGAGGGCAAGATCGAGATTGAAGTATTTGTTGCTGGATGAGGAGGGAATATCTGATGGAGGGGCTTGGGTTTGGATGTTTGGGTTTGGTGACTCTACAATTTGAGGTGGAGACTTTGCAATGAGGCTAGAGTCCGTGATCGTAGAGATGATGGGTTGTGGGAGCATTATGAAGTTGATCGCATTTGGTTCCTCAGTTACAGAGTTTTGTGATTCTGCAACTGGAAATTGATTTAGTGGATGAATAATTACTTCCAACCATCGTGGGAATTCAAAAATTGATTAAATAAGGATGATGGCAAGTGATTAACTCTTAAGAGGGTTGGGATAGACAATACCTTAGGTTTATACTTTAAGGAAGAGTTGTTTGTGAGTAACTTCTTGGCAAAGTTGAATCTTCCTGGGAATCCATTGGATAGTACTGAGATGGCCGGATACTCTTTGAAGCTCCAAAACATGAGATTCCAAGAATTTAGAATTTGAGCTTGATGGAAAGTCATCATGGGTAGATATGAAAATAGTTGCTCATAGTTAGCTCTTCTATACCCATTTATGCCCACAGCTGTGATCTCGACCTCATCATCTTCTTCCTCTTCTCTGTTTTCGTTGGAGGATTCCATTATCTCAATGGCCTCATGGTGTTCTTGCACTGGTTCTTCTTCATTTCTTACAAGGACCTCTTCTTCTGCCATGGAGATGTCATGAGCCTCCCCCTCAACTTGATCATCTTCAGACGATCAATAGCTCCCCTCAACTCGCAAAGATCTTCTAGGATGGGAGCTTCAGGCATCTCCCCCTTAGCTGGTGTATTCTCTATCATGAGAACTTCAGGGATCTCCCCCTCAGCTAGAGCATTGTCCTCTTGGCTTGCTTTGGACAGTTCCCTTTTGGCAGCCATACTCTTGTCTTCCTCCTTGAGCACTTTTTCATTTTCAAGGATATATTTCTTGACCAGTTTTCTTCTTGATTTTCTAGGCTAAGCCACAACCTCAGGACTTTATTGAACTTCAGTTTTGTCCTGTTGATCACCCAGACTATCAGGTGTGGCAACTTCTTTGCTCGAGGTGTTTGGTCTGGTCTCTACGATCAGTAGAGACTCTACAATTGAAGAGAGAGATGGCCTTTTGGGTTTGTGGCTGATCTTATTCTACTTCAGCAGTTGAGATATGGTAGCGCTATCTTCTTACGCTTTCAAAGATGTTGTTGCTTTTTTTCGGGATCCTTAGAGTCTCAATGTCGGAGGACTCTCACCGGGTTTATCATTGTGGATCCAGGGTTCTTCTTCCATCTTAGCCTTAAGCTTCCTCTTGCCCTTGCTTTTTCTGATAAGGGCAGAGGGTTATCCCTTGTTTGTTTCTTCTTCTTCTCCTTCAATTTCTCTGACAACTGACATATTTTCTAGCACTCCTGATTCTCTTATTTCACCAGTTCTTCCACTGGATTCAGACATCATTCGCACATTTTCAGCTGGATTCCTTTTCCAATTTTCGAATAGTTGTTGGGCCATTTGCCTGTTTGGATTAATGGCTTCTCCTTCGTCGTCCTTAATCTTGTCAGCCAAAGTAGCTTGTAGGATGATGCTTATGAATCGCCCGTAGAGCTTCTTTTGAGAGCTCTTTGTCTTCTTTGAGCTGACTAGCCACTTCCCAATCCATTCAAGCAATAGAGCCCCATAGTTAAGTTGTATTTCATAACATATGGCCGTCATGAGCTTGAGTTGCACCTCATTTACAGAGTCATGACCAGAGCTCTTGCAACATATACATTTTCCAACAATATCAGCTTGAAATTCATACCTCTGTGGAAACTCCTTCTTCTCGTATCCTTTGACAGAGGGTGATGTCTTATGATGCATCTTTTTGAGTCCCTTATGGAAGTCTATGCCATCTATGGATGGATACACTTCAGGTTTGAGACCTAGGGCTAGATTGATGTCCTCAGCCTTTAGTCTGATTTCTACGTTCCTGACTTTCATAGTGATGGTGTTGTTTTCAAATACACCATTATTGTAGAATTCTTTTATCAGCTTCAGGTAGATCAATGTGTCTGTACCCAAAGCTTCTTCGAGACCCGCCTTCTTCAGTAACGACAGAGTTTTGTGAAACTTGGGTTCAGCTATTTTGAACTCGTCAAAGCAGAGTCTGTAGCCAGAGATAACACCGGAAGCCGCCATTGATTTTCTTGCAAGAAGTGTGATTGACTGAGCTTTCTTCTGATTTAGGGTTTCTGTTTTGAGAGAGGATGAGAGAGATAATCTTTTGAACTTCTGATTTCAAAAAAAATGCTTTCAAATAGTACATGTAACTTCCCTCTCTCCATTTTGCTTAGTGGGACAGGTGTCGAATTCTGCTTGGATCTACGAATTTGACTGAGAAGGATTATACTGATTTGCCCTTAGCTCATGCAGAGCTGATGTGTCCTTAGGGAGGACTACGATCGTTGAAGTAGCTTTGCATTCGTTGAGTCTGAACTACGATCATTGATTCTATCTAGCAATCGTCGTGTCTGAGCTACGATCGTCGAGTCTGTCCAGCATTCGTCGTGTCTGAGCTACGATCGTCGAGTCTTACCGGATCCTTGTGATGAGTTTTTGACTTAGCATTCTTTTAAGGTAGCTTAGGAAGGGCCAACCTCTTGGAGTGAGTCAAGGGTTAGGTTTGTTCCTGAGGCGCATATCAGAGAGATTGCTTTGTTTTTAACCTTATCATCACAGGATGCTCCTCTTGATGGTGGGGTTTTGCTATCGTTGAGTCTGCACTACGATGGTTGAGTCTATGCTACGATCGTTTTCTTTTATATCACTTCAGCTCTACGATCGTGGACTTCTCTTGATCATGTCTACGATTTCAACTATAGCCTTTGTATATGTATTTTTAGCACATACTAGAGCATATATTTCATGGTTGTAAATTAAGCATTCCTAGCTCACTTATTAACTTGTTAAACCTGGATTCATCTAGAGGTTTTGTAAAAAACATCAGCAAGTTGATTTTTAGTAGGGATATATTGTAAAGATATAGTTCCATTTTGCACATGATCCCTAATGAAGTGATACCTTATTTCTATATGCTTAGTCCTAGAATGCATAACAGGATTATAAGTTATTGCTATGGCACTTATGTTATCACAGTGAATGGGAATGGATTTAAAATCAAACCCATAATCAACTAGTTGATTTTTCATCCATAGGATTTGAGCACAACAATTGCCAGTGAAGAATGTATTCACCGTGGTTGGCGTGAGATATCTGAGTTTTGCTTTTTGCTAAACCAGGACACAAGTCTATTTCCTAGCAATTGACAGGTGCCACTAGTACTTTTTCTATCTATTTTGCAGCTTGCAAAATCAGCATCTGTGTATCCTGTTAGTTCAAATGAGGTTTCCTTGGGGTACCTGATGAGTCAGTTTTATACACATGAATTGGATACATTCGGGCTTAATTTATTGTTGGTCTCAAGTCTTTTAGAATAGTTTCTAAGTGTTTGTGTCCATTCATGCATGTTTTACATTGTTTTTTAGGATTTGGGACAAAAGTTACTTGGATCGACGTTCGGGGTGGCTAGATTCGCGTTTTCGGCTTGCCATTTACACAGCAGTCCCTTCAGAGCCAATTTGAGTATTTCTACGGACCTTATTTCGAAAACCTTAAAGAATGAAAGTTGTAGATCTACTTCTCCTCTTTCCGGATCATCTTGCATCATTGAAATCGGAGTTTGGACGAAGATGTTATGGCCATTTTCCCAAAGGACGTCGAGAGTAAAATGTCGAACATGTGGCGGTACGGGCGCCCATTTTTTGGCCTATGCCCAGCCGGGGGTTCTTTGGGAGCAAGGTTTGAAGCGTCATGCCCAATCTTTGGAGCTTTGGGGAAGAGGTTGGTGCAACTCAACGCATTTTGGGGCGAATTTTGACACCTTTTTGATTCCAAATTGGATTGGGTTTGTTCCTAAGCTAAAAATTGGACTTGTAACCTATAAATACATGATGTAAGGCATATAATAAAGGGAGATTACATAGATTATATTAGAGATACACTCCATTAGATTAGACATTACCTTAGTTCTTATTAGTTTTAGAGATTGAAGCAACTTGGAGATCACTGAAGATCAAGAGCAAGAGCAAGAGGGGAGCATCAGATTTGCTGACAACAGATTCTATTCTCTTCTCTTATCATACTTTTATCTTTTAATGTCTATTCAGTTGTGGATTCTTGATTTTAATTCAATGGTTATGAACTAATTCTTTTATTAAGATTTCAATTGAACCTTTTATGTCTATAAATTAGTTATTCAATTTATTCCAATTATTTGTGTCAAAGTGAATTGTTTATCTTGTCTTGAGCTTATTGATTAGTTATCTGGCCAATAATTACCTTGTTACTCTAGAAGGAATTGGGAAAGGAATTCTAGGGTTAGAACTGGGCTTGGTGACATGTGACTTAGTTATTTGCACAGTAGATAATTAGGTTTGTGAATAGAATGAGAATATCTATTTGCCGCATGTAACACATAAGGAATTGGAATTGAAAGAGTTTAATTCACTTGTTTTGCATAGGAATATAGCAAGATTAATCTGGATTAAATAGAAGTCAGTTGATTACTTGGAAAAGGACTTTTGACAATTGAGAATTCTCATTAACAATTGAAGAGACATAATAATTGGGATAATTGGGTAATTGAGTTATAGTTCATAATTGGGGATATTGAAGTCTTAATCCTTATTTATCGAAAATCAATCATTCAAATTTGCGTTTATTTATTTGCTTATTTTAGAATAATATCTTTAATTGTTTAATTTAGTTTTAATATTTCAGAAAATCATAATTTATCTTTATTTAAATAAAAATGGGTTGATATAGTGCTAGTAGTTGGAATTTATTAATTAAGATTCTCTGTGGGAACGATACTTTTCTTATCACTTTATTACTTGTTGACCGTGTATAATTGCACGTATTCTTTGATTGCGAAATCAACCAACAAGTTTTTGGCGCCGCTGCCGGGGACTTAATTTAATAATTATTTACCAATATTAATTTCAATCAAATTAGTCTTAATTTAAACATTTTTATTTTTATCAATATTTTTATTTTTTCATTCTCTTCCTATATTTATCTCTTTTTAGGTACCATGGATGACTTTGTGTATCAATGGCCATACATGAACATGACTCAACCAAGGGGAGCGGAGATTGACAGACTCGAGAAACTTTCTGCATTGTCAGCACAGATGGAGACACTTTCGAGGATGTTTGAAGCTTTTGAAGCTCAACATCGTCAAAGTGTGGCGGTTACTTGTGATTATTGTGCTGGAAATCATATGAGTCATCAATTCTCGATCAGTTTCGAGCCGGTTCAGTATAGTGGTGATTACCCTAACAGTTATGTCTATCCCAACAACTATCATCAGGATTGGGGGTATCACCTGGATTTTTCATGGAGTAACAATCAAGATCAATTTTATGCTCCAAGTCCAACATACCCACCGGATTTCTCGTGTCCACCTCCACTACAACAGGAAGAACATTCAAATTGGGAGGAAGCCTTGGAAAAATTTAGTAAAGCTTCTGAAAAAAGAAACGAGGAACAAGACAAGAAAATGAATCAAGTAGAGCTGAATTTGCAAAGCCAAGGGGCGTCGATCAAGAATCTGGAAAATCAATTGGGGCAGATAGCACATGCGTTGAACAACCGTCCTCAATACACTTGGCTCTATGACATGGATGATTTAGACCGATGATGAGCCCGAACCAAATCATGAATCGAATGTGCCAAATGATATAGATGTTGAAAGAGAGGAAAGACTTGGAGACCAACAAAAGGAGATCGGCAAAGATCTAACTTTGAGTACCAACGAAGATGAGCCTATTTTGATAGTGTCCCATGTACCTTCTCCACCAAAGTTCAAGAATCCGGGCAGTTTTGCAAAACCATGCCCAATCGGCAGTCATGTCGTCGGCAAAGCTCTTAGTGACGTAAGAGCTAATACACAGGAGTCATGGTGGGATGAAAAGGAGAAGATAGAGGAAGATTCCATTATGTTTATTAAGCTTCAATGCCCCAATCTGATCATCGACATAATAGAGGAAACACCTAGTGGTTTGCCATACTTAATGGGGATCCTATCTAAAAAGATCATGCTAGGTGACTTAAACACAATGGCCATTACAATTGGGAACCTCCCAAAAGAGACATTGTTACTGATGGATATAGGGTTCCTCAATTTTCGAAGGGGAATTGGATAGAGAATTGAAGAAGTCAGGTTGAGACTATAAAACAAGCGCTTATTGGGAGGCAACCCAAGTTTATTTAGTTTTTATTAAGTTTTATATTAGTAGTTTTGAATTTGCATTTATTTAGGATTTAATAAAAGTGCTTCTATCATGGTTTTACAGGTTATTCAAGTCAAATTCAAGTGTGGTGCCCAATTTGTTCCATGTGCTTAGCCTATTCTCCAAACTTAGTGGACAAGGAGGAAGATTGCTATATTTTCAGGGAAGTCCTTTGCTTTACTTTTTTATATTTCATCCATTGAGGACAATGTCTAGTTTAAGTTTGGAGGCATTTTATTGTCGTATTGCATATAGTTAGTTATCTGCATAGTAGTCATTTTTTTTATGTGTTAGCATTGTGTTTTTTTAGGTTGCATATACATGGTAGTTATTTGCATATTCAGATATGTGTTGCATTACTATGTGTTCATGTAGTATAATTGCATTTTTTATTTTTTTTAATTTTTTGCATGAATCTGTGTGATAGGTTGGTGTGGTCTTAGCTCGGCCTATGATAAGATTGGTATTAAATGTTAACTTGAACAGTGTTGATAATTGATGATGAGTTCTAATTTTAATCATGATGATAATCTGAGCCTGTCTGAAACTTATGTAACCGGTTAGCACGTAAAGTTTAACTGTTTTAATCCACTTGGTTCAAGGGTTTCATAATTTGTTTCTGAGGGAAAATCTTTGTTAAAATTTAAGGAAATTAGTGAACCGCCGTAAAGGTTGGAATGACGTAAAAGCTTGAGTTTGGGGGAATCTATGGGATATATATATTACAAAAAGAAAAAAAAAGAAAAAAAAGAATGATGAAAAAAAATCCAGAAATAAAGAAAAAAAAGAATAAACACCGTGGCATGCTTGTCTAATTTTGTGGCCTTTGTTACTTGAGTAAGTAACCCCAAGGGGATTGTCTTTACACCTAGCACCCTAAGGTCTTAATGGTCTGGGAGTCGTTGGTCGAAAGCTCGTTAAGGTAGCACTGAAAAGCCTAAGGGAATAGGACATTACACAGCCATGAGAAAAATAAAAAAAATGAAGAAAAAAAAACACGAGAAAGAGCAAAAATGCCCTCGTGGTTGAATAAAAGTATAAATAAATCTGTATTTACTCTTAGACTTGGTAATTGCTTAGTTTTAACTGGAGTTGTCATGTTCACAAAAGTAATTGAATTATAACTGAAAATTTCCTTATAAGAAGTTTGTTATGTGATTATCTTGAATTGTGGTTGGTTAGAATGGTTAACAAGCACACACACACAACATGGGTGATGACAGGTTTGGATTGACTAATTGGTTAGAGTTATGGATTTTGACTTGATTGGATATATTGTTTGAGTACCAATGGTATCTTTGAGGCCAGTTGCTATATATCATACTGATTTATTACTGGGATCGTAGGTATATTAGGAAGTAGATCATGCATATGCATTCATGTAGTTGAATTAGTTTGTTTATTTTTAGTTCTTTTGTGTTTTTGCTTGAGGACAAGCAAAGGTTTAAGTTTGGGGGTATTTGATGAGTGAGTTTTATACACATGAATTGGATACATTGGGGCTTAATTTATTGTTGTTCTCAAGCCTTTTAGAATAGTTTTTAAGTGTTTGTGTCCATTCATGCATGTTTTACATTGTTTTGTAGGATTTGGGACAAAAGTTACTTGCATCGACGTTCGGGGTGGCTAGATTCGCGTTTTCGGCTTGCCATTTATACATCAGTCACTTCAGAGCCAATTTGAGTATTGCTACTGACCTTATTTCGGAAAACGTAAAGAATGAAAGTTGTAGATCTACTTCTTCTCTTTCCGGATCATCTTGAATCATTGAAATCAGAGTTCGGACGAAGAAGTTATGGCCATTTTCCCAAAGGACGTCGGAGTAGAAAATGTCAGAACATGTGGCAGCGCCGGGGCGCCCATTTTTGGCCTATGCCTTATATTGGGGTCTTTGAGGAGCAAGATGTTTGAGCATCGTGCTTGAGGTGAGCACCTTTGGGGAAGAGGTCAAGTCTTGACTGGATGCATTTTGGGGCTAAAAATTGGACTTGTAACCTATAAATACATGATGTAAGGCATATAATAAAGGGAGATTACATAGATTATATTAGAGATACACTCCATTAGATTAGACATTAACCCTAGTTCTTATTAGTTTTAGAGATTGAAGCAACTTGGAGATCACTGAAGATCAAGAGCAAGAGCAAGAGGGGAGCATCAGATTTGCTGACAACAGATTCTATTCTCTTCTCTTATCATACACTTTTATATAACTTTTAATGTCTATTCAGTTGTGGATTCTTGATTTTAATTCAATGGTTATGAACTAATTCTTTTATTAAGATTTTAATTGAACCTTTTATGTCTATAAAATTAGTTATTCAATTTATTCCAATTATTTGTGTCAAAGTGAATTGTTTATCTTATCTTGAGCTTATTGATTAATTATCTGGCCAATAATTACCTTGTTACTCTAGTAGGAATTGGGAAAGGAATTCTAGGGTTAGAACTGGGCTTGGTGACATGTGACTTAGTTATTTGTACAGTGAATAATTAGGTTTATGAATAGAATGAGAATATCTATTTGTCGCATGTAACACATACGGAATTGGAATTGAAAGAGTTTAATTCACTTGTTTTGCATAGGAATATAGCAAGATTAATCTTGATTAGATAGAAGTCAGTTGATTACTTGGAAAAGGACTTTTGACAATTGAGAATTCCTGTTAACAATTCAGTAGACATAATAATTTGGATAATTGGGTAATTGAGTTATAGTTCATAATTGGGGATATTGAAGTCTTAATCCTTATTTATCAGAAATCAATCATTCAAATCTGCGTTTATTTATTTGCTTATTTTAGAATAATATCTTTAATTGTTTAATTTAGTTTTAATATTTCAGAAAATCATAATTTATCATTGTTTAAATAAAATTGGGTTGATATAGTGCTAGTAGTTGGAATTTATTAATTAAGATTCTCTGTGGGAACGATACTTTTCTTATCACTTTATTACTTGTTGACCATGTATACTTGCACGTATTCTTTGATTGCGAAATCAACCAACAAGTTTTTGGTACCAAAGCCCCAAGTAAGGTGTACCCTTGAGATACCTGAAAATCCTCTTTACAGCAGATAGATGTGATTCTTTAGGGTTAGCCTGAAATCTAGCACATATGCATGTTGCAAACATTATGTCTGGTCTACTGGAAGTTAGATATAAAGGAGAGCCTATCATACCTCTGTATTGAGTTATAACAATACTTTTACCTTTTTTTTCGCTAAGTTTGTTTGTATATAGAAAAAGAAGAGAAAATACAATCGAAAAGGGCATACCCCAGAAGCTTTTGATGGAACCACATGGGACAACCCCCAAAATGGACAACAAAAGACTAACAACCAAGCCAAAAGAAAGAACAAAGCGATACTAAGCAGGACAATAGTAAATACAAGCATGAAACCTTAAACAACATAGACAACCAATCAGGTGAAACCAAGCATCCAAATGGGGGGGGAAGACTGAACCGAACTGCATTGCAGTAGCCGAAGGGGATGCTGAAGCATATGAAGAACTACGAGAGCCAGGAGGTGAGGGCCAAAACCATCTATACCGAACCCCGAAACCGAAGCCGAAACCCCGAAGCCCGAAGCCGAAGCCGAAACCCCGAAGCCAAAACCAACATCCCCCAGCTTCCCGAAGACAAGAGGTAGAACCCCGAAGTCGAGCCGAGATGCTGTGGGATGCCACCTCAATCCTTTATCGCCACAAAGCCAACCCAGACATCTGGATCAAGAGGCTACCGAACCCAAAACGGACAGAAGCAATAGCTGAACCAAACCAACGAAGAGGCCGAACTGCCATGGAAACCGAACACTCATAGGCAATTTGGCATTTTTATGAACAATTGAGTTCCGACCTGCCCAAGTTTGAAAACTGGGGGAAGATCGAACAAATCGCATTGCAAGTAGCCAAGAGGATGTCAAGCATAGGAAGGACTACGAGAGCCAGTAGGAGAGGGCCAAACCATCTTTACCGAACCCCGAAGCCGAAGCCGAAACTCCGAAGCCGGAACCAAATCCCTCAGCTTCCCGAAGACTAGAGGAAGAACCACGAAGCCCAAACCTCTGCACCTTTATCGCCACAAAGCCGAACCCAGTTATGGACTAAAGATGCTACCCAACATGGAAAGAAGCAATAGCTAAACCAAACCAATAAAGAGGCCGAACTGCCAAGGAGACCGAACTGCCGAACCGCCATGGAAGCTAAGTTAATTCCAGAATTTTGCAGTAGCCGAACAGCTATGCAGAAAAGACCAAACCAAGAACCATGAAACAGACCATAGCAGGCCTCACAACCAAATACTTAGGTCAGGCCTAGTCTGCGCAGCCTTGAGGAATTTGGGGAAAGAAGAAAGCCTTGACTTAGTGATATTAATAATCTCCCTAGCCAAAACATTCACAGGCAATTTGACATTTTTATGGACAATTGAGTTCCTAACTGCCCAAAGTTTGTAAACTGTGGTGGAAAAGACCAGCTTTAAAATATCAGACCGAATTTTATTTCCTTTAAAATGAATGATATAGTCCACCAGACTATCCCAGCTCCTTGGAGCATTGGTCCAGACTCCGAAGGCAAGAACATAAGAGAGAACTGAAGTAGAATAGGGACAATCAAAGAACAAATGAGAGAATGTCTCAGCATGATTTGCATAGAAAGGGCAGTTCATAGGACGGAAGCTATGGTAAGCAGAGAACCTATCATTTGTGGGTAATCTGTGCCGAAGAGCAAGCCACAGGGTAAAGGAGAATCGGGGGATATGGAGGGGGAACCAAAGCAATTTAGCCCATGGGACTTTTGAGCACGCAGTTTAATAGATTCCCAGATAGTGGAAGCTTTGAGATGTTTCACCGCCCGGTTGTCCCAAAGAATCAAGTCCTTGGCATCAGAAGGATTAGGAAGAGATGAAAACAAGGTGCAGAATTGATGCACATCATGATGATTACTGGAAGGCAAAGACCATGCACCCATGTAAATGATGTCAGAAATGCGCGCATTAACAGGGATTCTGGAGTTGGAGAGCAGAGAAGGAGAGGAGGGTTTTAAGGGTTGCCCATTCAACCACGGGTCAAACCAGAGACTGAAGGAATTTCCATTCCCAACTCTATAGGTAAGGAAAGGGAGAGCTATGGAACGAAGCTTAAGGATCTTACGCCAGATCCATGAATAGTCCAAGGGATTCGAGATATACCAGAAATTGGTCTTTGATAAGATCAGTAGATTTGACCAGTTAGCCCATAAGGAGGGGGGAAGATGGGGAGATGACCTTTAAAAGTTGGAGAATAATGAGAGTCGAGTTCCAATCAAGAAGGTTCTTAATCATGAGACCACCTTCACAAAGGGAAGGACAAATCCTTCCAAGAGACTTTTGTACCACGCCAAGGAGAGAAGGCCCTTCCAAAGGAATCTACACATGATAGATTGAATGGCTCTTAGAACTGAATTAGGAAGAATAAAATGGGAGGCCCAGAAAGATTGGATTGCAAAGAGCACTAATTTAATCAGCTGAACTCTACCAGAATAAGAGAGGAAGCGGGAGGTCCAAGAGGAAACTCGGCAAGAATTCTATGAATCAAGGGTGGCAATCGAATGGGAGAGTTTAGAGGAGATAAGAGGGACCCCGAGAAATCTAATTGGTAATACTCCAAAAGGAATACCCAACAACAAGTTAATACTTACCTTAACATCATTTGGGACATTGGCAAGGAAACACTGACTTTTACGAGCATTAGGAATTAGGCCAAAAAACATAGAGAAGGATTGAATGCACGAAAGTGAATAATGGAAACAGAGGCCATATCTCCATGGCGTAATATGAGAATATCATCCAAGAAAGCATACGTGGGATATGTTGTCAGACGATTCTGTTTTCCAATGAAACTTGAAATTAGGCAACAGAGTTTCCTTGTGTAGAATCATGGAGAAGGCTTCCATAGCTAGAACGAATAAGTAAGGAGACAGGGGATCCCCTTGCCTAAGACCCCTCGCTCCTTTAAAGTAGCCAAACAAACCTCCATTGACTTTGATAGAAAACATAGTCGTAGTGATGCACTCTTTAATCCAGCCAATGAAAATAGGGGGGAATTTAAGAAGGCCCAACAAATCCAAGAGAAACCTCCAGTCAACAGTGTCGAAGGCTTTCCGAATATCAATTTTAAGAGCACACCGGGCAGGACCAGAAAGTCTGTGGTAATTCCTGAAAAGCTCCTGAGCAAGGAGGATATTGTCACTAATGCTTCTCCCCGAGATGAAGGCAGCCTGAACATGGTCAATAAGGGAGGGGAGAACAGATTTGAGCCTATTGGCAAGGATCTTCGCTATACATTTGTAGATTGTGTTGCAGCAAGAAATAGGTCTAAAATCCAACATATTGGATGGATTATCCGTCTTCGGAATCAAGGCAATAGCTGTAGCATTAACTCCACACGGAAGGTGCCCAGAGATGAAGAAAGAGTGGACAGCAGCAGTGAAATCATGGCCTATAATGTCCCAGCAATGGAGAAAGAAATTAACATTAAAACCGTCAGGACCCGGACTTTTATTCTTTTTCATGGATCAAGGATCGCAAGAATTTCGTAATCAAGAATTGGAGTGGTTAAGTCGGCTGAACGGAAAGGTGAGTAATCCGCTTTGTAACGAAGTTTTCCGTAAGATCACGACACTGTGGTAAGTAGGAGGAGAGGACCCCAGAGATCCCGAAAATAGTCCACCGCCACTTGTGAATAATACCCTACCGATCCTCAATAAGAACACCAGAGCTATTAAAATAGAGAGAATTTTGTTGTGGTTCCAATTACTCTTGATAACATTGGCAAAAAATTTTGAATTTTTATCGCCTTGGGCAAGCCAAGTGGCTCGGGATTTTTGGAGCAAGAGAGATTCTTCAAGAGCCAATGCTTTCCATAAGGATCGAGAGCATTTGTCTTCTAGGCAAGCAGCACAAGAGTTTAAGGGATATCGCATGAAGAGATTCTTTGAATCGGTGACCAAATTTGAGCTCGCAGGTGCTAACATTCCTCGATAAGTTACCGTTAGAAGAGTTCAAGGTTTTGAGGGCGACTTGAATCTTCAAGTTTCTCATTAAAGATGAAAAAGGATTTCCACTAATTCGATACTCCAACAATCCGAGACAAAGAAGATCAAACCCTTCCAACTCCAAAGATGAAGTTAAAGAATTGAATGGCTTCTTGGCTTTCCGAAGAAGCATACCAAGATAAGTAAGACCGACAATGATCGGAAAGACCACGAGGTCCATAAAGTGACTAGGGAATCGAGACATTACGTTGAACCAAGAATCGTTACCCATTGCTCTATCCAGACTTCCTATGAATAGGATTAGCAACTTTGACAGTTCCACCATGTGTGCAGAGGCCCAATAGCATTTAATATCAAGAACACCAATAGTGTCTAAGCGATCGTTAAAGTCACCATACCCGCTTCCCAAGAAGAATCACCACCTTCCGATTCGGAGACACACTTGATAGTGTCAAGTCCCCAAGAATACACCAAGTGTCCGAGGAGGACAAGGAACTTAGGTCAGTCCACAACTGACGACGTTCCACTATAGAGTTCTGGCCATAGACTATAGAAGCCAAGATTGGATAGCTGCCATAAAGAGGAAAGAGCTTGAAGTGGGAAACTTGGGCAGATTGAAACAGGACATCCACTCTCCAAATAGAAGGATCCCAACCCACCCAAATCCGGCCGTTCGGGTGGTAGTCATAGTTAAAAATCCAAACCCAGTTACGGCAGATAGCCCGCGATATTCTTGAAGCATTTGTAGCTTTTATTCTGGTCTCAAAGAGGCCCACAAAGGAGATATGGTTGTCTAACAAAAAGTTGCGAACAAAAGCCTGCTTTGGTTTTTTTATTTAACCCGACATTATATGAACAAAAGAATGTCATAAAAGGGGGAAAGTATTAGTCTAGAAGGGAAGACCCTTGGACCTTTGTTCTCTTCTTAGAACTCGAAGAGGCTCCTTTCCGTGCCTAGTCTTATGCTTCTGTGTCCCCCATTCCTTCTCATCAACTTGCTTAAGCTTATCAAGTAAAGGGTTAGGGGGGATAGGAGATTCAGACTCATCACCAGGAATAAGGGGGGGAGCAATAGGGGAGAAGGCGTTGGTGGAAGAGAATGGAGAGGCTGGAAGGGGGGAGGAAGAGCTTTTAAGTCCTTTGGAAACAGCAGATATGAACCTTCGGGGTCTGGAGGAGGAGAGGCCTTGGTTGTGCTAGGAATAGTGGAACAAGGGGCCTCACAGAGGGCTCTGGGAGTGTTTGGGAACCCATCGAAAATTAGTTTTCGGGCATTTGAAAAGGGAATGTCCAAACAGCTTACATTTAGACAGAGAGGGGGCTGCCCAATACTCCACTTTCACTTGCCACGGTTTCTTCAACCCGAAAGCATTTCCGTCAAACACAACAAAGATTGATGGAGGCGTGAAATGAAGACAAAGCTTCAATCTCAATACATATTCGAGCAAAGCTCATAGGTTCCAACTTAGAAGTCATGTTGTCGGCAAATAACGGCCGACCAACTGCACTTGCCAGGTAACTTAGACCTTCCTTTGTCCAGTAAGAGAGGGGGATATTACTGAACTTTACCCATATCGGAACTTTGCTACTATCAGTTATACTGAAATTAGCCCCTTCCTGCCACGGCTGTAAGCAAAGAAGCTTGGACGCTATGTACCATGGACCCGAGGCTAAGACATTGTCTCTTTCTATCACCGAATCAAATTTGAATAAGAAGTACCCCTTATCATGAAGATAGACTTTTGTCAATCCAAGGTGCCCCCATAATTTTTTAGCAGAAGATTCAACCAACTTGAACGGGAGCTTCGAGTGGATAAATTGACCAACAAGGCTAGAAGACCATTTATTAAGGCCAAGCTGAAGGATTTCCACAGGGGGATTAACCATAACACTCCCTTCAGTCGACAAGGGGGGAAAGAAGCTCAACCCCAAGTTCTTCTCATTAACTCGAATTAAGAACTCACCCAACTCCGTGACTTAGGGGAATAGGCAAGCCAACAACATTAGCCTGGGCATTCAAGGGAGGGGGGACAGAATCAGGAGCCAGAGGACTCCCAGAGACAGCAATATAGTCCTTGCGAGCATTTGCTAGCGCAGCAGGACAAGAATCGAACACCTTACGAGCATTAGCTAACGCAGCAGATATCCCAATAGAAGAGAGGTTGTTAACATCTTCGAGAGGAAGTCCCAGGGCAAAAATATAGTCCATCAGCTTGGCATTCTTCCTTCTTTCAGCAAGGGCTTCTTCACGGTCATTCTTAGTGAAGTAATGAATCGCTTAAAAGATATCTTGGGTCTGCCGAGAAGTGGCAGACCAAGGGTCTCCTCCAATCGAAAGCAAAGAAAGGCGGTAGATTCATCGAATCGATAGAAACATTCGAGGAATAGGCTCAGATTCCTCCAAAGCGACAGAGGCTAAAGGAGAGTGTGGAATGGAGACACCAAACTCTGCCAGCAAATCCCGAGAAGGACAACTCTCCGAGTTCCCAGCGGAGAGATGAGGATGATCGACCATGACACCAAAGTACGGAAATGAGGGAGAGGCAAGAGATTGAGCTGGGGTGAGGGGGGGGAAGGTTAAGTCTGGATGTTAGAGAAGAGGAGGCCGGAAGGGAGGGATAGGGAGGTGGAGAAGGAGAAGGAAGAACCCAGAAGCTAGAATGGGTAAACTGAAAAGTTTGGTGAGGATGGAGAAGGTAGGTGAGGATGGGCGGGAGACTAAAAAAGGAAAGAAAGAAAACGTAAAGGAACGGGGGGGAACAAAGCCAGACTAAAATCCTAGGGAGAAGGGAGAGCAAACTCTAGAGAGAGAGACTACCCCATCCTTCTTGATAGTGGGTTAGTTCTCATTATTGATACTTTTACCTTTTTCATCTTTGTCAAATTTGGTTGCAGGAGCAATTGGGGTTTTCATGGGAGAGGCTGATTCCATGCCATACTTCTTAAGTAAATCTTTGATGTACTTGGCTTGGTTTATGAAGATTCCTTCATCTGTCTGCTTTACTTGCAGTCCAAGGAAGAAATTCAGCTCACCCATCATGCTCATTTCAAACTTGTTCTGCATTAGCTTGGAGAATCTCTTGCATAACTTTTCGTCAGTAGAACCAAAAATAATATCATCAACATATATTTGAACCAATAAGACTTTATCTTTTTGCTTTCTAAGAAATAATGTGGTATCTACTCTACCTCTAGTGAACCCATTTTCAATCAGAAAGTTAGATAGTGTTTCATACCATGCTCTAGGTGCTTGTTTAAGACCATATAAGGCTTTGTCTAATCTGTAAACATAATTTGAAAGAGATGGATTGATGAAACCTGGAGGTTACTCTATATAGACGTCTTCTTGAAGTTCTCCATTCAGGAATGCACTTTTGATATCCATCTGGAAGACCTTGAACTTCATGTGAGCAGCAAAGGCAAGAAAGATTCTGATGGCTTCTAGTCTGGCAACAGGTGCAAATGTCTCATCGTAGTCAAAGACTTCTTCCTGAGAGTAGCCCTTGGCCACTAATCTTGCCTTGTTCCTGGTTATTACTCCATCTTCATCCATCTTGTTTCTGAAGAACCATTTGGTTCCAATGACAGGATGACTCTTTGGCCTCGGTACTAATCTCCATACTTTGCTTCTTTCGAATTGGTTGAGTTCTTCCTGCATGGCTTCTATCCAGCTGGAGTCAACCATAGCATCCTCTATCTTCTTTGGTTCCATTTGTGACAGAAAGCTTAGATAAAAGCATTCATTTTGGGTGGCAGCTCTTGTTTTGACTCTTGCAATCGGATCTCCAATGATTAGAGAGTGTGATCTCTTGCCCATCTATTTTCTGTTGGAACATTTGTCCTGATACCTTCTTGTCTTAAATCTTCAAGATCTATTTCTTCTTCTTGGTGTGGAGGTTCGTTGTCTTGCATAGACCTCTCTACGATCTCATTTTCTTGCTCAACGATTTCACTATCTGGCACTACGATCGTAGTGTTGAGCTCGACGACTTCATTCGTAGTGTATGCACTATCGGTCGTAGTGTCTTGAAGCACTATTTTGTCTAAGTCTGTTTCATCAAAGATGATGTGAATCGAGACTTCAACACTCAGTGTCTTCTTGTTGAACACTCAATAGGCCTTACTGTCTGTGGCATATCCAAGAAAGATTCCTTTGTCTAACTTGGGTTGCAATTTTGTCAAGTACTGCTTCCCATTGTTGAGAATGTAGCATGCACAGTCGAATACATGAAAGTAGCTGACATTTGGCTTTCTTCCTTTCCACTGTTCGTAGGGTGTCTTCTTGATCGTAGAGTGTATCAGTGATCTATTCTGCGTGTAACATGCAGTGTTGACGATTTCTGCCTAGAAGTATTCAGGTAGATGAGCTGCTGCTAGTAGAGTTCTTCCAGCCTCTATCAAAGTTCTGTTATTTCTTTCAGCTACTCCATTTTGTTGAGGAGTTCGTGGAGCTGAGAAGTTATGACTGATGCCATTGTCAGTGCAGAACTGGTCCATTTTTGAGAAGTCGAATTCTCTTCCATGATCACTCCTTATAGCCTTGATTTTCTCTCATTTCTCATTCATCACCAGTCTGAACATCCTGATCAATTGGGAGCTCGTTTCATCCTCTGAGGTTAGGAAGAATACCCATGTGAATCTAGTGTAGTCGTCAACTATAACTAGAGAGTATCTTTTTCCTCCAAGACTTGTTGGAATTGGCCCAATAGATCCATGTGGGAGCAACTGCGCAGGGCTTATCGATAGAGTTGGCGGTTTGCTCTTGAATGAGCTTCGGTTTGCTTTCAAAGTCGAGCGGTGCATTGTATGGCCTTTCTTTTACGGTTTAACTTAGGTAGGCTCATAACGAGATCTTTGATGCCGGTTTGGACATGCTTTTGAAGTTTAAGTGGGACAACCGCCTCATGCCATAGCACTTGACTCATTTCTTTGAGATGCTTTTGCCAGAAAACATATTGTCTCGTCTGAGCTTAGTTGACTAAGATTCACTGTGTAGACATTTCCTTCTCTTGTCCCGGTTAGCTTTATAACAGATGTCTTCAAATCTCTGACTTGACACTGGTTGTTGAGGAATGTTACTTGATGACCCTTGTCACAGAGTTGGCTGATGCTTAGAAGGTTGTGTTGGAGACCTTCCATATATACTACTTTGCTGAAAGACACTGCACCATTACCAGCAGAACCATATCCTTTTGTCTTGCCCGAGCCGTTGTCTCCAAAGATGACTGAGGGACCCTCCTTCTCTATGTAGTTAAATAAAAGGGCTTTGTTCCCAGTCATGTGTCTTGAGCATCCACTGTCCAGGTACCAGGTTGTGATCGTGGAGCTCTTTTCCTATCATAACATTGAACCTTCATTTTGGTACATGGATTTGCATGGGTCCTATTTTGTTAGTACCCTTGGGGAACCAAATCTGCTGATCTTGGGTCTCACATGCATGGAATTATAATAGCATCTTGTAGCCCTGTGACCTACTCTATTGCACACAAAACACTTAGTGTGATACATGCCTGTGTGTGTGTGAAAGTTCATTCTCCATTTGGACTTTTGTGGTTCTTTAGTCATTCTTCTGTTAAACTGATTTTCCTTCTTCCACATGTCCTTGGGTCTCATGAAATGTGAGGAGGGTATCTTACCTCTACTATACCTTCGCAGTTGGTTCATAGAGTCGGTTTTATTTAACTCTACGATCCTTAGAGGTTGGTGAGTAGAGGATGGGTTACTCTTCTCTTTTCTGAAGCCCAGGCCAGCATGAGATCCTTTACTCCTTGGAGTATGGATGGAAATAGTAGAACAAGGTTGGGTTGGTTCTTCCTTCTGTGAGGATTTCACAAAGGTAATGCTTCTACTAAAACTTGAGGCATTACTAGTGGTAGTTTCCTTTGTCTTTTCCACACATGGCTCTGAAGTGGATTCCCCAAAGCCTAGGCCTGTTCTGTCAAATGCATTTCTCTAACTGGAGAGCAGGGAGTCCATGGATGATGAGGATTTGTTGCATGTAGAGATAGTCTTTTCTAGTTCCTCAATTTTAGAGGTTAGATTAGACTCTCTTTGTGTATTGAGTTCATTTGTCTATTTTAAGATCTCATTCTCAGCCTCAAGTTTGGAGAGAAGGTTAGTACTTAGAAGAGCTATTTCAAGCTCCTCTTGAACTTTCTTTTTCTCTTCTTGAAGAAGTGAATGATCCTTAGACAGAATTCTGAACCACTTCATGTATTGATGTAGATCAGTTGTTATGCCATGCAATGCAGTTCTCAAATCATTAATGTCTACATCAGAAGAGTTGAAGTTAAATACCTCATCGAGACTTACTTCATGTATGTTGAAATTTTGTTTGTCCTTTGCATGTTTGGCCATTAGGAACAGATTAGCCATTTATGGTTCTTCATCATCTCCAGAATCAAGATTGGAGTCATTGTCTGAATCACTCCATGATCCTCCAGCTACCAGGCCTTTGTCTCTCTTCTGAGGCCTTTTGTTGCCTTTGTATTCCTTCTTTGCATGTGATTTCTTCTTTAGTTCTTCTCTGAGAGGTTTATTGCAGTTGGCTATAAAGTGGCGGACTTTTGCGCTTGTAGCATAGATCATTCATTTGCTCTCGTTCTTTGTGAGTTCTTCGACCTTCTTTGGCTTGCTAATTTTGCCTTGACGCATGAACCTTCTTAGTCTTTTTACCAGCATAGCAAAGTCTTCATCATCGTCTTCGTTATAGTCAGAGTCAATCTCAGTGTTGACCTTGGATGCACTTTCAGTTACTTTGAGAGCAACACCCTTATCCTTTTTCTTCCTTCCGATAGGGTTTATTTCGTTGAGTCATTTCTAGTTAAATGACGTCAAGAGATTGCCATATAGTCATTGAACTTGTCATCTCATGAAGATTCTTTGACTCTCTAATAGCGGTGGTTTTGGCATCTCACCGCTTGGTAGGCTCTCATGAACTTTATGATCAGATCTTTGTTTGGATAGATCTTCCCATATGCTCGTAGAGAGTTGAGCAGAACGTTGAATCTCACATAGGTGGCAGTTACGTTTTCTCCTTGAACATGAGCAAACATTTCATACTGTTGTATCAGGAGTGATTGTTTGTTTTCTCTTACATCTTCCATTCCTTCGTGCATGATAAGCAGTGCTTCCCAAACCTCTTTCGTTATTTTGTTGTTGACAACGTTTTCGAACAGATTGTCTTCTAAGGATTGAAACAAAATGTTCTTGGCCTTCTTGTCAAGTTGGACAGCTCTCTTCTCGTTGTCAGTCCATTCTTCTTTGACTTTGATTTGTATTCTGTTTGGATCGTCTGTAGTTGATGCAAGCTTTGTTGGAATATAGGGACCATTTTGAACGGTCTCAAATAGATCTTCATCTATTGAATCCATGTATGCTTGCATTCGAACTTTCCAGTTAGCAAAATTATCTTTATTGCACATTGGTGGCTTGCTGCCTCCTCCAGTTCTTGATTCACTTGGTAAGTGTGCCATTGGATCTACTAAAGCTTTGTAGGCTGTATAATAGAACCTGCTTTGATACCAATTGTTAGTTCCCGGAGGCACAATAGTTGAATAGATATTTAAAAATCTTTTCGTTTTAACTTGTTAGTAGATAATGATTTAAACTTTAGCAGAATTAATATTAGTTTTAATCTCCCTTAAGATAGTGAGTTTATGAGAGTGAGGCAGATATAGCAGTTATAGCAAATATAGCAGTTGTAGTAAGAATGTAAGAGAAACAGTCATTTTAAGTGGTTCAGAGCACTTAAAGCTCCTAGTCCACTTTTCTGCTCCTTGAGTAGGAAATCCACTAAGGATGTCTTTTACACTTTCTGAATCACTTAGATTCCTTCTAGACCAGCAGTCTAGGAACTTCTTAGTTCACTCTTGAACTCTTCAAGTCCAGCAGACTTGGCTATTTTACAGTTCACTTAGAACTCTTCAAGTCCTTCTGACTTGGAACTTTTTCTTCAGTTGATTGGTGGATGTTGAGTTCTTGATGGTTGCTACTCAGTTGCTGTTTAAGCACTTGTTCGAAAGAACTGAGTAGCTGAGCAAGCTTTTCTTTTTCTCAGATCGTAGAGTTGAGCGTTGAGAGTTCTTGTTCGTTTTTGTTCAATGCTTGCATTCTTTTCTCTCATCTGCTTGATTTGCACATATGTGATCTTGAAAACTATCCGTTGGATCCATCCGTTGAATCATTAAATGCGGTTGACCTTTCTATTCTTTGATGGAGACTTTTCTGCACATCTTCTGAATTGCATTCTGGGCCACTGACACAGCAGACTGCTTTCTCACCTAACACCTAAAAATGTGTTTTCCCCTTTACCAATGGTACTTTTCTTAGCTTCTTTAATACCCTTCTTTGTTGCATACTAAGGATATCTCTTATGTCTTTGGGACTGGTGAGTACTACAACGTTTAGAATCCATTCCTCATATGTTGGAGTTTGTCTCCACATAAAGCGTGAGGCTTGATGCTTCTGACACAAGACATATGATACTCTACGATTAAGATCGTGGTACTCTACGATTCAGATCGTGGTGACTTGTCGCCTTGGTGCTTGGTCTGATGCTATCAGCCGAGAGCACTACGATTTCTCTTAAATACTTGAACACTACGATCTTCGCTTGCTTGAGTTGTAAACTCTACGTTTTCGAGAGCACACTACGATCTCTGAGTTGGCTCGGCAAACGTTCGGACCACTCTACGATTTCCAAAGAGGCCCTTCAAGGAAGGCACTCTACGATTCTTGAAGCTCCACGTTTTTGCCTTGACTTCTGCAATCTAGATTAGATTTATGCACTACGAATTCTTCGAAGCCTATCTATTACATCTCAAGATCAACCTAACAGCTTTGATCTTTTTATCTATATCATTTCCAGAATGATACACATTAAGAGCTTAGATCAACCTAACAAATTTGATCTATCACTAAGTCCTTGTACATATATTCCTTGAAGGACTTGACAAATAATCATGAGAATTTATATTTAAACATGAAATCAACATATGCATTCTCCCAACATATCTCGCTCCCTTCAATTGATCAAATAGGTCGTCGATCCCCAGTAATGGATATCTATTCTTAATCGTGAACTTATTCGGTTTCTCGTAGTCGATGCAAAGTCGCATCGTCCGCCCTTCTTCTTCACAAATAACTAGGGTCGATCATTCGATTATAACCGAATCGAATAGGCTATTCGGTTATAACCAAAACCTAAATATTCTATTTTCAATATCCGAACTAATAACCGAATTTTGGTAATAACCGAATACCTAATTACCGAATTGTAAATTCGGTATTTTGGGTAATAATCGAATTTGGACTTAAATTCATAGTTAATATGCTTTGACATCAAAGCAGTCCCTTCTTGATCATTTAATCAAACAGGTAGTGTGCAATTTATATACATACCTACAGTATATATATCTTTAGCCATTTTGATCCAGCCTTATGACATTAAAACAACCTTAGCAAACTTATATTACCATATCCACACAAAGCAAAAATCACAAAAAAGAGTTAAAGCTTCTAACAATTTACATAAATATTGATTTTTTGCACATATATTCTTCGAAGTTTCTCAAAGCCTCCCTCTTTACGAATTTAAAAGCTACTCCAATATTGAAAATAAGCGAGTCTCAAAGCCCAAAGGGATCAGCAAAAAGAGTGGCGTTCTTGGCCCAAATTCTCATAAGAACTTACTTTCAAAATTCGAGGTGATGAGGGTCGACTGGTCGAGGGAGGCGATGCCGTCGGCCGAGGTGATGACCGATGAAGAGCCACCGAAGGCGACGAGGGTCGAGGGAGGCGATGCCGTCGGCACTCGGTCGAAGGGAGATTGAGAGTTCGAGATCTTGATTTGAGATAAGAGATTTAGAATTGAGGGTTTGAGATCTGGCCTCTGTGTAGACTGTGTGTCTGTGTTTGGGAATTTGAGAGAATGAGAATGAGATTTAGAGTTACGACTTCTCAATTTAGAGTTCAGACTTCAGACTTCAGAATGAGAATGGCCTCTGTGTTTGGGCTAACGTAGTGGTGAAATGATGGGCTCTGTCATTCGATTCATATTATTATTTTAAGTAGACTAGTAGAGTAAAGATTTGTTCGGTTATTGGCTAAACCTAATAACCCAAAAGTAATAATACTGCATAAACCAACCAAAAACCGTAGAATAAAATTCGTATAACCGGAACTATTGAAAATAACCCAATTATCGAGAATTTTGGTTAAATTATTTTGTTCGGTTCGGTAATTCTTGTTATATCCATTTTTTGCTCACTCCTACAAATAACACCGTGAGCTCCCTGTATGCATACGCTCGGTTGAATGTACTTCTTGTCCAATAACTCTTGCGGTTGTATCATTAATTACATCATCTTCACGGAGCCATCCGTAAGACGGGTGCCTTCGATATTGGAGCCGCTCTCGGTGCCAAATCGACATAAACTCTCGACTCTCTCCGTCAAGCGAAAGTCCTGCATATCATCTGGAAATACATCTGCAAGTCCCTCACTACTCTGGTATCTCCTCTATTTTTGGATTCTCCTTACGATTGTAGACTATGTAAGCCAAATATCCTATGCGACCTTGTCTTTAACAACTTCCCCGCTCGCATCATCATCGCCGATAACTCGCATGTCTGAAAGCGATTTTGTCATTATAAAATATAACCTTTGACTTGAGTCATAAGGTTATTACATTTCTTTCCGCAATCAATTATGACCCGTAATTGAATAACCAATCCATTCCCGTAATGACGCCAAATTCCCCAAGTCCGATAGGATAAAATCTACGCCCACCTCTACGCTTGTGTGTACGCATGATAGGATTATTTTCTATTCCCAATTTCTATGTTCATGGGGTATTCTAACTCGTCCTTAGGCAAATTCCAAGTTCTTATCAAAGTCATCGGATATAAATGAAAAAAGAAGCCCTTAATCAAATAATACATAAGCATTAACTTTATTGACCAAATGATACCGACTCCACATCGCGAGGCGCACCGCATCCCCGTGACTGTCGTGTTGAATGTCCCGCGCTTATTTCGGTTGGGTTGCGATTGGTCCGTGATAGTTAGAGCATTGCTACTGCTATTTCCCTTGTTCCTCCTATTTATGTCCTCTGCATCCTTTCTTGGGACATTCCCTAGCCAAGTGGTCCTTCGACCCATTAAGTGAAGCAGCCTTCTTTGGTTTAGGCGGTTAGGTGTTATGTGGCATTCTCGACCACTTTTATAGCGTGCTCTTTTCCCTTTCATATGAGACTTCTGTGTGAGCTTTCCTTGCCAGTCGGGACATGCTTCAATCCTCTTCTTCCGACCTCCTTGTTGATTTTCCAATTGACGAGTTGTTACCCACCTTCTCTCTAATTGTTACTTCCTCCCGTGTTGCTTTAATTGACCTTGTTATTTCCTCATTTTCACTCTTCTTCTTCTTGATCCTCGATTGTACTTTGTCACCGTGATCGCTCCCACCTTCAGCGAGGATGGCCTTCTCCAGTACTCCAGCAAAAGTGTTCAACTGAAACATTGACACTTTGCTATATAACCAAGGCTTCAGTCCCTGTTCAAACCTTTTTGCTTTCCTCTCATCCGTGTGTACTTGGTACGTGGCGAACCTAGCCAACTCATTGAATTTTGCTGCATAGTACCGACATGGGATATTGCCTTGGTTCAATTTAAGAAATTGTACCTCCATTTGGTTTTCATGAGCTTGTCGGGAAGTACATCTAGAAGAACATCTCCTTAAACCTCTCCCAGGTGATCACACCTTTTTCTCCACGGACCTTATTTGCTTGCCACCAATAACTGGCTTCTGATTTTAGCATGAACGTGGCGTAGGCGGTTTTTCGATCCTCTCTCGACTCGAGACATCAAAATATTTTCCATCTCCATAACCCAAGTTTGAGCTTCTATCGGGTTCATGGAGCTTTAAAACTCTAGATTCCGCCGCCTTAAAGTCCTTGAACGTTGTATTTGGTGGAGCTTGGGGTTGATTGTTAATTGCTCCAGCCAAGAATTCACCAACTGTGCCGAATCTGGGTCAAGCGTTGTTGTTGTTGTTGTTCGGTTTAACCCTTCTTCGGGCCGGGTTGATTGGTTTGGCCTTCTTCTAAGCTGAGATATTTCAAGTAAGAATATACGCTTATTAGGTCTTTATTCAATTCCTTAAATATTTAAGGCTTAATTAAAACATTTAAACATAATCACTAACACATTATCTCAAATAAACTCGATATTTTATTTAAATCGAAAGTTTTAACATCAGTCGATAACATCACTGCTATTTACATCATCTATCCCGAGATAAAGAATCTTCATGATTAAATCATCATAATATTCCTTTATTTATAAGCACATCGCAATTTACATTTTTAACTAACATAGATATTCACATAATTCATACTATTCCTATCACGGCCTATTAAGACGTCGAATAGCTTCTCTGCGCTCTTCTTCCATGATACGAAACATCGTTCTGAGATCCGACATGTACGAAGGTAAGTCCTCGAACTGAATTGGATAGTACATAACTCGATCCTGGGCCTTATTCACAACAGTGTTGTTGAATGAATAATCCATTTCCACCATCTTGACCTTCTTTGTTTGTACCTCTTCCTCGGCTACATCTGCTCGCTAGGAAGCCTTCTCATGAGCATCTTCAGCTCTGGCTCGTTTGGCAGATTCCTCTCTCAGATCATCCTTCAGCTTTGCAACCTCTGCCACTAGCTCTTAATTATCACCCTCTAGGTGAACCAATTTCCACTCCATATTTCCAAGACGTGCATTAAGACCTTGGATTTCCTCATTCTTCTGTCCTATAGTGGCCTGGCGTTCATCTGCCAACTCTGTGACTCTATCCCGAAGCTCGATGTTACGGTTATATACCTCGTTATACATCTGAGATGCAATAGAGTTCGATGGGAACTCATCTTCTTCCTTGTCCTCCTCAGGATCCTCCTCTGGATCAGACTCAGGCTCATGCTCCTGACCAACAACAGTGATCAACGGAGATGGCTCTCTCTGTACCAACTGCTCCCGGATGACATGAATGTCTCGAGGCTCCTCCTCTCTAGGTACTCGGGGTGCCTCCTCCCCAGCTCGACTAGATCCTCCAACATCCAGCATCTTGACTCACAGTTTTAAGTTTTAGTTATTAATCGATACTCGTGAGCACATAAGTTTATCACATAAGCACATAAAAGTCTTTTATTATTTTCAATGAATTATGGAATTCATTTCTTAGCACTCGATAAGAGTTTACCACCACTATGTTCTCTTTCTTCTATAAGGCTACTACCTAAGGTTTTCCCCCCACCTAAGGTTCATAACCTACAGCTTTGATACCATTCTGTGACACCCCCAAATCTGGGTACTTCAATTCCCACGGGATTTGGTGTTCACTGTCCAAACATCATGTATCTATCTACCTATAATAAATGAAAAACCATAAATAGATAGAACTAAATCCTCTCCTTATGGAGTTACAACATCTGAATGTAAATACATCAATTTAAGGTCATACTAACCTTAAATCTCAAATGCGCAAACATAAACAAATAATAAGTCTTACACAACTTTAACATAAGTTTGAAATATAAATACATCAAATAAACAACAAGTCTTCATCATTGTTAAC